>CM075102.1:2400000-3069876 GCA_037576195.1 Phytoseiulus persimilis | reverse complement strand
TCTCGAATCGGTCCACTATCGTCACCATTTCAACCGATCCGGTAGTGGGGCAGCAAACCAACACCAGCCAACCATGACAGAATAAATATTGACAGAACCTCTTCTCCTATTCGGAACCAACCTTCCGTCTCGGCCACAAGGCGGTTCCGATCCCGCTAATAGAAAACTCATTTTTTACTCTTCTCCTTTAATCTAGCTTATATTCTCGCGCTGTCGCCTTCGAGAGCGAAAGCTTCCATCGCGTTCTCGGGTAGTGCAGAACAGCACGACGAAGTGGGTCCATGGGCGACGCCATTCGCGAGAAGTATCAGTACACCAAGAATTTTCGTGAAAACACATTGAACGAGGAGATGCGCGATTGAGAACCGGCCAGGAGGAAGGGAGAGATGAACTGTCGAGCTATAACGCTTGATTGAGATGATAACCCTGGCGAATTAAACACTCGAGACTGACGTTTACTCGTCGGATATAGTATACGTGGTCTTCCAGCCGGAGAGGGTGTACTCTGCCGGGGCTGATGCAGACTCGTTGGCTATTTCCAGCAGCTTGTCTAAACTATGATAGTTCTTTGGGACGGATTGCGACATAGCCCACGTCCCAACAGTTTCGGCTCATACCCAGTTCCCTCAGAAGTTCCCCAATATCATGGGCGATACTTCGGTGTTTCCAGGACACATCGTTTCGGAAACCGGGCTTCGACGTGGACAAGGGCTGTCGCAGAGAACGCAGGGAAAATGATCGGAGAGGGGCACTCCGTCCAGCAGCTTTTTGATGACGTTGCTCAGGAGGTTACCATATATCACTTCAGAGTATCACTGGAAGCCGGTTCTACACACTTGTGGGGGAAGTGTCGGTTTGCCCGAAAACTTGCCCAAGTGTTCCGCGAAAACATGTCATCGAGATTCCGTATAGGGCTCATGCCTCACGGCGAACCCACCAAAACACTGTCCTCGGGCAGGGAGAGAAGGCTGGAGTGACAAATCACCATTTTCAGGCGTATGCTCCAAGATCGAATACCTCATCATAGTTCACGGAGGTCACAGGATTAGAGTTCGCCTGCAAACGAAGACCTGAATCCCCAGCTCGACCAAATACTGAAACTGGCGATGCGAAAGACAAGTCGAGTTGTCCATGCGGTTACCCAGCTGTCTGTGCCACTCTCGCGGATATTCCTCTTTGCTGAATGCAGACTAATACATACCGAACGCGTGAAACGAGTGAATGCACTTGGAGCTGAATGCGCGTGGGCACTCACAATATCACTCGACCATCATCATGCGTGACTTCGTCATCGCGAGTTTCGTCCTGCTCGGGTTTGCGATGGAGCCGTGGATCCGCATGTGATTCCGGAATAAGAGCAACAGCGTCGGGAACACGCGGGAGGATTCTTCCGCGTTCCACGCAACGCTCCCCGATCAAACGTTTCCGAAGGTTGAACTAGTTACCCGCTCGGGAGATAACGGAAAACGAAGCCAACGACTCTCGTGAGCTCGTTTCGCTCAATGCCCACTCCAAGGAGTGCTATTCGAGCCCGGCGAATCAGCAATGAAGCTACCGAGCTCGACGACAATTAAGACTCTCGAGCGAACATTTATGAATTAAAATATGCAGACCCGTGCCCGCAAGTTGGCCAATCGCAAAAGATCGTTTCATACAGAGTCCTGAGCTTCATCACCTAGGAGAGAAGCGGCCAGCGATTATTGATTATTGTTATTATCATTTTCCTCTAATTTTCTAATTGCCTCCCATTGTTCGCTGGCGATAGCGACCCGGCTGGATCCGCGGTTCTTGAAGACGACCTGCAGGTCGATCACTTCTCTCTTTCCCGGGAGCGAAAAACTGTTTTGAAACCCTCAATCGTAGATGCAGGCTCCCCGCACGCATTTTCCAGGTTGTTCAGGAGCACAACGTTGCGAACTCGACAGCGATCTTCTGTGCACCGCGAATGGAGTATAGAATACCAGCCGGCGGTTTGCGACTAATGGAGGAAAGATGATGTTTAATTTTCTTTCTGAAGCCATCTTTTGAAGAAATTTGCATAGCTTCCACTCCAGACGCATACTTGCAGACAGATGGACGGACTGACGCACTTACAGACATACTCAGACTCGCGCTCGTCCTCGTATTGCTTCTGAAGCCCGCTCGCCGGCCTGACAGCCAGCCGGCCGACTAGGTGGTGGTGTGCGAACCCAGCCATCGGTCCTTAAGGCAATTATAACACATTAAGGTCTGCGGCTGAGGCGTATATCGCCTTTGGGAAGCACTTGCTCCTTCCGCTCATCCTCCGCTCCTTGCGTCCCTCGCCTTCTCTCGTCCATTTCATTTCCTTCGCTCCCTCCTCCTCGTGGCTCGTTCGTGTATTTGTTCCCTATTCTCACACCGCTCAACAGTTTGTTTCGGATTCCTTCCTCCTCGCACCCTCATTCTCTCTCCTCCTCTCGGACTTTCTCCTCTCCTCATTTCGCACCCATTTTCCGTTTCAGCTCATTGTCTTTATCCTCGAACATACGTCTGCTCCTCTCGGTAAGGTTCATATTCCCGTCTCCCCCTCACTCGCAATATTCTCGCAAGCCTCATGACTTAGACGGCGATTGCGGGTCTCAAATTGGAGGAAATTCTATATTGACGCATAGTGTGGGTGGTTGGAGGCCCAGGCGCAATCGAATGCAGGGAGCGAGCAGTCACCACGGCGGACTCATATAGAGAGATGCGACACATTTTTTTGGTGAGCACATCTCGATTGGAGCGAGAGAGAAGCTTGTGACCTAAGGAAGAGTTCACGCAACGCGGTGTTGATTGGAGGACGAGTTTACGGCGAATCGAATGGTTGGTAACCCGGAGCATCGAGACCATCCTGTTTAACCGAGCAGTTACGAGGTCGATATTTTGGGAAGCTCATCGAATAAGTCACAGGGTGAGGAGATACTCCAAACTTGGACGAAACAAATCATCCTCCATAACGTACCTTATGACAACGCTACGCTGACTCCGCGGGAAGTGTCGGAACCGTTTTGGTACGGTGGCGAGCTTCAGGAATTTTCCCAATTAGAGCACGACCACATTCATAGACCATTTGCAGGTAGACAAATCGCTACTGGATCGAATTCCTACGAATATTAGCTGATTATTAGCGGCCACCGTGCCGGCTGGCGGACGCGTCTGCGTCGGCTCTGGTATGCCGCTCAATGAAATGTGTCCACTTCGAAGCATTCGTATAACAGATTGCCGGCGCTGTTGCCAGCTCGGCGGAAGAGGGTCGAAATTCGGTTCTAATTGTTACAGGAGGACGCTCGTGTTCGTCGAATGTGTGGACGGGACCACCGATGCGGCACAGGATGGGGGTACGATGCATGATTTGGGAGTAGGAAAGTTTCATGTTTTGCGCGATTCCGGGAACCCGAATCTCCTGAGGAACTCCTGAGCGAGCGGCTCGGAATCCATTGATCTGGCCCATGATGAGTCTGTGATCAGACTTCTTCTAGTAGGCGAAGCGTTGGCTTCACTTTTGAAGCTCATCGAAGAGAGAATGGGTTCTCGACGATGGAACGTCGACGACAAAGGACTCTCACTCCATACTCGGATCCCCTAGTTTAGCCCGAGGACTGTTTTTGACCAACTTCCGACGCTGCTGAACAAAAGAAGAACGCTTTTGATATCGGAAGACAATCGTCAGAGGTACGCAGCCGAATTTTCTTGGCGCGGGAGCTTGTTACGGAATTGAAGTGCGAGCTCACTTTGAGAGCGCGCCAGGGAGGGATTGCCAGTCCGAGATCTGATCAGAGGGAACTGACGAGAGGAGCCAGTGATTCGACTGGCTCGAAGCAAACCGTAGCAGGAACGAACGAACGGTCGCGAGGAAAGTTCGATGTCCTGGATCTGCGATTCTCGTGCGAATCCCGGATGTTGGCATTCCGAGGCGATTTTACCCCGATCGTCTGGGATAGATGCGCGCAGATCTAGAGCTTCTCCGAACGACATTTGAACAACTTAAAGGAGGAGCTCGCGAGCAGAAGAGAGCACTTGGGGCTAATCGTCTCAGCGTGTCGGCATCGACTTCTTCGCAGGTTGTGATACTGATCAGAGAAGTTCGAGGGGAGAGATCCTTTGCGCGTCTGATCCATTGCGAAACGCAAACATCTGAGGAATCAAGATTACCCCAGATATGTGGACGATTCATTGTGAAGGACTCCTCCGGTGCCGGGCCGCGCCGTGAACTTGGCTTCATTGGAGTTTGCGGTGTCAATCCTGTTCCGCTCAGGGTGTCAGATGGTGTGGCAGAGAACTACCGTCCCATGCAATGTTAGTGCGTGGATTGAAAATGACAAAGCTGGTCATGGGAAGGAATGATCGTGTCTCCCACTCCCAGAGTTCTCCAGGATTGACTCGGTTCGGATATTGATCGAACGCACCGAGCTTATGAAGCTCCCCCGGGTAAAAGCTGGCTTAGGACCAGCTGAATGGACAGACCTCTCTCGGCGGGTGAGGTCGCCTAAAACTCAGCAGTAAGCAACATGAAAGTGTCGTGTGGTCGAAACGACGCCGAGTTGACATGTGAGGGTTCCCGCTCGCGGCGCTGGCTCCCATAGAGCGGGAAGCGCGTAGTAGAGAACAGGGCGTGAGTTTTCCAGAACGGGACAGCGATGGCAATAACCGTGACAGTTTCGGCAGCCTCGGCCGTAGCCGAGCGGCAGTGGATCGGAGCATCAGCGGGCACCGGGGGAGGGGAGGGACGACTTAAAAATGAAATTATTATCGAAGAAAAGGCTGCAAAGGAGCGAGACCGGGGATCGAGAAGACGAAAGGCACTGGAGAGGGAAATCGGGGGAGAATGGAAAACGGGGGAAGTCGGCAGAGGGCAGGACAGCGGAAGGCGGAGCGGACTCGAAGGGGAAGGGGTTAAAGAAGACTGGAGAGTAGGAGACAAGGGGAGCGGGAATCGAATCGGGCGGCTGCTCTCTCGGAAAAAATGGGGGAATCCGGGGGAACTGAGGGATACCGTACGAGCGGAGAATTGCGTTCAGGACGAACGAATCGGAAAGAGAAGTTTGTTTAAAGAATTGTTGAGTGTTTTCATTAAAAATATTCCTCCGTTTTCTACGGCTGCTTGGCTGTCAGTCGGCCGACCCGTCGCTCGTCAGGGAACGGCTCAGAACAGAGCAGTCTTGAAACGCAGCTTCATACTCCTTCACTTCGACGTTCCACCCCTTTGCCTACCCGCCTCCTCTTGCTGATTCACTTCCTAACATCGACAATGCGAGTGTCTCCTCCCGTATTTCCTCTTCGTCGTACTCGTTTGTAGCTTCATCGAGTTTCCCGAGCCTCGATCTCTCGGGCTCCTCCTCGATCACGTGGCATAGGAATCAGTTCGATCGATCTTCCACCGAAAAACGGATCTTCGAAGCGCTTGTGGCCGAATATTGGCATCATCAGTGCGTTGCTCATTTGGGCTTGCAATCCTGGTCAACGAACGACCATTATCAACCGTTTATCCATACATCGGAAGGCACCCGATCGGACCGCGTCGGCATGCGATAATTTCGGGCCGATTAGACGGAGGCTCACATCATCTAAACTTCAATTGGCATTGGGCTCGATAGCAGATAATTTATCGAGACCGGGGATCTTGGCCCGGATGAGGGGATGATCCGATGATTGAGGGGTTTCAACAAATGAATCACTTTGCATGTATTGATAAGTCCGGTGCCTTGAGGCTCGCTGGAACCACTCGGTTTCTCCGACGCGTAAGGACGCCTCCGTCAGTCAGCATACCTCTCAATCCTCGCAGCCGGGCGGGACCGGAACTTGGAGGAGCCTCGGTACGAAGAACGGCTATTGATGCCTTCGTCGCTGATCGTCTCGTTTTTCAGTTGTGGTTTTCGCGGTGAACCTTGATTCGTCGAGATCGGCCACGGAAATCACGCCCTTGTTCAGAATTTCAGAGGCCCTTTTGTTCCAAGCTAAACTGAGGAAATCGCGAAACACGGGATTTATGACTGCAACTACGCATACTGCACGGATGAGGATTTCTCCCTCAGACTGGGCCTCCAGGACGAATAAGAGACCCCTCAACCGCGATATGAACGAAACAAATCCTATAAATCTGGGGGGAGGAGACCTATGATCTGCTGCAAAGCTCCTGACATGAGAGGAAGAATGGTGATAGATGTAACATAAACACCCTAAACCATACCTGAATCGATGAATACCATACCACACCATACAAGTAGGCAGGCACCCCTCGGCACCAAATGGCGACAGGTTTTTAGCCTGATGTCGCGCTTGAACCTGTGTTCATTTTCGCTGGAACTGAGCTCAATTCCACAGGGCGTCGGAACTGAGCTAAATTTCACAGCACCCTGGAATCAGTGCCAGAAATCCCGCTAAAGAGCATCGGGTTGCCACGAATGTGAGGAGTATCATGGTATTGCGTATATTCAAGCGGGCAAATCGCATCGGAGACAAGAATGAGTTGTGAGCAATTGAATTCCTCCTTTCCGATTTGATAGAAGGAATTTCCGCCGGTAGGGTTTCTGCTCCTAATCCCGAACGGCTTGGAGTGCCATGATCCGCCCAATGCGGGCGCCACTTTAGGTGCCCTCACAGGTCGCCGGAATCCGAGTTCCCTGCCTCGCCGCAAAACGACGTTGAGATGGAAGATCGCCGCCTGCCCCTCGAGACACAGGGGCTTCTCGAAATGACCACGAAATGTGTGGATGAATAATGCTTGAATATCTCAGTTATTAGGGCATCATTATTCGAGCTCTCCGATCATTCACGGTAAATGATGATTATCGGATGATGCCCAAGATTCCGAGCGTTGTATTTAGGAGGATATATCGTAGATTGGGCGCTTGTGTGTCGCCTCCAGTTGTCGCAGTCTGAGATCGCCCTCGCAGAAAAATTGTCCGGTTTCCCTTGTACGATGATCTCATGCTGGGCGGAAGAAAATCGAATATGAATGTTGAGTCGCAATCGAAATGCGAAACGGGCATACGATGTTCGGGTGTGAATCACAGCGAATAGTTTGAATCAGTGATGACGCATTCCATGATTGAAAGGGGCCGGGAAGTTTTCAGTGTGTAGAAACCGATCAGGATTTCATCCAGAATCTCTCGCGTTGGATTCCACATACTTTTCAGTGATTTCCTCACCAAGTCTCTGCCGCAGAAAATCAGCCAAAGGAGACCACGACTAACAGTAGAAGCCATCGATAAGCCGATTCGGGATTTCTCCCCAGCTGGAAGCCCGCCGAAAAGAGAACTGACAGTGAAGAAGCTGCTCAGAATCCAGCCCTTGACCACGCCTGAGGTTCAGGAAAAAGTTTGTAGATTCAAGTGTATTTCCGGAAATCAGCGCGAAGTGATTTGGAGCTCCTCGGAAGTTCGGTTTTCCTGTTGTTCGATCTCATTTCTCTTGAACTCGGTCGTGGACGAAATGCGACCATGAGGCGTCCATACTGGGTGGCATTCTATGAAGTGGAAGCATAGATCAGATGTGAGATTCAAGGGGTGCGATGCACAAGTACTGATCCTCTGAAGCTTGTGGAACTTCCAAGCAGATGGATCTTGCTCCCGCGAGAAGAAGGTTACCCCAAGGCGCACTGAAGCCCGCCCGTTTTTCCGAAAACATCTGACAAATAGGCCACCACATGGGGTTGGTGAATGGGAACCTGAATCTTGGAGTCACCGAGGAAAAATCTCGGCTCTAGCTGACGCCGTGCCTGCTGTGACCAGTGCTAGAAGAGTATCCCCTCTCTGGTTTCGCAAATGGATTCATACCTGACACGTACCATGACGTCGAATTGCTCTTCTGGGGCGATAATTCCAACACAGTATGGCTCGGAGAACCTCAACCGCGTTCACCCGTGATTGGCGATCAGAGCTGTGATGGGGAGAACCTTCGGATTGGGACGCCACAAATCCTCTCGGAAACGGAATCTTCTCGAAACGGATCCTGAAAGCGAGAGAGAAAAATGAGCCTCAATCAATGATGTCGGCGGAAATGCACTCGACTCGATTCGAAGAACTCCGTGCAGCTAAAGCTGCGTTGAAACTGAGCGTTCCTTAGGCGTAGCAAACTCGAGAACAGTGAGCCGAAGTGAGACGGATTCCGAGTCTCCAACTTGGCGGGATGCTCGCTTATTCTGAATATGAGTCTCGGAGCGAACGATATTCAGACTCCAATGTAGCGCGAGGAAATCAGAGATTGAGAAAGAAACCGACACTCAAACAGCCCGACGGAGAAATAGATAGACAGCAGCGGCAGCAGCACGCCTGTCTGCGGGAAGCAGCCATTATAAAAGGCACACGACGAATAGCGCCGTCGCATTGAGCGCGCATCGAGGGGGACCGGAGGGGCGTTGAAGGGAGACAGACATCAAGCGGAGCTCCGGGAGGGGGATCGGGGCAAGCGAAGTTATTGAGAAGTGAGATAGATGCCTGCTCCCCGTCGGCGGTGAACAATCGTGTCTTCACCATCTATCCATTCATTCATTCATTCAAGCAAGCGAATTTCAAACAAAGCCGACTCAAGAGATGAGGCGGCAAAATTACCCCTTTTTCCCCCGCCATCTCGCTGCCCCCGTTTGCTTTATACCCCTTGATATCCATTCGTCGTCGATTCCTCTCTGATGCAGGGACCCTCTTCCTTCCTCTCTCTCCTTTGCAATCCATCTCTTTCTCTCGCTCTGTCCGCTTCTTTTCCTATTCGGAGCTCTTTCTCAAATCTAGCGGCGCTGATTCGAGGATTGGCGACGATTGTTAGATATTGGATCTTGAGAAATATAACTCCCTTGAGGTGAAGAGCGCGAAAGAGGGCGAGAGAGTGAGCGAGAAAAAGTATTGGAGCCATCCTAATTGTTTAACCTGCTCTTCACTCAGGCAGCAGCTCACATGTAATCAAAGCGGACCTCGTCAAGTTTTGTGCAACGAAATTGAAGGAGAGAATGTGCTGCCGTCGAGGAGACGCCTCCTCTCCGTTGCGGCTCCCGTTGGCATCTTGACTGAAGCGGCGGAACAAAACTCAGAGCGAATGGCTGAAGATGAACTCACCGCACATTCTATTGAGCCGCTTGCTCAACATTCTACGAACTGAATCGAAAATTCCACGAGAATGCTTCCGCAGGTTGCGAGTGGCGCCTTCAAAGGCGAAACGGACCCCTCTCCGGGCCCTCTTCCACGATGGAAACGAGAACTCGACAACACAGGATCGTACTTCGCCGATAGACCGGAGCGATTTCGTTTTTGATGATGATTTTGTGTACTTGTTCTTCGTGCTGAAAATCCGTTTCCTCGCTCCCGGCAGCAGCCATTTGCGCCATAATTCGTGGTCGGAGCCTGCCCTCACTCCTCTAAGCTCTCGCTCGCTCTCGCCGGGGGCGGCGGAGCGACTCGAAGTTCCCAATAAACGAGAAGTCGCCGAGAACGGAGCGAGACCACGTGGTTCCGACTTCTGAGTGGAAAACGCGGGCACGCCAGAACGATGAAGTCGGATTCGAATCACCCCGTGGCAGTTCATTCGGATACGAAAGTTGGCCACGCTTCCAAGCAAGCTTGTCACTTGGGAACGCACACACACAAACACAGCCTGGCGGAGCGTGCGTTTCAACACTTTTATGAAAGTTTATATCGCGTGCGGACGCTGGATCAGCAGGCACGCCCGTCCGCCTGACAACCGGCGAGGCGGACGAGTGAGCAGCCGACGAACAGCAACCGAAAACGAGTCTGCTTCTCGTGGGTGGGATGTTAGGCTGCGAACGATTACGTTCGAACATTAAAATACGATCGAACCATTTCTCTCCTACGCACTCTATGATGACAAGCAACTCGCGAGTCGTAGCGCATCCCGATTCTTCGGATGAAGGCTGCCTTGCGAACGGTCTCCACTCGATCCTCAGGCTGAGCGGAAGCGATCGGATCCATCCGTTGAGCACCGGCTGCTCGCGTCATCGTGACGGAGGGGAGAAGTACGTGCGTAGAGATATTTCGAAATTCCGCTTCTGTCATATCCGCGCATTGTTGGAGATAATTCTCCGCTTCCATTCTGAGTTGCAAACGCCGGCGCGGTCGTTGTTGCCGTCGTCGCTGAGGCTGCCGCGAGTCGTGGAATGGTTGGTAGTTGAAATCGAATCTCGCTAATCCTTGCGCTTCAGCGTTTCGAGCATATTTTCGTTTTGTATTCTCCAAACAACGCGCACGAGGGGCCCGCTCCCCAAAACGACGCAGTTGTAGTGATTAGAAAACTTTAGGGAATCGCTGCTTCGTCGCCGCCGCTGCCACCGCGGTCGTTGTTCTCGCGGCTCGCCCAGCCCGCTATGCAACCCCACTCGAGCCTCAAGCGCTCGCCGTGTCGAGCGTTTGCACAACACAAAACAAACTCCGAACGGCGTTACCGATTCGGAAATCAGGAGTGAGGATCTCCTCTCCATAAGAAACGACGATTTACAAGAGTTTCGGGTGAGGCTTTGAGATTTTGAAGAGCTTCCGATTGTTTTGAAGATTACTGAGAATCAGAGCAGTTTCCGACGGATTTCCCGGGAATACGAGGCGCCCAGAGGATCCATCCCGAGGAAAACCGATCATTGCGCAGATTTCATTCAAACCAGACCACCTGCTCATCTCGTTGGCTCGAGTTCACTGTAGATCGCTGAAATCGTAGAAGAACGTCTTTAGTAGGGGTAGTAGACTAGGACTCGCGACTCCGAGTTCAGGTTGGGGCGGAAAATCCTGTACTTGAAGCCAGGTTCACAGCTCGGTATTTGCGTGAGACTCCTCGTTGTGCTGACATTTTCGGAGGTACTTGAGGATTTTGCGGCCGTCGTAAGCATCCACTGAAAACTCACGAAGATCTTACGGAAACCCTTGAGATTGTCTCCGGTATCGTGATGACGATGTTGACAGGGGTGAAAAAAGGAAGGGCTCTCCGGAACAGAGAAAGAAACCATCGAGGAACCGAACACGCTGTCGTCGTTGTGAACTCTCAGACTCCAGCAGAGCGGAGTTTCGGCGCCGAGACTACTGCTCGCGAGCCCGCTCCGGTGGTAAGCTCGAGGAGAGCGACCACATCTCGAGGAACTGGGAATACATCTCTGCGAAATCGATCCGAATCTGATTCGGTTCATTCCGTCGCGATCGCACTTAGATCGCACGACGACACATCCGCCTTCGGGCTCGAGTCCACGCGGACCTTCTATCAGTCCCTTCATCCGGGAAAGATGAGGATCGAATAATGGGCTTGAAAAACAAACGATACAACGTACACCCGAAAACTACCGCTCACGCTGCCATCCAGCTACTTCACACAGGGGCTCAATGATCGTCGGCCGTAAGGTCGAGACCGCGTCCGCCGATCCAACGGTCCTGCCCGAGTTCTATAGCCATCGCATTTGGTTCTGTTCTCTCATTCCACGAGGAAGTCCCCCTTCGTCCCTTTAGAACGACGACTCTTGGTTGGTAGTGCTGTTCCTCGAGCCAAAAGTAGAATTTCTTCCGTTCGTGTTCATGAAAATGGAGGAAGCGCCGCATTCGTGCATCTGACTGCAGTGCACGTAGGGCGAGCTGAGGCATGATCCATTGAAGAATGCATTCTCTCCGAATTCCCTCTTTACTTCGCGTTGCCTCCTTCCTGCGTTGTCCCCGCCCCCATTCCTCATCTGAGGGAGCTCGCTAAGAATGGAATTGTTTTGAGAACGGAAACATTATCAAATGCAGCGGCGACGGCGGCGGCAATCTCCCCGCCGGCGCGCCGAGTGGAGAAGGGAAAAGAGGCAAGAGGATGAGAGGCGACAGCAGCAGGAGGAGAATATGAATCGATCTATGAAATATACGACGAATATAGCAAAGCAGCGGAAAGCGGAAGGAAGAATTTCCCCGGATCGCCCCTGTTTCGAACAGCACCCTCTCCACCGCCGCACGGGCTGCTGCAGCGCCGCTCATTCGTTCGAGTATTATTTCTAATTTTTAGAATGCGGAGGGGGTGCCGCGACCAAGCTCTTCGATTTTGGTCAGAGGTTGCAGACGAACAGCGACTGACCTCACGCTCGCGTCTTCGATCGGACTCGCACGCTCTCTTCGCGTAAGGTGGACATTCGCCTGGTCTTATCCGGGCATCGAACTCCCGATCCCCGTAATCGCTGAGAGGTTTCGTCCGCGCGGTCGGGCTGGTGAGTTTTGACTTGACCTCGACACCCTGTTGAGGAGACAGGCCCATGAAAGGATGCTCCTCGATATGGGGGCTTTGTATCGACAAGGCCATCTCGGCACCCGGTGCAATCAACAACCTACAATGGGAAGCCGTACTCAATCGAAGTGGTTCGGATTCTTCTTGTCATTCAGAACACAAGTGAGGGACGATTTCAGCTTCAGCATAGCTGTCGAAACGCCTGTCGACCGGAAAATAATATGCCTGAAGAAATGATACCTGAATGACTATCGTAAGATTGAGATTTATACCCGCTCCACCACCACAGACTATGGAGCAATAGTCATCGCAATGGCAGCGATGAAGGCAGCAGCGCACCACCACGGAAAAACGTGGAGCGTGCAAGGCGGTTCGGAACCGGGGGAAGGGGGCCGCTGTGAGAGAGAATAAGGAAGCAAAAGAACTCGACTGAGCAAGGCGTGGGACGAGGGATACGGGTGGGAGCAGAATCGCTCAGTCTGCAGGAAAAGGGAATGGCGGGCTGCTGCATGAACTAATTTTGAGTGCGTATATCATCGAATTGCTTATTGAACAAGAAGAGAGGAGAAATAGCTACGGCGGCAGGAAGCCGGCGGCCCGGCGGGAGAGCCGACGAGGAGGGAACACGGCAAGGAAGAGGAAGAGGCGCGGGGGCCTAGGGGAGGAGTATTGCCACCGCATTCGGAACCTCTCCGCGGAGCGCGTCGGAGTTGCTTTCAAATTTGTTGTTATTCTTCGTCTTCTCGCTCCCCTCCGTTCATACGGCATCAACGCACTCTCTTTCCATACAGCAACGGCAGCTTCCCCTCCGGTTCCCCGACGCTCTTCCCCCATCCGTCTCCCTTTATTAAGCCCGCCCCTGAACCAGACTCGTCCCTGGCTTCTTCCTCTCGACGCCCCCTCCCCCCCGCTTCCCCGGTGTCGCCCCGTCTTGCTTACCCTCGCGTTCAAGGGAGAGCATGCGAAGGATTAAGGGAAGCAGTGGGATTCTGTGAAGGGACCCACGGCCTAGGGACAGGGGAGCGGTGGGGACCACAGGCAGCAGCACAGCCGCGAGGAGAGAAAGAGAAACGTTGGGTGCATATATGTTCCTGCTGAAATTGTCATATCTCTCAATAATACAACGCAGACGGCAAACGGAGGGGGCGGGGAAAACACGGGGCGGGCAGATTTGAACGAGAGCGCCATAGTTGGGAAAGGGATCCGCGCGAGGAATCAGCGGTGGTGGAGTCGGCGGACGCGGCGTTGCGGGAACGCAATGAAAGGGGGAAACCTGATTTGAGATGGAAGACCAAAAGAACGAATAGCACGACAGTGAAGGAGGAACATCCACCCAGCCATCCATTCGCGATGGATCTTCCCTCATTCTTATTTTCCGTTCCCGTGTTCGTCAAATCCCCGCCGCGTGCGTCGATGCCGTCTAATATCATCCTGCTGCCAGTCCATTCGAGGAAGTGCGGTGTTCAAAGTTATTTCAATTTTGAACAACAAGCGAACAAGCAGCCTCAGATGGAGCCAGTATCCCTGAATGAGTCGGCACTTCTTTGCTGTTAACTCGTCAATAGAGGAATCTGAAACTCCGGCGTCCTTGCGGAGCCGTTCCCTGACGATTCAACTCCGAAGCAGCTCACTGGTTCTTAGATCGGTGGAATGTCGGACAAAACTCTACATAGATCCGTTAAGTTCCGGCCGGGGCCAATCCTTCCCGGCCCATTACGGGCATCGGGTGCGTAGCTCAAGTCGGAACGACTCTGGATCTCAGACAGTTGTGGATCCCACCTCCAGCCATTGCTGATGGAGGCTCACAAGGCCGAAACGGACTTCGAACACTGAATTATAAAGAATCGACGGGAAGAGATCGTGGGACCGCGAGCTCACGACACACCTCCTCTCCTCGTAAATACTAGAGATGGCACTCGGAGCGACTTGTGACCTGTCTTCCAGGAAAGGGGTCTGCAAGAAATCGCTCAGAGGGTTCATATATAGTTGAAGCGGAAAGAGTCGGGCCAAAGATACGCGGATCGCTGGGTATACCGCCAGCTCGGTGCCTCCGTTGATCGAATGCTCATGATGTGAATTGGGGAAATGAGAGCATATGGTGCTCTGATTCGCCGCATTCCCTATTGTCCTTCAAACATTCGGAAAGGTTGGACGCACGTGTTCTCTTGGTCCTCTACTGAAGGCGGATTGAACTCAAGACGATGGGAGCGGATGCTTCCGCGGGGAAAGCCGAAGTAGCTAAACTCGAATCGAGTGAACCGACGAGGCTTCCCAGTGGAAACGACGCCGGGAATGAGAATCGCACACCGTCTGACTCAATCGGGAAGTTTTCGCTAGACGGTTGTCGTCGCCGTGGGACAGTTCCCCCCGTCGCAGTTCCAGTCAGCTGTTTTCGAAACGTCGAGCACGGGACGCGTCCTGACAGAGGATCGGGATAGCGGCCACGTGGGAGCAGCCACCAAGCAAATCATCTAGCGGCGGTCTCACCCCATATGCTTAACACATCCGCTAGAGCTACTTTCGGCCAATCATTCCTGTGTGAATGTGCAGGGAACTCGATCAGAGCGTCACTGTTCTTAGAATCGCATTTTGATGTCGTCTTTCCCCGCACGTGAATTCGGTCCATATTCGCATCGATTCACATCTCCGTGGATTGATGGATTGTGGTTGGAGAACTGGACCCGAGCTCACCCACTCCACTGACGACGATGGAATGATTCGAAAACACCGGGCGAAATGCGAAGTCAGAGTTGAATTACATCAAAGAGGTGAATCGAAAGGCCGAGAGGAAAACGTCGTTGACTACCTGCCTCGATGTTCCCGAAACCCGGTGTGCGAAAATTGGAAGGAGTCACGCACTCGAAACACGAACCCTGCAAACGGAGCTCTTCCGAAGCACGAGGAACGATTTTGGATCAGCTTTTCTCCCTCTCCGGACCCCTCTCCCCGGTCGGGTGCGCGGCGGGCAGGCTCCATCTCGAAGAGAGACAAATCTCGATGTTTCCGAAACGATCAACCAACGGCTGACGAACTTCATAATTGCAGAGGGCTTGGCGACAGATGGATGTCGGCATCTAATCGACTACTTTTTAATACAGGAACGATTCGACCGACTGCCCGCTGGCCTGACCAACCTGCTATTAGAGAGCTATCGTGGGAGGGGGGAGGAGCGGGGTCTCGGGAGACACGACGGATGAAGGCAACTCAAATCGAGCAAAGACTAGGCATGAATCACCGAATGTACGAAATAAGCGGCGTGCTTTTTTTGTCAGAACTGTAAGCGGGCCGGGGTTTGAGTTGCCGGTTGAGTGACCGGCTAGCCCGACGTCAAGGCGAAGTTTTGTTGTGAGACGCTCCTGATTTCCGATTCTGACTCGCCCGCTCGCAGTTAACCATCAGCCACTTTTGAACTAACATGCAATTATCTCGTGAGAGTGATGTGACATCACATGAGCAGCCTTTCCTGATCCGCGATAGTCGAACGCCGAAGGACTTATGGATTTGAGGCATGCGAACAAGCATCTTCCAGTTTTTCCGACAGATCGGAGAGGCCACGGGTTCTCCAATCGACGATGATTGGGCTCGATCGTCGAGAGCGTGACTTGTCTTTTCCTTCAATTCGTGAAATCGTTCAGGTCATCAGGCAACGGGCCGACTTATCGACGAATCCGAATGTTCTCTCTCCTTTTTCCCCTCGCACGAAACCGTAGTTTATCCAACTGCCCATAACTCGTAGAGAAATTTCCCCGATTTTGATTATTAACAGATCTCTGGAGTGGTAATTCTCCATCATATCTTTTACATCTTTTTCTGCGGAATCCTCAAAGCTTATGGAAATTCGGGACGTTTCTCGCCGGAGGCATTTCTTGAGGTCTCCCAAAACTACCTGTCTACGTGCAGCCTCCGCTCAGATGAATATACCAGAGGCCATTAGCGACAGGATCGGCGGGGGGTCCAGCGTCCGTGCTCCGGACATCTCGACCTGATCGAAAGCCACAGCTCTAACTTCGATTCTGGCACGTCTGTGGAAAAGTTGCATTCCTACTTCCCTCCTCTTGGCCATCGCGATATCTGCAAGAAATTCATCCTCTGGACGATGGAATCGGTTATGGCTATTCATTGATCCTCCGATGTGTTATCTACATTTCCTTTCATATATGTGCATATCATATGGGACCCAGTTCCTGGGGCGACTGATTATGATCGGTCGTTGGTCGTTGCTCACTTCTGTACTGTCATATCCGACCTCTAGTTTCCCTCATTGAGTGCCTGAGTAACTGATGTACACATGCGTATCATTCAGAGAGTAGCTGTTTGATGAGGAAACAGTTCAGGTGGAGAAAAACACGTGTCTGTCCCGTGTGTGATGCTCCGAGCGTTGGAACCTCGCCATATTCCGCCAGCCGCATCGAGGCGTGATGCACTGAGCGTGAAATTCAGAACAGCTTGATGCGACTCTTCGACGGAGTTCTCGGGATACTCGACTTCTCGGGAACGATTCTCAGATGTTTAGGTAGAATCCGTCAAGATCCCCATGGGAACTGTATCAATTGTTCCCTGCTGCGATCCGAAAACATGTCCATGCAAAGCAGTAGGAAACCCGAGAAGAACAAGAGCGATGCGGAAAATGACTTTCCTCGCGGTAAAGATGGCGAAAACTATCTCAAAGTAGAGGCCGACAAGTGCTCTCGCATGTTCCCCCTCGAATCGGGTTTCAGGATTCATGAGTCGAGATGGAGTCTGATGTGGGGCAGGGAGAGGTCTGCTTCGGTTTTTGAGCGGCAGCAGTAGATGTTCGTATTGTGAAATTAAAAATGGGAACCTCTAATGAAGATGGGTGTGGCTGAAATCCCATAGGGCTAATTGCGGTAAGGAAACGAATAGAAAGCGGATGGTGTTCGGAGCCACGAGCGTGCGCGTTGTCATTAAACGGTCAATAATGCTCTGACATATCAAAAACCGGCTCCGGGAACCGACGGCTTACGAAATGATTTCGAACCACGGAATCACAGAGCGCTGCGCATTCAGAATTGAATGTTCCACGAAACTCCATTCCTCAAGGACAGACGCCTCACATGTTTCGCGGAAAGATTTATTGTGAGAGGAATGACACAGTTCACGTTTAAGTCTAGACGGATCAGAGCACCGCCTCTACAATGTTCTCCTTCCGGGTGTCTGCCACACCAACTTATGGTACAACACTCGTCGAGAAGAATAAAGATTTCCCATCGCTGCAGGACTGGAAGCGTTCCCTAATCAGTTGGATAAAGTTCCGCGTGGAGTTTCATCTCCCTTGATCCCCATGAAACATAGCAGCAGCGAAACACCTGATACAACGAGCCGGTTCTGCTCATGTGTTAGGCCGACAAGTCTCGATGATCATTATGGAAGACTGCCGTTATCTCGACACAGCTAGAGTTGGTAGCCCGTGAGTGTTCGTTACGACTGCGGGTTGAACACTTTCGGTCGGGAATCTTCCTCTTGGCCATATCTCGTTGATGTTGAAATACAGCCATATTTCTGGGTAGCTGTAATTAGTCTGAAACACTGATGGGTCCAGAATACGAGGACATTCTGACCGGAACCCTTTTCTGTGAGATACTGACAACGGCGTCCGTGAAGGACTTCCGGTCTTCACGGACGGGTGCAGCTTTCCACACTGATATATAAACCCTGAATAAAGAACTGCTCGGGGAGCTACATGATTCTAACACCGAATCTCTGTCTCATTATTCCGTGCCGTGATCTTCCAGACTCACAGCGTACTTCCAGATCGTGTCCACCGACTGACCCCAGTGGGTTATTTCCAACATTCGTTATCAGCACGATACCGCTCTACGGACCCATACGACTGGACAGTGTACTGTGAGGTGTGTGACTCTCCCGTGAATAGTTCGGTGCAACTCCAACGAGTGAAATGTATCAAATGGAGAGTCAGCCAACACACGAAGATTCCAGTAGCTCCCACGGCTCAAGCAACGCAGGCGACCAGATGCCCGGGCACTCAGCAACAATAGAAAGTGGTAGGCTGAAAGCAGAAAACAAGCAGAAGCGAGAGTATGGTGAGGACATGGAGGACTTCAACAACCTCGACGTAGGCTCGAGAAACCGGTACCAATACATCGGTGTGCTGCGGCCTGATGGTGCGAACTACACCGAATGGGTTGTTTTCCGCGACTTTGGATGCAGACCCGTTCGCCCTCGATGTGACCCTGTGGAAACTAATGCCACCGTGAGCGATCTCCAGGCGGTCATTCACCGCGAGGGAGGAATCCGGAAAATCCCTTGTGCCCCTAGTGAATGCCATGGAGATTGAAGCTCTCAGACTGGTACCAACGAGGTGACGGTTCTGTCCATGAAGCTCCAGGCTTCCCATGGAGAACAGCATCGCAGAAACACTCATACCCGTAGGGCCAGCATCAACCGAACGGTCACCAGTTCCAGCGAGAGATCCTGTTTCAATTGTGGAATGTCAAATGATCTGACTGCCCAGTGTCGGGCCCCAATTCAGAAAAGGAACTCAAGCCGATAACGTCAACAACATCGTTCACAAAGCCCTCAACAGTCCCACCGATACCAGCATGTACGTCCCAGAGGACGACCCTTGAATCGACAACAGCTATGAAGTTTCAACGACACTGAAACTCACGTTATCGAAGCTCTCAACTGTGAGACAGGTATCGTGAAATCAAGCAACGTACCAACCGATAATGAATACTTCGTGGACAGTGGAATGATCCCTCACACGATCATCTACACGCCCTATCATCAGCCACGTGAGATCAGATCTAGTGGTTCTAGGACCCTGAGCGCTCCTGGGTTCGGAACTGTTCGTTTCACCTCCATCTACAACGGACGTTCTCAGACTGTGCAGCTGAATGAGGTGTTGTATCTTCCACAAGTCCGACGAGATTTCTTATCAGTCTCAGAACTGGCTGACGATAACTTCGAGATGGCTGTCCTTCAAGACTTTATCACCTTGAAACAAGGGAACATGACTCTTCTGGAAGAACGCAAGAAATGTCTCCACGTTCTACGCTTTACCTACACTTCTGAAAGAAATGAATCTGAAGGCAACAACAGTGTCAGCCTCGCGCCAAAGCACCGAAGAGACGCTCACATCAACGTAGGATAGCTGAAGTCAATGTTTGAGAGAGAAGGATATGGAGTGATCCCAGAATTTACCAGCTGTGAAAGCTGTGTTGACGGAAAGATGCATCGAGCTAGCTACCGGCAGAAGCCTAGCAGCAGACTTGCCCCTCGCATTGTATGGATCAACTGCGCTGTCGGTTCCGTAAGCACGCCTTCTTACGGAAGACATGACGCATGCCTCACATTGACTTATGACCGCAGCCGTATCCGTAAATCGTACCTCCTCCGGAAAGAATCCGAAGTCTTCGATCGGATTAGGGATATGCTCGAAAGGTTCTACAACTGCAAATCTTACAAGATCAAGCTCGACCAGCGAGCTATTGCCAGAACCGCTATCAACATAGAAGAAGATGGACCGAGTTGAAGAACCCTCAAACTCGGAACTAAGGACGTTCATCGAATCCGTGACATCACTGGACAGAAACCAGTACTACCCAATGGAAACGCTAACCGGCGTCCTCCACTGTCCCCAGATGAACCCAACTTCGACGGACATCATCGGGCTTCCCTTACCAAGAAGAAACGTGCCATCTCCCAGAAAAACATCGACGGTTGAGACAGCGTCAGAGAATGGCAACTGGAGTGGAGTGAGAAATCATGATAAGATGATGTTTGAAAGTTAGGAGTGGCTGTCGATCGCGTATCCAGCACTCAGATCCTGCCTGCCACAGGTCCGCGCGGACAAAATAGGATGGTTCCCGGCAAGGACAAAGGATCAAGACGAGGGATGCAAGTATGATTTGAGAAATCGAGGTAGCTCGTCGCTCGAAGCTCGTAGCTCATAGCTCGGAGCTTGTGAAAGCCAGATCGCATTGAGGCTTGGATAGCCCACTGTGTCTCCAGTAGTACTACGACTTACAAGATTATCAAGAAACTAGGCAGTTCGAACCCACAGGTAGACGTACCTTCCCGCCTATAAGATAATAAGAACTTGACACATACACAGGAAAATGAACAACTAACAGCGATGGCTTCTGAACTAGGATAGTTCGAATCGAACCGGTATGACAAGCTGGTCGATCCAGCTCCAGGATTGCGTGTCCTGTTGAGCCGCTTGGTTTCTCCTTGTAAGCAGACAAGGATTGAAACATGATCGAGCGAAAGGCGAGGCTTCAAGTAACAGATTGTGATCGGCATCACTTTCGGAAGCCATTACAGCCCTGTGGCGAGACTCGCAACTATACGGTCAATATTGTCTGTCTCGGCCAAGGAGCAATCATGTCTCACTCAGGCAGATGCTGGCACCGAGCACCTCTCAGTTCCTTTGGATGCGGAGCTCAGCTCGCGCAAACCAGCTGATCTTGTGCACGGAAGCGATCGAGGTCGCGAAGCCGATAGGACAGCAAATGTGACTGTCATCGAGTAATGCACTGCTGAGTTTGAGGACTGTTAACAGACAGGGAATGTACAGGACCCTGTTCTTCTCGAATTCCCCTCAGAGAGTTCCATGTCCACGCATGATCGTTCAATCAACTTCAGCAACGACAAAGGCTTGAGGACACAGTTTGAAGAACTCAAGAACTCACCTCGAAGTGGTTCGAGTTCGTCTTAGGATTGAGATTGAAAAATCTCTCCAGACTGAGGGAGGATACGGATCAATCAGACCCAGTTCAAAGCTGAGACTTTCGATTGCTCCCGAATGTCAATCCGAAAAGTGTTTCCGGTTCCTATCGATGTCACGTTCGGGCCGCCATTCGGGGAAGTGTTGATCTCACTTTGAAGTATTGTCAGCGTATTGGAGTCTCTTAAGTTGACACCGATCGCAGGCAAGAATAAGATCAGTCACGCAGTAGGTTTTCTCTCAAGATGTCCAGAGTAACCTATACGTCATCTGTAGTATACAGTCTTCTCCCGCTACTTCCCGGTTCGATCATCACGGTTTCACTTTATCGCGGTTTTTCCGAGCCGGCCGAAATAGGTCATTGAAACAGAGAACAGGCTCTTCATCGGACAGAACTCATGAAACCATGTAGATCGTGGAGTAAGCGTACCAGTTCGGGAGGGACTCTACTCGTCAAACCAGACGAGTACTGCAACACAGATTGGGCTGATTGCAAACGAACGAGAAGAGTGTTTGAGTGGCGCGTTTACAACGTTCGGCAGCGTCGCCGTAATTTGGTCAACGCGGCTCCAAAGTTGCGCAACTCTCAGAAGCATGGAAAGTGCAGTCGTTACCCACAGTGAAACTAGCTGACTAGTCACGCTCACGCTGTGTGTTGACTATACTGGACACCCTTAGCTGTTCACGAGGATTCAGGTAACAAATTGTAGAGAGCATATTGAGTCCAGGCGATTTCAATCCTACGAAAATATGGAGGGTAAAGAATTCAACATCGAAGGATATTCCATTGATAAGAATATTCCGTGGCCAGGAACTCACTACGCTCGCTTACAGAAACTAGCAGGACTTGTGGATCATAATACAAGACAGAAACGTAAGCATCCACCTGCTGGCTGCAAGACCAGCCACGCTTTTCCAGTAAGGCTCTGAGTGTTCACCATCTTTCATCAAACAAAAACTATTGTCAGGATTCCCGAGATAAGTCCGAACTTATTTCCCAGAAAATTGTCCCTCAGTTAGCACCACCTGTACAGAGAGAGCTTCAACAAAGATAGCATGCCTGCTGTCGAATGGAACCTGTCTAGGCGAAGATGACAAACGGATCGCATATCAGCTACACTCATAGAATCACCAGCTTATCCATACATGGAACAAACTTTCTCCAACTCTGAGCAGAGCTTGTAAGCAACTTGAGTTTGCTCATAGCACTTCTTACTGCAAGAGTTGTTCGCTCCAAAACAGGCGACAGTCACGCTAACAGCAGCCCGGCGGAAACCAGCTTTCTTTCTCTGGCTTCCCAGTACTCGCTAGCTCTCCATGGAAAGTCTATAGTAGAGAAAGGTAGATTCTCACCCCTCTTCCCCATTTCTGATGGACAAGTGGTCTTCAACATTTCGTACGAGTGCAACTTCATTCAGTCATAGGTGATGAAATTATTGAAGTCGTGCCCTGATTCTGTGGTCAATTTGTTCTTTTCTGTTCATTGGGGAATCTCACGACTCTGTGCCCATGTGTTGCTGAATGGAAGTACAAAAGTAATTGTAATTGTTCCTCAGACGCTTGTCTCAAATAGATTGGGTGGACTCATGGATAGAGCAGTGGTGAGCGGAGCAGTGATAGGATTTTCGATGCTGGTTACTACGGTTGGACTATGAGTGCTCGAAGCACCAGTATGTACTTGATTCACCGATAGTAGTTTCGGAAGCTGTTTTGTCAACAGAGGACTTGGTAGTCAACAATAACGCCGTGCCTCATCGTGGAGCTCTGTAGAGAAAGGAGACTGAGTGTTTAAGCTTGAACGGGAGTGGGTTACTAACGTCCCTGACTCCGAAGCATCCGGGTCAAACTATGATACATTCTGAAGTGGTTGTCCAGCAGTTCCACCGCTGATATTCTTCAGCGTTGATAGAACCCTGGAACTCATGATTCCAAACAACCCAGTGAACTCAGTATCAAATGAGGCCGTGAACTCAGACGAAATGCTCGTCAGAGTGGATTCGATTCAAAGAAGAATCAGTACTCATGCCTACAGGAATGGTTGACGATGGCGCCAGAGTCGCGCGCTCTGAAATTTCTCTCTTGGTAACAACGATGACAGGTGTGAGCACTTCCAATCCAGTAAAGTACATGGAAGATGAGTTGAGATTTCGTGGAGAACTCGCTCGCAAGGAGTTCGAGTCACCACTGACCACGACACGCTGTCAGATCTCTTTGGTTCTGAACTGACAGTGACGGCTTTGTTCAAATTAGCAAAAGCAAGCCTGTAGAAATGGTCTTGGGAAAGGAACCAGTTGGCAGAAGATGAGCTTGACTTCTAATGTTGCCGAGAAGCTGTTATGGATTTTCTGTTGCATTATTATGTTTTGCACGTGCTTGGAACCGAAGTTAATGATACCCTGCTCTCCTGCTGCTGCAACTTACGGTTCATGTTGGTAGACTCTGACCAAGGTTGACTCGGAGGGAGGACAATCCTTCGAGGTCCCTGTCAGAGCAATGCATGCCCTAGTGGATGAATGAACGGGTCACTGTACGAAGGCTATGCGTATGAGCCACTGACTCTGTCAACACTGGGTATTAACTCAAAAGAAAATCACGCTCGACGAAAAGCGCGAGAGAAGCCGTGATTGACACGTCATCATGTGAAGTATGGAATCCATGATAGACATTGCATGGTGCGGTCAACAAATGGTCCTATACTTAACAGGAGAGTGGGCTCCTGAAGCAGGGAGAACTCACTCCAGTCAAGGAACGGTTTTGGAGTTTCCCTCAGGATAGATGACTCTTGATCATCATGAAATGGTGTATCAATTGAGTAACTCACAAGCTGTGAGAGTTGACTTAGCAGGAACGCATTCAGTCCGGAGAAATCATTGAGGACATGAACAAAGGTAATGAGCGTTCCTGAGCACCTCACCATTTAGGGATTCAAGTTGACGGTCTGATCAGCTGTTCTTTCATTGACTCTACTTGGTGCATGTACTGATGGTAAACATTGACCCCGCAGAAAATCGTGAGAGGGTCACATTCAGGTCTTCCAGTAACAGAGAACTGGTAAAGACGCAAGATACGAGAACAAAGATGAAGTCAAGTGCAAAATGACATGAGACAAAGAAGATTGTCTGAACATGCCGGCATGATTGAAACAGCATGCTCAATGAATCTTTGCTTCGAGTATCGAAAAAGAAATCGTAAAGCCTCTGAAGAAAGAGAGGATGGTTTCTGAACTCTCTCGGTGCTACTATAGCATTCTGGTCAAGGATCCAATGGCGATTGTTATGGAATTATCAATCTCGGATTCCTTGCTTCCTCGACCCTGCTTATGAATATGGCGGGTTAAATCCAACCGGAAGTTGAGATGGAGGGAGGAGAGTTCTCTGGTCGAAAGTTCGTGTGGAAGCGATTATGCTAGTGATTCTCGATTAAACTGAGAACACATCCACCGAGGCAAAGCGAATGCTTTAGAGAATGCTTCGCACACACCTCACTGATAGGCGAACTGACTAACGTAGATCTTACTGAAGCATGGGAGGATGAATTGATCCTAGGATTCAAAAGGATATTCCTCAGATAAGTGCCTGCAGAAGATCAGGGGTCTTTTATGACACCCAATCAGTTTTGATCTCGGTGAAATCTGTTCAATGGAGCAGACAAGAGCACCAGACTCCCGAGAAGGTCAGAGGTTGGAAGTATGAATCGTGTTGGATTCATCCCAATGAGAAAACGACCTGGAACAATCTCACTAGAAGGTAATCTCGAAAGTCTCACGTGAGAAGCTCATCTGGATACCTTGGTGATTGGAAAGTTCCAAAAGCAGCAAAACTGAAAACAAGGCAGAGCATTTCGATGGAAATGTGGTTCCTATTTGACATTCTCGCAGAGAGCAAATACAGAGCTCTCTCTCGAGAACCTCGAATGCCCATGTCCTTGATCCTGACTTGAACAATCGAGATCCGAAACGTGGTATCCATGTGAGAACCAGCTCCAGCTTATCGAGACTGTGATTTGAGGGGAGTTCTTGGTCTGGAACTCATCAAACATCGTTGACAGCCCCACAGATATCGGAGATGTTCAAGTGCAGAGGACGAATGTGCTAAAACGGTTACAATATGAGCACCAGACTCATTTTCAGGATGACCGTAAGCCCAAGTGGTTGAGCTGACGTATCAGTTTGGACTATCGTCTCGGTACAGGTCTATTCAAGACTGTGTTAGACTGTATTGATCTGATCCCTGATATTGTCGCCGATGTTACCGGTGAAAGCTCCCAAGATAAAAGATGAACAAAGCATCTTTGCTGACCAGAGTGTTCTGCAACGAACACTTCAAGGGTTGATTCATCGCGATCCCAGCTGTCTAAGTTCATTTAAAAGCTACGAACTCACGTTGCCTCTTGGTTTGCTATCCAAACAAGAGATCGAACTTGGCAGAATTCTATCGAACAAAATCAATGCATAAACATCAATTCTGAACTAACGGTTCTGAAGTTTCACGGTTTCACGCCTGAAGTGGCTGATCGTGACAAAGCATTGTAATGGAATCCAGTGGCAATACAAAGTGTATGCCTGGAGTAGAGAAACCAACGTTTCGGTTGTCACCTTACGATCGAACCCTCACTCAGTCGATTCCAGACAGGATAGAAGCCAGTATTTAAGATCAGTAAGAGCTCACTAAAACATGTGACTCGATGATCTCCCAGTTGTGTGAAGCAACCTAACTCCAAGTGTCACGGAAGTGGAGAATCCCCAGAAATCACAATTCGATGATTCGCCACGGTGGATACCAGAGGAACGAAGATAACCTTCTCAAGCTGAGGGTCAGACAGTTTTGTGAACAACGACGCGATTGATCCCCGCTTACCATGATGGTGCGACCGGCACAGTTTCGAGAGGAAGAGGATTGATCCAAGAGAGACAATCTCCTCTGCGCCATGGTGAATTACAACGTTTCGAAGTCTTCCTTTCTATCGGATGCGATGAGGTTACCCGGAAACAAGAGACCTCATTCTTGGCGTTTGTGAAAGACTAGTCGGAGATCCAAGTTACGCGCCCAAAGGGGAATGTGTAAGGTTCGCTTGCAAGCACATCATCGCATCAGAGACGGAAACGGAACACGACGAATTCGTTCGAGAGGACATTTCTGTCCGAAGACAGAACAACTCTTCATCGATGATGAAGAAAGACCTAACATACATTGCCAGAGGGTACATCCTGGTCCGTCACCGAGTAGAATCAATCGAGATCCTCGGAAAGGATCATGAGGATCCACCTTGAGAACTTCAAGATGTCAGAAAGTTTCCAGGATGACCACTCCGAACGTTGTTCCGGAATCATACGGCAATGAGTGATCTAATATGACTAACGATTAGATACAATATCTCACGCGGAAGCCGCGTTGGAGATAAAATGAGAACCAGATAGAAATTAATGAACAAAAATTAATTTTTGTGGACTGCATGCCAGTGAAGTCTAGATAGGAAAAGGGGAAACTAAGTGTTCATCAGGTGAAAGGTCAAAGCTCATTCAGACTTCTTCCATCTAAGGGAGGATGTTGAAATACAGCCATATTTCTGGGTAGCTGTAATTAGTCTGAAACACTGATGGGTCCAGAATACGAGGACATTCTGACCGGAACCCTTTTCTGTGAGATACTGACAACGGCGTCCGTGAAGGACTTCCGGTCTTCACGGACGGGTGCAGCTTTCCACACTGATATATAAACCCTGAATAAAGAACTGCTCGGGGAGCTACATGATTCTAACACCGAATCTCTGTCTCATTATTCCGTGCCGTGATCTTCCAGACTCACAGCGTACTTCCAGATCGTGTCCACCGACTGACCCCAGTGGGTTATTTCCAACAGTTGAGAGGACGTCCGATGTTTTGTTCCATTAATCTGCTGATGGAAAGAAAACGCGGCTCAGAGCTGACCTATTCTTTTCCGAAGTCACACTTCAACCGGCCATGGGGACAAATGTCCACCGATCGAATTTCTTTGCATCAGCCTAAACATTGCTGATCTCATGACGAAATCTTCCTTGCATGTTCCCTCCGCTCTCAGAGCGCCGTGCGAGGTCGCTTGTTTTCCATTCAATGCCTATTTCCATGGTCATTTCGGGAGATCCAACGTGTATCGTCCCCTGATCTGCGCGGCGAAGGCTGTTCTTGTTATCGTTCCCGGTGAACTATTTCACGAAAGTCGCCCTTCAGGTATTTCGGAGGTTTGAGACAGGCGAATATGGATACCCGTTTGGGCTGCAAGTTGTAGCGACACTTCCGAAAAGAGATTTCGGAGCGGACGCCACATAGTTCGAATAGAGACCATTCTGCCCCGAATTTCCCTGTGAACTTAGCGTTTCGCGTTTGTATGTCAGGCTATTTCGAGAGTTTCTGAAAATTCCCATGGGATCATCAAGAACTGTTGAGAATGAACCCCACGGCACAGAATCTCCATCCTGACCGCGCTCCGGAGGGCTCACGATCTCTCAGTGTGAGTTTTTGTTTCTTCCGCCTGGTCCAATGGAGTGTCAGCTCGCCGCGAGGCTCGTCACCGACATCAACGTGTCGGTCGCGACCTTCTGAGTCACATCGAAATTCTGTGATCCTGGGAACGTGAGCACTTTTGTGGTCTGAAAACTGTGGTTGGGGTAGTTTTGAGCTCTGCGCGCACCTGGATTAGCTCGTTGTCTTGAGTAGCAGATCTAATCAGTTCCGCATATCGAGTGTAGCTCACCGCCTTGCCAGCCATTGAGCAAACTGCTGAATAGGACCCCACACCCAATGGATCAGTTTCTCTGGATATTCCTTCTCCAGCTGTCCCATCCCACATTGTATAACAAGTCGATTCAGGGAGGAATTAGCAGCCAATCGCTCATCTCATCGCTCGTGACCGAATTTCCCGCCTCAAACTCAAAAATTGGGTCTGTTTTGACGGAAGTACTCACCAGCCAAACGGTTCGATTACAGGATGAATATTGTCCGGGGACTTGCTCAGCAGTCGCCTATTTCCCGAGACGAGCGAAATGTTCGCAGGCGCTGGAATACCGGTCAAAATATAAAGACATCAACACGACACGTGTCTCTGCCGTGGATTTTCAACCCTTCGAGGAAGACGAGAGTCCTCCAGGCTCATTCCGGAAGACTCATTCCGAATATGGAATTTGTTCTCGTACTGGTCGGAACGATGAATGATGGGAAGGAGGGACACTCGCCACATGTCTGTCGGAGGAGGAACTGTTTCGAGACGAGTTATTCTTTTCCTGCTTCGCAGCCCCGCCCATGCCCGTACGAGATCACGAGAACTTCGACGCCAATTCATTATTCAATTCACAGTGCACATAGCAAGTAACAACATGTGCGATACGGAGTCTGAGTCGCTTCCGGCTTTCGACCCGTACATCGCCTCTTCTCCCAACGCGATTGGGTTTTTCGCAGCCTCCAGCGTGGCTCGGGCCTCATTTTGCGTGTCCGCTGCTTTCCGGTTTTTCTGCTCATGAGCTACGTCAATGCGAGTTATTTCATGAAAGCTTGCCACGCATTTGTCACTAGCGCACCGTTTTCCCAAAACGTGTATTTCTCTGTGCTTGATCAGACCGGGGCTTTGTCACACTCATCGCAAGCTTGAGGCTTCTCGCCCGTATGCCTTCGCTCGTGCACGGAGATCTGGTAAAATGTACGGATTGTCGCCGGGCACTCCGGACGGACTCACGGCTCTTCGTCAGCATGGATCCTCCGATGCCTCAACAGGCCTGGCTCAACAGATTGGAGCTCACGAAATAAACTCACGGAGAGGCGGCTGGGCGGGGATCACTGTGAAACCGCTGTCGACCCTAAAACCACTCCACGGCGCGGATAGAGAGCATCCTCTCGCGGTTTCATCTCAACTCCGGTTATTATGGGCAACGCCGGTAGCGCGTGTCGCGTGAAGCATGCGGCGACTGGAACCAAGGTTGACCACAACTGAAAACTGCATGGAGTGGGAGGGTGAGCCTGATCGGGACGATTTCCTTGTTGGCTCTCCGTTTGCGATGGAAGCTTCTGAGTCCTGGACTTACCATGGCAAGGTGGTATTTCCTCGGCGTCTCACGCTGACTAAATGGAACTCGCCACTGAAGCCATCGTTACAAGCTGTGGATCTTCCATCGAGTATCGCAGAATTCCCGTAGTTCGTCTCTCAAAGTCACGAAGCTCGTGCGCCGGAAGAGCTCCAGATCGCCTCCCGATAGCGCCTGGCGGGTTCCAGGGCGTAAAGTTGGCCTGAGTTAGAGAGCCGCAGTCGGGGGCTTGTATGAAGGATAAATCAAAACAAGACGCTTTTGGAGAGATCTTGTCTGCAATGCCTCATCGAATGTTCCCCCAACACGCCCTCCATAATCGCAAGACGGCTTCCAAGATGATTCTCCCCATCGGTGACAGTGGACTGCCGATACGTGTGTGGATTCGATGTTCTCGAATGGTTTGCTCTAACCCATGAGATTGGCTTGATTGCCCTAACTGATCCGATTTACTTCCAATCCTTCGCAGAGAATATCTTCATCAATAAACGACTGAGCATTCGATGGCCTAGCGATTTGCCGGTATATGATAAAAGTTCCCGAAATCATCTTGAAGCATACGAAGAACGAGCTCGTCAGGCGAACTCCACACAGGTCCTGGAACTCATTGGTGTCCTAGGTAGGGATTGCAAACAGTTGGGGTTTGCAAATGTTCAGGACCGTAAGCCCGCGCACTATGAGTTTTGCGCGTAACCGCAATAGAAAGCCTGCAAATGGAGACCGCGGGCTTGCGGGCTTCGCTGCGGGCTCAATTGAGCTCGTCCCCGGAATCTTGACTATCACTAATAGTTAGCGGAGCTCATCCGCGGGCTATTGCGGTGAAACCCGCGGTCCTGAGCCCACGGTCCTGACGCGATAGTCGCGGATGCCCGCGGGCATGCGGTCCTGAATATGCGGGCTATTGGGAACCCTAGTCCTAGGCCGATCTTCGTGGCTTGCCAACGGTTCTTGTTCCTTCGAATAATTTATTTCGCGAATCCCCTCGGAGGGAACCTAAGGATCTATCGTTGAATCCTACAAGCAGTCATTCGGTATACATGCGAAGTTCTCTCAAGAGAACAAGGGAATATTTTGGCCGTTCGTGTCTGCAGTTTAGCAGTCAGACTGCCCGTCAGATAGAGGTGGCTCTCTTAATGGACGAACTCCCGGTCTATTAGACATCGTCAGATGCTTCAAGATAGCCCGATCATCAGAGGAATCAGGGTTCTTCGACGCGCAAAACGAAATCTGATGAGGAATCCCATCGGATTGCCGAGCATCCGAAAAATCAATATGTCGACGCGGTTTGAGCGGGATGTGATCGCATTTCACTGTGGGGCCCGGTCGCACTCTCATGGTACTACCTGAATAAGGCGTCACGAAACTTCCGACGGGGAAGACTCTAGTTGCGGAGCTCGTTCGAATTTACCCTCTCCCACTGAATTCGAATACCTGGAATATCCGACTTGTTTCAGCGAATCATTGGGAAGATTATCATGGTGGTGTGAGAGCACAGTCAGTCGACTCTTCCCGAATCGGTTCGGCTGAAAATCGAAGGTCTGATTCTTCCTTCGCGTTGTTTCCACTCCATTCATGGAGTCAATAAGTAGATGAGTTTCTCGTGCCCTCGAGTGGGGACCGAAGCCCAGGGGAGGCATGGGGGCGAAGTCGATCGGGGTGAACCCTCCCTGAAGAATCAGCCGCGATTCGGCAGCCAGCAGAACGGCTTGCTGTACGCGAGGGGGCAGAAGGGAACCGAGGAATAAAAATGTATCGTCTGCCATTAGCCAAACCAAAGAACGAGCTGCGGCAGGAGGAAGAGACGAGACTTGCCCCCGCCTGCCGGTGCTCGACGCCCCTCCGGAGCGGAAAGTAAGGCATTAAAAATTATATTCAGCGAGTAGACGGCGTTCGGACGTGACCAAAGAACATTCATAATCAAAACACACACCGACACACGCACCTCGTTCTTCTCCTCTCATTTCTTAACCACCACGGCCGCCATCGCGACTGCGGCTCGCGGGGGACGACCGCCAAGGAAAAACATTTGCACTCCTTCGCAGCCACACACGCATAGCTCTCGCGAATACGAATCGGAGAGATGCTGGCCCGCACTCCGAAGCCAGCTGAGGGCAGCCCGTTCGGCTTCCTGCGTTCTCTCCTCGGGAGAGGAGTTACTTGACCGCAATGAAGGACCATTGATCAAGATTCAAACAGCTAGCCCACCGGATTCCTCTCCAGCAGGTATCACCAAGCTAAGAACGCTAAATATACGAGAGTTCTCCCTTCTGTACGGGGGGAGGGGGGGGGGGGGCGGGACCGGTCGGAACAAGGAGAAGACCACACTTTCGGTCCTTTTGGGGAGAACTGCCCCGGGCCCACATCGCACTGTACCGCTGACCCGTCAGCGATGGCCAACGAAGAACTCCTGGAAGTTCCGTCAGGCCCAGACGAAATCCTACTTCACCATGAGGCCGCCCCTGCTCCACGCGTAGTTCTCGACCGTTGTCCCGCGGATCTGCTCCGTGAGCTAACCGATGAATTTGTGTGCGGAGCCCAAATTCTCGTTGTTGGCTCGATCTCGTTTGCATTGAAATTTCCTTCGCTGTGGACCTAGAGCAAAGAAGGGTCTCCATCTCACAGAATTGTCTTCAACTGATCTGGCGAAGAGACCACCCACGGAAAGCATCTAAACTGACCGGGAATTTCTTCTCAGGATCGACTCGATCCAGGAGAGAAATTCCAGGTCCGATCGGGCTATCGTTCGACATTCAATCAGCCTCTTCTCGATATCCTGAACTGGCTGGGAGCGAGAAGGGGCGACCCTTTCTGCCAAGCCGTTGAATCCGCTCCTTGCGTCAGGGTGCCAACAGATCCACGGGAATAGAGTGAATTCACGACATCACGGATCTGATTCCCTTCCCGGAACACAGAGAGCTCCGCACACAAGCCTGAGCTTTGATCACGTAAATCGAGCGATTTCTGCGTTCCTTCTTTTTTTCTCATCAGAATAACTCCGACAGAAGGGAAAACCTGCGTTGAGCTACTGATAGCGGCGAGCCAGACGCCTTGACTCATCCATCGTGCTTCCCTACTGCTGCATCTACTGTTGAGGTCCGAGTCGACGAAAGAAGACGACCCGAGCGCATCAGTTAACATCTGATCGAAATGGAAACGATCGCATCGCGATAGAGCCAGCGGAACAAGAGCAGGCACTGGGGACGGTCACGTCGAAGCCATGCGTGTGTCCCATTCTTCTTCTTCCTTTTCTAGCAAACGAGAACATTGAGATCGAGAGGGACGGGTCGGGGCGGGAACTGTGACGGTAGCGACCGAAGAACGAATCGCTTCTGGGGCGATACCGCGCCGACGAGGGGATTGAAATAATAAAGAGATGAACGAAAAAGCAAAGGTTTGCGAACGGAACCAAGCGGAGGGAATTTATAAAATTCTAATGAGACGTCTTTGCAAGGGGCGACGGTGCAAGCGGCACGGGTCTGCGGGGGACGGGAGGGCACAGAGTTCGTGCGAGTGCCGTTCGTAGCGATAAATTAATAGCTGCGTAATAATTTTGAGAGAGACTTTATAAATGGCGGTGAAGGGTAAATAATGGAACAGAGGGCAGCCGCCGCCGACTTCTTTCTGCTGCCGAACGACCGACAGACTCGCCAGCAAAGGGTTATTATAAAGAGGAAACGTAACGCTCGACTTTCAAACGAATGGATGGAAAGAGGGAAATTCGAAAGAACGCGACCGGAGCTCCGGGAGCTCAAGCTCCGAAAGAAAGGCTGCGTGTCGTGCCCGCAGCCATCGGAAGAAGCGGCGGCTGGATTATTATGAATTGAATTTGATTAATAAATCTCATAAACTCCCCGCTTTGCCTCCCCGCGTCCCTCCCAGATTTTTCTCTCTGTCTGACCCCGCTCCGCTGCCGGTCGGAATCGTTCTGTTCCAACTCAATTTATTCGCTGGGACCAGCGGAGCTGAACAGTTGGATTTGAAAAAGCACGGCTTGTCTCCGACGGAAACGGAAGTCGCATGTCTTGCAACTCCTCAGGAGTCCGGCTCCTCGAGCACGCCTGCCTCAGCGCGCACGTACCTGGTGCAACAGTACTTCAAGGCGGGAAATATATCCCGGTGCTTTTCCGGTCGGAGATTTACTTCCCTGCTCCTTCCGAGCGCTCCTTCGACCGAGATGGTGCTCCTGATCCTCGGAATTAATCCCATATCTAGCTTTCAATGATTCGGGAGGACGACTCCAAAGGTCGAGGTTTCTCCCTCGAGCATCTTGTTCGATAATGTTTTCTGTCCTGGAGGCATTTCAGAGCCGTTGCTCCACTGAAAACAGAGTCCCCTGCACACAGAGGGCGGCGATCGGGCGCCGGTGTCAATCTGATGCCAGCGACGATTGGGCTTCACCGATGGTTGGCGATTTTCCTGTGGGCCATGGTGGTGCCGCACATTGCGAGGTGGAGTTGAAAAAGCCAGCCCAACTCATCCGGGATTTCCCAGCCGCGCTGCAAGGCTTCTTCGACACCCTCCGGCTCAATCGTAAGGTGATGCCGGGCGCCGCGGGGCCTTCGGTTCCGGCCATAGCCCGGTGAGTTGGGCGTTGTGTGACGGATGGCTGCCTATCTAAACGCCGGGGCGATGAATATGGTTTTCGCGGTATCTCCCGAGGAATATCGATCCTGGGGACCGGAGTCCTCAACGAGGAGGGAACTTTCGCACAATCCCCAGAAACCTCGATATCCAGGAACGGTGTCCTGCTGACTGAAACTCAGTTGAATCCCGATTCTGAGAACCAGCTCTTGGCGGATGGGTCCCTCCCTTGGAACCGTGATTCATCGGGAAATCACGGGTGCTCTCGGAAGAGGAATAGACGAAATCTTGGAATACCATCGTGCGGTCACTTCCCGCTGGCCTTTTTGCCATTTTCTCTTAGGGAGACACTAGTCCAGATGATTGCCATCTGACGGACATAGTGTGGAACCACCTCGCCAATGGTTTGATCCTCATAGCTCAACACAGAGCGACTGCTCTACCGAACACAAGTGCTCGACGAGAGCGATGACAAAACATCTGGAGTGCCCGACTCGAACTGAGCAGCGCACCTTATGTTTTCACGAAGTCAGCCTGATAACTGGTGGAAGGAAAGACTCTTATTCAAGTGCGGAATATCGTTTCCGAACATGATGATAAGCTTTGCTCCTGCGGATTTCGATATCACTGCGTATGAAAAACCTTCTTCCGGACACTAAGCCCTTCCTGGACACATTTCTAGTGTGAGTGATTCGGATTCCCTCGGAAGAAACTGGTTCTGACGGGGTCGAGTAAAATACTCATTCAGAGAAAGTGAGAGATGTGAGGACTCATGGTTTACGTATGGATGATAGCGCCACGACACATTGTAGTACGCGGCGATATACGTATTGGTGCCCTAGCCACCATACCTATTCTCGTGGACCCGCAGTGGGAAGCCGGGTGATCGGAGTGACCCGCACGCGACGCGCGAAAACTCTTGCGTAGCCACGGCCATGTGAACTCCTCTTTGGAGAGTATCATTTTAAGAATAATTTCGCTCTTTTGGGGATCTCTTTGACGTGAAAACGTCGTTATCTGTGGATTTATTGCACACTGCTAGTACTTCGTCATTTATTAACGAGTTCTGAGGCCCTGGTATGTTCTCAAACTTCGGTCTTGATGATCTGAGAACGCTTCTATTTTCTCCGAAGGGTCACGAAAGCGGGAAAGCCCTCATTGAATTTCGGGCTTCGCTCGGGCAATCCGAGATTGAGTCCGATACCAATATGCCCACCAGTGGCGTAGCGAGCCTTCATGATGCCCGGGGCGGATTTGATGCCCCCCCCCCCCCTCCTTTTTTGGGTCCGAGAAGTTGAATGCGTTTTATGCACACTGAATGTATCTTTGTATGTCCTCAAACATGAAATATGATCATCTGAAATGGAGATCTTCCGAAAACTGGAGACAACTTGCGCGAGCGGACCCGAATGTGAGCAACTAGAATATTATTTGAGCAACTGGATTACGTATTATTTGAGGGTTATGTGCTTCGCTCTTGGAGCTGCGAATCTTCTATTGAGTCCTCATTGAAGTTGAAGTCATCCGTGATGGACATCTCGATAGATAGGACAGCGAGGTTTGTCAACTTCGTTGGCTCGATCTCTGGTCCGAGGCAGAAACAAAATGAACTCAACGTTGCCTCTCGATCAGGAAGGAGGTCGAAAATTACATGGTGGTTTGTCAATGGGGTGAAAAATCAGATGCAACGATCGGACTTCGCCCCCACTCTGAGGATTCCGGGAAAAAATTTACCTGGAAGAGCTTGGAAACCCTAATGTGATAGGCATGGAGAGGCATTCAGATGCCCCAGCGACCTGATGCCCGGGGGGGAACGCCGATTGAACGATTCCGTGGATGGGACAAGCTGGAAATTCTAGAGTTGCTGGATTTTTCACAATATGCCACGCTCTCAATTGTTCATATTACGAGGAGCGACGATGGGAACGGGAGAGAATGCACTTCTCCGTCGACTTCGGATCTCAGAATTGGAGTGACGTTTCCGAGAGGCTTCTGAGCAGTCCCACAGAAATTCCTGCTTATCCCATGCATGAACTCGTTTGATTGGCGCAACAAAATCCTAGAAAATCAGCAAGAAATCACATCTTCCGGGGCCGATATCTCCGCTTTGCTGTGTCGGGATACGTCTAACCAGACGTAGTCTGAGCGGCTCGGGGACGAAGGTTTCCCACCCAAATATGACGTCACTTTCAGGATATGGCGAGTGTTTCAAGAGAAATACAGGATTCGACGTGGGCTTATTCGTATTCCGCGTATACGGAGTGTTTCTGGTGTGAGCTCACCCGATGTCAATGAATGAGGACTTTCAGTTCAGTTCACTTGACAAGGCTCTCCCAGATCAGCTCATACAGCCTTCGCTGGGTTGCAACTTGACTCACGGCGCCGCGTCTGCCCGCCACCACTTCTCAACCCAGAGCTTGACTTCGATCGGGTGGCATTCTCTTGAACACGCTCACCGTGTGCGAACGCCTTACGAGTACGTTTCTGCTATAGAGCAGTTCCCGAACGCTCCCGGTTCACATAGGTTCTCTTGAACCTGTCTGCTGTAGATGAAGATTACCGACTGTGCACGCGGGAACCTCCCAAAGCTAGCGCGTCATTTTTTCTCCGGAGAACACTTCCGTGACGACGTGACTAGCTAACCGTGTGTTAGGCTAGATATTTTTCGACCCGGAGCTTCATTCTGGGAGTTCCAGCGCTCAGATGTCCAGATTCTTTTTGGAAATCACCGGACAGGGCCGTACCCAGCTTACTTTTTGGGGGAAGGGGGGCGGCAAGGATGTGATGATGATGATTGTCGCGAGCTCTTCATGACGCGATCAACATGGTTTTCGAACCTGTGAAGATTTCCCTGATAACACTGAATCTTTGCGCAACAATTCCGTCCATCGAAGTCGAATTCAATCCACCCTTCCTACTATTATCGAAGAGTTTTGGACCCCTGTCCTGACTTGCGTGGAGGCTTTCAAAGACTCGTCTTGCGCGAATTAAGAACTCAGACACGCGTTGCTCGCCGGGAGCTCCAAAAATCAAAGCTCAATCAAGGTCGGACAACTTGTTCGCATGCTCCGCTCATCGACTGTTATCAGACCTTCCGACAACACCTCACGATCATGGCAATCAAGGAAGGGTCACGCGCGAACTTGGAAGATCACGCCACTCCCGGCCGACTGGTGAGTTAAGTAAAAAATTTAGTTACTCAACTTTCAGACACCTCCCGTTTCGTCGGGAGGAATGATGTAGGGAATCAACTCGTAAGACCACTCTTTCCAGGAATCATCGCCAGGTTGGGTGGATTCATCCTCAACGAGAGACTTCGACAAATCACGTTGTCGGAAGCTCTGATGACGAGGAATCGAGTACCGTCTGAGTTAGCACAATGACTTTGGACGCATTACACGGGAGTGCCGTTTTGGCCTGCAGCCGAATGAAACGCGTTCAACTCGAGCGAGCGAACTCGAGCCGTTGAAGATGATGGAAAAGCACGGAGAAAGACGGAACTGTGACGCGACCTCACCTTGGAGCAGTACATGCGGCATGCGAACGAAAATGACACATTCTCACCGGAAGAGCGCTGGAAACATTAAAGATGCTTTCCACTTATTCCATAGGAACGTCGATGTTGATGCTCAGCACCGGAACTTTCCCGACCCGCTCCTGCTCCTAACAAGCTGGAAAGAAAACCGCCGCCTGACAACGGTTTCCCACGATCGAAACCATACGACACCACTACTGAGACGCCTTATGGACGCGGAACAACGGTGACCTCGTATTCCGTAGAGAGGATGACGAAGGGATGAATTTCGTCCTACTTCAGTGGTTACACCCGAACGGCACTCTGTCGCTGCTGATACTTATCCAGGCAATCGCGAGCAAATTCAGATCATGAGTGCACGAACTTCGTCAATGAACAGGCCTCCACCAAAAAGGCAAACATAATATGCCTGTTGCCACTCGCTTTGCATCTACCGTATGTGATCACCAGCAATCTCAGTGTTGAGGATGGCCTGGTCAATGGCTCACGTTGCATTATCCAGAGTCAGAATACCAGAAGTCCTTTCCTTGGCGACTGACGAGGAGCCGCCCTAATTCCGTCACGCAAGACCATCTGGATCGCAGGGCTTCATCCAACTGCGAGCAGAGCTTGAACGTTTGGACGAGATTAAACTCGACGAGAAGCGGGAACCACTTCTCTGCGGGGATTCAACCTTCTATCTCAAACATGAGGCTCGCAAAAAAATCTTATCATTGATGTATGAGGAGTTTGGTTTGTCTCAAGCGAATAGATCAAACGGCAGTCTGACAAGAGTCATGATCTCAGTTCCGCCGGAATCGAGAAGTGGCAATTTGTCGATTTCAGACCATTCCAGTGAAACCGCTCGTGTGAGCCTGTTGGATCGTATCGCGCTTGATCGCAGCTGGGAGCTGACTTCATTTGGCGCATTCTTCGATCTTTTGCGCCTCCCGGGAGCGAACTTATAAGCGATTGAGATCAGTGGCTCAGGACTTATAACGTCTGAAAATTCTGTTACAATTAGTCTGAGAAGGAGAGCAAGGACACTTGCGCTTCGTTAATGTCGACTAAAAAGGATAGTTTATTGTCGCCGAGCAGCTTCAAATAGGGAGCGGGTGATAACTTTGTTATACACATGGAAGACCAACTTCAACAAATCCTTCGGTCGACTCTCTGATTGCTGTGTCTCTCGCTCGATTCCCTACCCCGGATCCCTCCTCGGAGCCGAGAGGGATTGACAAATGCCGCCGAGCAGAGAGTCGAAATGAAACGCTTCTCCCATAGATAGCTGCTCGCGAAGCCGCCGTAGATACCGCTTTCGAGCCCCAATCGGGCCTGTAACCCATCCTTGGCGAACGACTGTGTTCGCACGGTATGATCGCATGCTCCACTGTAATGAGTCTCCTGAAAGTTGCCCTCCGTGCCCTCTTCGGAACAGGTAGAGAGAAATCTGTCGTTGTTCGCTGGCATCGTCGAGCAACGAGACAATCTCGATATTTCAGGTCCGAACGGAACGCTCACGAGTCTTTCCGCGCAGATTCCATGCGGGGAGGAGCCCCTACTGTCTGCCATACGTTCCTCATCTGATGGAAATGTGGAGAGTTTCGAGATCAGCTGGAGCATGAGACGTATGACGGAAGGGTCTTTCTTAGATTTTGCACTCGAGAGATGCTCGGAAGACTCACCTGTCACCGCGAGCAAACTCCCCGCCCTTGGGTATTCAGGGATTGGGTATCCCGATGGCGACCGGTGGTCACTTCTGAATACATCCAACGCAGGAGTTTGCGAGAATCAACCATCTCGCAGTCGTTGGTCACACTGTGAATCCGAGCTCCAAGCGATGATCGAGTAGAGTTATCTGGAGCAGGGGTCGTCGAACGGTGTGTCGCGGCACCCAAAGAAGCTGCGTCTGCAAGCAATGTCGGAGAAGTTTGACGACCTCTGATGCAGAGCACAGTACCTTCTCGCCCGGAGTCCGGCCCGACAGCAGTTTCATCTTCGAGCTACTGCGGCGAGATTGGACGCGTTGTCCAGGAACAGATGGCTCAAAAAGACGGAGAACGAGTTCCGTTCACTTTCGAGGGAATACTTTTTCGGAGTTATGGGGAACGGCCACCGAGAGAAGCCTCCTTCCTAGGGGTGGGTCTCGGGCTCATTTCCGAGGTGCATCTTCTCTCTTCAGCTTCTCACGGCGGCGTGGCGGATCGATTGCATTCTCATTATCCGACTCTACATCAAAGCAGCTCAGAGCGCACAACAAAGGCTACGCAAGCGTTGATTGTGTGGAACGCCTGGCTGACCGTCTCGGGCTGGCCGGCCCAAGCAGAAGCTATGGGCCGGCGTGAGAGGTTGGACATTTACCATGAATATGGACGCACACATGGGAGCTAGCTGAGCTTGACTGCACAGCGCGATCAGCCAACATTGGACCCCAGAAAAATGGTTTCAATGCTCACTTTGGACGAATTCCCCGAAGTCCGCACGTAACGAACCCTTTTTTTCGAATGCCTTTGAGAAAACGCATCAGATAACGAACTTATCGTATAATGAAACATTCGGATAAGTAACTCGTCAGAAAACGATCTCATCTAACACGTTTTTTTTTTAGAAAGAATCGGAAAAAAAGGTTCGTCATCTGTAGGATTTCAGGGAAGTTTGGCCGCAACCTCAAATGCCCAACTTCTCACTCCAGCCCACAGCTTCCGCTTGGGTATTGCAGTCTGGCTGATCGTCCGCGTTGACCAGCCAGATTTAAACGGTGCGAATGCGCCTGGAGCTTCGATCTGTGGTTCGCGTCCATCACCGTTCACGAGGAAACTTCAGAATCTAGGGAGAGCGCCTCAACACCCAAATCTTTTGTAACCACGAGCTCCGTGAAGTCGCTACATGGGTTGTGCAGCTGTTCGGCGCACTTCTAACGACCGAAGCGAGGACTTCATTCAAGAGCTTCGATCGCCACATAGATCTCCGTTGGTCATCGACGGCGCTTCGAGGCTCAACGATATCAGGAAGCTAACGATCACCGAATTTTCGAGGGAAGTTCTCGAGGCCTAAGCTGTTCCTAAATCGGCTCACAACGTAGCTCACAACGACCGAGCAGCGGAGATAACATGCTTGTTTTGGTCTGACCATGAACTGATCGATCATTGACGAGGAAAGATCTTCAGAAAACTTCCCGAGCCAAGTACCCGGGCCTTCGAGTGGAACCGGGACGTCTGAAGGTCCGAGCCACTTGATGAGAGGGAGAATTCAGAGCCACGACTCGGGGAGCTCACAGCTGACTCGCGGAAGCCACCGGCCTCCTCAGATTACTGAAATCTTCGAGAATCCTCCCACGCTCGTAAGACATTCTCGGACTTCGGCTGAACTCCCACCATTACTGGGCGTACCGCGGCTCGTCAGGTTGGGGCTTAGGGCTTCCAACACCATAGAGTGGTTCCACCATTTCGGAATGATCATGGATATCTGCATCCATTTCAACGCTGACACGCTAAATTCCCTCTCTGTTTCTCGCCAAGCTATGGAGCTATTGGGCCATTGGATTTCGAATTCAGATCAGTCCGACGACAGAATCCGGAGTGTTTGAACTCGTACTCGAACCTGCGGGTAATTTTGAGGAGGAACTCTTCGTGATTCCATTCTTCCAGACAGAACTCCAGGAGGAGAGAGTCTGATCGAAAGCGGGTTGAGCGAATCATAGTGTTCATGGCTTCCGGAGTTCAGGAGGAAGCGCCAGGCACTCCTGATCGATTGGATTGCCGCTGTAGTCCAACAAACTTCTTGGAATGCTTGGGGAAAGGGATCTGACTGGACCCCTGTTGAGCTCAGAACGCAATCAACGACACGGGCCTGTTTTCGGCCGATAGTAATGGTTGCAGTGGATCGCCACTCGCCATCAAGCTCGGCAGACTCAGTGAGAGGCTGAGGACTTTGCAAATTCAAGGAAAAAACCTCGCAACGAAGCAACTCCAGAGTTTGAAGAGGAGAGACTCGATGAGGTGAGCCATCGTCTCGTCACGACTCGAAGTCGGTCAGATGCCAGTGGATACCTTGATAGAATACTGAACTTATCGGGATCCGAAGGAGTATTCCGCCGGGAATCGATGGATCCAAGTTCCAACCTTGAGCGAACTTGAGCCGTGAATCATTCAACCGGAAAGGAGAACGCGAGGGGCATCATTGTTGGGGACACTTCCTGGTATCCGCGGGAAAGGAGCTGAAGCCCCGCAACAGCAAGACGGCCCCAATCCGCCGTCCGCCTCAACGCCACGGAAGGGGGTGAATGAGCATCATGCGAGCGCATCCAGGACGATGAATGCCGAGCCTACTTACGAAGTATTTGTAAGCGTAAGCGACGCTATTTAGAATTCAGCAACAGGCAACGACTCATCCAGGCTGGCCTAGGACTCCGGTATTGCACAGGTTTCACACACTAGCCTAGCGACGAATCCCTGAACAGGACACAGCAGCATTGACAAAATGTAGACCTAGCTTGCACGCGTGCCGCAAAAAATTCGGAATCGTCGTCGATGCGGGGATTCCGCGATGCAAATCCGAGAATCCAGGCTTCGAGGTGACACGAGCACCTATTAAGGACGTTTGTGGCGACATCCTGCAACGTAGCGCTCCATATCCGCCGATGGGTCGAGTTTCAACGGTGAACACTTCGACACAACAATCGTAGTTTGGATGAAGACGAACAAGAGTTTAACATTCTAGCCAATGACTACATCTTCTGTGGCTGATAGCGGCGTGAGAGTACGGTCTCTATTCTAATTCCAATCAAAGCGCGAACAGGTTCAGAGCATCTTGAATTTCAATAGCTGCTCCACGATTCTGGAGTGGACGCGCCTGTTTTCTTCCAGAGAGAGCAGAAAACGAGAATCCGGCTCGGTGAAGTTTTTCGAAATCAACCAAGGAACCAAACGCCCTCTAGTCCCGAAATATCTGAAGACAAGTCTGTTCCGCAAAGCTCATCCGGCTTGTTTGTCTTTCCATCTTTGGATAACTCCGATGGATCGGTCTTCGAATCACAAACTTTCATCTCGTCGTGAACTCTGAATATCGCCATCCAGTTTCTTCGCTGAAAAACACGACGAACACCGAGAGACATTGTTCCCCAGCTTCTCGAAGTATTTGTCGTGCATAGGTGGCCAGGCAGGATGTGGACAGCTGCGAGTCAGCGTGCCGCTATCCTCCAAGCATCCGACGCTAGATTCCTTGAATCGGTCATGAACCGGAAGGGCCAAGGGAACAGATTTGATTCGTTCGACGACTTCGGAGCAGAAAGTGTCCTGCACTGACTGCACCTGATCCCCATCAGCTGCGATCTGTGGTCATTCCTCAAGGCATGAGTGAGTCTGAGAGCGTCGATTCGCCGAGTTTGCGGTCGGAAGAGAGCCGGAAGGCCGAGATGAATCGGGAGAAGTCGAAAGAGATCCAGCGAATCCAGCTCTGATTTCTCGTTCACGCTCGCCAGTACTTGGCGGAGACGGCCAGTGAGGACCAAAACTCCGCGGTTGGACGCGAGGAAGAGTGCCGTTTTTCTCGCTGTTGCCCGGCGAAAACTTTTCTGAAACACTCGAACGGACGCTTCAACGGAGCGGTAGATGAGCCCGCTTTGTCGTAGACTCAAACTTCATTAGTCGAGCGCCTGAGTACTGGTGAAGAAGTTGACCGAATCATAAAACTAGACCCCATATCTAACAGTTCCCAAATTTTATCGAGTCCACTTCCGGGAATCTTCCGAATTTCTCTATTCGTTACTTCATACGCCCCCGGTCATTCTCGAAACCGTCTGTCCACCTGTCGACGATGCAGATCTGGATGAGGCTTTTTCTCGATACACCGATTCCAGTGAGCGTCCCCGAACGACAGTGCCGCGAGATAAAACTCCGGGTGGTTTCAGTTCCGGTGTTCAGTTTTCGGATGTTTTCTCCCTTATTTCAGAAATTTGAAGCTCTGAGCCAGTGCATAGTTCCCCTCATAGCTCGGGTAGCCCTCCAAAAGTCATTTGCGAGTGAATCTGCGATGATTTCAGGCAGGATTCTATACAAGATGGTTCGGAGATGGCTTCCAGATGCTTCAGAGAAGATTAGCTCTTGATTGATCGTTCGAATAAATCGGACGCAATGACAGCTTTCCTCTCTTGTCCTCGAACAAAATCAGTGCTACGGGTCGAATCGGGAGTTCGGAGTCACGTTGCTTCCATACAGGCTTGACCACATTTCGGAGAATTTATATCGACCCCGGTTTGTTGCTCGGAGCTTTGTGCTGCCTGTGATCGAGCCCCAAATGACACCGTTCTATCCCAGTGACCCGAATCCAAATAACTCCCTCTCTCACCGCCGAATCCTCTCGTTCTAGAGTTTAGAGTCAGGACGGATCCCTGAAAGGAGCATAGAATCTGACTGAAAGAGATATCCACTCCACTGACGCAACAAGCGTGGAACCCATAGAAATATACGAAGTCCTTTTCGTGTAGTGAAGTTCAGCGCAGTGTATATCCACAAATCTCCAGCCTCAGATGTGACGTGCGAGATACGAATATGGCTTGGGAAAAGGAAACCAGTCTACTGGTGGAATGATGAATTCGCCAAGTTGAGGAAGACATGTATTCGAGCCAGAAGAAGCTGTATCCGAGACAGAAGGAATACAGGCACAACCGAAGACGAAGCTCGAGACTATCACACGAAATGCACCGAGGCGAAGCAGACATATATAGGAGAGGGAGCCTCAAAGTAGGGATCGCAAAAAAAAAACGCCAAGCGGAACCGCGAGGTCTCCCTTGGTAGCGGGTATGACCCGCGGGTTGCGGACCTCCCTCGAGACCGCGGGCAATACATGCTACCCGCGGGTTCTCGCTGGTCCTGGCGGGTACCCGCGACCGCAGACCACGGTTTTCAGGTTCCCGTCTGTTGGGGAGCCTGGCAACTGACGGCCTGTTCTCAGTATTATAGGCTAATGGCCCCTTGTCTAGCAGTCTCTAGCAGCTTCCACAAGATGTGGAGCGACACCTGACTCGCGTGGCTAGGGAAAATGTATTGGAACGGTTGGAATTGGCGCTTGTGAGGGAGCGTATTTGTATGAATCGCGCTCCAGTCGATTCCAATCAGTGGGAGACACCTTGCCGAAACCAGCGAGAAGTTGTGGATGTGAACGTGAGAACATTGCACGCCGTACGTGGGCGACGACGGAGACAGCGGCGGAGCCACAGTCGTCACGAACCAACCAATAAGATCTGGAACGATGAATCTGTGAAAGAGCGAGGGACCTAGATGAAGAGGTAGCACGTCTCTCTCGAGTTTTGTTCTGTGACGCCGACGAAACCTCTGAAACCGATACACCCACGACCGTTGTGCGCGCTCAAGTAACGCTTTGTTTCGGCGAATTTCGAAGGAGTCTGTCGGCCGCCAGCCATCCTCTACGAAACAACACGCATCATGAGCGATTCAAGTGGTGCTGATAATCTCCGAAGCTGGGTATGGCAATGGTTTCAGAGGCAGAAAGTGTTTGGGAATGAGCGCAAAGCAAAGTGCTCCATCTGCCATCAGGTTAGCGGCGTCTCTCTTCCGTGAATCAGATATTGATCTGGTGAATCATTCGCTCTCCCTTGCGGCATATCCTCCACGTCGTTTTGTTTCCCTCTCTGGATTCGAGGAATTGAGCTGTTGCCGGTCTACGAACGCTTTGATCAGGCACTTGAAGACGCAGCATCTGATCGATGAAAACGGCCCGTCGAACCCCTTTGGACCGGAGTTATCGACGCGGAATCTCAGGCACACACTGAATCAGACCTACTCCGCCTTGTCTGCCAATACAATGTGAGCATGTCGCAATTGTGCTCGGAGACATTCAGGAGATTGCTGCAGCGATCGTACCCGAAGTCCCGACCGCCGCCTAAAGCACCTGCAACGGTGCGCAAATTTCTGCTGGAAGAAGCCGCGGATATTCGTCATAAGCTGCAGATCAAGTTCGCCGATTTGACAGCGAAAGGTTTGGCTCTTTGAATCAAAGCTGTTCGATCAGTGGTCGAATCTGAGCGAGAGATGATCATGGAGTTCCCTGTTTAGAGCTTGCCTATTTTCAGGTCACAAAGTATCCATCTCGTTCGACGAGGCAACTGTACTCGGTTCAGACCGTTATCTGACTCTGAACGTACACAGTGCGTTCCCGATCCTTGGTGACTCGAAAATAACTACTCTGGGCCTGATCAGGGTTACCGATAGCGCAACAGGCGGAAATCTGAAGAATCTGATTCGCGCACGACTACAAAGCGTCAGTCTCGAGCTCAAAAGTATTGCTGCCGCAGCCACGGACGGGGCTGCCAATGTTCTGAAAGCGGTCGACCTCATGAGACTGCGGAGGCAGAAATGTTTCGCTTATGGTCTCGATCTGCTTGTGAGGAAGGTCGTCTACGGAAAGGACATCTTCAGTTTCGACCCGGAAATTATTCTCGAAAGCCATGCGGAGTCGGGCGATCGAGGGGCAACCAGCGACGATGAGAGAAACGACAACGATGATTCGTCCGAGAGACAATTTGCGGGCGAGGAGGAGGAGCGAGAACCGGACAGCACATCTGATGAAAACGAGGAAGGACAACTCGACGGAGACGAGGACTCGCAATTCGAAGGAGACGAGGAAGAACAATCTGAAGGAGACGAGGAAGAACAATCCGTAGGAGAGGAGGGAGGCGAATCCAGCGAGCTCGAGGCGGATGAGGAATCGGAAACAGGGTCCGAGTTTCAACAGGCCGACCCAAGAATCGCTGTAGAACTCAAGGGGGTTCTCGAACGTCTTCGAGTCGTGGTCCGTGGCTTCAAGAGAAAACCGAAGTTGATGGACAGGTTGCGGATTTTCACTCGCCAGAAGACTTATAACGGTAGAGAGCTTCGACCAATATTGGATTGCCCAACACGGTGGTATTCCACTTTCGTCATGGTGGAGCGTGGTCTCCTCATCATGCCCGCCATGCTCCGCGTCCTGGAGAGTGAGGGTCAAGGTGCAGAAATCAATCCCAACGACATCAGAGCTCTGGAGGAAATCGCTCAATGTCTCGAACCCTTCAAAATCGCTATCCAGATGCTCAGTAGAAGTATAGCGACTCTATATCACGCGGACAGAATTTTCAATTTGTTGTTCCTCAAGGTACAGCAAACGACGTCTCCACTGGCGAACCCGCTTCTTGAGAATCTAAAAGCGGAAATTGCTAATCGGAGGACGATTCTGTCGTCCATTCTCGCCTTGCTGACTGACCCGCTGTATGACTTTGGGCTGGAGACGCTCATTGGGCAGAGCAAGCCAGCAGATGAACAAATGATAGAAGTTATGCTGAGCCTTCTCGACTTGACGATCGACCAAAAACCCGCGGCCATCCTGTCACAGGCACATTAACCATCCCCATTAGGAATTGTTGTTCGATCACTCGAAATGGACTCTCGATCATTCGGAATTATTCCATCAGGATCATTTCTCGCAGGCAGCTCAAAGCCTCTCCTAGGATTCGATATTTCCGGAGGCACCGGCTCCAACTCTCTTCCGGCGAAATTTGGGCACCCGTGCGAGCTTGATTAGTTAGCTCAATTCGTATCGAAATGGCGGACCCCGCGGCCCACTGCTCGAAGGAGTTAACGATGTCCTTATAACAGTTCCACCGACCTCAGTCCAGCCAGAACGAGATTTCAGCCTGTTGAACTTCGTCATCGGCAAAAACCGCACACGACTGAGGCAGTCGACTTCAGACGACATCTTCATCGTTCGGAAAGCCTTCGAATACGAAGCAATCTAGCAAGGCCACTGAGAACTCGAGGCAGAATTGTATTGGATCAGAACTTCGTTCGACTCGATTTAGTTTCACGACTCGGGCGACTCGAAAATAATAAATTGAGCGCGCTGATCCCATAAATTTTCGGTCTGTCAATCATACAACGCGCACGGTTCGGAAGAAAAATCGAGTACGCCTTTCCGTGCTTCTCCATAGGCACGAGCGATTCCATGAGGCTCATATGAGCGATCAAAGAGAGGGTTTTGTGATCGCTTCATGGATGATGGCGTCAGAGATGAGCTCGTAGACCATCGGGTAGCCACCGAGCTGGCGGCTACCCGCGGGTAATCGCCAAGAACCGCGGGTAATCGCGGCTCCGGGGCAGAACCGCAGTCCCGCGGTTCCGCTTGGCGGGTTCTTTGCGATCCCTACCTCAAAGCCAAGAGAGATGATTGGAGAGAACTCACTAATAGAGTCAGCGAAGACATTTGGGGACTCCCATATAAGATAGTGAGGGAGAAGATCGGACAGAAGAGACCCAGGATGTCCACCGAGACCATTCAGAGAACGGTGACCGCTCTTCTCTTGAGAGTGTCAGGATTCGGCAGAGAAGAATTTCCTATCCAGGATGGAGAAATCCCAGGAGTCACCGCCGCGGAGGTGGAAGTAGCAGCCGATAGAATAGCATCTAGAGAAGCTCCGGGCCCAGATGGAATCCCCGGAGAAGTCACGAAAATATTTATGGAAAGATGGCCAGAAGTCTTCACTAAAATGGTTAACCTCATACTCAACACCGGCGCTTCCCTCAAACGATGGAAGACGGCCAGTCTTGTCCTGATCCCCAAACCTGGGAAGAGAGACAGTTACCGACCGGATTGCTCACTTAGCACGATAGCTAAGTGAGTAGATACAATCGTCAATCGGAGGTTACAGGAAGAGCTCGAGGGAGGACAAAAGTTTTCGGAAAATCAATTTGGCTTCCGGAGAGGTCGCTCGACCATGTCGGCCATCAGAAGAGTCAGCGAGATAGTCCATGCGGAAATGAACACCACGTACAGGACAAGAAGACGATGCATCATCATATTGCTAGATGTACGAAATGCATTCAACTCGATAAGATGGAAAGTCATCCATGACAGCCTCAGGACAAAAGAAGTGTCCCCTTACCTTCGCAGGATTTTAGGGTAATACCTCAGCTGTCGACAAGTCCATGATATGGAAGGCAATCCGCACGAGTTGACGGCGGGAGTTCCCCAGGGATCGGTCCTCGGACCGACCCTGTGGAATGTCGCGTATGACGATGTTCTTCAAGCTGAAATGCCACAGGGAGCCACGACGATCAGATATGCAGACGACCTGTCCTTGATAGTGCTCGCAAGGACGATTGTGGAACTTGAGAAGAGAGCGCATGCCGCCCCGGGGGTCATTACCCGCTTGATGCACCTCAACAACCTGGAGCTCGCACCCGAGAAGACAGATGCGATCATGCTCATCAGGAAGAGAACTGACAGAGCACCGAGCATTTGGCTCCAGGGACATGGGATTCAGCTGCAGAAGTCAGCAAGATACCTCGGTGTGTACATTCAAGCGGGCCTCACCGGAGTAGAACACGTCCGAATGGTAACGAAGGAACAAGCAAAAGCGGCGACAGATATTGCTAGAATGCTTCCACGAACATACGGGGCGTTGAGCAGGTGTGCATTGGGCTGAACCTTCACGCAGTGGTGGCCCACTACGAGCCTCTACAGTGTTATCGACGCAATGTTTTCGGGCACGTCTCCAAAAATTGCCGAGAGGCGTCGGAACGCTGTCGCCGGTGTTCCGAAGCTGGTCATTTATCGAAGGGTTGCTCCAAGGCCGAGCGGTGCATCAATTGCGGAGGTGCTCATTCCTCAAAGTTCGGAGCGTGTCCCACTCGCCTCCGAATACTGGAATCTTGGCGCCGCTCTAACTTGCCCGGCGGCCCGTCCAACGACGCGCCAGTTCCGTTGGTCGCTCACGCACCGGGCGTCAACGCACACGAGAAATTCCGTCTCGGCCGTAGCTACGCCGGAGTCGTCCGGAACGGAGTACGCGTTCCCCACAGGGCTCATCCCGTCGCTGTTGCTGCCACCGCCGCAACAGACGCCACCCCCGTTCCTGCTGCCCGTTCATCTCGGCCAGAAATTCGTCCCGTCTCAGTTGCACCAACGCTGGACATCGCCGCGCTCACGGACCAGATCACCGAAAGCGTGATGGCCTCGGTTATCCCCAAGTTGACAGCCATGGTCGGCGACCTGGTCTCGATTGTGCTGAGTCAGGTGATGCCGCGATTCATGGAGTCCATGGTGGCAGCGCTGCGGATGGCCGCACCGCGGGCTACTCGAGGGTTCACACCCCCGCCGTCCAACTTCGAAGCGCTCGCGAGCAATTCCGCGTCTCCGCCCGACGAGTCCAGACCTCCCCATGACCAATAGAATCCTCCCGCAGGGGTCATGCAGCGACCCCGCTTCAAGCTCCGCTCCACCCCCCTCATCTTCCGCTGCCATCAAGCGCCCCCTATGCTCCTTCGAGGCCGCCAATACCCGAGGTCTCGAAATTTATACCACCAGAATACACCCTCCCCATCGCACAACTCCGGTCGGCCATGAGGCGGCTGACGCCAACCAGCCCTCGACTTCCACCCTGGGTTCGGGTTCGTCAGCCGATCCGGCCGTTCCGGCCTCAGAATCTCTCGCCTCTATCGTTGAAAACATCAACGTATCTCGCAGGCGCTGCAAGTTGATCTCAATCATCCCACGAGCAATGAGAGCATCTGTCGCTGAAGAGCTCACTGAAGTTCTCGGCGCGGTCTGCTCCTCCAATGATCTCACCTCCTGGTCTGCTCTGTACAGTTTCACATCAGCCGTTCTTACGATACCGTTCGACAGAGTCCGTGGCCGGACTCTCACGTCTCTCATCCGCGAGAACCTTAATCGTTTCCATCGAGAACGTACTCTCCCAGAACGACCGCAGTCCACGTCTCCCCCCGCTCCCCGGGTCTTCCCCCGTGGCGGCTCCACTGCTCGCATCGTTCAATCGAAGCTCGCTCAAGGTGACGTGTCGGCGGCGGCACGGACGCTCATCTCCACGGATACCACGGCCGCTCCAAATGACGAAACGCGGAGCACCCTCGAGTCCAAGCACCCGGACATGCCTTCAACTGCTTCTTATCCTCCCGAGCCGAGGCTTCCTGCATTCGTCGACGAGATCCGTCTTTGTGAGTCCGAGATCCGTGCTGCAGTTCTGAGCTTCCCCAACAGCTCGAGTGGGGGTCCGGACGGACTCCGCCCGCGACACCTGAAGGACCTCATTCGAAAAGACAGCAGCTCCTGTCCCCTGGTCGCAGCTCTCACAAAGTTCTGCACCCGGGCGATCAACGGCCGACTCCCTGACTTTACGCTTGACACATTCTACGGTGCAAACCTCATCGCCCTACGCAAGAAGGACGGCGGCATCAGGCCAATGGCGGTTGGCAACACACTCAGACGTCTCGTGGGAAAGATCGCCGTTCGCAGATTCAGGGAGCCCATTCGGGACCTTCTGTCGCCCGTTCAGCTGGGGTTCGCCGTCAAAGGGGGCTGCGAGGCGGCAGTTCACGCCGCTACTAGTTTCCTCGAGGTCAACAGGGACTCCGAGAAGATCTTTGTCAAGCTGGATTTCGCGAACGCGTTCAACACCCTCAGGAGGGATCTCATTCTGTCGTCCACCCAGTCAAACGTCCCAGCACTCTACCCGTTGGTTCATCAGATGTACAGACTTCCGACCAAACTGTTTTGGGAAAATCAGGTGATTCTGTCAGGGAATGGAGTCCAACAGGGCGACCCGGCCGGGCCCACCCTGTTTTGCATCGCCCTTCATCGTTTGTTGACCTCCTTGGAGTCCGAGTTCAAGCCGTGGTTTCTTGACGACGGTACGCTCGGGGGCTCTGTTGAATCGGTATCGTCTGACATCCGAAGAGTGCGAGAATTCGCTGCTGTCTCCGGCCTTGAGCTCAACGACGATAAGTGCGAGTTGTCACTGGTCTCGGGGGCTGACCACGCGCGAGCCGAAGGCCTCCGGAGTGTTCGACGGCTGCTGCCGAGAGTCCGGCTTTTGGCTGACTCAGAGCTCGAGCTCTTGGGTGCCCCGCTGAACAACCTGTCCGTTGAGAGCGTCTTGTCCAAAAGAATCGCTCTGCTTGACTTTTGGTGCTCCAGGTTGTCGACTCTCGATGCCCACCCAGCTCTGTTCCTGATCCGGTGCGGTTTCTCCGCTCCTCGTCTCCTCTACGTGCTCCGTTGCTCCGATACCGATGCCTTCCGGGATTCGCTGCTGCAGTTCGACGAGAGGCTCCGGCGATGCCTATCTGACATCCTGAACCTCGACTTCACCGCCGCCGACCCTTGGAAACAGGCTTCCCTCCCCGTCTCGGCCGGTGGGCTCGGAGTTCTGTCGACAACTGACCTTGCTCTCGGCGCACATTTGGTATCGCTTTGTCAATTCAAAGAGTTGTCCTCAAGTTTCTCTCCGCCTACCGTGGCTGCTCATCTTGCTGCTCGCGTGGAGGACCAGTCGGCTAAATTTCGTGACCGGTGGAACCAGATTCCCGATGAAATCTCTCAGTCAGCGCTGGTCGGCATCGTGACGGACGCATGGCGAGCCGAGCTTACAAACGACGCTCTTGACGTCCGGGAAAAGCAAGACTCAACGCCGCCTTCCACCCGAGCAGCGGGAAATGGCTTGACGCCGTCCCCTCGCCGTCGATTGGCACGATGCTGGACAACAACACTTTCCGCATCGCTGCCGGTCTTCGGTTAGGAATCCCAGTCTGCGCCCCGCATACGTGCGCCCGCTGCAACGCACAGGTATCCGAATTCGGGGACCACGGCCTGAGTTGCTCCCGAAGTTCCGGACGGCACCCAAGACACAGAGCTCTCAACAACGTCATCTCGTGCGCTCTGCGGTCCGCGTGGATCGCGAGCGATCTCGAGCCAACAACCCGTTGGCTCGCGCAACACAGCTCTTCGCCCTGACGGCCTCACGCTCTCTTCATGGAGGGCGGGAAGTCCCTCGTTTGGGATGCGACGGTTTGGGGACGCCCTGGCCCCGTCTCATCTGGCAGGTTCCGCCCGTTCCGCGGGTACGGTGGCTAGCTTGGCCGAGAAGGACAAGTTCTCGAAGTATCGGGAGCTAGAAAGCCGATACATCGTTCAGCCGGTCGCGATCGAAACTCTGGGAGTCATTGGACAGTCGACGGACGCTTTCCTCCAGGATCTTGGGAGGCGCATTGAGATTGCATCGGGGGATAGGAGAGCAGGAGGTTTCTTGCTGCAAAGGGTGTCGTTGGAGGTTCAGCGTGGTAACGGCGCGGCGGTGGCTGGATCGCTGCCATCGGGGGAAGTGCTCGCCGGAATCGGCTAGAGAGTCTTTGTGATGTACACACTCGTTATAGACCGCATACAATAAAAAGTACTTTGCACACTTTCCCTTGTTCTGGAGTATAACTATCAACGCTGAAGTCAAAGGTTCATTCCCATTAGCTTACAAAAATACCTGTGCCTGATCCTCAGCAAACTTTTGGTGAGAATATCGGCTATTTGATTCTCCGTAGAAATCTGCTGCACCTCTAGATCTTTGTCGACGACTCTTTCCCTGATGAAGAAATGTCGAAGGGCAATATGTTTTGTCCTCCTATGAAATCCAGGATTTTGTGAAAGTTTCACCGCTGCTGCATTATCTACCAAAACAGTTGGGACAAAATTCAGCTTTGTGATCTCCCTGAACAGCCGCTTGAGCCACTATTTCGGCTTCTGTGGTGGATGTGGCTACCGAGGTTTGTCTTTGGCTCAACCACGCTATAGCTCCGCCAACATACTTTACCACAGCCCCCACAGTGGATCGTCCCGTTTGGGAGCAGCCACCGTAATCTGAGTCACTATACGCTTCAAGTACAGCAGCTGACACTCCAGTTCTGCTGTAAGTTATCCCGAGGTCGGTGGTTCCCGCCAAGTACCGTGGAACTAGCTTCAGCATCATGACATCGTCTTTGGAAGGATTACCGAGTTTTCTTGATAAAACCCCGATACTGGTTATGGTTTTATGGTTATGGTTTTATTGATCCAGATTATCATCTACATATATGTTTTTATATATATATGAGTAATCAGCCTTTCGTATCAGGCGCGAGTGATTCAGCAGATCGAGTTTGGTTTTTGTCCCAGTCCTCCAGGATCTTTTTCGTCCTTCTTACTTCGGTCGCGTTATTCGCTTCCTCGTGGAGTCCGAGACGGTACAGAAGTTCGTCTTCGGTAAAATAGATGTCGTTGCACTCGAAGATAACGTGTTCTGTCGTTTCCTCGTATACCCCACATCTAGGACAGGTTTTGTCTAATCCAGAGTTCATCTTATGGGCTCTGGTTGGCAGCATATTTGCTCGTGCCAGAGCCAGTAGGGCGCTACCCTTGCTGTTGTCGTACAGGTAGCTATTCACACCACGGGTAGTTTTGCCCCTGCTGTACGCTTGTAGACTAGACTTGAAGAGCATGTTTTCTCTCCAAAGTCTGTCTTGGGTTTCCCGGATTCTCTTCTTGATGAGTTTACCGTAAAGCCCGAGGAGCGGTCGACCTTGGACATCGGAGTCCACCCTGATATCTTCGCAGTGGTATTTTGCTTTGAGGCGTTCCGTTTCCTGGTACATTTTGGTCTTCTTGTTTGTGAGCTCCATCATTCTCAGGATGCTCTTCGGCCACCTGGTATTTGGCATTGCCCTGACCCTCTCTATATCTCAGCTTGCTCTGGGCCCCTCTTGCTTCGAAGGACGACCATCCAAGCTCTCCTTGGATAAACTCGTTGGGGACTCTGGAACCTGGGATTCCTAATGCCCACTTTCCCGCTTTTCGTTGCGATTTTTCGAGTTTTTCCGTCAGCGATGTGCTCGTGACTAGTACTGCGTTTGCGTAGCTTAGCTTCGGCACCGCTGTAGATTTCCATTGCACTCTTGAGATTTCGAATCTATTGAAACCCCATAGTGACGATGCGTGCATCTGGTGTAGGGCGGTGGTCGCTGCTTTCTCCCAGACTTCTTCCTGGTTGTTCAGGTAGTTTCTAGAGTCCGAAAGCGTGATGCCCAAGTATTTGTAGTTTCTAGCTGCCGGTACCTCCTCGCCTTGTATCCTCAGTTCCCTCTTGGGCCCCAGGTCATGGGCTGAGTATACCACTACCGCGCTCTTTGCGGGGTTGAATGTCAGCTCATTCTCGTCTCCATATTTCGTCGTGGCTTCCAAGAGTTTTCCCATTTCTTGGTAATTCCTGGCCATGAGTACAATATCATCCGCGAACAGGAGACCGGGTATACAGAAAAAAGTTCTTTCCCTTGTATTCCACGTCCATTTGTTCGTCTTAACTCTGAAACCGACTCCTTGTTTTTGCAGTTTGGTCTCGAGGTCCCAGATATACAGCATGAAGAGGAGACATGACAGAGGGCACCCTTGGCGGAGCCCCTGGTTGGTCTCTATCCACCTTGAGCTAACATTGTTGTAGTTCAAGTTAGCTCTGTTGTGCGTGTATAGTTTCTGGACTATTTCAATCATACCTCTGTCCATGCCGATGGTATGGAGTTTTTCCCACAGTCTCTGCCTATTCACTCGGTCGTAGGCGGCTGTGCAATCAAGATAAACACATATTAGTCCTGTTTTATCGTTCCTGGACATTTCGATCGCTGAGGTCAGGATGAAGATATTGTCGTCACCTCTTCTGTCTGTTCGAAATCCGTTCTGCATTTCTCCCAGTATCCCTTCGTCTTCTATCCAGGTCTGCATCTTTTTCCCAAGTATTTTGGTGAAGACGCGGTACAGCACGGCTGAGATGGTAATTGGCCGATATGTGGATAGGTCGCCCGGTTTTGAGTTAGTCTTTTCTAACATCACGACCTTACCGTTTCTCCAGTCCGCTGGTATTTCCTCTTCTCCCTTCAGTATGCGGTTGAAGAGATCTGCGATGTATCCCGTTCCAACATCAGTGAGTTGCTTTAGGATCTTCGCTGGGATTCGGTCTAAGCCAGTGCTCGTCTTGGCGTGCATCTGGTTCAGAATCCGGATGATTTCGTCAGTGCTTATTTCCAAGCCGGTGGGGGTGGTTATTTTAACCGATTCCTTCACCTCTTGGTTTTCCCGCCTACCGTACAGTTTTTGTTCTGCTACTGTAGTTAGGAAGTCTTCTAGGTCCCCTGTCGGGACTTTTTCCCCATCCGAGTTCCTTACGTCTGCTATGCGGCGATGTCTGTTTTGGGATCGCCGGATGTATTGCCAGAATTTTTTGGCGCGCATGTTACGTGGGGCAGAGAGGATCTCTGACTGGGCCCGTCTGTCGCGATCCGCCAGCTCTCTCTGGACCTCCTCTCTTACGGCTTGTTGTGCTTCTCTGACTTCCAGCTCTATTTCGGCTGTCGGTAGATTCAGCCGACGCCGTCGTCTCCATTCTCGATTCTTTTGTTTACGAATCGACTGTAGTGTTGATATTTCGGGAGAGCGGGCCATAGTACAATGGGAGATCTGTGTCTCTCGGCTGTATTGGTCCATCTTCTCCGTCAGGGTTCTTCGAAGAGTTTCGTAGTTAGCTTTGTTTTCAGCTCCCTCTCTTTCTAGGATGATTTCAGACTCGGATACGATTTTCTTCGTGTCCATCGTCCGTACCGTTTTCCTCGTTTCTTTCATGTGGACTGCCGTCTTGCATTCCACAGTGAGAAGGTTGTGATCGCTTATGTCAGTGATCTCCCTTGCTTCGTCTATTCTTAGAGATTCTACGACCTCGTATGCCTTCGCATTGACCAGTATTAGGTCGATCGCTGAGTCTCCCCTCGTGAATCGCCCAACACATTTCTCTGTACGATTCAGGATTGTTAAACCGTGGTCAACTGCAAACGATTCGAGTAGTTTTCCCCGAGTGTTTGTTTTTCCGTCCAGCTCAACGAGGTGCGAGTTTGCATCCCCACCCATTATGAGGTGGAGGCTAGGGTCGCACTTACTTCTAATGAACTCGCTCACCGATTCGAAGAATCTCTTGTCTTGCTTGATGAGCCCGTGCGCTATGTAGAAGGATACGACCACCCATTTTTGGTTGCCCAGCATCATAGCTTGTGCCAGCCAGTCTGTGCCCTTCGTTGTCCAGAGTATTTCCAGATCTGATCTGGTCAGAATGCCGACTCCACCATTGGACCGTCTATGACTGAGTCCTTTCCTATTGCTAAAGTTAAAGTTGTATCCTTGTATTGGGGGACAGCTTTCCTCGTTCATTAATCGAGTTTCCGACACGAGCATGATGCTCGCGTTCAATTTCAGCAGGACGTCGCGTTCCAGAAGAGCCCATTTGCTTGCATTAGATTTAGTACCATTCATATTGATTGCACAAAAAACAAATTTATTCAGGGTTTTGGCGTTGTTGCTTCGTTTCCCCCTACTCTTCCGTTTCCGACGCCCCGAGACTTGTCACTTCGCATTGTGTTTTGCGAAGTTGGCTGGGTTACTCGAAGGGTTATTCCTTCTTTCGCCACCTCGGTCTTGGTCTTCGCGGCCGCGAGGTTGTCCCCTTGGCCGGGCTCCTCCCGGGTGATGGAAGCCTCCCGCTGGGTTTCTTCCCTGCGGTTGGCCCGCGTGGTGCGGCCCACGCTGATGGAATTCTTGGGGGCCCCTTCCCCGCTTTGGGTCGGGGTGCTCCCTCGGGCTGGTGAGGTACCTCTTCCTGTCCCTCGGTTCCGTTCCACTGCTATGGGGTTGTACCCCAGATCCCGCTGCCGCGTCTCTTGGGCACTTGCAACGGGCGCAGGTCTCGGTGTTCGTTTTGTCGAGCTCCTTAAGTGTTTTTTTAAGGACCTCTTTTTTTGCGTCGATAAGCTGTTGGACTTCTTTCTTTTTTCTGTCCCTCTCAGCAAGATTAGCCACGAACTCATCTCGTTTTTTTGAGATCTCGTCCATGTCTTGGTCAGTAAGTCGGAGCATAGATATGATCTGGCTCCGGAACCATTTGTACAATGTGTTTAGTACTGGTTCCCCATACTGTACCTCTAGGAGGTCGCCCTCCGTGTTGGTCAGGTTTCGCTCGTGTCCTGATAGGATTCTGAGATCGAATACCTGGATTTGTGCATTCTTTACTTCTGGCGAGGAGAGTATCGCCGTGTTCACAGCCGTGGTGCTGGAGACCTTTGTTGGTTCCACTAGGGTGCACCACGTTACTGAGAGTACCCCTGGCTTTGCTTTTAGCTCCACCAGAGGCTTGATGATTCTGGCCGCAATGTCTTCGACCGTGCAGGGTGTATCACCCGTCATCGCCGCGACCACCTCGGCTCTCCCCGCATGACAAATGATGTGTGTCTTCATCTGCGGGTTGTTCTCTAAGAATGTGGCGACGCCTGCAAGAGTCTCCAGGATCGTTAGCCCTTTTCGGCATATAGATTCACCGAAAGTTACTTGCCCGGCGAAATTCGTGTAGAGATCGATCTCAGGCTTTCCTCTCCTCAGCTTGCGAATCCCTTTGTCCGCGTAAAGTATTATACACGGGTTCCGGGTAAGCTCTGCTGGTAGTGACATCTCGAGATTGATGCCCCTAATCGCCTGTGCGGTTTCAGCCGCGTCGATCTCTACCCGTTTTTCGTTGAGGAGCTTTTTTGTTTCCTCTAATTCTTCCTGAACAGTCAGGTAGGAGATTCTGAGCTCTTCGAGTTGTGTGTTTAACTCTGATATTTGAGCTTGAGCGGACCGAATGTCTCCCTGCAAACTGTCCGCTTCCATCGAATATGTCATGGCGTTTTCATCGGCTACTAGCTTGGACCTAACCAGTTCTTCGGTTCTGGCCCTCATTTCGCCGAACACACAGCACCTGTTTGTGGTCGCACGGGTTTTTTCGGCTTCCACGGCGCACGTGTTACACACCGGGATACTCATCTTTGAAGATTTTTTCTTCGCTGACGAGTTTGGACACAAATCGATGTAACCTAGGGTGCGTCCACAGTTGTTTTATCCTCTTGACGACGACAAACACTTCGCAGGACACGAAAAAAGCCGGGAAAAATGCGATTTTTCCCTCCAGCACTGCGAGCGATGTTATTCACACGCTAGCAGACGACGCTGTAAGCGAGATCCTGTACTGTACTTGGATACTGTAAGCGAGATCCGGCCGAGAACCCAACATGAGATACATCACTGCACCGACTGCCTGTCGATATGGGAACTCCTCCTGATATCCATCCGACGATTCTTCCTTGTCGGTTTCTCCCCCTGGTTCAGGAGGTCGGATCATTGGCGTACACACTGGTCTGCACCAAGAAAAGTTATACTTCTCCAATATTTTCCTAGCTTTAGTTTAATGAGTTCGTGATGAATGATTCTTCTGTCATTCCACCAAACACATAGTAGTACCTGTCTTTGATTGCTTCATCGCATTGCATGCGCCGGAACGGCCGTTCTCTTGGTGATCAAGTAACGGCCCCGCGTCCCGTTGTCGTACTAAACCCACTTCTGTGTTCCAGTTACAATGCGGATGAAGAATTGCACACAGTTGTCCGCTACAGCAAGAACAGGCAGATGGTTGGAAGTGTCTATCGCGGATTCTCGGGGATCCGCTCTACCAGCATATGCAGAGTCTAGAAAGGGTCTGGGCGGTTTTTGTCCATGGTCCACGGATTTCGCTGAAAATTACACTGAGGCATCCCGACGTGGAGTGGAGCTACCACATCAAGTTTCAACCTCCGGCGATTTTCCGTTCGCTAGAAACTATGAAGTTGAGTCTCGAAAAAAAAAAACTTAAAATCGTCATATCTCGAGAACCACGGGGGCGACAGCGCCGATCGACAACTTTTTGAAATGATCCCGCCAAGGGCCATCTTTTGACGTTATAGGACTTAAGATCGGTCGGTCGCTTGTATGATTTTGGTACTCGAAGTGTCTTTCCCCGGCGAGTGGCCACTCCGGTAAGTACCTTAATATATAGTCCTGGGACCCTCCTACGTGCTGGGGAAATATCAGCGAGAAGTAGTATGTCGATCAGACCAGGGTTTCGCTCTGTCGCCTCGAAGCGTCACTGAAGCTGCCTGGAGCTCGCTGTACAACGTTGTTTCGAAGTAGGGGACCTCGGCACGCCTCGGAGACAAGAACGAAATGCACTGTTTCTTGCTAAGAAAATCGCATCCCATGAGCGATAGGCGTTATGGTCAGGTCGACCTTGGAATCACCTCCATAGACCCACAGAAGTATGGTTAGATCGACCTAGGAGCTCATGGGAAGTATTTTCTACGCAAGAAACAGTGTATTTTCTTTTTGTCTCCGAGGCGTGCCGAGATCCCTCACTTCGAAACAACGTTGTACGGCGAGCTCCAGACAGCTTCGGTTACGCTTCGAGGCGGCAGAGCAAAACCCTGGTCTGATCGACATACTACTTTTATCAGATGAATGGGGAAGGAACACTTCGATCTCGCTGATATTCCCCCAGCACGTAGGAGGGTCCTAGGACTATATTTTAAGGTACTTAACGGAGGGTCCACTCGCCGGGAAGTGACACTCCGAGTACCAAAATCATAGAAGCGATCGACAGTGGCGTACCCAGGGGGGGCCAAGGGGGCCATGCCCCCCCCCCCCCAAAACTCCTCGATTATACTGGAAAGGTGGATTATATTCTACTTTGATGGATGAAAGTATAGCGCAAGGATCCAGTCTCACCAGAAACATCTCCACGAGTTCGAAAACTAGGTTAATTGCATCACGAAAAGCTCGCTACATTCGGCTTGCCGGAAATTCCGCCACTTACTCAGCCTTCAGACTATCGAGCATTCAGCGTGCTCGAAAAGCTCCCCGTATCTCTCGCTATCATCGTTTCAAGGGCCTTGAGTTTTGGGATGAGCCGCGGCGTACATGACTTGTAGTCTCCTAACGGTGTCCAAGGAATGAGGAACGACACCATCAGGTACTCCGACAGCCAATGGAGGTTTTGCAACGGTTATTTAACCGCGGTTAATGACCGCCATAATCGCAAATAATTAGCGGCAATCGAAATTTTCCGGCGTTTTCGACGTTTTTCTCCTCCAGAAATGCGGACTCAAATCAAGGATGTGTCTTATCTGATACGCATATGATTTTTAGGGAAACGTATTATCTGATGAGCATACTGGGGAGGACTAAGGTATCGAATTCGGCGCTTTGAATTGAACAGAAATGAACTGACAGACGTCGAAGTTGCTCTCAGCATTCAGCTCGGTACAGCGAATGTGCAGAGACAATGTTCCGGGGAAATGTGATCAAATGATATTTAAGCTGAGCCGTCGGAAACTATGAGATGATCGACTCCGCTCGGCATATTTGGTTCGCTCGCCGAACTAGTGAGATGGTGTCACTGACATCTCGTGTGATGGCTCCCGTTGAACGAAGTTGGAACACACTTCCGAAATGAGGACTCGACCAGCAATCATACCTGGAGATCTCATGCATCACCTGCTGGCTCTTGATGCTTCCATTAACAAGCCGTCCAAGGACTTCATGAGAGAGCACCGCACGCGATGGGCTCAATCTTCAAGACGGAAGCTCTACGCATCCGGGAAGATCAAGAAACCAAGCACAGTGGAAGTAGATACAATGTGCGTCGAACCCGCATGTTGAGGCATCTATTGAACAATCGTGATAGGATCCCTCGAGTAAATGGAGATCTCTAATCCACTGGCACAGCAACGATGATCTCAGAGCCGAAAGCAGCGACTTGGGGTCAGCGAAAAGTGGAAGCAGCTCGAGGGAGGACATCAAGGATTGCAATGAGAGGTTGAGACTGGTTCCCAATGATGAACGAGAGAATCAGGACGTCGAGAAATCTGTAGTTCTAGATCATAAAATTGTGTCAAGATATGGGGTGGGGCTACGAGAAACTGAGTTGTCGGTTCTATTCGCATGAAATCAGCTGGTTCCGGACGTCATTGCCGTGGAAATCTTTGCAAAATATCCTAGCCATGCCCAAGATCACTTTATGAAGCCCCAGTTATTTGCAAAGCCTAGTGACCAATGAGGCCTCGGGAAAACATCATTCCGAAATAGATGAGAAATCTCGCAGAATGTCCATCAAACCTCCCAACTCGCAGTTCGTCGGCGCCGAGCGATGGGTGTTTGGAATGGATGCCCGGACAATGAGTCTTCGGAGGACTCGATTCACTCGAACCGGTCACGCACAATCCATCCGGGCTCAGCGAAATCACCACACACATTTATTGAGCACGTATAGTTGGTGAAATGAGTTGAAGCATTATCATTGACGTGGTTGGTCGAGGAAACTGTCCAGCGGAATCCGGTGCTTGTTGGCGCTCGTCGCCAGCGAGGTTTCCAGCCGACGAACGACGTGCGATATAGCTCAGTCAGCGTGCTCGAGAGGACGCCTTTCATCCCCGGTCTCATGAATTTCCGTCTCTCCGAATGAGTGTTTGTCATATTCCGATGTTCACGGAGTGTCTCTTCCCGATTCGGACAAAAACTTGGCTCGTTACGAGATGTCTGGAATTATAATTCGACGAAGCTTAACGGGTTTGACGACAGCCGATCGGGGGAGAGCGAGGGTATGATTGAGGAATCAAAGTGTTCCATTCGTCGTGCAACAATTTCGTTTGCTCCTTCTGATGCTCGGAATCATACTTTGATATTTGTGACCTCCCTTCTCTCCAACTTCGAGGTGTTTTTTTAAGCATCGGCGTCCGATATCAACCGAGCTATGAAGAAACAGCAGGCCGCATTGACTTCGTTTTTCGAAAGAAAATCGGCGGATGGTGCAACAGCCGAAGTTCTCCAAGAGACACTCCGCTAACAGGATGAGGACAGAAGGCAGCATTCTCAGAGTGAACCGAAAAGATTCAAGCCAACAGTCCAAGCGACCGATATCGAGCGAGCATGAAAAAGCCCAGTATCACATCTGTGCGAGTATCGATGCAGAGAACTTCATCGAGTGGTTCAGGAACAGAAGCAAGCTGGACATCAGAAACATGGCTATCGCCGGGAGGAAGAAGCAAGCTACAGAAAATAGAAAGAAGCTCTCTTCCACAATCAACACCATTATATTTTGTGGAACACAAGGCTTGCCCCTAAGAGGCCACAGGGAAGACGAAGATCCGTCAGAAGAACCTTCTCATAATGACGGAAACTTTCGTGCGCTGTTGAGATTCCGTATCGATGCTGGTGACTCGATTTTGCGGGATCATCTCAGCAACGCAAATCTCAATGCCACTTACATCAGTCCACGCATACAGAACGAAGTCATTCATTGTATCGGCAGAGTCTTCAGATCGAAGATTTCTGCAGAGGTGTCGAAATCGGGTTTTTTCTCAGTTTTGGCTGACGAAACACGGGATGCGAGCAGATCGGATCAGTTTACGATTTCCCTGCGTTATGTTACTTCAAGGAACAAAAAAAAAGTCATTGTAGAAAACTTTCTGATGTTTTGCGAAGTATCGGACCGAACGGGCAGCGGACTCGCTAAGTTAATCCTAAGTACCTTGACAGCTGAAGGTATCGATATCGCGAAGATGAGGGGACAAGGGTACGACGGTTGCAGTACCATGAGTGGAGAGTTCAAGGGAGTTCAGACTCAGATAAAGTCTAGAATTCCTCAGGCTCTTTACTTACATTGCGCGAGCCATTGCTTGAACCTTGCCATGGTACACTCATCACAACATGGAACAATAAGGAATACTGTGGGCACGGTCGCCAGCGTTTACTCCTTCATTTTTAACTCTTCCCCTCGCATCGCCAGTCTCGAGAATCAAGTCAAGCTACATTTCAACGATGAGGTGGCGCGTAGGCTCAAGCCGTTGTGTGCGACCAGATGGGTGGAAAGTCACAAGGCCTTCATTACCTTCAGGGGGATGTTCGTACCGATCGTTGGCGCGCTCGAAGACATCAGCACAAACAGGAGAGACGCAAGTCATCGCGCTCATGAGCTCCTAAGCTCGATTTGCTCGTGCGGATTTGTGGCAGCCCTTCTGGTCATAGAGAGCTTTTCGTCACTCATACTCCCCCTGTCAGTAAATCTTCAGTCCGCCGAACTCGATATATTTAGTGCACTCGATACCGCAGCGAAGAGGAAACGTCGGAGCAGAATTTTCCGGAATTTTCAGCCAGGTCGAATCGATTTGTTCTCAACTGGACATCGACGTCAAACTCCCCAGATTGTGCCACATTCAGAGAAACAGAGAGAACCATCTCTCGCAAACAGTTGAAGAGTTCTTCAGAGTCTCACTGTACATACCATACTTGGATGAACTCATCAACGAGATGGCTAGCCTCTTCGAGGACTGTGGAAAAGAAGCTCTGAAGATTCAATATATTGTGCCGAGATTCATCGGGGATAGCGAATTCGGTGATCTAAAATATGTGACGGAATTCTATCAGAACGACCTGGGTTGTAGCTTGAGTACAATTGAGGGCGAATACGAACGTTGGAAACTGAAGTGGACGAAGATCCCGAAGGAGGAGCGACCCCGAAGCGCACTGGAGACGATGAACCGCAGCTCTGAGGAGGACTATCCCAAACTCTCGACCCCGCTCCAAATTTTCGCAACACTGCCGGTGACAACTTCGACTCCCGAACGTACTTTCAGTTTGCTGAAGATGCTGAAAACACACCTGCGAACCTCGATGAAAGAAGAGAGACTCAACGGTCTCACAGCGATGAAATTTCACCGGGAAATTCCTATCGCCGTTGAGGAGGTCGTTGAACTACTCGCTGCTAGCTCACGAAGGCTCGATCTTATCCTATAAACTCTTTTACATGCGGACTTCCCAATACGCGTTGTGTACGTGATAAATTAAATGGTTCCCTCTCAATTGTTGGGAGGGATATCACGGAATCGCAGTCGTGCCTCTTTCCCCACCGTTCCAATAGTTTTAATTGCAATGAGCGTAGCACAAGGCACATACGCACAAGAAAGCACACAAAGTCATACGCTGGTCCTCAGCATCTACGGCATGATGATGATCATCATCGTCATCATCATCACATCCCTTGGCCCCCCAAAAAAAAGCTGGGTACGCCCCTGGCGATCGACCGATCTTAAATCCTAACGTCAGAAGATGGCCCTTGGCGAGAGTATTCCAAAAAGTTGTCGATCGGCGCCGTAGCCCCCGTGGTTCTCGAGATATGACGATTTCAAGTTTTTTTTTTCGAGACTTAACTTCATTGTTTCTAGCGAACGGAAGATCGCCGGAGGTTGAAACTTGCTGTGGTAGCTCCACTCCACGTCGGAATGCCTCAGTGTGATTCTCAGCGAAATCCGTGGACCATGGACAAAAACCGCCCAGACCCTTTGTTCCCGGTGACAAAATTATCGATTTCTTCGAGGAACAACTCCCTTCAGCGTGCAAGGCTTTCTTGAGTCGCTGCAGGTGAAATCAGTGTGAGCGCTGTGTCCAAGAGAGTAAAAGCGGAGAACCCACGCTCACCCATCACCGGTATGAGGACGCCAAGATGCACCCAGAGGACATTGATTCCCGGCTCAATCCTGGATTTTTATTCAGTCGTCATACAGAATGATACAGCGAGCCCCTGGATGAAACTTGCTCCTCCTACGAGACTCTAACGCACCGTACCCTTTGTTCAAATGAGAACCTAAGCCGGACGGTTTTGGAAAAATGTCAGAGTTGGCAATCGGTCACAGTAACGACCCTCGTCGCTCTCATGGAGCACTCGAAGATGATGTCTTTATCAAACCCAGAAGAGGGCTCGCAAGGATCGCAAAATCGTCACGGAATAGCTCCTCGAGAACGGAGTCAGGAGCGAAGAACGATAGATCCTCCGATTTCGGACAACTTCATAGGCCATCACGTCGAGCCGCAATCACACGAGCTCCTCCCTACAATGAGTCTCTTCATCCTAACAATGAAACTCGTCTGCATTCCCGCCGTGATTTCGTCAAGTCATTCCATGCGTTCCATCCGTTGCGAGAACAATGCGTGTATGTCTTCTCTTCCCTTTCTGAGAGCAAAACTACGCCGATTGCCTGCCGTGAGCCAATTTCGAGAGAGGGATGCTGATCTGAGAGTGAACTCCCGCCTCTCGCTCCCACCATTGCAATGCGCACTATGGCTAGGAGAAGGAAGCTGGATAGAGCAGGAAGAATTTTCATCGACCGAACTTGAAGGTCCAAGCCACTTGGTGGAATCAACCGAGGGAAGAAGGGAAGGAAAATCAGAACCGTCGCAAACTATATGAGACTATGCTTTCTTGTGAGCTGCACAGGTAGAGCGGCACTGACATCTCACTAAACTGCTCCGCCAAAGTCTTGGGGACGCCGGAATGTATCGAAACGTTCGACGTTCTGACTTTGCCAAAAACCAACCGCATGAACGGGTCTATATAACCCTGAAGAAGAGATCCCAAGTTAGGAACGAGAATGGGGTCAGGGGCATACCCAGCTTTTTTCTTGTGGGAGGGGGTCGACGTGGAGAGGAGTGACATGAGGAACGAAAACCTAAACGGCTCGCTTTTGAGCTTCCCAGTCGAACGTGAGCTCAGTCGCTTTTGTTGATAGGGCGATCCTACCGTTCTCATTGATCTCCGTAAATGGATAGATATTCATGGATATATATATGGATAGATAGTTTCATGGATTCTCCACGAATGGTTCGGGGGGAAATGAATTGAACGTTCCTTTGGGGTGTTACAGAATGCGTGGAAGACAGGTGGACGGAGAAAAATTTGGCCCCCCTGGCTAGGCCACTGCTTCACTGTACGGAGAGTTTTGGCGATCGGAGAATCGTAACTGCTGGGAGAGAAACCACCTCACGGAAGTGAACCATCCGCTTTGTCGTAGTCCTTACGCGCTCCTGACCCCGGTGCTTTGATTCGAAAACGTTTTCATCGATTGCCTTGAGGGGCCAGTCTCGACCTCCGTCGTCATTTCAGGGACGGAACTCGTCCGCTCCCGATGCCGTACAACTTTGGTCCTGGTGAGAATAGAGGACTGTCGTGTTTCTTGGAACCCTTCGAATTTATGGAGAAGTCTCGCATCATATTTTGGTGCTGCCTCGATGACAGCATCTATCCGTCTCCGAATTTGGATGTTATCTCTAGGAGAGTTCTCGAATCGGGTAGAGCCCACAAGACCGCGAGCGAGCAGTCAGGGCGCCTTCAGATTAGCGGCGTGGGGAGAGAGCGAGCCCGCGAACTTTGAAACTCGGAGAGCTTCTCGAACGCGCACGTTATGCAAAACTACTGGTGTGCTGAATCAAGAAGCGGAGAAGCTTCATTCCTGGATGCGATTCACTGGCGACGCGGCAGCGCGGCAAGATAGGGGGGAGGATCCCGGGAATTCCGTGTCCTACGGGGTGTTTCAGATCACACGTTATACAGAATTCGTTTGAGAATCCGTTTGTGGATTCTCTCAGTGGTTGGGAATACTTCGAGCTCGCTGAGATACGTTTTATGTGGCGGCCCGTAAGTTTGCACGGCCGCGATGGTGCTCTGCACGGCGGCCCGCGGGCCGCACCAAGTTTCCCACCCCTGGTCTGGATCATTCTTCCGAAAAACATGGCGGCGGGGCATACGGTTTCCAGGGGCATAGGAACTTTGCCCGCAGTGTTTACTATATGAACGCATTTTCAGAGAGAGCGGCCTCCGCCAGCTTGGCGGTCTGCTACTGGCACGGTGAGAGCGGGTATAGGAACTTTGCCCGCAGTGTTTACTATATGAACGCATTTTCAGAGAGAGCGGCCTCCGCCAGCTTGGCGGTCTGCTACGGGAACGCCGAGAGCTGTTGCTGGGAGACCGCGACGACAGCGGGGAGTCTAGCGGGGCTACCGAGCATTTCAAGCAAGATCCAGGCGCGGAACAGCGAGGAGAGCTGGGATGGTTCGCCAGGGAATGATGAAATTTCCAAATATTCCATGGTTTACACATGATCCATCGTCAACAATGTCAGTTCAGATGGCGAGGAGTCGAAACGCAAGGTGAACGGCAGAACATTGGGCCAGGCTCAATACAAGGAGAAGAAGTCTACAGCGAGACGCATTGAGTGATTCTCATCTCGGACAGGACACAGTGGGATGAAACTCCACGGAACCTCTGGTCTTCGGCGGTTTAAGACCGAAGAACTCCGTGGCCGTGAGGCCTCCTCGGCACTGAAGCGGATGCGCCATGTGCAGAGTAGTGACTCAGTCGGTTTTTCGCGTCTCCCCCGGAAACGTTCGCTTCCTGGACGGAAAGTGTCTTGGATGAACTCTCCCGGAATTCGAAAATGCGTGTCATACACTGCCTACCGACCCCTAATCATCCTCTCCCTCTGAAACCTAGAGCCGAACCTCCTCATTACCAACCCTCATCCCTTGTGAAAGTACACGGATTCTCAATTGTGTTTCGCCCCGCTGTCGTCGCGGTCTCCCAGCAACAGCTCTCACCGGGTATAGGAACTTTGCCCGCAGTGTTTACTATATGAACGCATTTTCAGAGAGAGCGGCCTCCGCCAGCTTGGCGGTCTGCTACGGGAACGCCGAGAGCTGTTGCTGGGAGACCGCGACGACAGCGGGGAGTCTAGCGGGGCTACCGAGCATTTCAAGCAAGATCCAGGCGCGGAACAGCGAGGAGAGCTGGGATGGTTCGCCAGGGAATGATGAAATTTCCAAATATTCCATGGTTTACACATGATCCATCGTCAACAATGTCACTTCAGATGGCGAGGAGTCGAAACGCAAGGTGAACGGCAGAACATTGGGCCAGGCTCAATACAAGGAGAAGAAGTCTACAGCGAGACGCATTGAGTGATTCTCATCTCGGACAGGACACAGTGGGATGAAACTCCACGGAACCTCTGGTCTTCGGCGGTTTAAGACCGAAGAACTCCGTGGCCGTGAGGCCTCCTCGGCACTGAAGCGGATGCGCCATGTGCAGAGTAGTGACTCAGTCGGTTTTTCGCGTCTCCCTCGGAAACGTTCGCTTCCTGGACGGAAAGTGTCTTGGATGAACTCTCCCGGAATTCGAAAATGCGTGTCATACACTGCCTACCGACCCCTAATCATCTTCTCCCTCTGAAACCTAGAGCCGAACCTCCTCATTACCAACCCTCATCCCTTGTGAAAGTACACGGATTCTCAATTGTGTTTCGCCCCGCTGTCGTCGCGGTCTCCCAGCAACAGCTCTCACCGTGCCAGTAGCAGACCGCCAAGCTGGCGGAGGCCGCTCTCTCTGAAAATGCGTTCATATAGTAAACACTGCGGGCAAAGTTCCTATACCCCCGTAAACAGTGGTCGACCCCTTCGTCTACTGCCGCCAATCTGGCGGCCAATCGAGAGTCGCTTCGCGTTCTTGTGGGCATCTCCTCGAATGGCTGTAGGCCAAAGTGTAGCAGACAATCTTTAGTGCAGCAGACAGATTCGAGGGTAAGGGTAAGACGACATCCGATGCACTGGTGGAGGAGTCGCGCACTATTCAAATCAAGGGGGGTTCTTTGAGGGCGTTGGCGCTCGGACAGGCTCTGGAAACCGCGATGAATCGCGGTTTGCGAGGTCTTCAGACGATGCTGCTGGAGGCAATGCCCGAAGGAATGGGCATGGATGATCCGAAAATCATCACAATCATCTAGGACACTTCTACACGGGCTTACCTCCGGCTGTGCCTTTTGAAACGAGATTCTCCTCTGTGGACAATCGCTTGGGAAGTTTTCGAGGAAGGCGGAGACAGCCCATTTCTGCTCAACCCTGGCTCTCAGAGCGTCGTTTCCGACGAGTTGGAACTCACTGCAACCCCACCCTGTTCTCATCTTCGTGGATTCCCCAAGTCGATGCTATCGCTAATAAGCCGGAAGATGGGGCATGCGCGTAGATATTCCGATCGAAGACCTCTAACCTTGGGGAAACAAAACCGACATGGTTCATCCGTTGAATGACTGAGCACCGAATTCTCGGTTGTACATTCAGCGATCGATCTCAGAAAAGAGACTCTGATTCGGGCCAGAATCGGGCATATGAAACCAGCACCCAGAATATACCGTATGCGATGATCCTTCTCCAACCGGTCTTCTTGGACCGGCCGATATCCTCAATGAGCCCTCGGTTATTTGAATCGGGCGCGGTCCCTCTCCGACTGCCGTGGGTGTCGGCTCCTCCTCTCCCTCGAAAATATAGACGTTCTGCTACACTGTTTGCGACCCATTGGCCGTTTACCGAATATTCGGGGCTGAGAGTCTAAATAATGCAGTGAGAAAACCATTTAGGTATGAACTGCTCTTGAATAAAACGGATTGAGCAGCCTCGAGTGCTATTCTGCCAGGCGTGCTGGGCTAATAGGGCCTAAGCTATCATCGAGGGCAAAGAGGAGTGTGGAAATAGGGATACTCTCACAATCTAATTTCAGGCAATGATATCTTTGAGACAGGAAGTACCGCCGAAAGCGGAAAATCATGGGTAAGGAGGTGGGTAATGAAACGAATTCGAGGAGAGTTCCAAAGATGGGAAGACTTCGACAATGCGACACTAGTCGATAGGCCGGGTCCGAATTCGGCCCGATCGGTGCATTGAACATCTTGGGCTCGCAAGGATTGTGAGCTCGCCGAAGTTGAGCATTGTTTTTGCCTCCCAGAGCCAACCGCATGAGGGTCTGTAAATCAAGGAAGAAGGCGTCGTTCCGGCGGCCTCAGCGATTGGACAATGTTTCAGGACTGGTCAGGACAGAGTTTTCTGGATGCGCTGTCCGCGATCGAGTCTCATAATCGTAGTTATTCAAGTGCTCCAGCGCGCGGCAGTTGCCCTAAGAAGGAAACATGTCTCACCGGTGCCTTCGAGCGGTCTGGAGACGGAGGAATCATGATGAAGGTCAAGAAGTGAAGCCTTTCAAAATTGGAGCCTCCCGAAGAGTGGCGGATTCAAGCAAGAATGCCCAGTCAGCAATTTTTTCGAGGGGGGGGGGCACCTCTGTGATGTTCGACGCATGATATTTGAATGAAGAGTCATCCATGAATATTCAGTGGATTCCATGCGAATTTCATTATGAGAGCCTCGCTCCTGGGTTTAGCTATTGTACCTTAGAGCCGCGCCTGGCTTCCTGCTCGGCGAATGTTTCAATCGCATAGTTCGAATTCGAGGAGTTGGCAACCCGTCGCTCCATATAGAGTACCAGACGGCCTTCGGCCGACTACGCTGACCCGTCCCTCGCTTCGAAGTCTTCTGCTGACAGACTAACATTGTCTTACATGCAGTCATGACATTTTCGGGAGTGGCCAGCGATTCTCTATAGGATCCTGCCCTGGCATCGAGGCACTTTTCTCTCTCTTCACTGGGTCAACATCATGGATTTTAGAAGTATGGTCAGATTGGTCTCGTAATCACCTCTCCAGATTCGGAGAAGTATGGCCAGAGTGGTCCCGGAACACCCCTCCAGGTTTTGGAAACTACGGTCAGATTTGTCTCGGAATCACCCCTCCAGACTCGGAAAAGTCTTGTCAGATTGGTCTCGGGATCACCCCTCCAGACTTGGCAAGTAATGGTCAGATTTGTCTCGGAATCACCCCTCCAGACTTGTAAAAGTATGGTCAGATTGACCTCGGAATCACCCCTCGAGACTTGGATGAGTTCGGTCATAATGGTCCCGGAATCAATCCTCCAGCTTTTGAAAAGTATGGTCAGACTGGCTCTTGAAATCACCCCCCAGACTCGGAAGAGTATGATCAGATTGGTACCGGAATCACCCCTCCGGCTTTTGAAAACCATGGTTAGACTGGTTCTGGAAATACCCCTCCAGCGTTCGAAAAGTATGGTCAAACTGGTTCCGGAATCGCCTGTGTCTTCCCGGTTATCCACCCTACATTACGCAGATTGTTCCAAGTCGATCCGATCAATACCGGAGGAGTCTATTGAGGACAAACGAACAGACTCTGGATTTTTATATATCTAGATACGAAAATTGTAGAGCGTGGTATCCACTGAGGTTGGCCCACGATATTCGCTCACAATTCTCAAAGAGCTCATGACGCGTTCCGCGCTCGCCGACCCCACGGGCAGGATCTGGAATGGGCGGAACAAGCAGTCACAGGACCATTATGTTTTTGTTGAACACAAAGTCCAGGTAGCTGAGCGGCGTGTTCGTCCAGAAAGTACTGTGGTCGTGCTTGAAGTACATCTCTTTGAAACTGATCAACTCATAGTTCAAATCTGTCGTGGAAAACTCTGGGGACGTTCTCATCAGCACATCCACGCTGCGTTGCAGGTAACTCGCGCTCTCTGTTTATCAACGTCTCGGGCGCCACGAGCCCGAACACGGAATCTACCCTGAAGTCTGGGAGATGAGGGACTACTTATTTGACTGAAAACATCGCGGGAAATTCTGTTTGTGTGCACGCATGTGAATCCCGATAATTTTTCACGATGTAGCAACGTTCCGTCAATCACGGAAGAACGCCAGATCTTGAAGATTCCATCGATGACCGTGAATTCCGGGTGAATTTATGGTTGGAAAAGTAGTCCCTTATCTCCCAGACTTTAGGGTATTTATTGGGAACCCTCTTCGCGTACTTCCAGTATTCAAATGTCTTTTCAGCGACCAATTTTGCATGCAGTGCTTGGTGACTCCGATACTTCATGTCAGTCAGTACGATTAACTCAGAACTCGATAATTTCTACTCAGTTTAGTCGCTTCCTCAGAGGTTTTTTTGCGCCTGCTTCTCCGTGTTCTCAATTCTCCGCCAGAGATATGAGGGTTCTCTTTCAGTATACGCCCGCCGACTTGAGCCGACTACGAAGTAGCGGCTGCAAGCCACCACACTGACGGCCTGGCGAGTTTCCGTTTGAACAAAGCGCGGGCTGGTCTCAAGCAAGGGAGCATGGTCAGCAATAGGCAGCGAGCCAGAAGCCGTCGTAATTTATGGATCTGTGGTATTTTGAGGGCTTCCTAGCCCGATTGTATCGAGCGATTGGAGCAGACTGACAGCAAGCGGAGCGATTGGAGCAGACTGACAGCAAGCGGCCCAAGGGCACTGCGGAGGGATTGGGTGAGGTTAGGTTAGGTTTCTGGCGAGCGAGCGAAGCGATGCGAGCAGACTGATAGCAAGCGGCCCAAGGGCACTGCGGAGGGATTGGGTAAGGTTAGGTTAGATTTCTGGCGAGCGAGCGAAGCGATGCGAGCACACTGACAGCAAACGGCCTCAGAGGCCGAAACACACCGATACGCAGGGCACCGATCACCGTCATCTCTCGCCAATGTTGTGACTCTCTCCCCTTCGAGCGTCAACTCGCCAGATTGGCGTGTTTACCTTCGGCTCCTCAAGTCGGCGGGCGTATTCTGAAAAAGTTCCGATGTGAGCACGATCTCGCGGATGTAAACACGGAGCAGCGAACGCGCCGCTAGCTTGGCGGCGGCGGTACCTCCAAAAATGCGTCCATCCGACTCGATTGGGTACAGATTTCCTATACCCGATTGGCAGGGTGCCTATCATTTGATCCTTGTTTATCAAATGGATGAATTCTTAAAGGGACATCCGGCCGCTGGTTTGGCGGCCGAGCGGGAGGCATCGTGCTAAGGTGCTGCTCAGGTGGCCCTCAGCGGTGCTGCCGAGACAGAATCCCGTTGAAGATATGAGTTATTGATTGAATAATTCAGAGTGTTCCATCTGGAACGACGGTATTCTTCTCTCTTCTCTCAGCATGAGACGCGCATTCGGTTTATCGTTCCAGAACTGAATTCGCGGACGTGCTAGCGTGGAAGTACGCTTGGAACTGAGTATTGGAGCGGATAGCTTATGAAGTTGAGATTGAAATCACGAGTCCTCAAATAATCTCCCTATTCCGTGTTTGTTGCTGCATCAAGTCACGAGTTTGGTCGTGCGGCGCGCGTGTGGACGATCCGATGGGAATGAGATATATTTGTCAGTTCGAGGATTCATATCGGAGAGGATAGTAGGAATCCTACCCAGGCTTGCTGTTGAGATGGGAACTTATTTGAGAAAAACCGGCTCGGAATTGAATAAAGTAGGGCATCTAATCTGGAAACACGACGATCAATCTACGGCAAGTGTCTTTCTCGTACTAGCTCGTTTTCCCACAAACCGACTCTCATGTATTCGATTCCTCGTTGCGGAGCTCATTTCGTGAGCAAGCCGGGGAAATGGATGCACCGTGGAGGTAGGCACTCTCCGGAAGCTTGGAGGTGAAGATTGAAGCGAGTCAAGGTGAGGAAACGCGCTACGTCTTACATGAAGGGAGCTGGCGAAAGATAGAAGACAGCGATGTGGAGTCTTCGGACTCTTCGGAGCGGTACAGGGAGCTTTCGGAAGGTTAGTCCTCGAGTGCGGTCGTGGATGCGTATCGGAAAGGATGGCGAGAGAGTTAGGATCACCCAAGTGGGACTCGTGGATGAAATTCACCTCGTCGAGGTGAAGCAGCGCGCCTTGCCGAAAGAGAACAGCATTCCTTAAACAACGGGAGCTAAACGACGGAAGGCACCGAAACAATAGCATAGTGCCGGCCAATTCTCCGCTCCTTGAGCGGACAGATGTCCCTTTAGAAATGCATCCATTTGATAAACAAGGATCAAATGATCGGGTCCCGATTGGCAATGCGCGGGATGACCGCCGTTCAAGATGGCGGAAACAGACGGATTCAAGGGAGAGAAGGAAAGCAAGGTGGCACTTGTAGCCCGCGACATTTCAGAAATTGAGAGTTCTTGAAAACATCAGATGCGATGGGACTTAGGGAACTAAATTCGGTATTTTTCCGGTTGGCTCCCAACACGATCAAGTCGCCAAAATGGGGTTTCAAGCACTGGCCAGCATGGCGGCGCATTGGAGAGCGTTTAAGGAGAGGGCCATGTCGTTTGAATCGGGCACCTTTTTCAGCCTCCATGGCTATCAATACGCTGATTGTCGGTATGGGTTGGTCATAAACGCGTCTCCCCGCACTGCTTGGGGCCCGCTTGTTGTCAGTCTACTCGCATCGCTTCGCTCGCTCGCAAGGAACCAAACCTAACCCTATCCAATCCCCCGCACTGCTTCGGGGCCGCATGCTATCGGTCAGCTCGCATCGCTTCGCTCGCTCGCCAGGAACCTAACCCCACCCGACCCAATGCCATTTTTAATCAAGCACAGCGGTAAACTCAGCACAGAATCCATCCGAAGAGGGAGAAGTGAATTGAAATCCGTTCAAAATCTTTATTTTCCCTTCCCTGAACTCTCCGATAAACTAGTAAATGAGAAAATATTTGAAAGCTCGCGCTGCCAACCGCTGCCGCTGCAGCCGCTGCCGGCCCGTCGCGATAGACACTCCGCTCTGTGAGCCGGCGGCTTCCCTCGCCTGGCGGCAGAATGTTGGGAGACTAGCGGAACACTACCCTAAATTCAATTGACATGCATTCGGTTTTCAGCGGAAAATTCGTTAGCGGTGGAAAATTAGGTCCGGGAGATTCAGGAGGTACACTTTCCAGTTCTGATGGCCACCCGATAAGTGATATACTCTCGAGTATCTCGGAGAGCCTAGATACATGACGTCCGCGAACACTACGAGAGTCTACAATATCGTCAACGGGTGACCCAGATAGCGTGTAGCCAAATCATTCGTCGAAGCAGAAGAAGGGATTCAAGGCCCGAGTATCCTTCCGGAAGGCGTTTCAGACACCTCGCCCACTCGGCGGTTGAATCTCTCTTAGATAGGTGAATTCCGAGGAAATTCGGGAACTCGATTCTTCTCCCTCTAGCTAGCCGCAGGAGGCTCATTTCTATCTTCTGCTCGACAATTCATGGGCAAGGCATGGAATCGATCCACTCAAGGAGTCGAACTGGCCCTTATCATTGCTCCATCGAACATGACCCAAGCATCCGAGGTCCTTTCATGGCACCATTTCAAGAACGAAACCTAGCTTACTCAGATTGAGGGTGATTATATCGATGACTCCTCCCGGACCGACAGCGATATGAGGATGCGTGCTGATGGCGGTCGGCCCATTCAGCCAGTTTCCAGTAATGACCGATCTTGGGCATGTCTTCGACGCTCGTCCGGGGTTATGTGGCCAATATCCGCCACAGGATTGCGATTCCTGGGAGAGTTCCCGAGTGACAATGGATCAGGTGATCCATTGCGATCGCTGGTCATGCGTCTGGAGAGGGGCCATCAAACTTTCTCGCACTCCTTCGTTCTTTTCCCTGTTCCCTTGATGGGTAGAGGCTCGTCAAAATCGGCAAGAACGATGCTCGAGTTCCACAAGAGCTCCCGGAGAGAACCGACTCCCGGGGCCCATTGGCCAACAGAAACTCAGTGTTACGGGCTGTGGCTCAGCCGCAGGTCTGGCCTCATGGTCGACTCAGCGAGCGCCATATTGCGAGCATTTCCGAGCGAGCGATCTATCCCTGTTTCCTGGCTCCGAGATGTCTATCCTCTCAAGAACCCTCCGCGGTCTCCGCGCGTCGCCCGTTTTGCTCCTCTCCCTTGAATGCGTCTGTTTCCATCATCTTCAACGGCGGTCATTCGGCGTCGACCCGTACACCCTTAGGTGAGGGGCCATGGGACCCGGGTTGGATGCAGCGCGGCGCCATTTTCCAAGGTCTTGGACTGGTCCACATTGGATGCTTTGGGGCGTGATTCGAGACAGAACGTAGGGAGCTGCGTCGCAGCTCGTTTGATTGTTAGCCTTATGACTTATGAGTCTCGATAGGAATCCTGAGGGGGAAACGCATTCCAGGGTGGAGATGAGCGGTAGGATTTGAGTTGAGCTCTCTCTCTCAGGTATTCGAGGGCTACACTGCAAGCTACTCATAAGATTGTTCTCCTCATTGAATTGGGGTTCTCTTCCCAGTTTTCCGATTGTAAGCTAAGTCTCATCAGCTCAAGGTCTCTGAAAATATCTTGGGGCTCAACTCGAGGCTAGGGCTCATGTAGTTCTAGCGCTGAGAATAACAGCAGAACTCCCTCAGATCTGAGCTCTACTGGACACTGATCTTAACTAGAAAACAATGCTGCTGCTCATAAGAAAGTCGGGTGGATTCACGATCACGGCTAGAGCGCTCTCTCGTGCTCATCGTGGCACCACTGACAATGACACATATCTCTCTCTGGCATATCTTCGAACACCTGCGGTTTATGAAAAGCCTCTTGGGCCCTCTGCATGCGTTTCTGCGAAGAAATTCCCATTCGGCGACGAAACTCCCTACAGAGGCACATTATTCGTCAATGTACTTGGAACTCGTTTCAGCCACTGTTGTCGGAGACTCCCCCTGTCAGTCTCTCACCTACAACCCGATGTCCGGCAGGCTCGGCTCGACGAAGTTCCTCCGACAACTCCCCGTCATGTTATTCCTGACATAAGCGTTGATCTCCGCGAGCACACGACAATTTAGAGGTTTGTCGATGGTGACATCAAATCCTGTCATCCTAACTGGGATCAGCATCTTTACAAAGAGCGCCGACTAGGAAAGTTCCCATTCCTTTCGCCGCCGACCGACAATCGAACGAAAGTTACCATGAAGAAGCCCATTATTTAAACACGCGCAGTCGTGTTGCAGCACCCCTCTTTCTGTCTCCGGAACGCGCCCCAATGTATCCAATATGGACCGGTCTTCTTTGTTTTCCGGCTGAACCTCTCAGCCAGCCCTCAGAAGTGTCCCGGAATCACCTTTCGGTATTGCTTCAGTAACACTCCCTATTGCCTCGCAAAACCCATTGCGGGCGGTGGGCTTGGGTCTTAAGATGGTTCAGATTTGATTCTGATATAGATTAAATCCTCTTTTTTACCACATAAGAAATTTGTTGTCCCGGCCGGGGATCGAACCCGCGATTGCTAGCTTAGCGTGGCACCCAAGTCGTTGGTTCATGCCACACGGCCAACGAGCCGGTTCTGTGGACCGGTCTGGACCCTTTGGAAACGCACCCACCCTGGACCATTCCGGCGCATTTGACGCACACCCCTCAGGTTTGCATACAATGAGGTGGACTGCTGAGGGTCTGGGACATACTTTCGAAAAACAGAGAGAGATTTTCTCTCGGGATCCCCAACAGCAAAGTGGCAAGCGAATTCGTCACAGGCGAGCTGGGCTGGTCAACCTTCAGAGCAAGAGAAGCTCAAAGTAAAGTGAGATATTTCAACAGAGTAAAATCCATGCAAGACCACAGATGGCCGAAAGCCATACTGGACATGATGGAACTAACCGGAGTGAAAACATGGGCAATACACAGAGAACAGGAACTGCGCCGTGAATTTGAATGTGGAGGAATCACCCTAACTTTCACGAAGGAGGGCATCCCACTCCAGGGTACTTTCAACAAAGCGATCAGAGAAAAGATCCGCGAGATTGAAACGACTAAATGGAGAGACTCGATGAGTCGGAAAGTTAGTCTGACCCTATACAGGACCCATGCTGTGGAAAGAGGGATCAAGCAAAATCCCTACGACAACAGCAGAGGATCCGCCTTGCTGGCGCTCAGCAGAGCAGGAATGCTAAGAACAAGGAGCGTCAGAACACACTCCGAACCGGGACTAGAAACGACCTGCGTGAAATGCGGAATGGTCCCGGAGACTATGCGCCACGTAATCTGTGAATGCAACGATGCCTTATTCGAGGACGAGGAAGTGCTGAGGCGACTGGGACTCGACGAAGACCCCTCACTAGAGACGATGGACCAAACCAAGGGACTCCTACAGCGGTGGGAGAAAGAAACATACAATATCCGCTGAGTTTACTCGCCACTGAAGTGAAAGTGTCATTATATTATGAGGATAAATAAATACCAATACCAATGGAGGCTCAGGGTAGAGAGGAGCAGCAGACAGGAGACAGCCGAACGGCGCTGCATTTGAAGTGTTCAAAGCTCTTGAAAGCCATTCGTTGAGGAAGCTGACGCAGGACCCCGTGTACTGGAAAGCTTAATGTGACACACGGTACAGTCCCCCGAGCCCGAAATCTCTCGAGCCCCTATTTTCTCGAACCCGAATTCCCTCGAGCCCGAGAACCCTCCCCCTCAATGAGAGACTTGACGGAAGTCCGCGAACCTTCTAAATTCCTCACGGACCCCGGAGAGTCATCTCTCACAACTAGCAGAGCTTATCGCCACCGTCAGGAAAATTCGCAAGCAAACGACTATGTTTGCTACTTAAATATCGAGCCTGTAATTCTTTATGAGCTGCAGAAGCCCAAGCGGACTTGCGTTGAGCAATACTCAATGAATTTCTGGAGCCGTTTTCGCTCGACTTGGAGCTCTTCTTCGTTGATGTCAGATGTTGCATTCTCGAGATCACACGTTGAGTTTCCATCGAGTAGCCGGCATCAAAAAGCCAAATTTTCCGTCCAGTTCCTTCATTTGTTGGAATCTAGACTTGACTTCCCCGATCAGTCGGTCGACGCACATATACATTTCTCGTTTAGTTTCCTCGTCATGTGTTGAATGAGCGTCCGATGAGTCATCTTCAGCAATCCTCTCACGTTGCCTTCGGCGATGGAGCGGGATTTCAATTTCAAGCTCTTCACATGGACTCTTAGCAGAGCTGAACCCCACTATAATCAAGTCGTCTCGAGTTTCTGATAGCCATGTTCCCAAAGTGCGGAGTTTCATCGCTCTCATGTGTATTTCGATTCCTTTCGTTTGGAGGTGGACTTGGGTATCGTTGATTTCGCGGAGAATTTCTGACCAGAAGCCTAAGTAACGCAAGGATGAGAAAGACCGAAGTGCGTGCAGCAGGAGACCAGCATCGGAACGTATTGACGCATTCTCATTCAACTCCGTGAGCGACTCAAGAACCTCCAAAATTTTCGAGAAGTTATTTTTCACCATGGTGACAGCTCCATGACGGGCGCTCCACCGAGTCTCAACCGAACGCTTGACTCCGCGTCCACAATCGTTGATGAGTCCGTTCCATCGATTGGTTGAAGATGAGAAGAAAACGTAGATGCGCTCCAGCGTGCCGAAGAAAGTTACCGACCCTACTGCTTCTGAGGCAGCATGGACACCTGCCAAGTTCAGGGAGTGGTTTGAGCACGGGACAAACTGGGCTTGAGGATTCATGGCCTTGACTCTTGCCTGCACACTAGTTTATCTGCCAGCCATCACCGCCGCGTTATCGTAAGCTTGACCGCGATAGTTCTGGAGGTCGAGATCCTCAGATTCTATCGTCTTCAGTATCAATTGCATCAGCTCTTCTGCAGATCTACCTCCCGCTTCGATGAAATCAACGAAAGATTCGACCACGCTGATCTGAGATCCATCGATTTTCACTTAGCGCAGTATCTGGCTGATCTGATGGCTACGCGAGACGTCTGGGGTGCTGTCGAAGACGATGCAGAAATATTTGGCTTCAGCCACCTGGTCCGAGATTTTCTCCGTAGAGAGATAAGCTCATTCTGAATTATTGGCGACATGTAAGATATTTCCCTTCGTTTCCCCAGGGTTACTTTCGTGAGGTGTTCCCGTAACACTGGGTCATGAGTGGCTAAGAGCCACACCAACTCCAAGAAATCACCTTTGTTTTCCGTAATATCGTCGCCAACGCTCTCTCTATGACCCCGTAGAGCCAGATTCTGCCTTGCCAGGAATTTTATGATGTCAAGAAATCTCATGAGCAAACTTTTCCATTTTCTCTCCTCCGATCGGATCGCTCGCTGAGAGACTTCATCGATCGTGGTTCCGTCAGCGATTTGCTTTCCTGAGTTTCTCTATCTCGTGAACGATTCAACATCATTCGAGCTGGATTCTTGACCGTCCAATTTCGGATTGAGCTTCCACCATTTATTGAAGCCCTTCGAAGAGCTGAACGCAGATTCCTTGGAGCCTGGTTCCTTGGAAAGCTTGCAGCTAAGACAGAATAGTGCTAACTTGGAGGGAGAGTGGACCATCCACGATAAGATCGTCCAGGAAATCGCGGCGATCAGGGCTGTGTGACTCTGGTTCAGAAATCGGAGGGGAATTCCGAGAGGAGGAAGAACCTGTACCTGTGCGTGGCGCTGAGCGAAGTAAAGAACTACTTCAACGGTTCTCATGCAAGATTTCGAGGAGGACAGTCCACGAACGTCTTCAGAATGTATCGAATTCCTTGAGAGAATGTCTCAATCGGATCGTCCGCTTTATCGGATCAGGATGGTCTGGTCCCGATGTGTAGCGATCGAGCGGAGTCCACTGCATAACCGTTTTTCAACAAGTAACGGCTAGAGCGCACGAGTCTTCCGGGAAAAGGTCCAGAGCGAGCTATTGGACTCAGGATGTTTGTCCCACAGGCCACAAAACTGACAACGATCACATTCCTGGAACGACAGATCAGCCTCTGATATTGCTCAACTTGAACGCTGGATTCACGCGCATTGAGTGAGAGGGGTATCTTCCCTGACAGGGTTTCGTGGTAGGTAAACAACATTCAGCAGACTGCCACCGGTACCCTCACACATCTTTTCGATTGTGTTTTTCGAACACCGGGGGCGCCGTCCCTCGGGACGCTTCGGGCTGGCTTCCAAACGCCCTGGCATACAAATGGACCTCGGCGATTTCTACATTGAGTTCCCAAAGTTGCGGACGACATCATTCATGAGATTTCGCATGATCAACTTTCGGGAAACGCACGCTCGAAAAAAAGTTAGTTGAACTACCCCTTTAAGTTCGCGGTTCTCGAGAAACTTTTCTGCTGAGGAGGACGCCTTCCGTTGTTTTCTGCGATAACCCCGCCTTTCGAAATATCTCTCCCTCGATCAGAGCCGCGGAAACGCCACCTTCTGAGGTCTCTCTCCTTCTTCGCCTTCATAAGCCTCCGTGAGCATTCGACATCGATGTATTCAGTAGTGCACGTCGCTTTCTCAGTTACACCGTTTTTCGACTGCCTGGAATCGATTTCAAAATGTTCGTATACCCAGCTTCGGAACCGTCCGAGGGCACCGCTGCTCTGAAAACGCACTCTGCAGAGAATGCATCCATGGACGCGGAGATTCCCGCGACGAGCGACGAAGAGATGAGGACGCTACAGCAAAAGCAGCTCGAGATCTTCGTTCACGCTCGCGAATGTTTCGCGAAGGAGGCCAGGGTCGACACAAACTCTGGGATCAGACGCGCAAGGAATTGCCGTTTCCCAGGCTGTTGCACAGGGAGGACCTTCCTGCGACACCTGGAGAAGTGTTTCGACACCGCCTGCCAGTACCGAGACTGCTGGCTCTCAAGGATCGTGCTCCTCCACTGGGACTTGTGTAAAGTGGAGGGCTGCTATTTCTGTGAGCCTCAAAGAAGGAAACAGCTCCGGCAGGCTATTGAAGACGGCGACGATGGACTTGCGATGATTCCGTGACCCCGTCGGACGCTGGAAAAAAATGGGGTGTAGAGCTACCATGGGGAAGGCTGTGATGTAATGGCGCATAGTTGACGAGGTGAATTATTTGTGTGCAATAAATGAAACCCACGATTGACACTAAGTTAAGGACATGATCATTATTCAAACTCGCATTGTGACCACAGCTCACGGAATCCAGAATACTTATCCATGAAGTTTCGACAGGTCAATCGCCGGTAAGCTCTTTCTCGAAGAAATCGGAAAGTTGCCGAGGGAAGCTCGGTACATTGGCTGAATTCTCGAGAACCAGTGTACCGTTTGAATGGCTGGATCCATGAATTCCCGCGGCAGCAAGGCATAATTCGTTGGAGTATCCAATCATCAAACCCGTCCGAATCTCCAACTACGTAATCACCCCTCGTCATCTACTAAATTGTCCTCAGTCGAGATTTTCTCGAATGCATCGATGCTCAACTCAGAATAACTCGCTTCGCAGGAAGTTCTGGAGTGCGGGCCGGCTAGGTATGATTTCCGCCATTTAAGGCAACTTCCGGATCGATTTTTTCTCTAGCAAAGCCGACCCAAGAATGTTGAACTTGAATTCTGATTCGGGGTCTGCAGCAAAGGAACGCGATTTCCGAGGAAAGTCTGTGAGAGGAAAGGACCAGTGCATCGCACCTAAGTTCTGAGAGAATTAGAACATGAATAGAACTTCATTCGCTACTATTAGCATCAAGCTCATCTCTGTGGCTACTACATAAACCAAGCAGAGGGCGCGCTGCTCCAAGCCACGAATTCACGAATCTGTTGAAGGAAACACACGACATTCGTCAAATAAGGGGTTTGTGCTATGTTGTGAGGTCAAGGGCTTCGTCGACGTCGATCATCATCTAAACTTCGGTACCGCGACCGAGAAGCGTTCGGATCGTGATTGCATTTCATTGTTGAATGAAGATGTGATAAGTGGATAAGTGCCGCACACAGGATTTTTCTTGGAGGGGGCTAAATTCTTTCGCGTCTCGTCGGGGGCGTCCGCGGTGCAGTCGGATGATTCTCATCTTATCGGATATAACCAACAACGGATGAGTTGCCAGAACGCTATCATTCATTTGTCTTAGGGCAAGTTCCCATAATTTCAGCTCATTTTATGCCTCAATCGGAATCATACCCTCGTTGTAACGGATCAATCCCAGGTCATTGGTGGAATAATTACGAAAAATCGATCAAACTTCCAGGCTCTAGTCGAACACGATCAAATCATTTTCTCAACAAGCGTGTTACACTGGAAGCCCGTTTGGCGGCGGAGTTGTCACTGGTAAGACGGCGGCGATCTAAAACAGCAGGAAATTTTCGAGCACCAGGTGTTGAGCGCGACGATGGCTGTGCTCCGTCTGACTGCGGCTGAGACGGTACTTTGCTTCCCGCTCCAATACTCTCCGTGAGATACACTTGTGCTACCACAGAGAACGGCTCCGTGAGATAAGAGAACGCCCGTGATGTCATCGTGATAACTTTTCACGATGCAATGCGGCTTCAAGCACGGAGTTTTCAGCCTATTCCAAGCGGGTCCGTGGAACGCTTCAATCAACGCAGCAGCCTAGGGCACGTGGACAACGTGGGGCGGTCGGAGCCTTCACACTCTGACTGACTCCGAGAGATATAGCGCATCGTGTGCTGTAGTTTCGGCTTTTTAGTCTGTTTGACGGTCAACCTCAACCTCGACCTCGAATCGAACTTCGATTGCACCAAAAACGAAGCTGTGGCTTCCAAAGAATCGCCTTGAAGTCCGCAGTCTCTCTCGACGCCTTTCTCAACATCGCTCAGCTTATTCAATGCCTATCCCTTAACAGCTTGTCGGCGGCAAGCACCCAGGGGATTCCGAGAGATTTAGCTCCCTTCCGACTCGGATAGTATGAGTCTGGAGGCTTGGGAGGAGCCTCGCCAGCCACACCCTGCATGCGCCACTGTCGTGCGGGGATGCAGACATCAGAAAAACTCATCTCGGAGCGTTGCATCGTGCTGGCGCCCCGCTAGAGAGAGGCGAGGGGTCTTATTGAGACTGAACGCGAATTCTGTAAAGTTCCTGTTTGCCTGCGTGAACGTTAGACGGAACCTTCGATCATACGATGACTGCCAATTCAGACAAGAGCTTCACAGCCCTAGAGCAGATCGAGTGGGGAAAAGGTTGCAGAGTACGAGAAAGATCACGACACGTTGAATATTTCGAGCACAACATCATGATGGCCAAGACAAGATTCGGAATGAGTCCTCTCAAGAACACGGCAAGCAACTTGAGCGTGTGACGCGCTCGAAGTTGGCTACGTCTGGAATGAGTTCGATCGCCGTTTCCAAGACAGCAGGAGCTGGGAACCGCAGCCGGACCGCACTACGTGTCCCCGGCCCGCAGTCTCCAGGGTCGCCCGCTCAGCTGGGAGAACCCAATGTTTTGGTAGTGGCGTGAGCCATCGCCTCTCTGTCGTGCCCCCTGACGAAGGTCCCGATGCGCTCTTGAAGCGTCCAACCCAATCATTCTCGCCGCCCTGCCTACGTCGGCGATCAGGGCAACCACCCTAGCCGAAGGACGGTGAGATATGGCGAGCTCGACAGGGGTGAACACCTCGTGCATTCCCTGAACTGTGTGGTCGCAGGCCTCGTCGAACGGACGTGCGGTCGCCTAGACAGGATGAGCCTCTTTGACAACATAGGACTCCAGTGAGTTATTCGGAGCTAGCATAACCGCGAAAAAAGCAGCCGCAGTGTTTCCAGGGAGCCCTCTTGAAACAGAGCGAAAGCGCTGCGTCAGCCTCGTCGTCCGCAGGGTCAAATAATTTGAGCGGAACTTCCGCATCTCCGTAATGAAACCACTTAGCAGCCTGACCTTCGAGGTGCGCGAGCCTCGAAGCCGCATCCGAGCCTACTTCTCCCCCTGAAACTCATCCTGTGATCTGCAGCGACCGCCTCCGTGCCGCTAGGCCCTTGCTGACTCCATCAAAGTAGGACAAGGGTGGTCCCCGGCGAAGCTACGCCGTATGGCGTTCGTTCATTGTTCAATCAGGTTCGTCAGCTGCTCCGTCAACTCCATAACTCTTCGTTCCATATTGATTTGTTGTCTTATCAACCCGATATCGCACCTCGGAGTCACCGTCATCGCACGCGCGTTCAGCGTCGCGAAATCTCCCTCCTCTTAATCTTCCCTAAGATCACTCCGAAAATATCCCTCCGATAGCACACGAGTCACTATTCAACTTCTGAGAAGTTCGATTGAGAAACCGGGGACGCGATTTCGTGAAATTCGTCGATGATATCATTCCCGCGTGCACGCCTCGCGCTCTCTCTCTGAATTGCATAATGATCGTTGCTGACGACGGTAGAGCCGAGATGGCGCTCGGAGGCGCGGAAGACGCCTGTTGTTCCAAGTGTGCTCGGATAAACTGTCTCTAGCAATTGGTCAACCTGACTCAACGACGACCTCGTCTGAGTTTGACTGGTCTTCAAGCGCTTCTGGGAGCATTTTGGCTATTTTCCAACCGAGGGAGCTTGATTTCGCTGAGAAAATGGATGCGAGGACAAGAACCACGGGAAACGGGATGCTATGTTTTCCTTATCTGTTTTAACCAGCACAACAGCACGGCGAATTTCCAACGCTTGAAGATTGAACAGCTGCAGAACTATTCTACCTCCGGATCAGTTTCCTCTTCTCTTTCTGAACTTGACACGCTTGGGCCTTCATCATCTGAGACTTGGGAGTCAGTTCCATCTGACGCAACTCATACATCCGATTCGCTATCGCTATCCGGGTTCCAGCAGATAGTCTATCACAGGATCGAAGATTTCCTCTTGACGCGGTCTCTCATGTTTCCGATGAACACCTTCGAGGGGATCGGATGTCACTAACAGCATCACTAGGAGGTCAAGTAGTCGTTTAACTCTCGTCGTTTCCCTCGTGCTGACAAATCGGAGCCGACGACACTTTTTGTGTCGAGCCACCTGAGCCTCCTCCGCCAGAAAACCAATGGGTACCTCGTGGAACAAGATGACTTGGGCGCCATGATCCAGAACTTCATGAACTGTAGAAGTCATGCGAACTTGAGGATGTGGATAACAGGCGAGCAAGCGCTGCTTCGTCTCTTGGGCATATGTATGGAATTCATCCTATCTCGGATTTCGAGGACAGGACCGCTAGAATGTTTAAGAACCGATAGATGAGCTACGCAGTTCCGAGATTGCCGCGCTCTTCTCCGGGTGCCCAAATGATTTCCGTGCGAGTTTCCCGTCATTGGCGTTCCCGAAGTTTTCTAGCGGTTGATCGACAATGATACCGAGCTCGCATCGGGAGTACTTCCGTATCCTTGCTCGATTCACTCCGATCGCATTGCTGACTATCACCGATCACTCGAACCGCGCCTTGTGGATCGAATGCATCGGCTCTCAGTCTGAAATCATGTTTCCGCAAACCGAGTACCGGTGCGGTTGGAAGCCGGACAGGGTGGGCTCAGACAGGGTACCAACCCCGTGGCCCGCGAATGCCCGCAAACATGTTCCCCCGTTCGTTGAAATAGGTGATTTTCGGTGGAATTTATCTGATCTTCATAAGGTTCATATGAATGCCAGAGCTCAAAAACCGCCCGGCTGAGTGACTCGGTGTCTTGTCTCAGATCTCGAAAGAAGTATAAAATCGATACACCTTCGGCACACTTTCGTTTTCTATTTTCATTCCTGCTGGACAGTCAAGCAACGAAAGAAGTGGGAGCTAGGGCTGTCGATTTTCCCAATCTCGCGGGCCGTAGGGGAGCGTGAAAACGATCTCGGATTCGAAATGAAAGTGGTCTCTGGCTTCTCAGAATCTTCGGTATATGATACAATCCTCAGAATACAGTAGAAGCTCTATTATATCAACCTCCATCAAATCAATCTTCGATTGTATCAACCGTCGATTTGATCAATTTTGGACTGTAAGAACCTCTTTCGTATGCGCCTGAAGCTCAACCTCAATGAGATCCAGCCCTCCGAAAGTCGCCTTCTTTGCAGAAGTCAGATCCCATAACGCTTTGAAATGGACTTGACGAAAGTTCAAGCCGGCTACACTGCGGATGCACGGAACGGCACTTCGAAAGTCAGCTCGCACGGCTTCCAATGGTCAACGGGCTTCCGTGAGCTGTCATGTTCAACTCAGCACACTTGAGTTTTGAATCGGTGATTCTTAAACGTTGTAGCCTCGTTCGAAGATGGACCCTTTGAGGCGCCGTTACTTGTTTTGAATGATTGAATTGGAATTCATCGGGACCATGGTCGGGTGTAGTCAAGAATAAGCCTTTGACCGTTCCCACTCTTGAAGAAGCACGTGAATCTCGTCGGCTCCTATAGTGTCCTCTTCTTCTAAATCAACGTGACGCGAACACCCGATGGCTCCATTGACGATACCGTCGTCGATGTCTAAGCCGATCAACGTAGAACAGCAGACCCGGAAGAGACTTGGACTCAGCCAGGACAGCACTCCGGAGACAATATTAGACGCAAAGAAAGCACTGGAGGAATGGGAAAACGCTAACCGCCAGAACAACGAACGCAACGAAAGTGATGCCGCATTGATCGGCCACACCAGTGCCTCTTAGTTAGGTTCCCCTTCAATATACTTGGAATGTGAAAGTAGAGAGGAGATGAACAAAAAATATCCATCCATCCTACCATATTACATGTTATCATGTACGGCTAACCAAGAGCCAAGACATGGGGTAAGGCGTAAGGTAGATTACTACTTCTTGTCTATTTCATCTGATGAACTTTCGTCCGTGCACTCATCAGTTCCTATTGTTTCCGACGACCAATGTAATTATCAATAGCAGTCGAATTCCATTCTGGTGATCCGACTCTCTTGTTGCAGTTGTCGATGGCCTCATTTTGTGAAAGAGACGTTTTTCACGTGTCTTCCACACCATTGTCATGTTCAGAGTCGTGATACGAATAACGAAATTTCTCGCTGAGTGAGGGCGTCTCCATTGGCGATTTTTGCGACAAGCGTTGAAAAGATCAAGTTTTGTTGTTTTATAGCCGTTTGGAGTAGGTAGTATCCTGAAGACTGCCATAGAACAGATCGGTGAAGTCCCCATTTCACCACCGTTCACTACCAAAAGCTAACTCAAAGAAGAAGGAGCTTAAAACTTATCGCCCTTTTGCGATTATGTATAGATTATTCGCAAGGATCCTGTGTTAAGAAATCCAGAATTGGATGGAAGATAATGGGATCCTCGAAGAAATGCAGCACGGCTTCCGAAAAGGAAGGAGAATAGACGACTGCATCTACATTCTCAAATCGTTGATAGAGGCGGCCAGGCGGGAAAAAGCCGGACTAGTCACCTGCTTCTTGGACTGCACGCGGGCCTATGATAGAATAGACAGAACTCACCTGTGGGAGGTGCTGGAGAGAAAAGGTATGCCCAAAACCATACTAGAAATAATTCAGGGTCTGTATAGAGACAATGAGGTGACCCTACACAGGTGTCCGAAACGATCCCAAGTGATAAAGGACTCCGACAAGGATGTCCAATGAGTCCAGTACTATTTATCCTATACATTTCCGACCTAGAAAAAAAGGTTGGAGCAAACCAAAGCTGGATTCAAGGTCAGGACGAAGGGAAATATCTTCGACCTACAACAACCGAAACACCTCAACATGTGTGGCCTGTTATTTGCCGATGACCTGGTGCTGATGGCACAATCAATGAGAAACATGGAGCGGTTATTGGAAGTTGTATCGGAATTCGGAGAAGAAATGGGACTCCGATCCAACCCCGATAAAAGCGCGATTGTAGAATTTGCAAAAGTAAAAGACTCAGAATCGGAGGAAACACTTCGAATACAGAACCAACTGATACCGGTGCTCGACCGGTACAAATACCTAGGAATAGCGCTCTGCAACGAGAAAAATTACCTCCAGGAACAGGAAAAGATCTGGGAGGAAAAAGCAGAGAAAGTGATCAGACAAATGCACGCCGAGTCGCTGTGGAGATTCAACAGATTTGAAGTCACAAAGATACAATGGAAAAGCACAGCAGGCCCAGCACTAACGTAGGCAAACTCGGTTACAACCATGCCCGTTAAATTGCGGAAACGGCTCGAAAACCTGCAACGCGAAGCAGGACGGTGGGCCTTGGGACAACCGAAAGCGAACACCGCCGCGAAACGAAAGCGAAACTCATGTACTCTGCCAGAATAAGCGAAATGAATGAAGCCAGACGGCCAAAAGCGATCCATACCATGCTGGAGATCACAAAGACGGAAACCTCATTGAAGAAAAGAATCAACCAAGTTAGGAAACGATTCAAATGCCAGGAATTGAAAGAACTATCAACCAGCGAGACAAGGATGGGTCTCAGAAGCTACAAGAAATATGTGGAAGAGACGCTGAATAACAAGCTGGATAAGGAATGGCGAAAGGATGTGTCGGAGAAGAGAACGCTTGACCGATATCGCAATTTCAAAAAAGCTCGAGGAAATATCGAACACATATATGATAACAGTAGAGGCAGTCGACTGCTCGCGAACGCCAGAGTGGGATGTCTACAGACTAGGAAATACAGGTCAAGATACATAGACATCGAAGCGATCTGCCAACGGTGCGGGAGGAAGGACGAAACTATGGAACATGTGCTTCTTGAATGCGAAGAAGTCCCAGATGCTGAGTGTACAATACAGAAAGGACTAGGACTACACGAAGAGAGCACACCAAGAATGATATTCGACACCAAGAGAATACTTGAGAAGTGGGTACGGAAAAACGACCCAGACCGTATGCCCGAGGAAAAATAATAACCGCACCGTCGACCAGCTGAGTCATCGCCCCGTATCAAGGGTCTTCAGCTATATTTGGAATGAAGATACAGCATGAAGATGGTCAATAAACAATCAATCAATCAACTTCGGTCCCAGCGATCGTATGCGAAATACTGACATCAGAAAGTGCCTGGAACAGAATCTTAAGGAAGGTGGAATGCATGCTCAGAAAGAAAGACCATCTCATCAAATTGAGATTGCAGCGATTAGGACTCCACACCAATTTCGCCGACAGGCCTAGCGCCCTTCATAGCACGAGAGAGAACTAGCGAGAAAGAAATCAGACATTCGCAATCTGGAATAAGGCCCCGATGACCGCGCGAAAGTAATATTGAACGTGGAAGCTTCGCTTTCCTCGAGTGCCAAGCGCTCACGCGAAGGGAGGTTTCAGTGGTGACACCACACTCCCGGGTCGACGGACCAATGGGTTCTGTCCCCGGGGTCCGAAGGGATTTCCTCCAACTCCTGACAATGTTGAAGAAAAAAATGAAATCTGTATTGGGTTTTGAGTCTTCTCTTCGATGTGAAGACGCACATTGTTGAGTACCTCGCTTGAGTATGGAACGGGTGGAGGAACCTAGAGTGACAACGACGTTGATCGGAGAGATTCCACGAATGCTCAGTCCTTAAAGCTGACCATGCCAATCTTTTTATTCCAACAAAGAACGAAAACCGGGAAAGGAAAGACCGGGTCTCAACACATATTGTCTCGACGAAGGATGACTGGTTACAGCCCGTTTCCCCGAACCCGTTTCCCCGAACCCGTTTCCCCAAAATTGTTCCCCGAACCCGTTTCCCCAAAATTGTTCCCCGAACCCGTTTCCCCAAAATTGTTCCCCGAACCCGTTTCCCCAAAATTGTTGCCCGAACCCGTTTCCCCAAAATTGTTCCCCGAACCCGTTTCCCCAAAATTGTTCCCCGAACCCGTTTCCCCAAAATTGTTCCCCGAACCCGTTTCCCCAAAACGGTTCCCCCGAACCCATTTCTCCGACCAGAAACCCTCTCCCGATTCTGAGACCCTCCCGGCGTCTAGGTGGAGCGCGGAGTCGAGACCAATCACGCTGATAAATTGGGAAGTAGTTCGAAGTCGGCTGACCGTGGACGCTAACCCTCGGCTTCACGAATGATGGTGCTGGAGCTTGACGAGTTACATTTGGCGGTGAAGGCTTTATAATGATTCCGCACAACTTTGCTCGCCGACATGCTCGTTATATCATTACAAATGGGTATGAGGATTCATATCAGGTCTCGACAAGTGACCCGGGGTCACACAAGAGTTTTCACGGACGCCACGTTTTAAAGGTACTGTGACAGCGAAACTGGTACAACTAGTCTGAGAAGGAGAGCAAGGACACTTGCGCTTCGTTAATGTCGACTTAAAAAGGATCGCTTATTCTCGCCGAGCAGCTTTAAATAGGGAACGGGTGATAACTTCGTTATACACACTGAACACCAACTTGAACACTTTCCCTTGTTCTTGAGTATAACTATCGACGCTGAAGTCAAAGGTTCATTCCCATTAGCTTACAAAAATACCTGTGCCTGATCCTCAGCAAAGGTTTGGTGAGAATATCGCCTATTTGATTCTCCTAAAAAATCTGCTGCACCTCTAGATCTTTGTCGACGACTCTTTCCCTGATGAAGAAATGTCGAAGGGCAATATGTTCCGTCCTCCTAGGAAATTCAGGATTTTGTGAACGTTTCACCGCTGCCGCATTATCTACCAAAACAGTTGGGACAAAATTCAGCTTTGTGATCTCCTTGAACAGCCGCTTGAGCCACTATTTCAGTTTCTGTGGTGGATGTGGCTACCGAGGTTTGTTTTTGGCTCATCCACGCTATAGCTCCGCCAGCATACTTTACCACAGCCCCCGAGGTGGATCGTCCCGTTTGGGAGCAGCCACCGTAATCTGAGTCACTATATACGCTCCAAGTACAGCAGCTGGCACTCCAGTTCTGCTGTAAGTTATCCCGAGGTCGGTGGTTCTCGCCAAGTACCGTAGAACTAGCTTCAGCATCATGACATCGTCTTTGGGAGGATTATCGAGTTTTCTCGATGAAATCCCGATACTGTAAGCGAGATCCGGCCGAGAACCCAACATGAGATACATCACTGCACCGACTGCCTGTCGATATGGGAACTCCTCCTGATATCCATCCGACGATTCTTCCTTGTCGGTTTCTCCCCCTGGTTCAGGAGGTCGGATCATTGGCGTACACACTGGTCTGCACCCAGGAAAGTTATACATACTTCTCCAATATCTTCCTAGCTTGCTGCCCTTGGCTGACCTTGATAGAGTCTTATTTCTCGATCTCGAGTCCCAAGAAATATGTCGCATTTTTCGACGTGATCTTGCATTGGAGCCTCAGACCTTCAACACACACCTTGAGTGTCGACTCCTTTGTCGCAGCCAACAAGCAGTCATCGACGTATGACGCAAGAAGTAGCTTCTCATCCGCAGTTTCTCGGATGAACAAACACGGGTTAGCCTCACTTCCCACAAGACCCAACTTCTTGATGTACGTAACGAACCGTATGTTCCAGCGTCTCGGAGCCTGTTTCAAACCGTATGAGCCACGTTTGAGCTTACAAACTTCCCCTTCCGAGAATTCGAAACCCTCAGGACTCTCCATATAAATTTCGAAATCCTTTTTCAGTTCCCCGTATAGAAACGCCGTGGTTACATCAAACTGTCCAAGATGTAGCCCTTCGTTCGCTGCTACGCTGAGAATGGAGCGCATGGTTGCCAGCTTGGCAACAGGGCTGAAAGTCTCTTTGTAGTCCATTCCGAATCTAGTTTTTACAGCCTTCAGTGCTTCAGACACCTCCAACTTGTGTTTCAAGAAGAAACCATACTTGAAACGTGTGAAGTCATCCTTGAAGATGACAAAGAACCTGTTCTTAGCCGGTGACCCATCGGAAGGACCCACGACATCTGCTGACACAAGTTCCCCCGCTTGACCGACCTTTTCCTTGCACCAAACTTCAACCGATGAAACTTTCCGTGAATACACGGCTCTTTGTCCAACTTGACCTCAATGCCGAGCTCCTTTCTCAGAAGATCTCTCACATGCCTTTTATCTTGATGACCCCATCTCTCATGGTATAGTTGCAACATATCACTCTTCTCAAATACGTGAGAGTTAACTCGACATGTACTCCGAGTACGCGCAGACTCCAAGTGCGCTACATTCAACGAACCGCCTTTTTACGGTACCCACGAACGATTACCTGAACATCAATTTCCAGATTGCAAAATTCTGACTCCGACACGAACTTGCTGTTAGCGTTTCGATCATGTGCAGCAAGTACAGAGAAGAGGTTTTCGAAACTCTCGGTACATACCAGACTTCATGGAGCATGATCACCTCACCAGTATGTGTGCGAACGGGAATGACACCTCTACCAACTGTTTGAGCAATTCTCCTCCAGCAGCTTTCACACAATGAGAGTCATCAAATCTCAAAAAACTTATGAAGTATTCCGCCCAGCGGGTCACTTGCTGGGTAGCGCCATTGTCCACCCACCAACGATCCGCCTCAGCTGAAGTCTCGAAACATTCCATATCTGAGAGAGTTAAAACCATGTTCCTCTGCACCTCGTTTGCCACTCTTTCGGGCTTACCATCTGCGATCCATTTTCGACACTGCCGCACCCAGTGCCCTCTTTTCTTGCAATAGTTGCAAAGATCATTCTGCCTTTTCCGATTCAGCTGCCCGGAATCGCCTTTGCCCTCGAAAGAAAAACGCTTCCGTCTTTTCGGATTTTGTCCCAGTCTTGAAATTTCTCTCATACATGCATAACTGGCTGATCAGATCATCGAAGCCTTTCTCAGAATCCTTGAACAAAAACATCCAGCCTGAACGGAAGTTTTCGAAATTGGACGGCCAAATCTGCAACGTCTTGCACACTAGCAATAACTCTGGAAGAGGACTGTCCTTTCTAACTCGCAGAGCATTATTAAGTTCGGTGAAGAGATTCGACAGTTTAGCTGTATGGGTTGATACGTCATCCTTCTGAGACCAAACGCATGCAAAGAACTCGGTGCATATTTTGAAGAGTTGATCCTTCGACGAGGCCTCATAAAGCTTCTTGAGTGCATCCCACGCATCTTTGACAGTCTCTTTATCCATAATCTTTTGATAAACAGTATCTGTCACAGCACACGAGATGAATGTCTTCGCATAACTGTTAGCTTCCCGAAACTTTGCAGACTTTGCCTGGTAGTTTCCTGTTCTTCAGCAGAAGCATCCTTATTGAGACACGTTGGCCTCACTAACTTGCCGTCTATGACTTCTAGAGTTCCCTCATGGTAGTTCAGCAGATCTCGCATCTTCCGTTTCCACAAAGGCCAGTCTGTTTCACCAGCGAGTGGTTTAACGTGCTTTGCTGTATCGATCTTGATGATCGCTCAACGCCTCTGGAACTTCGGAACTGGTCACACCAATAGTCCTGGGCCCATGACCTGTTACAACCAGTCTGAGAAGGAGAGCAAGGACAGTTGCGCTTCGTTAATGTTGACTAAAAAGGATCGTTCATTCTCGCCAAGCAGCTTCAAATAGGGAACGGGTGATAACTTCGTTATACACACTGAACACCAACTTCAACAGGAACTTGATCGGTCTCCAATTCCTCCGCGAAGTTCATGGGTTTCTGATTGATTCTTCGATATCGCTGTCGTGATCGAGGTTGGGGCCCTCCCTGCCGCAGCAGATCAGGGGCCTCAGCCTCCTCATGTTTAGCAGGATACATTTCCGACTGGGGATTGGAGTGGTAACAGCCATGGGATCCAAGACCCATCATTCCTGGCCAATACATTTCAGATCAGGAGCAAACAGCCAGCTCTTCAAAGGTCAAGATCCGTGGTTCCTCGATGAGGATCCGATCGCAGGGACGAAATGGGGAAGCTGAGCAGCAACTCGATGCACTTTTTCGGAAGCTTCAGGGCACACTTGGTTCGCTGCCTCCATGAGACAGTTTGAGATGGAATCGCCAACCGTGAACGAATTCTGGCGAGGAGTCTTCAGTTCCTCAATTCTGTCGAATCTTCCAAACCCTGAGAGGGTGTCCTCACCATGGTGGACGCTCCCGTAGTTCCGCCGCAGATTGTGTCCCTTGAAGACGCATAGGGTCTCCTCTCAAGTCGAACACATTGGTTTTTCTTTAGACTCCACGAAGGAAACTTCTATGTCCATTCAGGCTGTAACCTCCTATTCCCGTCACCGATTGTTCGCTTCGACGCCAACCTCAACACAGCTATTCAATACGAGCGAGAAGCAGTCGACGAGTGAATCGAGTGTCCTCTTACATTCGTCACATCGACGTGTTGTGGATATTTTTCGAGCTCAGTTTCTAATTATCGCCAAAGAAACCTCGTATTTGCCGTATGTCACTCTTTCGAGAGATGTCATAAGACCCACGACTGGTTTGAGCTCGCTAAGATACGTTCTCTGTAGCGACCCGCAAGTTTCAGCGGCTGTGATGGCCCTTCGAACTGCGGCCCGCGGGCCGCACCAAGTTTCCCACCCCTGATGTAAGTTATTGTGATTGAGCAAATCTAGAATTATTTATCCCAGATTGGGGGTTCGCGGGACACGCGACTGTATTCCTCTATGCGAAACCCATCACATGCACAGGGCGAATCCCTCAACATGACTGTCCTCCCTTGAAGTCCACTCACTCGGACTCCGCGCTCTGCATAGAAGCCTCAGACACTCTGAGGGTCTCAGATTCAGGAAGGGTTTCTGGTCGGGGAAACGGGAGGACACCGGATGACTCTAAGCCTTCAGGCGAGCCAAGGCTCGAAGGATTCGGTCATAGTTTATTCCCTGCGACCAGAACGGATGGGTTGCGCACGAAATCGAACGCTGCTCACTCACTTGGAATGGAGGAAGTTGAAAACAGTCTCGACGCCTTTGCAACTGATGAAACCGCAAACAGCCCTCTTCTCCCGAGCGACGCAACAAGCACTCCAACTAGCACGACAGAGAAGACCTCGGCACCGGTGGTTTCGCCAGGTTTAATGAGTTCGTGATGGATGATTCTTCTGTCATTCCACCAAACACAAAGTAGGACCTCTCTCTGATTGCTTCATCGCATTGCATGCGCCGGAACGGCCGTTCTCTTGGTGACCAAGAAACGGCCCCGCGTCCCGTTGTCGTACTAAACCCACTTCTGTGTGCCAGTTACAATGCGGATGAAAAATTGCACACAGTTGTCCGCTACAGCAAGAACAGGCAGATGGTACACCGATCTTCCTCTGGGAAGTCGTCAAATAGAGACTGTCATCTTCGATATTGGGCTCATCCGCGACTCTTTCGGCTCAAAAGTGTCTATCGCGGATTCTCGGGGATCCGCTCTACCAGCATATGCAGAGTCTAGTTCGTTCCCGGTGACAAAACTATCGATTTTTTCGAGGAACAACTCCCTCCAGCGTGCAAGGCTTTCTTAAGTCGCTGCAGGTGAAATCAGTCTGAGCGCTGTGTCCAAGGGAGTAAAAGCGGAGAACCCACGCTCACCCATCACCGGTATGGGGACGCCAAGATGCGCCCAGAGGACATTGATTCCCGGCTTAATCCTGGATTTTTATGCAGTCGTCATACAGAATGATACAGCGAGCCTCTGAATGAAACTTGCTTCTCCTACTAGATGCGCACCGTACCCTTTGTTCAAATGAGAACCTAAGCCGGACGGTTTTGGAAAAATGTCAGAGTTGGCAATCGGTCACAGTAACGACCCTCGTCGCTCTCATGGAGCACTCGAAGATGATGTCTTTATCGAACCCAGAAGAGGGCTCGCAAGGATCGCAAAATCGTCACGGAATACCTCCTCGAGAACGGAGTCAGGAGCGGAGAACGATAGATCCTCCGATTGCGGACAACTTCACAGTCCATCACGTCGAGCCGCTCATAGGTTTTGCGATGTTGCATTGAGGGCACCTTAGAAAGCAGAAACAGGCCGATACGACTCCTCCCTACAATGAGTCTCTTCATCCTGACAATGAAACTCCTCTGCATTCCCGCCGTGATTCCGTCAAGTCATTCAATGCGTTCCGTCTGTTGCGAGAACAATGCGTGTATGTCTTTTCTTCCCTTTCTGAGAGCAAAACTACGCCAAGTGCCTGCCGTGAGCCGATTTCGAGAGAGAGGATGCTGATCTGAGAGCGAACTCCCGTCTCTCGTTCCCACCATTGCAATGCGCACTATGGCTAGGAGAAGGAAGCTGGATAGAGCAGGTAGAATTTTCATCGACCGAACTTGAAGGTCCAAGACATTTGGTGGAATCAACCGAGGGAAGAAGGGAAGGAAAATCAGAACCGTCGTAAACTATATGAGACTATACTTTGTTGTGAGCTGCACAGGTAGAGCGGCACTGACCTCTCACTAAACTGCTCCGCTAAAGTCTTGGGGACATCGGAATGTATCAAAACGTTCGACGTTCTGACTTTGCCAAAAACCAACCGCATGAACGGGTCTATCTAACCCTGAAGAAGACATCCCAAGCTGGGAACGAGAATGGGGTCAGGGGCATACCCAGCTTCTTTTTTGTGGGAGGGGGTCGACGTGGAGAGGGGTGACATGAGGAACGAAAACTTCAACGCCTCGCTTTTGAGCTTCCCAGTCGAACGTGAGCTCTCTCGCTTTTGTTGATAGAGCGATCCTACCGTTCACATTGATCTCCGTAAATGGATAGATATTCATGGATATATATATATGGATGGATAGTTTTATGGATTCTCCACGAATGGTTCGGGGGAAATGAATTGAACGTTCCTTTGGGGTGTTACAGAATGCGTGGAAGACAGGTGGACGGAGAAAAATTTGGCCCCCCCTGGCTAGGCCACTGCTTCGCTGTACGGAGAGTTTTGGCGATCGGAGAATCGTAACGTCTGGGAGAGGAACCACCTCACGGAAATGAACCATCCGCTTTGGCGTAGTCTACGCGCTCCTGACCCCGGTCCTTTGATTCGAAAACGTTTTCATCGATTGCCTTGAGGGGCCAGTCTCGACCTCCGTCGTCATTTCAGGGACAACCCAACAGCAAAGTGGCAAGCGAATTCGTCACAGGCGAGCTGGGCTGGTCAACCTTCAGAGCAAGAGAAGCTCAAAGTAAGGTGCTGATATTTCAACAGTAAAATCCATGCAAGACCACAGATGGCCGAAAGCCATACTGGACATGATGGAACTAACCGGAGTGAAAACATGGGCAATACACAGAGAACAGGAACTGCGCCCCGCGAATTTGAATGTGGAGAGAATCACCCTAACTTTCACGAAGGAGGGCATCCCACTCCAGGGTACTTTCAACAAAGCGATCAGAGAAAAGATCCGCGAGATTGAAACGACTAAATGGAGAGACTCGATGAGTCGGAAAGTTAGTCTGACCCTATACCGGGACCCATCCGCTGTGGAAAAGTTAGTCTGACCCTATACAGGTTTCAGATCACAAAATCCCTACGACAACAGCAGAGAATCCGCCTTGCTGGCGCTCAGGAGAGGAATGCTAAGAACAAGGAGCGTCAGAACACACTCCGAACCGGGACTACAGTAACGACCTGCGTGAAATGCGGAATGGTCCCGAGCGTGATCGCCACGTAATCTGTGAATGCAACGATGCCTTATTCGAGGACGAGGAAGTGCTGAGGCGACTGGGACTCGACGAAGACCCCTCACTAGAGACGATGGACCAAACCAAGGGACTCCTACAGCGGTGGGAGAAAGAAACATACAATATCCGCTGAGTTTACTCGCCACTGAAGTGAAAGTTCCCCTTATATTATTTGAGGGGTAAATAAACCAATACCAATGGAGGCTCAGGGTAGAGTGTTAGCCGCAGACAGCCGAAAGGCGCTGCTTTGGCTTGGTCAAAGCTCATTCTGACACTCTGCAAATTGGAAAGATCAGTGCAAAGCTCTTGAAAGCCATTCGTTGAGGAAGCTGACGCAGGACCCCGTGTACTGGAAAGCTTAATGTGACACACGGTACAGTCCCCCGAGCCCGAATCTCTCGAGCCCCTATTTTCTCGAACCCGAATTCCCTCGAGCCCGAGAACCCTCCCCCTCAATGAGAGACTTGACGGAAGTCCGCGAACCTTCTAAATTCCTCACGGACCCCGAGAGTCATCTCTCACAACTAGCAGAGCTTATCGCCACCGTCAGGAAAATTCGCAAGCAAACGACTATGTTTGCTACTTAAATATCGAGCCTGTAATTCTTTATGAGCTGCGAAGCCCAAGCGGACTGTTGTTGAGCAATACTCAATGAATTTCTGGAGCCGTTTTTGCTCGACTTGGAGCTCTTCTTCGTTGATGTCAGATGTTAGGATTCTCGAGATCACACGTTGATACGTTTTCGAGTAGCCGGCCCGCAAATTTGCACGGCCGCGACAATGCTCTGCACTGCGGCCCCCCGCGGGCCGCACGCACCATTTTTATGGTCCAGTTCCTTCATTTGTTGGAATCTAGACTGGACTTCCCCGATCATTCGGTTCGACGACATATACATTTCGTTTAGTTCCCTTTCCATGTGTTGAATGAGCGCACCGATGAGTCATCTTCAGCAATCCTCACGTTGCCTTCGGCGTTGGAGCGGGTTTCAATTGTGAAGCTCTTCACATGGACTCTTAGCAGAGCTGAGCCCTACATATAAGATCAAGTCGTCTCGAGTTTCCGATAGCCATGTTCCCAAAAATGCGGAGTTTCATCGCTCTCATGTGTATTTCGATTCCTTTCGGATTTGGAGGTGGACTTGGGTCCATCGTTGATTTCGCGGAGAATTTCTTCTTCTCACATCGGATACCCTAGCGTACCGCAGGGAAGTTTACGAGCCAGATCGAAGTGCGTACTTGCGGGACGACCGCATCGCGACGTATTGACGCAGATCTTCAACTCCGGGAGCGCCGAGCATCAGCCCCTGAGTGAGGTGGCCCTTCACTCCTCACCCTTGAGTCAAAGTTTAGTCAGTGAATTTGTCGATTTCTAAAAGTGGAGAAGACCGAAGTGCGTGCAGCAGGAGACCAGCATCGAATGAGTTCACATATCAGCCCTGGTGACAGTTCATGACGGGCGCTCCACCGAGTCTCAACCGAACGCTTGACTCCGCGCTATATTTAAGGGTTGTGAGTTCGTTCCATCGATTGGTTGAAGATGAGAAGAAAACGTAGATGCGCTCCAGCGTGCCGAAGAAAGTTAAAACCCTACTGCTTCTGAGCGCAGCAGGACACCTGCCAAGTTCAGGGAGTGGTTTGAGCACGGGACAAACTGGGCTTGAGGATTCATGGCCTTGACTCTTGCTGCATTTCACATGAATATCTGATGAGCCATCACCGCCAGCGTTATCGTAGCTTGACCGCGATAGTTCTGGAGGTCGAGATCCTCAGATTCGGATCTTCTTCAGATAGGTCGGTTGACAACGTCTGCAGTCTCCCTCCCTCTCACGATGTGACGGTTTCGCCCGCTGAGAGATCCATCGCCCCTTTTGCTCTGCAGTCCCACTTCATGAGAATGTTCTCTCTCTACCTCCCTCTTCGATGAAATCAACGAAAGGCTCGCTGATCGAGATCATCGATTTCCGCAGATCTCTGATCTGAAACTACGCGAGAGTCTGGGGGCTTTGGATGCAGAAATATTTGGCTTCAGCCACCTGGTCCGAGATTTTCTCCATAGTAGAGAGATAAGCTCATTCTGAATTATTGGCGACATGTAAGATATTTCCCTTCGTTTCCCCCGCAGGGTTACTTTCGTGACCCGGCCTGCCCGTAACACTGGGTCATGAGTGGCTAAGAGCCACACCAACTCCAAGAAATCACCTTGTTTTCCGTAATATCGTCGCCAACGCTCTCTCTATGACCCCGTAGAGCCAGATTCTGCCTTGCCGGAATTTGCAGTTGATGTCAAATGAAACCATGAGCAAAGGTACTCCAGTTCAAGCCATAGTTCTTCCTTCCGACATGATGATAACTCGAGGTGGGTTGCTGGCCGCTCGTTTGGATCAGTGCCTAACCGTTCCACCGAGACGCGCGGGCGTCTCTTGAAAAACTTCATCGATCGGGTTCCGTCAGCGATTTGCTTTCCACCTCGTCGGATGTTCACCTCGCCTGAAGTTTTCAGTCTTTCCCGTTACCTAGATCCGAATCTATTAACATCAATTGAAATTTTCATTCAAATCCGCATGGTCGAGAGCAAACTTTCGGATTGAGCTTACACCATTTATTGAAGCCCTTCGAAGAGCTGAACGGGGCGTACCATTGAACGATTTTTGGATTGGCTCTCATTTGATCTTTCATATACATCATATGAACCCTTTTTTTTTTCAGGAGTGAGTTGATTGAAGTCACAGATCTGGTCTCTCCCAGTTTATTAGGGTGGTTTTTGAAGTCCTCCGTAGAGCTGCGCTGAGTTGCGTTCGGCGAGAGTCCGATGCGGTTGGAAAGCTTGCAGCTAAGACAGAATAGTGCTAACTTGGAGGGAGAGTGGACCATCCACGATCGGAGGACCTTCTACCCGTTCGTTAATATTCGGTAGAACCATTCTCGACTCGAGTGCCGGACAGCACCCTTAGTTGCTGAAGTTTTCGGTCTGTTTACTGACGGAAACTCGCATTCCATGTGTGACGAAGTTTCTCAGGTCCGAGTTTGATGAGTGACAGCCGAAGTGAGTCTGAGATTTGGTCAGGCCAGAGACCAGCGTCGCTGGTATAATATGAGCTTGGATTTTCCACAATTCTTTGGTCGTCCTCAGAGCTGTATTGGAGACATATTTCCACGACCGGCTCAATCGACGCCGGTTCAGGAGCTCTCACGACCGCAGGCTCGACACTCTCGCCGGTATCAACGGAATATTCCACCTCTGCGTCTTCCAAGTCTTCGTCTCTCACGTCGGGCTCTTGCTCTTCAACATTCAAGCTGGGGTAGGCCCCGAAATTCCCCTTCGAGATTCCTCCCCCGTTGAAGTACCTCAGTAAGGATCCCTCGCTTCTTTGATCTTCCTATTCTCTCAATCTCCTTTTTTCCGATGAGCTGCACCGCTTGGTTTGACACGCTTCACACCTGGAACAAGTGCAGCCTGAGAAAAAAAAATGGGCTGTTGAAATTCCTTTTTGCTCGTTTGTGATCAGTCGAATCGTTCTCTTACTCCCAGGATTAAGTTCCCCTCTCCCGCTGTTAATGCGTCTCAAAAAGTCACATTCCTCAATGAGAGATCAATCTGGTAAACACGAATGGAAGTTGGATGTCGGCGGGTAACGAGGACCGACACAGGGAAGCCTTTAGATAGGGTCGGAGATACGCATTGATCGTCAATCGTTATTCGAAGCAGTCGACTGCAGTCAGCTGTCATCCAGCTGTCAGTTGCTGCACAAGCCGGTTGAGTGAGCGGAGCCAGCTTCAACGGCTGATGCTAGCTGAGTGACTTTTGAATAAGACGGTCACAATTCAGAAATGATAATCTATTTCGCACCAGCGTAACACTGACACCACTGATTCCTGAGGATCCTTGCGCGCGACTCCTGCCGAAATTCATATCTCCCTCAGAAGAACGGCTCCTCATCTCTCAATCCCCATGCAGTTCCCTGCCAACTGAGTTCAAAGAGTTCCAAGTTCGAAAGGCGAGTCAAGGTTGGTGGCAGAACTTATCCGAAGAAAAAAAAAACAAGTTGACCTCTGGGGCACAGTGGCATCATTCTATGCAGAATAAGCCGATGATCGAAAAACTGTCAAGAAGATTCCGAAGGCTGTAGCTGAGTTTGACGAATGCGTATTTTCGTCCGGGATAGTGATGAGGAGGAGTATCTCACTGAAAGGGACGGAAAGAAAGGGACGGAAGGATGCACGCTGATTTATGACGCTGTTAGATCGTCGATATTTATCGTCAAGTGCTCCGCGAAATGCGTTGTCATTTGCTCGAATGTCAACTCTCCCTTTGTTTTCACGACCACAGATAGTACGTGGAGTGTGACCTGAGTGGAATGAGCCGACGCGAAAAGTGAAATGAAATTTGCTCAGTCCGCGTTGTTATTCCGATGAATCTTCTTTTGCAGTATACCGATTCCCGTTTGCGGAATGATTCTCACTCGGTTTACCGTTCTCACTGCCTCACGCGGGCTCCGAACTAGCTGAGCTCCGGAGATATCGTAAAGAAGTTCTCCTGAGAGTCTCGAATATTCCTGCCGATCAACCGGAACCATTAGATGAAAAGAGTTGGAAATGAAAATGCCGCCCCTGGTGCCGCCCTGAGGTGTGTGCGGGCTGCAACCTCGCCCCCCCCCCCCCCTAGATACGCCACTGGTCCTCCGCACCAAGTTGCCCAGCCCTGATGTAAGTTATTGTGATATTGAGCGAATCTGAAATTATTTATCCCGGATTGGGGGTTCGCGGAACACGCGACTGTATTCCTCTTTGCAAAACCATCACATTGCGCAGGGCGAATGCCTCAACATGACTCGCTTCCCTTGGAGTCCGCTCACCCGGACTCCGCGCCCTACATAGGAGCCTCATACACTCGGAGGGTGTCAGAATCAGGAGAGGGTTTCTGGTCGGGCAAACGGGAGGACACCGGTGAAAGTATGAAAGCGTCGCAGATGGGGTAAATGGCGAGGGAGGGGGTGGTTGGCCTATGTCCTTCCTTGATAGCCGCCGTAAAACATGCCGTTGGTTCCGCGTCGGTCCGCTCAATCCCGGAAGAGTTCATTGAGGACAAACAAACAAACAGAGTCCGCATCGCAGAGTCCAGCCAGTCCAATGGATCATCTTACCTGGTCCGATGGTCCGGAAAGTGGTTTTCGGTAAAGAGAGACCCTGCTGAGAGATTTCACGCTGATTCAGCCCCGATTCCGTCAATCCGGACATCCTCATTTGAAACATTCAGCACCGCACTGCCCATCGGATGGGGTCCCAGTCCACAGAGTCATCCGCCCCAGACCGATGAATCATTTGCCCTGGTCCGATGGTCTGGAAAGTGATATTCCGTTGGGAGAGATCCTGCTGGGTGATTCCACACCGATTCAGCTGATCGGGGCTGAATCGGTCCAAATCATCGGTCTAGGGCGGATGATTTCCCGGACTGGGCAGGTGGTTCGGTGCTAAATGTTTTAGGGGAGGGAGTCCGGATCAGCGGAACCGAGGCTGAATCGATCTAAAATCCCCCAGCAGGATCTCTCCCAACGGGATATCACTTTCCGGACCATCGGAACAGGGAAAAGTATTTATCGGACTGGCCAGTCCGTCGAATGATTCATCGGACTAGCCAGTCCGGAGAATCAGCCATTGGACTGGCAGGTCCGATGTGGATTCAGGACTCCGCGAGATGATGTCCACTTCCGATCCCGTCCCGAGCGGCTCCCTCCAACATTCTTAATAGCGCGCCGAATCGGCGTGCTGGGGAAGAGCTTGCTTACACTTCAAGACACCTAGAAGAAACATACCCCCAATGTTTATGGTCTGTCCAGGGGGATGGATGCATTCGTTCACGCCCTCCGTGAGCGGGCGGTGCGAGATGCCAGCCGAAGATGAAGGACGAGCCCGCTGCATTAGCGGGGCGCTCGATGAGCTGACAGCCGGTATCGCGCGGCTGACGTGCGGCAGCATATCAAGCGCGATAGTGGAATAGAGGCCCGCGTAGAATGGAGTCTTCCGAAGAATTTGTTCTGTCACAGTAGTCGACAAGGCTGGACAGATGGCGGCTGCAAGAAAATCCGCGACCTCCTTCTCCTGAGCCCAGGTAACGCTAATCTCGGCGCTTAAGTGATGCCGACTAATCGATGTATCCAACCTGACCGGAGAAGCGTCAGACCAATGCTTTTTGCATATCCTGGAACATCGACAGGTTGAATCTGGGTTGGTTGGATTCATGAACTCACACGTCTCAATACAGAGATCTCCGTCTGGAAGGGATCGGCGGTTTACCGTCCCGCCCACTGCTGGACTTTGATTTTCTGAAGCATTCCAGCTAAGCAGCAGGCGTGCTCATCGAGAAAGAAACGGCAAATAGACTCGAACGAACAATGCAGCGGAAGGATGGCAACTCTCATGCCGTCTACAAGTTCATATGATGGGTTTGAGAGCTTAAGAGAATATATGAGCCACGGCACAATGGACTTCTCTCAGATTCCATGGCCAATCGAGCAAACTGATCAGTCTAGCACAATGTCCCCCTGTTAGCAGCCCATGCGGGCTCGGGCTACTTTCGGAAAGCGAGACCGTGGTGTCCGAGTCGAAGTCATAGTCCAGGAGACTCCACAGGGAAATTGGACTGGAAGCATACGACGAGCAAGACAGGAAGCTAGTGGCTGGCAGATCTACGTGGGAACTTACTCTAAGTTTGAGCATCAATTTATAATTGGCTTCCTTCCACAGTATTTGTTATAGGCCATGAGCTGCCTCGCTGAAACATGTGTGAATATCACTTGCATGATCAGCATCTTCAAGGGATGCCTCGGACTTGGTCATGGCTCATTCTAATACTCTGCGAATGGGACTGATAAGCCTGCAGTGGTATCGCGGAGATCATCTTTCGACCGCCAGATCTCGACAGTTTTTTCAAGCACAACGTGTGAACAGTGGTCGACCCTCTCCTCTACTCCCGACAATCTGGGAGAGGATCGCCAGCCTCTTCGCGGTCTTGAGGGCATCTCACTCTGTTCAGGGCGAGTTAAGGTTGCGAGAACGATCCGGGATGCGTCGGCGCCGTGCGTGGATTCGAAAGTCCAGGGTGGTACACTGCGCAAGAAGAGGGAAGGATTTTACCCATGTGATGCGACTGTAGCGTGATTACAATCAGTACCAATCCTTGTGGCGTCTCTGTGAAGAATTCATGCAGGCATCCAATGGCGAGACGGATGCCGTCTTATTTCTCCATCACCGAAATGAGGTAGCGGATTCTTAAATTGAGCTCCCAGAGCTTCGATGGCGAATCGGCTCTCGTGAGCTGTCATGCTAAGCTCTGCACGCGTCTCCAATAACTCAGATTGCCTTCTTTCGCAGTGACCCGCTACCCGCGCTTGGACTCTCGATTGTTCCGCGCCCGTGTTTGACGGAGCAGGAACTTGAGGGGGGACGACTCCCTCACCTCTATAGCTCAACAGACTACAGTAGACTCCGCCTGATGGTAGCACCGGATAACCGGATCATCCGCCATTCGGATCAAAAGTCGAATTCCCCGATTTTGTCCATAGGACACGTTCCGGTTCTTCGGTACAAGGCTCCGCTTATTCGTATCATTCCGTGAAGAGCGAAATTATTCTTTGAATAACAGAATGAGGGTTTCCGCAATGAAGAACGCATAGCCGAACGGATCATTTTGTTACAGTCACGAGAGCTTGTCAAGCTCCACGGTTTTACAATCGAAACCCCGCCAGTTCCCTTGAACAAAGAGACCAAACGGATTCCGATTTGCGTCCAGCTCAGAATCTCGGGACATTCTTGTCAATTGACGATGATGTCCAGTGCCCCTCTTCGGTTGAGCCTCACGGAGATAAGATCGTCAAGGAAATCGCGGCGATCAGGGCTGTGTGACTCTGGTTCAGAAATCGGAGGGGAATTCCGAGAGGAGGAAGAACCTGTACCTGTGCGTGGCGCTGAGCGAAGTAAAGAACTACTTCAACGGTTCTCATGCAAGATTTCGAGGAGGACAGTCCACGAACGTCTTCAGAATGTATCGAATTCCTTGAGAGAATGTCTGAATCGGATCGTCCGCTTTATCGGATCAGGATGGTCTGGTCCCGATGTGTAGCGATCGAGCGGAGTCCACTGCATAACCGTTTTTCAACAAGTAACGGCTAGAGCGCACGAGTCTTCCGGGAAAAGGTCCAGAGCGAGCTATTGGACTCAGGATGTTTGTCCCACAGGCCACAAAACTGACAACGATCACATTCCTGGAACGACAGATCAGCCTCTGATATTGCTCAACTTGAACGCTGGATTCACGCGCATTGAGTGAGAGGGGTATCTTCCCTGACAGGGTTTCGTGGTAGGTAAACAACATTCAGCAGACTGCCACCGGTACCCTCACACATCTTTTCGATTGTGTTTTTCGAACACCGGGGGCGCCGTCCCTCGGGACGCTTCGGGCTGGCTTCCAAACGCCCTGGCATACAAATGGACCTCGGCGATTTCTACATTGAGTTCCCAAAGTTGCGGACGACATCATTCATGAGATTTCGCATGATCAACTTTCGGGAAACGCACGCTCGAAAAAAAGTTAGTTGAACTACCCCTTTAAGTTCGCGGTTCTCGAGAAACTTTTCTGCTGAGGAGGACGCCTTCCGTTGTTTTCTGCGATAACCCCGCCTTTCGAAATATCTCTCCCTCGATCAGAGCCGCGGAAACGCCACCTTCTGAGGTCTCTCTCCTTCTTCGCCTTCATAAGCCTCCGTGAGCATTCGACATCGATGTATTCAGTAGTGCACGTCGCTTTCTCAGTTACACCGTTTTTCGACTGCCTGGAATCGATTTCAAAATGTTCGTATACCCAGCTTCGGAACCGTCCGAGGGCACCGCTGCTCTGAAAACGCACTCTGCAGAGAATGCATCCATGGACGCGGAGATTCCCGCGACGAGCGACGAAGAGATGAGGACGCTACAGCAAAAGCAGCTCGAGATCTTCGTTCACGCTCGCGAATGTTTCGCGAAGGAGGCCAGGGTCGACACAAACTCTGGGATCAGACGCGCAAGGAATTGCCGTTTCCCAGGCTGTTGCACAGGGAGGACCTTCCTGCGACACCTGGAGAAGTGTTTCGACACCGCCTGCCAGTACCGAGACTGCTGGCTCTCAAGGATCGTGCTCCTCCACTGGGACTTGTGTAAAGTGGAGGGCTGCTATTTCTGTGAGCCTCAAAGAAGGAAACAGCTCCGGCAGGCTATTGAAGACGGCGACGATGGACTTGCGATGATTCCGTGACCCCGTCGGACGCTGGAAAAAAATGGGGTGTAGAGCTACCATGGGGAAGGCTGTGATGTAATGGCGCATAGTTGACGAGGTGAATTATTTGTGTGCAATAAATGAAACCCACGATTGACACTAAGTTAAGGACATGATCATTATTCAAACTCGCATTGTGACCACAGCTCACGGAATCCAGAATACTTATCCATGAAGTTTCGACAGGTCAATCGCCGGTAAGCTCTTTCTCGAAGAAATCGGAAAGTTGCCGAGGGAAGCTCGGTACATTGGCTGAATTCTCGAGAACCAGTGTACCGTTTGAATGGCTGGATCCATGAATTCCCGCGGCAGCAAGGCATAATTCGTTGGAGTATCCAATCATCAAACCCGTCCGAATCTCCAACTACGTAATCACCCCTCGTCATCTACTAAATTGTCCTCAGTCGAGATTTTCTCGAATGCATCGATGCTCAACTCAGAATAACTCGCTTCGCAGGAAGTTCTGGAGTGCGGGCCGGCTAGGTATGATTTCCGCCATTTAAGGCAACTTCCGGATCGATTTTTTCTCTAGCAAAGCCGACCCAAGAATGTTGAACTTGAATTCTGATTCGGGGTCTGCAGCAAAGGAACGCGATTTCCGAGGAAAGTCTGTGAGAGGAAAGGACCAGTGCATCGCACCTAAGTTCTGAGAGAATTAGAACATGAATAGAACTTCATTCGCTACTATTAGCATCAAGCTCATCTCTGTGGCTACTACATAAACCAAGCAGAGGGCGCGCTGCTCCAAGCCACGAATTCACGAATCTGTTGAAGGAAACACACGACATTCGTCAAATAAGGGGTTTGTGCTATGTTGTGAGGTCAAGGGCTTCGTCGACGTCGATCATCATCTAAACTTCGGTACCGCGACCGAGAAGCGTTCGGATCATGATTGCATTTCATTGTTGAATGAAGATGTGATAAGTGGATAAGTGCCGCACACAGGATTTTTCTTGGAGGGGGCTAAATTCTTTCGCGTCTCGTCGGGGGCGTCCGCGGTGCAGTCGGATGATTCTCATCTTATCGGATATAACCAACAACGGATGAGTTGCCAGAACGCTATCATTCATTTGTCTTAGGGCAAGTTCCCATAATTTCAGCTCATTTTATGCCTCAATCGGAATCATACCCTCGTTGTAACGGATCAATCCCAGGTCATTGGTGGAATAATTACGAAAAATCGATCAAACTTCCAGGCTCTAGTCGAACCCGATCAAATCATTTTCTCAACAAGCGTGTTACACTGGAAGCCCGTTTGGCGGCGGAGTTGTCACTGGTAGGACGGCGGCGATCTAAAACAGCAGGAAATTTTCGAGCACCAGGTGTTGAGCGCGACGATGGCTGTGCTCCGTCTGACTGCGGCTGAGACGGTACTTTGCTTCCCGCTCCAATACTCTCCGTGAGATACACTTGTGCTACCACAGAGAACGGCTCCGTGAGATAAGAGAACGCCCGTGATGTCATCGTGATAACTTTTCACGATGCAATGCGGCTTCAAGCACGGAGTTTTCAGCCTATTCCAAGCGGGTCCGTGGAACGCTTCAATCAACGCAGCAGCCTAGGGCACGTGGACAACGTGGGGCGGTCGGAGCCTTCACACTCTGACTGACTCCGAGAGATATAGCGCATCGTGTGCTGTAGTTTCGGCTTTTTAGTCTGTTTGACGGTCAACCTCAACCTCGACCTCGAATCGAACTTCGATTGCACCAAAAACGAAGCTGTGGCTTCCAAAGAATCGCCTTGAAGTCCGCAGTCTCTCTCGACGCCTTTCTCAACATCGCTCAGCTTATTCAATGCCTATCCCTTAACAGCTTGTCGGCGGCAAGCACCCAGGGGATTCCGAGAGATTTAGCTCCCTTCCGACTCGGATAGTATGAGTCTGGAGGCTTGGGAGGAGCCTCGCCAGCCACACCCTGCATGCGCCACTGTCGTGCGGGGATCCAGACATCAGAAAAAACTCATCTCGGAGCGTTGCATCGTGCTGGCGCCCCGCTAGAGAGAGGCGAGGGGTCTTATTGAGACTGAACGCGAATTCTGTAAAGTTCCTGTTTGCCTGCGTGAACGTTAGACGGAACCTTCGATCATACGATGACTGCCAATTCAGACAAGAGCTTCACAGCCCTAGAGCAGATCGAGTGGGGAAAAGGTTGCAGAGTACGAGAAAGATCACGACACGTTGAATATTTCGAGCACAACATCATGATGGCCAAGACAAGATTCGGAATGAGTCCTCTCAAGAACACGGCAAGCAACTTGAGCGTGTGACGCGCTCGAAGTTGGCTACGTCTGGAATGAGTTCGATCGCCGTTTCCAAGACAGCAGGAGCTGGGAACCGCAGCCGGACCGCACTACGTGTCCCCGGCCCGCAGTCTCCAGGGTCGCCCGCTCAGCTGGGAGAACCCAATGTTTTGGTAGTGGCGTGAGCCATCGCCTCTCTGTCGTGCCCCCTGACGAAGGTCCCGATGCGCTCTTGAAGCGTCCAACCCAATCATTCTCGCCGCCCTGCCTACGTCGGCGATCAGGGCAACCACCCTAGCCGAAGGACGGTGAGATATGGCGAGCTCGACAGGGGTGAACACCTCGTGCATTCCCTGAACTGTGTGGTCGCAGGCCTCGTCGAACGGACTTGCGGTCGCCTAGACAGGATGAGCCTCTTTGACAACATAGGACTCCAGTGAGTTATTCGGAGCTAGCATAACCGCGAAAAAAGCAGCCGCAGTGTTTCCAGGGAGCCCTCTTGAAACAGAGCGAAAGCGCTGCGTCAGCCTCGTCGTCCGCAGGGTCAAATAATTTGAGCGGAACTTCCGCATCTCCGTAATGAAACCACTTAGCAGCCTGACCTTCGAGGTGCGCGAGCCTCGAAGCCGCATCCGAGCCTACTTCTCCCCCTGAAACTCATCCTGTGATCTGCAGCGACCGCCTCCGTGCCGCTAGGCCCTTGCTGACTCCATCAAAGTAGGACAAGGGTGGTCCCCGGCGAAGCTACGCCGTATGGCGTTCGTTCATTGTTCGAATCAGGTTCGTCAGCTGCTCCGTCAACTCCATAACTCTTCGTTCCATATTGATTTGTTGTCTTATCAACCCGATATCGCACCTCGGAGTCACCGTCATCGCACGCGCGTTCAGCGTCGCGAAATCTCCCTCCTCTTAATCTTCCCTAAGATCACTCCGAAAATATCCCTCCGATAGCACACGAGTCACTATTCAACTTCTGAGAAGTTCGATTGAGAAACCGGGGACGCGATTTCGTGAAATTCGTCGATGATATCATTCCCGCGTGCACGCCTCGCGCTCTCTCTCTGAATTGCATAATGATCGTTGCTGACGACGGTAGAGCCGAGATGGCGCTCGGAGGCGCGGAAGACGCCTGTTGTTCCAAGTGTGCTCGGATAAACTGTCTCTAGCAATTGGTCAACCTGACTCAACGACGACCTCGTCTGAGTTTGACTGGTCTTCAAGCGCTTCTGGGAGCATTTTGGCTATTTTCCAACCGAGGGAGCTTGATTTCGCTGAGAAAATGGATGCGAGGACAAGAACCACGGGAAACGGGATGCTATGTTTTCCTTATCTGTTTTAACCAGCACAACAGCACGGCGAATTTCCAACGCTCGAAGATTGAACAGCTGCAGAACTATTCTACCTCCGGATCAGTTTCCTCTTCTCTTTCTGAACTTGACACGCTTGGGCCTTCATCATCTGAGACTTGGGAGTCAGTTCCATCTGACGCAACTCATACATCCGATTCGCTATCGCTATCCGGGTTACAGCAGATAGTCTATCACAGGATCGAAGATTTCCTCTTGACGCGGTCTCTCATGTTTCCGATGAACACCTTCGAGGGGATCGGATGTCACTAACAGCATCACTAGGAGGTCAAGTAGTCGTTTAACTCTCGTCGTTTCCCTCGTGCCGACAAATCGGAGCCGACGACACTTCTTGTGTCGAGCCACCTGAGCCTCCTCCGCCAGAAAACCAATGGGTACCTCGTGGAACAAGATGACTTGGGCGCCATGATCCAGAACTTCATGAACTGTAGAAGTCATGCGAACTTGAGGATGTGGATAACAGGCGAGCAAGCGCTGCTTCGTCTCTTGGGCATATGTATGGAATTCATCCTATCTCGGATTTCGAGGACAGGACCGCTAGAATGTTTAAGAACCGATAGATGAGCTACGCAGTTCCGAGATTGCCGCGCTCTTCTCCGGGTGCCCAAATGATTTCCGTGCGAGTTTCCCGTCATTGGCGTTCCCGAAGTTTTCTAGCGGTTGATCGACAATGATACCGAGCTCGCATCGGGAGTACTTCCGTATCCTTGCTCGATTCACTCCGATCGCATTGCTGACTATCACCGATCACTCGAACCGCGCCTTGTGGATCGAATGCATCGGCTCTCAGTCTGAAATCATGTTTCCGCAAACCGAGTACCGGTGCGGTTGGAAGCCGGACAGGGTGGGCTCAGACAGGGTACCAACCCCGTGGCCCGCGAATGCCCGCAAACATGTTCCCCCGTTCGTTGAAATAGGTGATTTTCGGTGGAATTTATCTGATCTTCATAAGGTTCATATGAATGCCAGAGCTCAAAAACCGCCCGGCTGAGTGACTCGGTGTCTTGTCTCAGATCTCGAAAGAAGTATAAAATCGATACACCTTCGGCACACTTTCGTTTTCTATTTTCATTCCTGCTGGACAGTCAAGCAACGAAAGAAGTGGGAGCTAGGGCTGTCGATTTTCCCAATCTCGCGGGCCGTAGGGGAGCGTGAAAACGATCTCGGATTCGAAATGAAAGTGGTCTCTGGCTTCTCAGAATCTTCGGTATATGATACAATCCTCAGAATACAGTAGAAGCTCTATTATATCAACCTCCATCAAATCAATCTTCGATTGTATCAACCGTCGATTTGATCAATTTTGGACTGTAAGAACCTCTTTCGTATGCGCCTGAAGCTCAACCTCAATGAGATCCAGCCCTCCGAAAGTCGCCTTCTTTGCAGAAGTCAGATCCCATAACGCTTTGAAATGGACTTGACGAAAGTTCAAGCCGGCTACACTGCGGATGCACGGAACGGCACTTCGAAAGTCAGCTCGCACGGCTTCCAATGGTCAACGGGCTTCCGTGAGCTGTCATGTTCAACTCAGCACACTTGAGTTTTGAATCGGTGATTCTTAAACGTTGTAGCCTCGTTCGAAGATGGACCCTTTGAGGCGCCGTTACTTGTTTTGAATGATTGAATTGGAATTCATCGGGACCATGGTCGGGTGTAGTCAAGAATAAGCCTTTGACCGTTCCCACTCTTGAAGAAGCAACGTGAATCTCGTCGGCTCCTATAGTGTCCTCTTCTTCTAAATCAACGTGACGCGAACACCCGATGGCTCCATTGACGATACCGTCGTCGATGTCTAAGCCGATCAACGTAGAACAGCAGACCCGGAAGAGACTTGGACTCAGCCAGGACAGCACTCCGGAGACAATATTAGACGCAAAGAAAGCACTGGAGGAATGGGAAAACGCTAACCGCCAGAACAACGAACGCAACGAAAGTGATGCCGCATTGATCGGCCACACCAGTGCCTCTTAGTTGGGTTCCCCTTCAATATACTTGGAATGTGAAAGTAGAGAGGAGATGAACAAAAAATATCCATCCATCCTACCATATTACATGTTATCATGTACGGCTAACCAAGAGCCAAGACATGGGGTAAGGCGTAAGGTAGATTACTACTTCTTGTCTATTTCATCTGATGAACTTTCGTCCGTGCACTCATCAGTTCCTATTGTTTCCGACGACCAATGTAATTATCAATAGCAGTCGAATTCCATTCTGGTGATCCGACTCTCTTGTTGCAGTTGTCGATGGCCTCATTTTGTGAAAGAGACGTTTTTCACGTGTCTTCCACACCATTGTCATGTTCAGAGTCGTGATACGAATAACGAAATTTCTCGCTGAGTGAGGGCGTCTCCATTGGCGATTTTTGCGACAAGCGTTGAAAAGATCAAGTTTTGTTGTTTTATAGCCGTTTGGAGTAGGTAGTATCCTGAAGACTGCCATAGAACAGATCGGTGAAGTCCCCATTTCACCACCGTTCACTACCAAAAGCTAACTCAAAGAAGAAGGACCTTAAAACTTATCGCCCTTTTGCGATTATGTATAGATTATTCGCAAGGATCCTGTGTTAAGAAATCCAGAATTGGATGGAAGATAATGGGATCCTCGAAGAAATGCAGCACGGCTTCCGAAAAGGAAGGAGAATAGACGACTGCATCTACATTCTCAAATCGTTGATAGAGGCGGCCAGGCGGGAAAAAGCCGGACTAGTCACCTGCTTCTTGGACTGCACGCGGGCCTATGATAGAATAGACAGAACTCACCTGTGGGAGGTGCTGGAGAGAAAAGGTATGCCCAAAACCATACTAGAAATAATTCAGGGTCTGTATAGAGACAATGAGGTGACCCTACACAGGTGTCCGAAACGATCCCAAGTGATAAAGGACTCCGACAAGGATGTCCAATGAGTCCAGTACTATTTATCCTATACATTTCCGACCCAGAAAAAAAGGTTGGAGCAAACCAAAGCTGGATTCAAGGACAGGACGAAGGGAAATATCTTCGACCTACAACAACCGAAACACCTCAACATGTGTGGCCTGTTATTTGCCGATGACCTGGTGCTGATGGCACAATCAATGAGAAACATGGAGCGGTTATTGGAAGTTGTATCGGAATTCGGAGAAGAAATGGGACTCCGATCCAACCCCGATAAAAGCGCGATTGTAGAATTTGCAAGAGTAAAAGACTCAGAATCGGAGGAAACACTTCGAATACAGAACCAACTGATACCGGTGCTCGACCGGTACAAATACCTAGGAATAGCGCTCTGCAACGAGAAAAATTACCTCCAGGAACAGGAAAAGATCTGGGAGGAAAAAGCAGAGAAAGTGATCAGACAAATGCACGCCGAGTCGCTGTGGAGATTCAACAGATTTGAAGTCACAAAGATACAATGGAAAAGCACAGCAGGCCCAGCACTAACGTAGGCAAACTCGGTTACAACCATGCCCGTTAAATTGCGGAAACGGCTCGAAAACCTGCAACGCGAAGCAGGACGGTGGGCCTTGGGACAACCGAAAGCGAACACCGCCGCGAAACGAAAGCGAAACTCATGTACTCTGCCAGGATAAGCGAAATGAATGAAGCCAGACGGCCAAAAGCGATCCATACCATGCTGGAGATCACAGAGACGGAAACCTCATTGAAGAAAAGAATCAACCAAGTTAGGAAACGATTCAAATGCCAGGGATTGAAAGAACTATCAACCAGCGAGACAAGGATGGGTCTCAGAAGCTACAAGAAATATGTGGAAGAGACGCTGAATAACAAGCTGGATAAGGAATGGCGAAAGGGTGTGTCGGAGAAGAGAACGCTTGACCGATATCGCAATTTCAAAAAAGCTCGAGGAAATATCGAACACATGTATGATAACAGTAGAGGCAGTCGACTGCTCGCGAACGCCAGAGTGGGATGTCTACAGACTAGGAAATACAGGTCAAGATACATAGACATCGAAGCGATCTGCCAACGGTGCGGGAGGAAGGACGAAACTATGGAACATGTGCTTCTTGGATGCGAAGAAGTCCCAGATGCTGAGTGTACAATACAGAAAAGACTAGGACTACACGAAGAGAGCACACCAAGAATGATATTCGACACCAAGAGAATACTTGAGAAGTGGGTACGGAAAAACGACCCAGACCGTATGCCCGAGGAAAAATAATAACCGCACCGTCGACCAGCTGAGTCATCGCCCCGTATCAAGGGTCTTCAGCTATATTTGGAATGAAGATACAGCATGAAGATGGTCAATAAACAATCAATCAATCAATCAACTTCGGTCCCAGCGCTCGTATGCGAAATACTGACATCAGAAAGTGCCTGGAACAGAATCTTAAGGAAGGTGGAATGCATGCTCAGAAAGAAAGACCATCTCATCAAATTGAGATTGCAACGATTGGGACTCCACACCAATTTCGCCGACAGGCCTAGCGCCCTTCATAGCACGAGAGAGAACTAGCGAGAAAGAAATCAGACATTCGCAATCTGAAATAAGGCCCCGATGACCGCGCGAAAGTAATATTGAACGTGGAAGCTTCGCTTTCCTCGAGTGCCAAGCGCTCACGCGAAGGGAGGTTTCAGTGGTGACACCACACTCCCGGGTCGTCGGACCAATGGGTTCTGTCCCCGGGGTCCGAAGGGATTTCCTCCAACTCCTGACAATGTTGAAGAAAAAAATGAAATCTTGATTGGGTTTTGAGTCTTTTCTTCGATGTGAAGACGCACATTGTTGAGTACCTCGCTTGAGTATGGAACGGGTGGAGGAACCTAGAGTGACAACGACGTTGATCGGAGAGATTCCACGAATGCTCAGTCCTTGAAGCTGACCATGCCAATCTTTTTATTCCAACAAAGAACGAAAACCGGGAAAGGAAAGACCGGGTCTCAACACATATTGTCTCGACGAAGGATGACTGGTTACAGCCCGTTTCCCCGAACCCGTTTCCCCAAAATTGTTCCCCGAACCCGTTTCCCCAAAACTGTTCCCCCGAACCCATTTCTCCGACCAGAAACCCTCTCCCGATTCTGAGACCCTCCCGGCGTCTATGTGGAGCGCGGAGTCGAGACCAATCAAGCTGATAAATTGGGAAGTAGTTCGAAGTCGGCTGACCGTGGACGCTAACCCTCGGCTTCACGAATGATGGTGCTGGAGCTTGACGAGTTACATTTGGCGGTGAAGGCTTTATAATGATTCCGCACAACTTTGCTCGCCGACATGCTCGTTATATCATTACAAATGGGTATGAGGATTCATATCAGGTCTCGACAAGTGACCCGGGGTCACACAAGAGTTTTCACGGACGCCACGTTTTAAAGGTACTGTGACAGCGAAACTGTTACAACTAGTCTGAGAAGGAGAGCAAGGACACTTGCGCTTCGTTAATGTCGACTTAAAAAGGATCGCTTATTCTCGCCGAGCAGCTTTAAATAGGGAACGGGTGATAACTTCGTTATACACACTGAACACCAACTTAAACACTTTCCCTTGTTCCGGAGTATAACTATCGACGCTGCAGTCAAAGGTTCATTCCCATTAGCTTACAAAAATACCTGTGCCTGATCGTCAGCCAAGGTTTGGTGAGAATATCGCCTATTTGATTCTCCGTAGAAATCTGCTGCACCTCTAGATCTTTGTCGACGACTCTTTCCCAGATGAAGAAATGTCGAAGGGCAATATGTTCCGTCCTCCTAGGAAATTTAGGATTTTGTGAACGTTTCACCGCTGCTGCATTATCTACCAAAACAGTTGGGACAAAATTCAGCTTCGTGATCTCCTTGAACAGCCGCTTGAGCCACTATTTCAGTTTCTGTGGTGGATGTGGCTACCGAGGTTTGTTTTTGGCTCATCCACGCTATAGCTCCGCCAGCATACTTTACCACAGCCCCCCCCCTCCCCCCCCGAGGTGGATCGTCCCGTTTGGGAGCAGCCACCGTAATCTGAGTCACTATACGCTTCAAGTACAGCAGCTGACACTCCAGTTCTGCTGTAAGTTATCCCGAGGTCGGTGGTTCCCGCCAAGTACCGTAGAACTAGCTTCAGCATCATGACATCGTCTTTGGGAGGATTATCGAGTTTTCTTGATGAAACCCCGATACTGTAAGCGAGATCCGGCCGAGAACCCAACATGAGATACATCACTGCACCGACTGCCTGTCGATATGGGAACTCCTCCTGATATCCATCCGACGATTCTTCCTTGTCGGTTTCTCCCCCTGGTTCAGGAGGTCGGATCATTGGCGTACACACTGGTCTGCACCCAGGAAAGTTATACATACTTCTCCAATATCTTCCTAGCTTGCTGCCCTTGGCTGACCTTGATAGAGTCTTATTTCTCGATCTCGAGTCCCAAGAAATATGTCGCATTTTTCGACGTGATCTTGCATTGGAGCCTCAGACCTTCAACACAGACCTTGAGTGTCGACTCCTTTGTCGCAGCCAACAAGCAGTCATCGACGTATGACGCAAGAAGTAGCTTCTCATCCGCAGTTTCTCGGATGAGCAAACACGGGTTAGCCTCACTTCCCACAAGACCCAACTTCTTGATGTACGTAACGAACCGTATGTTCCAGCGTCTCGGAGCCTGTTTCAAACCGTATGAGCCACGTTTGAGCTTACAAACTTCCCCTTCCGAGAATTCGAAACCCTCAGGACTCTCCATATAAATTTCGAAATCCTTTTTCAGTTCCCCGTATAGAAACGCCGTGGTTACATCAAACTGTCCAAGATGTAGCCCTTCGTTCGCTGCTACGCTGAGAATGGAGCGCATGGTTGCCAGCTTGGCAACAGGGCTGAAAGTCTCTTTGTAGTCCATTCCGAATCTTGTTTTTACAGCCTTCAGTGCTTCAGACACCTCCGACTTGTGTTTCAAGAAGAAACCATACTTGAAACGTGTGAAGTCATCCTTGAAGATGACAAAGAACCTGTTCTTAGCCGGTGACCCATCGGAAGGACCCACGACATCTGCTGACACAAGTTCCCCCGGCTTGACCGACCTTTTCCTTGCACCAAACTTCAACCGATGAAACTTTCCGTGAATACACGGCTCTTTGTCCAACTTGACCTCAATGCCGAGCTCCTTTCTCAGAAGATCTCTCACATGCCTTTTATCTTGATGACCCCATCTCTCATGGTATGGTTGCAACATATCACTCTTCTCAAATACGTGAGAGTTAACTCGACATGTACTCCGAGTACGCGCAGACTCCAAGTGCGCTACATTCAACGAACCGCCTTTTTACGGTACCCACGAACGATTACCTGAACATCAATTTCCAGATTGCAAAATTCTGACTCCGACACGAACTTGCTGTTAGCGTTTCGATCATGTGCAGCAAGTACAGAGAAGAGGTTTTCGAAACTCTCGGTACATACCAGACTTCATGGAGCATGATCACCTCACCAGTATGTGTGCGGACGGGAATGACACCTCTACCAACTGTTTGGAGCAATTCTCCTCCAGCAGCTTTCACACAATGAGAGTCATCAAATCTCAAAAAACTTATGAAGTATTCCGCCCAGCGGGTCACTTGCTGGGTAGCGCCATTGTCCACCCACCAACGATCCGCCTCAGCTGAAGTCTCGAAACATTCCATATCTGAGAGAGTTAAAACCATGTTCCTCTGCACCTCGTTTGCCACTCTTTCGGGCTTACCATCTGCGATCCATTTTCGACACTGCCGCACCCAGTGCCCTCTTTTCTTGCAATAGTTGCAAAGATCATTCTGCCTTTTCCGATTCAGCTGCCCGGAATCGCCTTTGCCCTCGAAAGAAAACGCTTCCGTCTTTTCGGATTTTGTCCCAGTCTTGAAATTTCTCTCATACATGCATAACTGGCTGATCAGATCATCGAAGCCTTTCTCAGAATCCTTGAACAAAAACATCCAGCCTGAACGGAAGTTTTCGAAATTGGACGGCCAAATCTGCAACGTCTTGCACACTAGCAATAACTCTGGAAGAGGACTGTCCTTTCTAACTCGCAGAGCATTATTAAGTTCGGTGAAGAGATTCGACAGTTTAGCTGTATGGGTTGATACGTCATCCTTCTGAGACCAAACGCATGCAAAGAACTCGGTGCATATTTTGAAGAGTTGATCCTTCGACGAGGCCTCATAAAGCTTCTTGAGTGCATCCCACGCATCTTTGAGAAGTCTCTTTATCCATAATCTTTTGATAAACAGTATCTGTCACAGCACTCGAGATGAATGTCTTCGCATAACTGTTAGCTTCCCGAAACTTTGCAGACTTTGCCTGGTAGTTTCCTGTTCTTCAGCAGAAGCATCCTTATTGAGACACGTTGGCCTCACTAACTTGCCGTCTATGACTTCTAGAGTTCCCTCATGGTAGTTCAGCAGATCTCGCATCTTCCGTTTCCACAAAGGCCAGTCTGTTTCACCAGCGAGTGGTTTAACGTGCTTTGCTGTATCGATCTTGATGATCGCTCAACGCCTCTGGGAACTTCGGAACTGGTCACACCAATAGTCCTGGGCCCATGACCTGTTACAACCAGTCTGAGAAGGAGAGCAAGGACAGTTGCGCTTCGTTAATGTTGACTAAAAAGGATCGTTCATTCTCGCCAAGCAGCTTCAAATAGGGAACGGGTGATAACTTCGTTATACACACTGAACACCAACTTCAAGAGGAACTTGATCGGTCTCCAATTCCTCCGCGAAGTTCATGGGTTTCTGATTGATTCTTCGATATCGCTGTCGTGATCGAGGTTGGGGCCCTCCCTGCCGCAGCAGATCAGGGGCCTCAGCCTCCTCATGTTTAGCAGGATACATTTCCGACTGGGGATTGGAGTGGTAACAGCCATGGGATCCAAGACCCATCATTCCTGGCCAATACATTTCAGATCAGGAGCAAACAGCCAGCTCTTCGAAGGTCAAGATCCGTGGTTCCTCGATGAGGATCCGATCGCAGGGACGAAATGGGGAAGCTGAGCAGCAACTCGATGCACTTTTCGGAAGCTTCAGGGCACACTTGGTTCGCTGCCTCCATGAGACAGTTTGAGATGGAATCGCCAACCGTGAACGAATTCTGGCGAGGAGTCTTCAGTTCCTCAATTCTGTCGAATCTTCCAAACCCTGAGAGGGTGTCCTCACCATGGTGGACGCTCCCGTAGTTCCGCCGCAGATTGTGTCCCTTGAAGACGCATAGGGTCTCCTCTCAAGTCGAACACATTGGTTTTTCTTTAGACTCCACGAAGGAAACTTCTATGTCCATTCAGGCTGTAACCTCCTATTCCCGTCACCGATTGTTCGCTTCGACGCCAACCTCAACACAGCTATTCAATACGAGCGAGAAGCAGTCGACGAGTGAATCGAGTGTCCTCTTACATTCGTCACATCGACGTGTTGTGGATATTTTTCGAGCTCAGTTTCTAATTATCGCCAAAGAAACCTCGTATTTGCCGGATGTCACTCTTTCGAGAGATGTCATAAGACCCACGACTGGTTTGAGCTCGCTAAGATACGTTCTCTGTAGCGACCCGCAAGTTTCAGCGGCTGCGATGGCCCTTCGAACTGCGGCCCGCGGGCCGCACCAAGTTTCCCACCCCTGATGTAAGTTATTGTGATTGAGCAAAGCTAGAATTATTTATCCCAGATTGGGGCTTCGCGGGACACGCGACTGTATTCCTCTATGCGAAACCATCACATGCACAGGGCGAATCCCTCAACATGACTCACCTCCCTTGAAGTCCACTCACTCGGACTCCGCGCTCTGCATAGAAGCCTCAGACACTCGGAGGGTCTCAGATTCAGGAAAGGGTTTCTGGTCGGGGAAACGGGAGGACACCGGATGACTCTAAGCCTTCAGGCGAGCCAAGGCTCGAAGGATTCGGTCATAGTTTATTCCCTGCGACCAGAACGGATGGGTTGCGCGCGAAATCGAACGCTGCTCACTCACTTGGAATGGGGGAAGTTGAAAACAGTCTCGACGCCTTTGAACTGATGAAACCGCAAACAGCCCTCTTCTCCCGAGCGACGCAACAAGCACTTCAACTAGCACGACAGAGAAGACCTCGGCACCGGTGGTTTCGCCAGGTTCAATGAGTTCGTGATGGATGATTCTTCTGTCATTCCACCAAACACAAAGTAGGACCTCTCTCTGATTGCTTCATCGCATTGCATGCGCCGGAACGGCCGTTCTCTTGGTGACCAAGAAACGGCCCCGCGTCCCGTTGTCGTACTAAACCCACTTCTGTGTGCCAGTTACAATGCGGATGAAAAATTGCACACAGTTGTCCGCTACAGCAAGAACAGGTTACACCGATCTTCCTCTGGGAAGTCGTCACATAGAGACTGTCATCTTCGATATTGGGCTCATCCGCGACTCTTTCGGCTCAAAAGTGTCTATCGCGGATTCTCGGGGATCCGCTCTACCAGCATATGCAGAGTCTAGTTTGCTCCCGGTGACAAAACTATCGATTTTTTCGAGGAACAACTCCCTTCAGCGTGCAAGGCTTTCTTAAGTCGCTGCAGGTGAAATCAGTCTGAGCGCTGTGTCCAAGGGAGTAAAAGCGGAGAACCCACGCTCACCCATCACCGGTATGAGGACGCCAAGATGCACCCAGAGGACTTTGATTCCCGGCTTAATCCTGGATTTTTATGCAGTCGTCATACAGAATGATACAGCGAGCCTCTGAATGAAACTTGCTTCTCCTACTAGATGCTAACGCACCGTACCCTTTGTTCAAATGAGAACCTAAGCCGGACGGTTTTGGAAAAATGTCAGAGTTGGCAATCGGTCACAGTAACGACCCTCGTCGCTCTCATGGAGCACTCGAAGATGATGTCTTTATCGAACCCAGAAGAGGGCTCGCAACGATCGCAAAATCGTCACGGAATACCTCCTCGAGAACGGAGTCAGGAGCGGAGAACGATAGATCCTCCGATTGCGGACAACTTCACAGGCCATCACGTCGAGCCGCTCATAGGTTTTGCGATGTTGCATTGAGGTATCACCTTAGAAAGCAGAAACAGGCCGATACGAGCTCCTCCCTACAATGAGTCTCTTCATCCTAACAATGAAACTCCTCTGCATTCCCGCCGTGATTTCGTCAAGTCATTCAATGCGTTCCGTCCGTTGCGAGAACAATGCGTGTATGTCTTTTCTTCCCTTTCTGAGAGCAAAACTACGCCAATTGCCTGCCGTGAGCCGATTTCGGGAGAGGGATGCTGATCTGAGAGCGAACTCCCGCCTCTCGTTCCCACCATTGCAATGCGCACTGTGGCTAGGAGAAGGAAGCTGGATAGAGCAGGTAGAATTTTCATCGACCGAACTTGAAGGTCCAAGACATTTGGTGGAATCAACCGAGGGAAGAAGGGAAGGAAAATCAGAACCGTCGTAAACTATATGAGACTATACTTTGTTGTGAGCTGCACAGGTAGAGCGGCACTGACCTCTCACTAAACTGCTCCGCTAAAGTCTTGGGGACGCCGGAATGTATCAAAACGTTCGACGTTCTGACTTTGCCAAAAACCAACCGCATGAACGGGTCTATCTAACCCTGAAGAAGACATCCCAAGCTAGGAACGAGAATGGGGTCAGGGGCATACCCAGCTTCTTTTTTGTGGGAGGGGGTCGACGTGGAGAGGGGTGACATGAGGAACGAAAACTTCAACGCCTCGCTTTTGAGCTTCCCAGTCGAACGTGAGCTCTCTCGCTTTTGTTGATAGAGCGATCCTACCGTTCACATTGATCTCCGTAAATGGATAGATATTCATGGATATATATATATGGATGGATAGTTTTATGGATTCTCCACGAATGGTTCGGGGGAAATGAATTGAACGTTCCTTTGGGGTGTTACAGAATGCGTGGAAGACAGGTGGACGGAGAAAAATTTGGCCCCCCCTGGCTAGGCCACTGCTTCGCTGTACGGAGAGTTTTGGCGATCGGAGAATCGTAACGTCTGGGAGAGGAACCACCTCACGGAAATGAACCATCCGCTTTGGCGTAGTCCTACGCGCTCCTGACCCCGGTCCTTTGATTCGAAAACGTTTTCATCGATTGCCTTGAGGGGCCAGTCTCGACCTCCGTCGTCATTTCAGGGACGAAACTCGTGAGCTCCCGATGCCGTACAACTTTGGTCCTGGTGAGGATAGAGGACTGCCGTGTTTCTTGGAACCCTTCGAAGTTATGGAGAAGTCTCGCATCATATTTTGGTGCTGCTTTGAAATCAGCATCTATCCGTCTCCAAATTCGGATGTTATCTCCAGAAGAGTTCTCGAATCGGGTAGAGCCCACAAGACCGCGAGCGAGCAGTCAGGGCGCCGTCAGATTAGCGGCGGGGGGAGAGAGTGAGCCCGCGAACTTTGAAACTTGGAGAGCTTCTCGAGCGCGCACGTTATGAAAAAAACTACTGGTGTGCTGAATCAAGAAGCGGAGGAGCTTCATTCCTGGATGCGATTCACTGGCGACGCGGCCGCGCGGCAAGATAGGGGGGACGATCCCGGGAATTCCGTGTCCTACGGGGTGTTTCAGATCACACGTTATACAGAATTCGTTTGAGAATCCGCTTGTGGATCACTGCCGGAGAGGAAGAATCACGATTTAGGAGCTCATTTCGAAAGAACATACAGTAAGAGAGGTTGGTGGATGATTATGGCTATAAGTGAGCGTGATCGCCGAAAGCATGCGCGGTATTATTTTCGCCCGTTCAGGCCGTCGGGAAATTATCGTCCAGGAATTCGCTCCCGATCTTACTGATTCCATCCTGCAACGACCACCCGACTGGCAGCACACGACAAGCAGGCCAGCCGGCTAGCAAATGGTAGATGAACGTGGCCTTTTACTGTTTCTGTGTGCATCAATGTACGATTGGCTTCCCCTTACAAGTTTTGAAAGGGGTCATGAACTGAATCGATGAAACAAGAGTGAGTGTTATCCGCATAATCAGTACCTTAAAGGGATGCTTTGGCTTGGTCATGGCTCATTCTGACACTCTGCAAATTGGAAAGATCAGCCTGCAGTGGGAGCAGAGGCTATCTTCGAGCGCAAGATCTCGGCAGACTCTGTATACACAGCGTGTAAACAGGGGTCTAGATCAGGGGTGGGCCACATGCGGCCCGCGAGTGGGCTTGTGTGTTCGGGCAGGGCCCTGCGTAACGAGCGCTTGAAAACGCCGAATCGCTTCCACGGAAAAGAGATTTAACATTTCCTACGAGCTTCCCCAATCTGAGTGAATCTCCTCAACTTGGTGGACGAGTGAGTCGAGTGTTCACTCTTCGATAGGCACATCGAGGTGTTGTGATTTTCCTGGAGCTCAGGTTTCTGATACACCCGAAGGAAACGATTCCTGAGCTTGAAACCTCATCTTTGCCGGATGTCGCTCTTTGGAGACATGTCACATAGATTAGGAATACTTCGAGCTCGCTGAGATACGTTTTATGTGGCGGCCCGCAAGTTTGCACGGCCGCGACAATGCTCTGCACTGCGGCCCGCGGGCCGCACCAAGTTTCCCACCCCTGGTCCAGATCATTCTTCCGAGAAACATGGCGGCGGAGCATTCGGTTTCCAGGGGAGAGGGCACCGAGGAGACGATGGAAACGAACGAAAGTCGCGTTCGGTGTTCAAAGCTGTGAAGGCTCTGGAAAGGTAGCAGTGGTTGCACGCTACATACAAGATTTCCAAGTAGGCACGTTGAATCGGGAGTAGATACGTGGAATTGGAAAATGAGGGCAAGATTTCGATTCCGGAATGGTATGTTCGTCAAGTCGTTCGGATGAATTTGGGGAGGAAGATGTCCAATCGACATTCCTCGTCGGTTTCTTCTCACATCGGATACCCTGTTTCGAGCGTATTAGAGGCGAAGTTTACGAGCCAGATCGAGCTATACTTGGCGGGACGACCGCCATCGCGACTGGAGAAAGATCTGCGTGGGATCCTGCCGAGCATCAGCCCCTGAGTGAGGTGGCCCTTCACTCCTCACCCTTGAGTCAAAGTTTAGTCAGTGAATTTGTCGATTCTAGTGGAATGAGTCGACATATCAGCCCTGATGTGTTCTGATTCGACATTCCTCCGTGTCAGTGTTTCTCAACAGGGGTGCTACGGGCTATATTTAAGGGCTCTGTGGTCCACGGCTGAATTCACAGGGATTCCCTAGTTACATAAACGACTGTGAGTCCCATTTAGGACCGTAAAATCGTTCTTGCGCTGAGTGCTTCCCTCCGCAGGTCTCTCCTCTTCCCGAGTCAACCACAGAATCCAACCGAATTCGTCAGCTCTTGGTGCCGCCGATATTGCTGAGTCTATTTCAGCATGAATTCATGATGAGGATGACCAACTCCAGTGGTCGATCTAGCAGATAGTTGAGCGATTAGGAGTCGTGGGACCTGGAGGTAGGGGATCGACGGACCGAAAGATTAGGTCGGTTGACAACGTCCAGTTCCCTCCCTCTCACTGTGTGACGGTTGCCCAGAAGCGCCCCTTTTGCTCTGCAGTCCCACTTCATGAGAATGTTCTCTCCTCTGTGGCTCACGACAATCTCCCCGAGCTCTCCCAGGAAACTCGCGAAGTCAACCAGGGGCCTGTTTGGCAACCCCGACGCCACCGATCTCCATAGAGGTGAAGCCATTGGCCCGCCCGTCCCCTTCAGTTTCAGTTACCCCGCATTATTTGTGACCCGGCCTGCCTTGCACGATGATCAGAGTGAGGAGGCTAGTCTTGAATCTCCTTGTTCAGAACAAACGGCGTACCAGAAGAGGAGATGTGATTTATCGGAAAGTAATGCAGTTATCAATCAAATGAAGCACCAATCACATAAGGTACTCCAGTTCAAGCCATAGTTCTTCCTTCCGACATGATGATAACTCGAGGTGGGTTGCTGGCTGTGCGCTCGTTTGGATCAGTGCCTAACCGTTCTCACCGAGACGCGCGGGCGTCTCTTGAAAAACCTTCGAAAGGGTCTAGCCGGTTAGGTGCCCCACCTCGTCGGATGTTCACCTCGCCTGAAGTTTTCAGTCTTTCCCGTTACCTAGATCCGAATCTATTAACATCAATTGAAAATATTTCATTCAAATCCGCATGGTCGAGAGCAAACTTGGAGGCGTTATATCTCGAGTACCACTGGGCGTACAGCATTGAACGACAACTTTTTGGAAGGCTCTCTTCGACGGCCATCTTTTCATATAGCCAGTGATTTGTTTCTCCATCTCGTGAACGATTCAACATCATTCGAGCTGGATTCGTGACCGTCAAGTTTCGGATTGAGCTTCCACCATTTATTGAAGCCCTTCGAAGAGCTGAACGCAGATCCCTTGGGGCCTGGTTCCTTGAAAAGCTTGCAGCTAAAACGAAATAGTGCTAACTTGGAGGGAGAGTAGACCATCCACGATCGGAGGACCTTCTACCCGTTCGTTAATATTCGGTAGACCCATTCTCGACTCAAGTGCCGGACAACTCCCTTTGTTGCTGAAGTTTTCGGTCTGTTTACTGACGGAAACTCGCATTCCAAGTGACGAAGTTTCTCAGGTCCGAGTTTGATGAGTGACAGCCGGAGTGAGTCTGAGATTTGGTCAGGCCAGAGACCAGCGTCGCTGGTATAATATGAGCTTGGATTTTCCACAACTCTTTGGTCGTCCTCAGAGCTGTATTGGAGACATATTTCCACGACCGGCTCAATCGACGCCGGTTCTGGAGCTCTAACGACCGCAGGCTCGACACTCTCGCCGGTATTAACGGGATATTCCACCTCTGCGTCTTCCAAGTCTTCGTCTCTCACGTCGGGCTCTTGCTCTTCAACATTCAAGCTGGGGTAGGCCCCGAAATTCCCCTTTGAGATTCCTCCCCCGTTGAAGTACCTCAGCAAGGATCCCTCGCTTCTTTGATCTTCCTATTTTCTCAATCTCTTTTTTTCCCCAATGAGTTGCACCGCTTGGTTTGACACGCTTCATACCTGGAACAAGTGCAGCCTGAGAGAAAAAAAAATGGGCTGTTGAAATTCCTTTTTGCTCGTTTCTGATCAGTCGAATCGTTCTCTTACTCCCAGGATTAAGTTCCCCCCTCCCGCTGTTAATGCGTCTTAAAAAGTCACATTCCTCAATGAGAGATCAATCTGGTAAACACGAATGGAAGTTGGATGTCGGCGGGAAACGAGGACCGACACAGGGAAGCCTTTAGATAGGGTCGGAGATACGCATTGATGGTCAATCGTTATTGGGAGCAGTCGACTGCAGTCAGCTGTCATCCAGCTGTCAGTTGCTGCACAAGCAGGTTGAGTGAGCGGAGCCAGCTTCAACGGCTGATGCTAGCTGAGTGATTTTTGAATGAGACGGTCACAATTCAGACCTGATCATCTATTTTGCACCAGCGCACCACTGCCACCACTGATTCCTGAGGATCCCTGCGCGCGACTCCTGCCGAAATTCATATCTCCCTCAGAAGTCACCCTTTGAGAACGGCTCCTCATCTCTCAATCCCCATGCAGTTCCCTGCCAACTGAGTTCAAAGAGTTCCAAGTTCGAAAGGCGAGTCAAGGTTGGTGGCAGAACTTATCCGAAGAAAAAAAAAAACAAGTTGATCTCTGGGGCACAGTGGCATCATTCTATGCGGAATAAGCCGATGATCGAAAAACTGTCAAGAAGATTCCGGAGGCTGTAGCTGAGTTTGGCGAATGCGTATTCTCGTCCGGGATAGTGATGAGGAGGAGTATCTCACTGAAAGGGACGGAAGGATGCACGCTGATTTATGACGCTGTTAGATCGTCGATATTTATCGTCAAGTGCTCCGCGAAATGCGTTGTCATTTGCTCAACTCTCCCTTTGTTTTCACGACCACAGATAGTACGTGAAGCGTGACCTGAGTGGAATGAGCCGACGCGAAAAGTGAAATGAAATTTGCTCAGTCCGCGTTGTTATTCCGATGAATCTTCTCTTGCAGTATACCGATTCCCGTTTGCCGAATGATTCTCACTCGGTTTACCGTTCTCTTATGTCTTACTCGGGCTCCAAACTAGCTGAGCTCCGGAAATGTCGTGAAGAAGTTCCCTGAGAGTCTCGAATATTCCTGCCGATCAACCGGAACCATTAGATGAAAAGAGCTGGAAATGAAAATGCCGCCCCTGGTGCCGCCCTGAGGTGTGTCGCCCCGTGCGGGCCGCAACCTCGCCCCCCCCCCCTAGATACGCCACTGGTCCTCCGAAATGCGGCCCTCGGGCCGCACCAAGTTGCCCAGCCCTGACGTAACTTATTGTGATATTGGGCGAATCTGAAATTATTTATCCCGGATTGCGGGTTCGCGGGACACGCGACTGTATTTCTCTTTGCAAAGCCATCACATAGCGCAGGGCGAATGCCTCAACATGACTCGCTTCCCTTGGAGTCCGCTCACCCGGACTCCGCGCCCTACGTAGAAGCCTCATACACTCGGAGGGTGTCAGAATCAGGAGAGGGTTTCTTGTCGGGGAAACGGGAGGACACCGGTGAAAGTATGAAAGCGTCGCAGTTTGGGTGAATGGCGAGGGAGGGGGTGGTTGGACTATGTCCTTCCCTGATAGCCGCCGTAAAACATTCCGTTGGTTCCGCGTCGGTCCGCTCAATCCCGGAAGAGTTCATTGAGGACAAACAAACAAACAGAGTCCGCATCGGACCAGCCAGTCCAATGGATCATCTTCCCTGGTCCGATGGTCCGGAAAGTGGTTTTCGGTAAAGAAAGACCCTGCTGAGAGATTTCACGCTGATTCAGCCCCGATTCCGTTAATCCGGACATCCTCATTTGAAACATTCAGCACCGCACTGCCCATCGGATCGGGTCCCAGTCCACAGAGTCATCCGCCCCAGACCGATGAATCATTTGCCCTGGTTCGATGGTCTGGGAAGTGATATCCCGTTGGGAGAGATCCTGCTGGGTGATTTCACACCGATTCAGCTGATCGGGGCTGAATCGGTCCGAATCATCGGTCTAGGGCGGATGATTTCCCGGACTGGGCAGGTGGTTCGGTGCTAAATGTTTTAATGGAGGGAGTCCGGATCAGCAGAACCGAGGCTGAATCGATGTAAAATCCCCCAGCAGGATCTCTCCCAACGGGATATCACTTTCCGGACCATCGGAACAGGGAAAAGTATTTATCGGACTGGCCAGTCCGTCGAATGATTCATCGGACTAGCCAGTCCGGAGAATCAGCCATTGGACTGGCAGGTCCGATGTGGATTCAGGACTCCGCGAAATTATGTCCACTTCCGATCCCGTCCCGAGCGTCTCTCTTCAACATTCTTAATAGCGCGCCGAATCGGCGTGCTGGGGAAAAGCTTGCTTACACTTCAAGCCACCTAGAAGAAAAATACCCCCAATGTTTATGGTCTGTCCAGGGGGATGGATGCATTCGTTCACGCCCTCCGTGAGCGGGCGGTGAGAGATGCCAGCCGAAGATGAAGGACGAGCCCGCTGCATTAGCGGGGCGCTCGATGAGCTGACAGCCGGTATTGCGCGGCTGACGTGCGGCAGCATATCAAGCACGATAGTGGAATAGAGGCCCGCATAGAATGGAGTCTTCCGGAGAATTTGTTCTGTCACAGTAGTCGACAAGACTGGACAGATGGCGGCCGCAAGAAAATCCGCGAACTCCTTCTCCTGAGCCCAGATAACGCTAATCTCGGCTTTAAGTGATGCCGACTAATCGATGTATCCAACCTGACCGGAGAAGCGTCAGACCAATGCTTTTTGCATATCCTGGAACATCGACAGGTTGAATCTGGGTTGGTTGGATTCATGAACTCACACGCCTCAATACAGAGATCTCCGTCTGGAAGGGATCGGCGGTTTACCGTCCCACATACTGCTGGACTTTGATTTTCTGAAGCATTCCAGCTAAGCAGCAGGCGTGCTCATCGGGGAAGAATAGGCAAATAGAATCGAACGGACAATGCAGCGGAAGGATGACAACTCTCATGCCGTCTACAAGATCATATGATGGGTTTGAGAGCTTAAGAGAATATATCAGCCACGGCACAATGGACTTCTCTCAGATTCCATGGCCAATCGAGCAAACTGATCAGTCTAGCACAATGTCCCCCTGTTGTCAGCCCATGCGGGCTCGGGCTACTCTCGGAAAGCGAGACCGTGGTGTCCGAGTCGAAGTCATAGTCCAGGAGACTTCACAGGGAAATTGGACTGGAAGCATACGACGAGCAAGACAGGAAGCTAGTGGCTGGCAGATCTACGTGGGAACTTACTCTCAGTGTGAGCATCAATTTATAATTGGCTTCCTCCCACAGTATTTGTAATAGGCCATGAGCTGCCTCGCTGAAACATGTGTGACTATCACTCGCATGATCAGCATCTTCATGGGATGCCTTGGACTTGGTCATGGCTCATTCCAATACTCTGCGAATGGGACTGATAAGCCTGCAGTGGTATCGCGGAGGTCATCTTTCGACCGCCAGATCTCGACAGTTTTTTCAAGCACAACGCGTGAACAGTGGTCGACCCTCTCCTCTACTCCCGATAATCTGGTAGAGGATCGCCAGCCTCTTCGCGGTCTTGAGGGCATCTCACTCTGTTCAGGGCGAGTTAAGATTGCGAGAGCGCGCCGGCGCCGTGCGTGGATTCGAAAGTCCAGGGTGGTACACTGCGCAAGAAGAGGGAAGGATTTTACCCATGTGATGCGACTGTATCGTGATTACAATCAGTACCAATCCTTGTGGCGTCTCTGTGAAGAATTGATGCAGGCATCCAATGGCGAGACGGATGCCGTCTTCTTTCTCCATCACCGAAATGAGGTAGCGGATTCTTAAATTGAGCTCCCAGAGCTTCGATGGCGAATCGACTGTCGTGAGCTGTCATGCTAAGCTCTGCACGCGTCTCCAATAATTCAGCTTGCCTTCTTTCGCGGTGACCCGCTACCCGTGCTTGGACTCTCGATTGTTCCGCGCCCGTGTTTGACGGAGCAGGAACTTGAGGGACGACGACTCCCTCACCTCTATAGCTCAATAGACTACAGTAGACTCCTCCTGATGCTAACACCGGATAACCGGGTCATCCGCCATTCGGATCAAAAGTCGAATTCCCCGATTTTGTCCATAGGACACGTTCCGGTTCTTCGGTACAAGGCTCCGCTTATTCGTATCGTTCCTTGAAGAGCGAAATTATTCTTTGAATAACAGTATGAGGAGTTTCCGCAATGAAGAACGCATAGCCGAACGGATCACTTTTGTCACGAAAGGTGGTCGGACCCCCGGGTCTCGACACGTTCGTGGAAGCGATTCCTGTGGTTCGGCCGTAGGCCACCGCAGGGCGCCCAAAGCGCACCGGTTGGAAACACAGAATCGCCTCATTTCGCCTAGAATTCCTAGAGTGTAGCGCCAGGGCGCTACCTGCATCTATGTATCTAGGTGAAAGGCCTGCCAGCAGTACGGCTAATCAATATTTGAATGCAAATAAAAATGGTCAAGTCGCTCCCAGGGTGCACAGGGAGAAAAAATCCACGCAAGAGCCAGCACTCGAGCAAGGTCGGACAAGGTCACCCTTGAAGGAGAAATTTCCGAGTGACGTTTGAAGAAATATCGTGGCAGGATCCCAATTGAAGACAAAGCAGATGTCGAGCTGTCGGGACGAGAGACCGTAGGTTGAAATATGGATGGCCTGAAGCGGGAACTTTCGTTGGCTAGAGCCCTAGTTACCCGGTCGATTACGCGAACAAAGAACGTGATCGAACAGGAACCTTGTGAAAAAGCAGTGGCAAATGCCAAGGAAGCAGCCAATCTGCTTAGCGAACAGGAAAAGCGGCTGGCCAAAGCGACGCAGCGTGTTGTGGACTCGAAGTGGTTCACGGATGACGTGCAGGAGGCGGAAGCCGCGAAGGCAATGGATTACGAGCTGAGAATCGCCGATGCGAAGTTCGAAATCGGGGCATTCATCAGGAGCTTGGAGCCAGGGACTTCCGACAGCGCGGGGTCCCGGCGAGAATCCGATTCCGTCCAGCATGATAGCGTCATGGAAAGAGATTCACGATTCCACTCGACATTGGAGCGTGGACATCAGGGCCAAGAAGCTCATGGAAGGACATCTTGGAGAGGATACCGAAATTCGACGGTGATCCCACGAGGTTCCGGAGATGGAAAAACGCGTTTGTACTGCACGTGGACTCATCGGCGATGGACTCGCTGGAAGAATTTGAACTCATGCTGAAGACGTTGTCGGGCAGAGCAGCGAGGTGCCTAGGAGGCCGTGATATCACGGCGGAGAATTACGAAGACGCGAGGAACTCTCTCTACGACAGATTTGATGACATCGTCCTGGCTGAGGAGCAACATGTCAACACAGTCATAAGCCTATGCGGCTGGAGCTTCAGGCGGGAAGCGATGGTCAACCGCAAGTTTGTAGACTTCGTCGAGGACCTCGCACAGAACATCGATTCGTTAGTCTTGTTGGGAAACAGCTACGAGGGTATGTCAGCTTTCGCTTCTACTTTGATTATGCAATCGCTAACGTATGATCTGCGGAGGGATTTTGATAGAGCATATAGAGCACAGCCAGAGGAGGAAAGAGAGTCGAGGCTTGAGGCGTTGGTCGCTTTTTTGTCTGAAGAGAAAAAACAGGTCGAACGGCTGAAGCTATCGTCGAGAGGCATACTGGAGGCGGCAAGTCCTTCAAAGAATATGAAGGGAAATCGGTTTGGCGGCGCCTCAAGCAGCAACTCTTTCCGGCGAGCAGAGAATAATAGGTTAAGTGTTGCCGGTGCAACCGGGGCTGTAAGTAGCCAACACTCGTTCGCAGTGCATGCCACTAACCTATCCACAGATCAGGCGTGTATTTTTTGTTCTGAGCAGCATCCTAGTAATAAGTGTAGGAAGCCGATGTCTCAGGAGGAGCGGAGGAAGTGTGCAACGACGAAGAATGCCTGTTACAAATGCCTGAACCGTAATCACCGGGTTGACAAGTGCAAGGCCAAGCCTTGTGCGAGATGTAAGGGTAGACATCACGAGTTGCTGTGCGTAAAGTCGAACGCAGAGGTCGCGGCGTCGTCACCGGTGGTGACTCAAACGACGGGGCGTGCTAGCGTGAATTCCATAGGTTTAACGAATGTTGCGGAAAGGCGGCTCCCCACGGGGTACGTGGAGATGGTAAGCGACCACTGTGAGGCAGTCGAGCGGATCGTGCTGGACACAGGGTCGCAGAAGACTCTTATTTCGAATCGGTTCGCGGACGCTATCAAAGCGAAGGCGATGGGCACGGATAGTTTCTTTCTACAGGCGGCTGGCCAAGCAGAGCCAAAAAAATGCAAGGGAAGGATTGTTGAGATCACGTTAAAGAATCGATTCTCGAATAAACATTTGGTCATACACGCTACTGCGCTGCCGAATGTGGGTGAAGGCTGTTTGCCGGAGGCAGGGTGTGTAGGGAACCTGGGCCCAATAGCTGACAGAACGAAGGACAATGGTCGAGCGAGATCAACATCCTCATCGGGGTGGATTACTTGTATCCTATTGTGGGGCAGTCCATAAAGAAAGTCGGGGGTTTCGTGGCGTTCGAGACGCTGTTCGGGTACTTCCTGTGTGGAACCGGGCAACACCAAGAGTCTCAGGCAAATTGTCGGTCAGGCCTTCATTGTCGGTTATTAGGCAAAAGAGGGAAGCTTGGTCTGGTAGGAAGGAATCTCGAAGTGAAACAGCAGTTTCATTGGCGGTTGCGGTACGCGCGAAATATGAACCGGAGGACATTTCGTCTCTCTGGGACACGGAAGTCATGGGTATCGAGCCATACTTCAAAGAGAACGACGAAGCACCGGATGAGGAGATTAGGCGGTTCTTTGAATCAACGACGACGACAGACCCAGACGGGCGGTACGGCATTCAGCTGCCGTTAAAGCCAAACATTCATACCTTGGGAGACAATCGGGATCTCACGGAGCGGCGTCTGAGGAGTTTCCTCGCTCAATCAAGAAAGAACCCACAGTTTCTCGAAGCGGTGGATGCAGAAATGCAAGATCTGCTCGAGCAGGAGTTCCTCCAAGGCTCGGATCCTCCAAGGCCCGGAGAGCAGTCTCATTATTTGCCATTACTAGCAGTAATCAAGAAGCAGGCGACAGCCACTTCGAAGATGAAAGTCAGAGTAGTGAACGACGCCAGTGCGCGGTCATGAAATGCGGCAGGCCTGAATGATGTTTTGTTCCAGGGTGAAAATCTCATTAGTGAGTTGATTGCGGTGGTATTACAGTTTCGTCAGTTACCAATAGTCATAACGGCAGATATAGAAAGGGCGTATCTACAATTCAAAATCACGCCGGAACATAGGAAGTTTTTGAGGTTTCTGTGGCCGTTAGGAATCAGCAAGAATCCGAGAGCCAAGTTTCGAGAAATGCGATCGTGTCGTTTGTCATTCGGCTTGATCTCGGCACCATTTCAACACTGCGCGGGGATCAGATTGCATCTAGAGCACGAGATCGCGCGGAGACCGGAGCATCGAACACTTCTGGAATTCGTTAAGAAATATTTCTACGTCGACGATTTGTTGGCAGGCGCGGAAAATGTCCAACAGGGGCAAGAAGTGGTTGAAGTTCTGAATGAGTCGTTCGCGGCGGGCTGTTTTCCTCTCAAGAAGTGGTCAACGAATTCGGCGGAACTCGGGGAATTCATCGCGACAAAATATCCGGAAGCGACCGTCACTTTCCAAGACGAGAATTTCAAATTTCTGGGCGTCCGATGGAATCAAAAAGCGGATTCGCTGCTTATTGACGCGACTAAGACGATCGAGTTTTTCAAGGCGGGTTCTCCATCGAAGAGAGCTTTGCTAAAGGGCGCTAGTCAAGTTTCCGATCCAATTGATCTTGTCGCGCCGATAATGCTAGGATTCAAGAGGCTGCTCCAGAAGTACTGGCAGAAAAAAAGTAGATTGGGACGCACCGCTTGACGAGGCGGATAACGCTAGCAAGGCGCTGTTGGCGTGTCGCACATGTAATCGTTTTAAGGCGCGACCAGCGGCCGAAGAGATGCCGGACTTGCCCGGGTTCAGAGTGACCACTGCGCCAGCGTTTCACACGACAGGTGTTGACGCGGCGGGACCAATCACGGTCAGGAATTCGGCGGGGAGAAAGGTTCCGGCGTACGCAATGATTTTCGTATGTCCAGTAGCGCGCGCAGTGAGGATAGAACTGGTCGAGAATTTATCCACGTATGAATTCTTGATGGCCATGCGGCGGTTCTACAACAGGAATCCTACGGGTAAAGCTTTTCATTCGGACAACGCCGCTGCGTTCCGACGGGCGGCGAAGGAAGTGAAAGCCATGTTCGATTTGTCGAGAGCGGCGGAAACGCAGAGTTTTCTAGCAAAAAATTCACTCAGTTGGTTTCACTCGACGGAGAGGGCGCCGTGGAGGAATGGTTTCACGGAAAGGGTTGTTTAGGGAGCTAGAAACGATCCTCACGGATATCGAGAAGATAGTGAACGACAGGCCATTAACGTGCGTCAGCACGGATCCCGATGAGCTTCTCCTGTTGAGACCGTCAGATTTGTTACACGGGAATCAAGTGCAGCCAGCGCTGCCAGATCTAGCGAACGTGATAAACACGTCGGAGTTAGTCACACCGATCATCTTGTCGGAAAGATGGAAATATCAGCAAAACATCATGAACGCGTTTTGGGCAAGATATCGGAAAGAGTACTTGGTTCAGCTGAAGTCCAATTTAGCAAGGCTGCCGGTAGAAAGTAGATCATTGAAAGAGGGCGACATAGTTCTCCTAGATGACCCAGCGGCATCGCGAGCGTATTGGCCCATGGCTCGCGTGCATTCTGTTTGCCGCGGGGAGGGAGGCTCTGACGGACGCGTCAGAACCGTGATCGTACGACTACCTATGGGGAAATTCCTTAAAAGACCCATCCAGCTACTCTATGAGATAGATGTGGCGCCAGCCGTAAATTAGAGAACAGGAGTCGGGCGAAATTAGGGGGAGGGGGGGGGGGGTGGGGGGGGGGGGGGTATTTACTTTTATTACCCATCGCGCCAAACACAGGAGCCCACTATCTCAGGAGGGGGGTCCACTTCGTTCCAGTCAGCTATCTCTCGGGCCAGCCGGGCGGCGGCGCGCCGGCTTTCCGGACTGGGTTCTGGGATGGGAGTTGGAGTTGCTGGCGACCGTCGCGGTGTGGTCGGTGCTGGCGACAGTTGCGGTGTGGTCGGAAGTGGGGGCAGCGTTGGGCGGACCGATGATGCGCGCGGCACGGGCTGCAGGGCACCCAGGGGCTGCGGCGGCAGGGGAATCGGCAACGAACTCAGAGATGGCGCGCAGAGTGGGAGAAGCCAGTTGGCGTCGATCAACGCGGTGGCTAGACGGGAAAGCGCGCGGGGGCAGAGCACTGGCGGAAAGCGTGCGCAGCGCGGCCGGGCTGGCCGCGGCAAGGTAATGATCGAGGTATTGGCCACGGGCGGCGTCGCACAGCGCCTCGAAACCAGGGCACGGAATGCGCCACATCAGGTCGAGAAAACCGCGGGGCGTGCAAGCATATTCCAAGTGCATACCCTGGCGTCCGATGCGCTCGTGGGTATGGTTGAAGGCGTTAGCCATAGGAACCTGTAAGCAGGAAGCATGGAAGAATCTGGGGCAGGGTTCGGGAATAAGCGGCATGGTATGGGAAAGTCCCAGAGTCAAAGCTTACGGTGCGAAGGGAGGATGAGGGCACTTTCCGGAGAATCTGCGGAGACGGGTGATGCGCTGGGGTTGGTCGCAAAACAAACAACAGGTAGATGTCGACATGGCCGGTTTTATTGTCGAGAGCACATTGGGGGTGGAGTAGAAGTCACCGCCAGTGCGGCCCCAGAGTGTGATTCGTCCATAATCATCCATTCAAGTTCCTTGGCTTTGCATAAGAAGATCTCGGGATTACGGTGTCAAATGGCATGGCAGACTTTCGTCGGAGTCTCAAATGTGTAGATCAAGTGTGCTCGATGTATCATGAAGCGCGAGATCCTCCGGTCGTTGGAGACGAGCTGTTCCAGTCTCGCAGAAGCAATGTCAAATCAAGTACAACAAGTGTGAAAATGAATTGTCCAATGATAATCAGAACCGGAATCCGGTTCGGCGGGAGTGTCACGAAAGGTGGTCGGACCCCCGGCTCTCGACACGTTCGTGAACGCGATTCCTGTGGTTCGGCCGTAGGCCACCGCAGGGCGCCCCAAGCGCACCGGTTGGAAACACAGAATCGCCTCATTTCGCCTAGAATTCCTAGAGTGTAGCGCCAGGGGGCTACCTGCATCTATGTATCTAGGTGAAAGGCCTGCCAGCAATACGACCAATCAATATTTGAATGCAAATAAAAATGGTCAAGTCGCTCCCAGGGTTTACGGCGGTTAGCTGCGTTGCAGCGCCGCGGGTTGGAACATTGCACGTTCAGTATCATACTCGCCGTTCAAGTGAACGGATCGAGAGAGCCAGCGCTCTCAACTGAGTGCAACTTCCTCGGTCACCTGGGACGGCTGCGGCCGGTACGGATCATCTTTAGCGACTCGTCATTTCCAGGTTGGAGCCTGTAGGGTTTTGCATCAACTTTGTTACAGTCGCGAGAGCTTGTCAGGCACCACGGTTTTACAATCGAAACCCCGCCAGTTCCCTTGAACAAAGAGACCAAACGGATTCCGATTTGCGTCCAGCTCAGAATCTCGGGACATTCTTGTCAATTGACGGTGATGTCCAGTGCCCTCTTCGGTTGAACCTCACGGAGATAAGATCGTCCAGGAAATCGCGGCGATCAGGGCTGTGTGACTCTGGTTCAGAAATCGGAGGGGAATTCCGAGAGGCGGAAGAACCTGTAGCTGTGCGTGGAGCTGAGGGAAGTAAAGAACTACTTCAACGGTTCTCATGCAAGATTTCGAGGAGGACAGTCCACGAACGTCTTCAGAATGTGTCGAATTCCTTGAGAGAATGTCGAGGACGAAGAAAAGACGGACTCCAATTGATGAATGCTTTGTCAAGCACTGGAGGTCCGCTCGCTGTCACATCTTTCATCAACTCAAATGTTCAGGGAGAGCTTGATCGTGTTGCTTTGGGTTTCACATCCCGGGAACAAGGAGCCTAAACCCCTCAAGAGCCACTCGTGCTCCTGTAATGAGAATGGATACATTTTTGACTTCATTTTTTTTCTGCTCAATCGGATCGCCCGCTTCATCGGATCAGGATGGTCTGGTCCCAATGTGTAGCGATTGAGCGGAGTCCACTGCATAACCGTTTTTCTACAAGTAACGGCTAGAGGGCACGAGTCTTCCGGGAAAAGGTCCAGAGCGAGCGATTGGACTCAGGATATTTGTCCCACAGGCCACAAAACTGACAACGATCACATTCCTGGAACGACAGATCAGCCTCTGATATTGCTCAACTTGAACGCTGGATTCACGCGCATTGAGTGAGAGGGGTATCTTCCCTGACAGGGTTTCGTGGTAGGTAAACGACATTCAGCAGACTGCCACCGGTATCCCTCACAAATCTTTTCGATTGTTTTTTTCGAACACCGGGGGCGCCGTCCCTCGGGACGCTTCGGGCTGGCTTCCAAACGCCCTGGCATACAAATGGACCTCGGCGATTTCTACATTGAGTTCCCAAAGTTGCGGAGGACATCATTCATGAGATTTCGCATGATCAACTTTCGGGAAACGCACGCTCGAAAAAAAGTTAGTTGAACTACCCCTTTAAGTTCGCGGTTCTCGAGAAACTTTTCTGCTGAGGAGGACGCCTTCCGTTGTTTTCTGCGATAACCCCGCCTTTCGAAATATCTCTCCCTCGATCAGAGCCGCGGAAACCCCACCTTCTGAGGTCTCTCTCCTTCTTCGCCTTCATAAGCCTCCGTGAGCATTCGACATCGATGTATTCAGTAGTGCACGTCGCTTTCTCAGTTGCACCGTTTTTCGACTGCCTGGAATCGATTTCAAAATGTTCGTATACCCAGCTTCGGAACCGTCCGAGGGCACCGCTGCTCTGAAAACGCACTCTGCAGAGAATGCATCCATGGACGCGGAGATTCCCGCGACGAGCGACGAAGAGATGAGGACGCTACAGCAAAAGCAGCTCGAGATCTTCGTTCACGCTCGCGAATGTTTCGCGAAGGAGGCCAGGGTCGACTCAAACTCTGGGATCAGACGCGCAAGGAATTGCCGTTTCCCAGGCTGTTGCACAGGGAAGACCTTCCTGCGACACCTGGAGAAGTGTTTCGACACCGCCTGCCAGTACCGAGACTGCTGGCTCTCAAGGATCGTGCTCCTCCACTGGGACTTGTGTAAAGTGGAGGGCTGCTATTTCTGTGAGCCTCAAAGAAGGAAACAGCTCCAGCAGGCTATTGGAGACGGCGACGATGGACTTGCGATGATTCCGTGACCCCGTCGGACGCTGGAAAAATATGGGGTGTAGAGCTACCATTGGAAAGGCTGTGATGTAATGGCGCATAGTTGTAGAGGTGAATTATTTGTGTGCAATAAATGCAACCCACTATTAACACTAAGTTAAGGACATGATCATTATTCAAACTCGCATTGTGACCACAGCTCACGGAATCCAGAATACTTATCCATGAAGTTTCGACAGGTCAATCGCCGGTAAGCTCTTTCTCGAAGAAATCGGAAAGTCGCCGAGGGGAGCTCGGTACATTGGCTGAATTCTCGAGAACCAGTGTACCGTTTGAATGGCTGGATTCATGAATTCCCGCGGCAGCAAGGCATAATTCGTTGAAGTATCCAATCATCAAACCCGTCCGAATCTCCAACTACGTAATCACCCCTCGTCATCTACTAAATTGTCCTCAGTCGAGATTTTCTCGAATGCATTGATGCTCAACTCAGAATAACTCGCTTCGCAGGAAGTTCTGGAGTGCGGGCCGGCTAGGTATGATTTCCGCCATTTAAGGAAACTTCCGGATCGATTTTTTCTCTGGCAAAGCCGACCCAAGAATGTTGAACTTGAATTCTGATTCGGGGTCTGCAGCAAAGGAACGCTATCTCCGAGGAAAGTCTGTGAGAGAAAAGGACCAGTGCATCGCACCTAAGTTCTGAGAGAATTAGAACATGAATAGAACTTCATTCGCTACTACAAGGGCTTCGTCGACGTCGATCATCATCTAAACTTCGGTACCGCGACCGGGAAGCGTTCGGATCATGATTGCATTTCATTGTTGAATGAAGATGTGATAAGTGGATAAGTGCCGCACACAGGATTTTTCTTGGAGGGGGCTAAATTCTTTCGCGTCTCGTCGGGGGCGTCTGCGGTGCAGTCGAATGATTCTCATCTTATCGGATATAACCAACAACGGATGAGTTGCCAGAACGCTATCATTCATTTGTCTTAGGGCAAGTTCCCATAATTTCAGCTCATTTCATGCCTCAATCGGAATCATACCCTCGTTGTAACGGATCAATCCCAGGTCATTGGTGGAATAATTACGAAAAATCGATCAAACTTCCAGGCTCTAGTCGAACCCGATCAAATCATTTTCTCAACAAGCGTGTTACACTGGAAGCCCGTTTGGCGGCGGAGTTGTCACTGGTAGGACGGCGGCGATCTAAAACAGCAGGAAATTTTCGAGCACCAGGTGTTGAGCGCGACGATGGCTGTGCTCCGTCTGACTGCGGCTGAGACGGTACTTTGCTTCCCGCTCCAATACTCTCCGTGAGGTACACTTGTGCTACCACAGAGAACGGCTCCGTGAGATAAGAGAACGCCCGTGATGTCATCGTGATAACTTTTTAGAGAGATATAGCGCACCGTGTGCTGTAGTTTTGGCTATTTAGTCTGTTTGACGGTCAACCTCAACCTCGACCTCGAATCGAACTTCGATTGCACCAGAAACGAAGCTGTGGCTTCCAAAGAATCGCTTTGAAGTCCGCAGTCTCTCTCGACGCCTTTCTCAACATCGCTCAGCTTATTCAATGCCTATTCCTTAACAGCTTGTCGGCGGCAAGCACCCAGGGGATTCCGAGAGATTTTGCTCCCTTGATGCCCAGCCCCCCCACTCTGCGTCGATTTGCGGATACAACTGTCTCGATTCACCCTCTGCTATTAATATAAGAACGCACGAGAGTAACTCGACCGAGCGGGTCTCCGCTGACTTTATGCATGATAGTTTAGACCACTAAGTTGGATTCTCGACAGGAAGAGACATCAAGAAGAGACCTCAAAGACAAGGAGAGCCATCTGAAGTGTATCTGAGCGCCCAGGCGTCTCAAAGAACAGGTTAGAGAACGCAAACAAACTCGGAATTTCGACTCGGATAGTATGAGTCTGGAGGCTTGGGAGGGGGCTCGGCTCGCCAGCCACACCCTGCATGCGCCACTGTCGTGCGGGGATCCAGGCATCAGAAAAAACTCATCTCGGAGCGTTGGATCGTGCTGGCGCCCCGCTAGAGAGAAGCGAGGGGTCTTATTGAGGCTGAACGCGAATTCTGTAAAGTTCCTGTTTGCCTGCGTGAACGTTAGACGGAACCTGCGATCATACGACGACTACCCATTCAGACAAGAGCTTCACAGCCCTAGAGCAGATCGAGTGGGGAAAAGGTTGCAGAGTACGAGAAAGATCACGACACGTTGAATATTTTGAGCACAACATCATGAAGGCCAAGACAAGATTCGGAATGAGTCCTCTCAAGAACACGGCAAGCAACTTGAGCGTGTGACGCGCTCGAAGTTGGCTACGTCTGGAATGAGTTCGATCGCCGTTTCCAAGACAGCAGGAGCTGGGAACCGCAGCCGGACCGCACTACGTGTCCCCGGCCCGCAGTCTCCAGGGTCGCCCGCTCAGCTGGGAGAACCCAATGTTTTGGTCGTGGCGTGAGCCATCGCCTCTCTGTCGTGCCCCCTGACGAAGGTCTCGATGCGCTCTTGAAGCGTCCAACCCAATCATTCTCGCCGCCCTGCCTACGTCGGCGATCAGGGCAACCACCCTAGCCGAAGGACGGTGAGATATGGCGAGCTCGACAGGGGTGAACACCTCGTGCATTCCCTGAACTGTGTGGTCTTCTGTGCGGAATTGCGGCCGCCTAGACAGGATGAGCCTCTTTGACAACGTAGGACTCCAGCGAGTTATCCGGAGCTAGCAAAACCGCGAAAAAAGCAGCCGCAGTGTTTCCAGGGAGCCCTCTTGAAACAGAGCGAAAGCGCTGCGTCAGCCTCGTCGTCCGCAGGGTCAAATAATTTGAACGGAACTTCCGCATCTCCGTGATGAAACCACTCAGCAGCCCGACCTTCGAGGTGCGCGAGCCTCGAAGCCGCATCCTAGCCTAGTTCTCCGCCCGAAACTCATCCTGTGATCTGCAGCGACCACCTCCGTGCCGCTAGGCCCTTGCTGACTCCATCAAAGTAGGACAAGGGTGGTCCCCGGCGAAGCTACGCCGTATGGCGTTCGTTCATCGTTCGAATCAGGTTCGTCAGCTGCTCCGTCAACTCCACAACTCTTCGTTCCATATTGATTTGTTGTCTTATCAACCCGATATCGCACCTCGGAGTCACCGTCATCGCACGCGCGGTCAGCGTCGCGAAATCTCCCTCCTCTTAATATTCCCTAAGATTACTCCGAAAATATCCCTCCGATAGCACACGAGTCACTATTCAACTTCTGAGAAGTTCGATTGAGAAACCGGGGACGCGATTTCGTGAAATTCGTCGATGATATTATTCCCGCGTGCACGCCTCGCGCTCTCTCTCTGAATTGCATAATGATCGTTGCTGACGACGGTCGAGCCGAGATGGCGCTCGGAGGCGCGGAAGACGCCTGTTGTTCCAAGTGTGCTCGGATAAACTGTCTCTAGCAATCGGTCAACCTGACTCAACGACGACGTCGTCTGAGTTTGACTGGTCTTCAAGCGCTTCAGGGACCATTTTGGCTATTTTCCAACCGAGGAAGCTTGATTCCGCTGAGAAAATGGATGCGAGGACAAGAACCACGGAAAACGGGATTCCATGTTTTCTTTATATGTTTTAACCAACACAACAGCACGGCGAATTTCCAACGCGTGGAGATTGAACAGCTGCAGAACTATTCTACCTCCGGATCAGTTTCTTCTTCTCTTTCTGAACTTGACACGCTTGGGCCTCCATCATCTGAGACTTGGGAGTCAGTTCCATATGTCGCAACTCATACATCCAATTCGCTATCGCTATCTAGGTTTCAGTAGATAGTCTATCACAGGATCGAAGATTTCCTCGTGACGCGGTCTCTCATGTTTTCGATGAACACCTTCGAGGGGATCGGATGTCACTAACAGCATCATTAGGAGGTCAAGTAGTCGTTTAACTCTCGTCGTTTCCCTCGTGCTGACAAATCGGAGCCGACGACACTTTTTGTGTCGAGCCACTTGAGCCTTCTCCGCCAGAAAACCAATGGGTACCTCGTGGAACAAGATGTCTCAAGCGCCATGATCCAGAACTTCATGGACTGTAGGAGTCATGCGAACTTGAGGATGTGGATAACAGGCGAGCAAGCGCTGCTTCGTCTCTTGGGCATATGTATGGAATTCATCCTATCTCGGATTTCGAGGACAGGACCGCTAGAATGTTTAAGGACCGATAGATGGCAGTTTCGAGATTGCCGCGCTCTTCTCCGGGTGCCCAAATGATTTCCGTGCGAGTTTCCCGTCATTGGTGTTCCCGAAGTTTTCTAGCGGTTGATCGACAATGATACCGAGCTCGCATCGGAAGTACTTTCGTATCCTTGCTCGATTCACTCCGATCGCACTGCTGACTATCACCGATCACTCGAAACGCGCCTTGTGGATCGAATGCATCGGCTCTCAGTCTGAAATCATGTTTCCGCAAACCGAGTACCGGTGCGGTTGGGAGCCGGACAGGGTGGGCTCAGACAGGGTACCAACCCCGTGGCCCGCGAATGCCCGCAAACATGTTCCCCCGTTCGTTAAAATAGGTGATTTTCTGTGGAATTTCACTGATTTTCATGAGGTTCATATGAATGCCAGAGCTCAAAAACCGCCCGGCTGAGTGACTCGGTGTCTTGTCTCAGATCTCGAAAGAAGTATAAAATCAATACACTTTCGGCACACTTTCGTTTTCTATTTTCATTTCCGCTGGACAGTCAAACAACAAAAGAAGTGGGAGCTAGGGGTGCCGATTTTCCCAATCTCGCGGGCCGTAGGGGGAGCGTAGAAACGATCTCGGATTCGAAATGAAAGTGGTCTCTGGCTTCTCAGAATCTCCGGTATATGATACAACCCTCAGAATACAGTAGAAGCTCGATGATAGCAACCTCTATTATATCAACATCCATCAAATCAATCTTCGATTATATCAACCTCCGTTACATCAACCGTCGATTTGATCAATTTTGGACTGTAACAACCTCTATCGTATGGGCCTGAAGCTCAACCTCAATGAGATCCAGCCCTCCGAAAGTCGCCTTCCTTGAAGAAGTCAGATCCCATAACGCTTTGAAATGGACTTGACGAAAGTTCAAGCCGGCTACACTGCGGATGCACGGAACGGCACTTCGAAAGTCAGCTCGCACGGCTTCAATGGTCAACGGGCTTCCGTGAGCTGTCATGTTCAACTCAGCACACGCATCGGCCTGCTTTCTCCCGCGGTGGTTCGCTGCTAGTGCTTCAACTATGGTCTGATCCGCTCCCGTGTTCGACGGAACAGGATGACGGACCGCCAATTTGGCGACTCTTCTAGCCCGGTAGCTCAACAAACGATTCCTGACTTCCTACGTCCCATGTACGGAATGCACGAGTCACTCGAGAAAATGTTCGATCAGACAAGCGATCAGACTTGGCATGTTTGACCCACAGTCCCCGAAATTACCGACGATCACATGCCTGGAACGAGAGATCGGTTTTTGGAGAACCCGAGCTTCTGATATTGCTGAAATGAGATGCTTAATTCACACACATTGGTTATGGGTGTATCTTCCCCTCAGGGTGTGTTCCGTGGTAGGTAAACAAGTCACCTCGAATTTCGGGGAAGAGACGGACCTGGAATTGGATCCGGCAAACAGTGCAATGGTAATATACTCACCGCTATGCTGGCGACTGTCTGGGCTCAAAAATCAATGGGACAGATCGTGTGCGTAGAACACGAACACAAATACCTGGGGTTATCTTGTCAGACCTTAAAAACCACTGTGGGGAACTAAGGCAACCGTAGCCCTCCAACAAATGCACGCCACGTTCATTTTAGGCCACAACAGATTGGAAATATCTAGAGGTCAACGGAAAGCCACAGCAGTACCCCCACTGACATACGGTGAGGCAGTTGCGGCTGTGTGGCAAAGAAGCTGCGGGACCGACTAGACGAATTCGAACGCGTCGCGGGTAGATGGGCGCTAGGAATTCGTGGATATTGGATACAAGGCGGCTGGCGAATCCATACAGGGTGAGCTTTGATGGTCCGAGGCCGGAGAAGCCAAGAGCAAACTTAGATATATGAGGAGGATCCGATCAATGTCCGAAGCGAGATGGCCTGAAACCATCCTGACCCTACTATGAATGGATAGTATGAAACAAAGCTGGCGAGGAAAGCCCGAGAACTGAGCGGAGAATACGACTCTGAACATTTCCAATTCTCCAATCAAGAACGGCCTTGACCTTGCAGCCACAGAGGAAGAGGTACACGCAGCTGTAAGCAAAGTTCTCAACAATCAGAAGGCGGAGAACATCAGAGTTGGCCCCATACGAAGAAACGAGAAGGGAGACCGATCGACCCTTGTCCGACTCACCAGACAAGACGCAGACAGAATCACTAAGCAGTCGCATATCAAGGTGGGCTGGCAATCATGCCGACTAGAGGAGTGGCATGTGGTCCCCCAATGCTATCGATGCCAAGAAATTGGACACTTTGCAGCAAGATGCAAAGCTACCGAACCTAAAGGAAGAACATGCCACAAATGTGGAAAAGCAGGCCATCAAACCAAAGACTGCCAGGCCCCAGAGGCATACTGCAATACATGCGATGCTCCGGGCCACTCAGCACACTCGACCAAATGCCCAGAATACAAAGAGAGGTTAGAGAACATCATCCAAAGGAAGACGCTCAAGAAGCCGACCGAGTCCACGGGAGCGAACAGCCGCCGAGCAACTGAAACGACACAACAAGCAGGCAGCCAGGAGTCCGAAACTAGACCGGACCTCGGCTGGAACGTCATGAAGAACGGCAACGCAGTCCGAATATCCCAACCACAATGAAGTTAAAAATCACACAAATATACCTCAATCGCAGCAAGTCGGCACGGGCAGTGCTAGAGGACCGAGCGCAAAGAGAAAACCTCGACATATGTATGCTGAGCGAAATCAACAGGAAGATTATAAACAGAAAAATAGAAAAACATGAAACGTGGATTGGAGACGACACTGGAGACACGGCGATATGGATCGCCGGAGGAAACCGCATCGCAGTCAAACTCAGAAGATCATGCAGGGGAATCAACGAGGCCGTACTCGAAGACGGTACGCTCATCATGAGCTGCTACTTCTCCCCAAATAGGCCGGCAAATGAATTCACGGAATACCTAGGAAATATAGAGGAAAAACTTGTCAGACGCAACGGCCGAGTGCTTCTGGCTGGAGACCTCAACGCCCACTCGGTGCTATGGGGCAGCGCGTACACTGACCCGAGAGGCAGAGAGCTAGAAGAAGCACTCGCTCGAAACTTCCTCTTTATCAGTAACGTAGCCACTGACCCCACCTCTGACAGAGGGAGACACACCTCCTATATCGATGTTACGGCCTCCACCCAGCCTCAGAGCATCTCAAATTGGGCTGTAAAAGATGAAGTAATATCGAGCAGCGACCACATGTACATAGACTTCGAACTGGCAACGCGCATATGGGCCATACCGGAACCAGACTGTAAATTCAACTCCAGAGAAATCGACAACCCCAAAGCAACGAAATGCATCGACGAGAAAAGTGAAAAGATTACACAGAGAGATCATATATATCCGGGAGACGTCTCCGAAATGCTGCACCGGGCCTGCTCCACATCAGCGCCGCGGCTCTCAAACAACCTGAGGGGGAAAAAGCCGGCGTACTGGTGGACCCCCGACATAAACGAAAACAGGAAGAAATGCATTGCAGCTCGACGCCGACTCACCAGAGCAAGAAGACCCCATAGCATCACAGCCGAGTGCATGCTTAGCTACGAGAAAGCCTACTCGAGAGCGAAGAAAGAATACCACAAAAAAATCCTGCAGGCCAAGAGCAAAAGCTGGAGAGACTTGGTGGAGTCTCTCAGGAGGGACCCCTGGGGACTCCCGTACAAGATCGTTCGGGATAAGATCGTTGGCAGAAAGCTGAGGCTCGCGACGGACACCATCGACCGAGCGATCACCAACCTGTTTCCAACCGGGATTGAACCGATCCGAGAGCTGCGAGATATAGTGCTAGATAACATCCCGAAGATCACCTTAAGCGAGATCCAGAGAGCGGCAAACAGGATGGCGAACAGAAAGGCCCCGGGGCCTGACGGGGTTCCCGCAGAAGCCCTCAAGGCCCTTATGCTGAGACACCCAAGTATCTTTGCCAGAATGACGGATAGACTCCTCGAAGAAGGTATCTTCCCGGAGGCGCAAGACTCGTGCTCATACCTAAGCCCGGGAAACCCGACGCATACCGCCTCATATGCCTTCTGAATACAGTGGCCAAAGCTGTGGAGAGTATCAACAGACTCCAAGACGAACTCGAGGAAGGCAGTATGATCTCGGAGTCACAATACGGCTTCCGAGCCGGCCGCTCCACCCTCACAGCGATCGGAAAGATTATGGAAGCAGCCCAATTAAAAAAGGAGCGCCCATGCCGGAGGAGATTCCGGATCGCACTCATCCTATTTGATGTAAAAAACGCCTTCAACTCAGCGGACTGGTCGGTGGTGCTGGAAAGCCTCAGGAACAGGAAGGTGTCAAGCTACATACGAAGAATCATCGAGTCCTATCTTCAAGATAGGCGAGTAATCGACAGTGAGCAGAGGAACCACCGAATGTCCGCGGGAGTCCCGCAGGGCTCGGTCCTCGGGCCGACCCTGTGGAACGCCGCCTATGACGTCGTCCTGAGGCTCGAGCTACCCCAAGGAGCAACCAGCATAGCCTATGCAGACGAGCCATGCTGATGAGGAGAAGGAAAGATCACTACCCAAATATCAGACTCGAGGGACACCAGATAGAATTCTAACGCACGGTGAAGTACCTCGGAATCCATGTTCAAACAGGACTGTCGGGCACCAAGCACGTAGAGTTTGCAGCGAAGAAGGCGGCAAAGGCTGCAATAGACATTGCGAAAATACTCCCGAGAACCTACGGAGCCTCACAGGGGCAACGGAGGACTCTAGCGGCGGTTGCGAATCAATCATGTTATACGCCGTCCCGACATGCGGCCCAGTTGCACTGAAGTTCGAAAAGAACAGGAGCACTATAGAGAGGGTCCAGAGAATGACTTCGATCCGAATCACAAGAGCGTACCGAACAGTGTCGACAGAAGCACTATTTGTCCTAGCGAGGACCAAACCCCTGGTCGCTCCCAGCCGAAGAGCGAGCAGAAACCTACAGGAGGGAGAAAATCTATGCTCGCCTACACGTTCCTGGAGACGATGAGGAGGAAACCCGCACAGAGGAAGAAATCAGAAACGACACCATGGAAAAATGGCAACGAAGATGGGACAACTCACTGAAGGAACGCCGAACACACAGCAGCATCCCCAACATCAAGGCATGGGCCGGATGCGACTTCGGAGATTTGACGTACCACACGACGCAGGTCCTCACAGGCCACGGAAATTTTGGCTCCCACCTGAAGCACATTGGGAAGAGGGCAGGACTCGGTGTGCACACTCTGCCAATTACAAGAAGAAGATGATCCCGAGCACACGGTACTCAGGTGCCCAGCCCTCCGACACTCAAGGGCAGATCTGCCAGCTGACTGCCACAGCATCCCGGAGCTTGTCACGAGAATGATGACGGGAGAGGAGGGATGGGACAGGATCTCACAAAGCGCCGGTTGTATAATGATGGAGAAACAGGCTATCATGAGACACCAAGAAGCTCAGAGCAGCACAACAGCAGCACAGACGACAACGCCCGCGCAGAGCACGGCTTCGCTGAGACCTGGCGCGACGCTGACAGCATCAACAAGCGGGATGTAGCCAAGGAGCTGCCCCGCTGCCCGAAGACAACTTAGAGAGATAGAGCGAACAAGACGGAAGATAACAACAGCAAAGTCAGCCCCGACTCGCCTGGAAGTATTGCGCGACAGAGTCAGGTGCTCTGAGTCCCCAGCGAGCCGGAGGCAGAGGAACCCCGAGGTTCTACGGTTTGGCCAGCTTAGCTGCGATAACGATATCCACGTAAAATGCTCCGGTGCACTCCGTCCCGATCCTGTGGAATGGCGCAGAGCCATTTCCTCGGAAACCTCTCACAAAAAAGAAAACCTTCAAGGCTTACCACTTGCGCCGAGCGATGTCCCAAACTATCATGGACGCGACGGGAGATGATCCTGAGTGGGTGGAATTCTGGAGCACATACGACATCAAGAAAGTTGTCGTCAACATAATCGAGGCCTGGGATGACGTCTCGGCACACAATATGAGAGCAGTCTGGAAAATCATTCTCCCACATTGCATCAGCCAACAATGAGGAGCAACGTACTGAGATTATTGATGCATGATGGAAATCGCAAGGAAAGGAGGCCTGAATGACGTAAATACGGAGATCATAGAAGAGTTGATCAATTAGAAACCTGACCGGTTCGACAATCAGACGATCATCGGGATGGATCAATAACGAACTCACGAGGAGTCCGAAGACGACGAAGACTGTATCGAGGTTCCACCAGAGGAACTCACTAGTGACCACCTAGCGAAGCTTCGTCGGATGGCTGATTACTTGGCAGAATATATTTCCATGGCTGATACGCGGCAAGAGCAAGGTCGAAGAATCACCGAAAACGTCCGCAATGCAACCCGCGTTCACAGAGACTTATACAGAGAGGAGTCTGCCTCTGAACCCAAGCCAAGGTTCTTCCTTAGCCGGGATGCACGTTTGAAATGGGTGGGGAACTGGTGGAGAGCTCACGAAGTCGAACTTCCATGTATCAACTATCCCGTTCAGTACGGTTTCAAATAGTACGGTTGGACCCGGAACGAACCCACCGTACTGTTTGGCGTATACCCGTACAAGAATACTTGTTCAGGCAGTCCCACAACCGACAATCCTCTTGGAAGAAGAGATGGCCCAACTCTTTCGCGAGATCGCGACACACAACTTGACTTCCCAGGAGCCCTCATCTTATATCGAATCCCTTCTGACTCGGAATGAAAAAACAACCAAAAGTTACGTGGTTAATCCGCGAGCCTGATTCTGGATGAATAGTTGTGATCTTTTCGGAAGCCTCCCGAACCCACCTCAAGGGAGGAGAACGAGAATGAAAATTCCACATTGGTCTGGAGAGAAATTGGTGGTCCGGTGTCTCGAACCCGCTTCGCGGAGATCATTGCGGAACCATAGCCGATCACACATACAGAACACGCGTGGCGATCCGGAATAGCCGTCCAGAACCAGACTTCTTGCAGTCGAAGGACAAGGTTACGATCTAACCACACTTTTCGAGGCTTATGGAGGTGGATCCGAAGCTTGATCTGCTCCAGCTCCCTCTGATTATAAGATGGAAACCTCAGAGTATCTTCCCGATGGCAAACTCCACGATCTCCTCCTGGATAAATTCTTTGCCACAAGGAGGGATCGTTCAGGGTGCCTTTCCTGTTCCTTGTCCCAACAATCTTCGTAAAACCATCGTACTGGCAGCTGTCCTCGAAGGAGGGGCTGGGAGCACGATTCCAGCTCCTTTAGAACCCAAAATTACTCTGCGTACTCATGTCAGAGCACTGGCCTGATACTGGATATCCGCTCGATCCGCTGCGGCATCCTTTGGTTTTCATGGTGGAATTTTCAGAATATCTTCTCAATGGCAGGTTCAGTATCTCCTTCTGGATCATTTCCTCGTCATCGGAATTGGCTGGCTTCCGCTGTACTCTCATGAGGACGCAACACTGTCACATTATAGCGCAGCGAAATCCTGCTCCAGGGAATTTCGTGACATAATTGGCCCCAACAACGGGAGATCAGAAAATTCTCTCGTCTCATTGAGTCAACCAAACTCGCAAATGATATGCACAATCTGCATGAGTAAATACCTATAGAGGGTGCTCCATACTCGACGGCCCAAACGCTCACACGCGAAAGCTTTGAATTTACAGAACTCAGTCGTCGGCTACCTACCACACCCCCATCTGAACAACATAACTTCGTTATCTTTTACTATTCATACGACACCGAGATTCACCACATGAAATTCAGGGTTAGTTCAAACTTCCCTCGCTTCGGAAAAATCTTGAAGGCGTCCCGCTGCGATTTCTTCGTTCCCATTTTTCCGTTCTACTCCCAGTTACACCCCAGTAAACACGCCCCAAGAAAAGCGCATTTCTGCGCTAAAATGTCCCTCGGTACAGGGTCCCACTTCCATGTTAACCGCGGAGTGAATGCTCGTCTAGCTCTAGACAGGGCAGACGTGCTGCGAATGGGAGCCCATTCGATGTTTTCCGATCGGCGGGATAATGAAACCCGCCGAAGGTTCCGAGTGTTGGAGACGGCGCCGCTGAGTCAATGAACTATATAAGATGTGTCTCTTCATTAAATACGATCCTGTCCGAGCCGACCCGTATTACTTTCACTCTGTCATCCTTCGCGGCAAAAGAGAAGGTACCAACAATGGGCGCAGTCGATACAGAATCTGAACGGATGAATACGCAGTCTGGAGGTGAGCTCTCAGACAAGTCCATCCTCACTCGACTCACGGCTATCTTGGAGAAGCTGGCTGAGCCACGAACAGCGGCCACAAGTCCAGCGTCGCAGGATGCACCTGCACGTTCAGCTTCGGTTCTTTTCAACCTGCAGTCTCTCCCTGGCACATACGCACAGTGCGAAGGCTGAGCCCACCTCCGATAAATGGTTTCATCGCAACCAGCCTATTCTGGAGTTGTCCATCACAAACGAGCGTCTGCAGGTTCAGATTCTGTTGAAGTGTCTGGGAGACAACAAATACCGCCGTCTCCGCCATCAAAATTTCATCAGAACTTCCCGAAGCAGAACCCTATAAGGATCTGCCGGAGCTTCTAAAGATTATATTTGGTTCTTCCGAGTCGTTATTCCGTCGAAAGCACGACATCCTGTCTTTCTGAGTCGAGTCCTCGACTCGTACCGTGGATGTTCTCGATTTGGCAAATATCAAGGGGGACGTATTTGGATCCAAGGAGCTGACTCTGGATCAGAGGTTTTCCTCGGCCTGATCTCCGCTTTCGGACCCTCCTTCAAGAGATTCCGTACGGTCGTGCTAAATATGTTGGACGGCAAACCCAATCTCAAGGTCGACAACTCCGAGAAATCGTGGAACAGTATGCTCAGCGTCGTGGCGATTCTGCGCTGAGCTCGAGCACAACAGTACTTCGATCCGAGTCTCTTCCCGCCGAAGTCGTGAGTCCTGTCCAGCGAAACGCTCTTAATGGATAAAGCGGGCGAGGCGGTCATGACGGACTTCAGAACAACAAGCGACGCGGCCCAGCCCGCTGCCCGAGTTGCGGTGAAGGACATCCTCTGTATGTCTATGTATATGTCCACACGCTTCGACGTAATGCAAGTAGTATAACAACGTAGGACACATCGAAAGGATCTACAGGTCTTCCTCGGCATGCGTCACAGCAATCACGTGTCGAGTGGACAACCTCAATGCATCAAGGTGTCGGGCGTTCGCCACTGTGCAAGTAAACGCCATCCCCGTGCGTTTCGTTCGACAACGGTGCGGATGGCGTCATTGGTGAGTTCAACGTCAGGTGTTCTGGCGTCGGAGGCGAGCCGTTGGACCTCCAGGGTGGTTTCCGCGCCGAGTTCAGACTCGGTGCCGTCTCGATGGTCGACGTGGTGGTTGTTCTCCGTCGGGACAACGTCAATCTGCTGGGAGGAGAAGTACCCCATGCTCTGGGGCTGCTCTCAGTATCTCCGGCCGTGGAGATCGTGGGGGTGTCTGCTGTGGTGGAACCATTGGGCGGCCTGAGGACCGCGGACCCCGAGCTATTCGAAGAAGGTCTGGGGACCTGTTCGAAACGTGAAGTCAGCCTACCTATGAAAGCCTTTACCACACACACGCATCTCTCGGCGAGGCCGGTTGCTATCCCACTCCAGGAAGCCTTCGAGAAGGAGTTGGATCGCTCGGTGGCAAACGGCGCGCCATCTCCAGCGGAAATCTCTGAGTGGGCGACCCCTATCGTGATTGTCCGCACGCCGAACAACCAGATCCGCATAAGCGCGGATTCCTTTACGGGCGTCAACGAGGCGCTCAAAGACGTCTACTGCCCGATTCTCAACACGGAGGTCATCATGAGGAAATTCACGGGCAACAAGTGTTTCACGCAACGAGACCTGTCAGATGCCGTTTAACCCGGCTAGCCGCCCCTGACAACGATCGATACTCATCGGGCCTTTTCCAGCACGACCGGATGGTTTTCAGTTTGAAAACCGCGCCTGCGATCTTCCAACGTACGATGGAGCAAGCTCCTGCTCGGAGTACGATGTGACGCACTTGCGATGTGATCCGAGGATACCGACGAGGAATGAGAAAGCGGAAAAGATGGTTCACACCAGGGGTGGGCAACTTGGTGCGGCCCGCGGGCCGCAAAATGTGGCCCGCGGGCCGCAAAATCTGCTTCGCGGGCCGCAGTGCAGAGGAACATCGCGGCGGTTCAAACTTACGGGCCGCTTCAGAGAACGTATCTCAGCGAGCTTCTTGTATTCGTGGGCCTTATGACGTGACTCCAGAGAGCAACAACCGACAAAGATCGGGTTTCGAACTCCGGCATTGTTTTCTTGGCGAGAATGAGAAATCTGAGCTCCAGAAATATCACAACACGTCGATGTGACGAACGAAAAGTGAACACTAGATTCACTCGTCGAATAGCTGTGTTGAGAATGGCATCGAAGCGAACAATCGGTGACGAAAATCGGAGGTTCCAGCCCGAATGGACAGAGAAGTTTTTCTTCGTAGAGTTGGGAGGAAAACCAACGTGTTTGATCTGTGAGAAAACCCTGTCCGTCTTCAAGGAGTACAATCTGCGGCGGCACTACGAATCCACCCACCAAGGTGAGGAGATCTTCTCAGGGTGGGAGAGATTCAGCAGAATTGAGACACTGAAGACTGCTCTACAGGAGCGACAGAGAGTCCCGTCAGAAGTCGTTTCTGACGAAGCATCGATCAGAGCGAGCTACCTGATTGCTCAAGAAGTCGCATCTGCTGGCCGCCCTTTCACGGAGGGCGATTTCATCAAGAAGTGTCTTATGATCGCCGCGAACCAAGTGTGCCCCGAATCTTCCGAAAAGTTCACCGACTTGAGCCTTTCGAGGAGAACCATTACTAGGAGAATCGGTGACATCGCGACGAACATCACGGAGCAGCTCAGCCATCGTGTGGATCACATCGAATGGTGGTCGCTCGCGATGGATGAGAGCACAGACCTGAGCGATACTGCTCAACTCCTCATTTTTGTTCGTGCGATCAATTCGAATATGGAGATCTTTGAGGAGTTGGCGGCGATGTGTTCGATCATGGGAACCACGACCGGGAAAGATATCTGTGATGAGGTTCTCAGAGTCATCGAGCACTTCAAGCTCCCGCCGCTGAAAATCAGTGGGTGTTGCACTGATGGAGCTCCATCAATGACAGGAAGGCGCAATGGAGCCCTCGCACTTCTAGAGAACAATCTCAACGTGCCATTCCTGAAATATCACTGCATCATCCATCAAGAAGCGCTTTGAGGAAAAGTCTTCAAATGCAAGAAGATATTGTCGCAAGTGAATTCAACGGTCAATTATATACGTTCGCGAGCCCTGACTCACCGATCGTTCCGCGCGTTCTTGGACGAAGTTGACGCCGAATTTGGCGACATTATCTATCACACGGAGGTGCGGTGGCTCAGCCGCGGGATGATGTTGGATCGCTTCTTCGCACTCAGGGCGGAGATTCTCCGTTTCGCCGAACAGCACGGAAACTTCGCGAGTGAGATCAAAGAGCCGAAGTTTTGGCAGGAAGTTGCCTTCCTCGCTGACATCATGGGTCACATGAATGATCTCAACATTAAGCTACAAGGCAAACAGAAGTTTGCATCAGATCTCTTCTTGGAAGTGAGGAGCTTTGTTGATACGTTGAAACTGTTCATATTTCAATTTTCGAACGGGATCCTCGCTCATTTCCCGAGGACTGAGATGACGCTCCTTGAATCCGACGAAAAAGACGCCATGTGCATCCAGTTCAAGGGAGATCTTGAGAACCTTCTACAGGAGTTTCAGATTCGTTTCGCAGACTTCAGTGCGTCAGAGGCTGATTTTCTTCTTTTCTCCGATCCGTTCGCGATCGATATTCATACCGCCCCTACGACGGTTCAGCTCGAACTTATCACGCTTCAGAATAATCTTACTTTGAAAACGATACATAGGGAGAGCTCTCTGCTAGAATTTTACCGATCCCTGGATCGGCGTATTTTCCCCAATATTTGTAACCATGCGACGAAGCTGATGTCACTTTTCGGTAGCACATACATCTGTGAACAGAGCTTCAGCATAATGAATCAGAACAAATCTCGACGACGGTCAAGAATCTCAAATTCCAACCTTGAGAACGTTCTGCGGATCGCAACATCAAATTTCAAACCCGACATCGACAGGATTGTCAGAGAGAGATCCGCTCGTGAGTCGAATGAATAATAAAAATGTATTCATGGAACCGTAACTCGTTCGGGGAACTCATTTTCCTAGCATTTTGTGAGAACACTGAGAGCTGCCTGTGGAAGAAAATTCCTTCCGTTCCTCTCAGATCATTCTCGAAGATTCGGGAGCCAGACGGCGCCGGCGCAACAGTGGTAGATGCTGAATCGTGGGGCGGAGAGACGTCAAGAGAGGAGACTGGAAGCGATAGAAATAGGCAAGTTCGTGTTCACAGTATGGCTTTTTGCCGAATCTCTGCCTCCATGGAAGCCATTTGGCGATTTTGAGCGCTTGAGTTGTGCAAAACCCTGCTCAAACGCAGGGGTCAACTCGCGGGCCGCATGCGGCCCGCGGGCCGCACTTTGCCCACCTCTGGTTCACACCATGAAGAATACGATACTTATTAGCCCTATTGGTTCGCGGTTCTCAGGAACCCTTTCCGTTCAGGAAGACGCCCGCCGTTGTTTTCTGTGATAGCTCCGCCTTCCGAAATATCTCTCTCTCGATCAGAGCCGCGGAAACCCCACCTTCCGAGGTTTCTCCCCTTCTTTGCCTTCATAAGAATCCGTGAGCGTTCGGAATCGATGTGTTCAGTGGTGCACGTCGCTTGCTCAGTTACAGCCTTGTTCGACTCCCTGAAATCGACACAAAATGTTCGTATATCCAGCTTCGGGACCGTCCGAGGGCGCCGCTGCTCTGAAAACGCACTCCGAGAAGAATGTTTCCACGGCAGCGGAGATAGCCGCGACGAGCGACGACGAGATCAGGACGCTACAACAAAAGCAGCTCGAAATCTTCGTTCACGCTCGCGAATGTTTCGCGAAGGAGGCCAGGGTCGACTCGAACTCTGCAATAAGATGCCCAAGGAAGTGCCGTTTTCCAGGCTGTTGCGCAGGGAGGACCTTCCTGCGACACCTGGAGAAGTGCTCCGACACCGCCTGCCAGTACCGAGACTGCTGGCTCTCAGGGATCGTACTCCTCCACTGGGGCTTGTGTAAAGTGGAGGGCTGCTATTTCTGTGAGCCTCAAAGAAGGAAACAGCTCTAGCAGGCTATCGGAGACGGCGACGATGGACTTGCGATGATTCCGTGACCCCGTCGGACGCTGCGAGGATATCGGGCTCCGTCCACGTCGTACAGGCGACCTGCCAGAGAGAAGCAAGAGGTCTTGTCGAGACTGGACGTACAATCTGCAAACTAGGGACCTGTTAGCCGGCGTGTGCGTTGGACCTATGATCATTCGGTGACTACCAAGCTGTAACTGTGAACTCTGATTAGAGCACACTCCCAGGGCACATCGAGTTGGAATTATGCTGCAGGTGACGATTGAGATTGCGATTTGTGGAATATTTTGAGCCTCTGTGCATAACACCACATGGGCCAAGACAAGATTCAAAATCAGTTCGCTCAAGAACGCAGCAAGCAGTTCAAGCATGTGAGGCGTTCGAATTCGCTGCAGATGAAATGAGCTCGATCGCCGTTTCCAGGGCAGCAGGAGCTGGGAACCCGCGCTTGCGCATCTCCGGTCTAGGGTTTCGATTCCGATATCGCGCTGAATTCACCGCTGTTCTCCCGATGAGCCGTTTCGTTCCATACTTTTCGTCTGCTGCGGGAATCGGAATTCAGAACGACACCGTGCATGAGATTCCGCATGATTGACTCCTGTGAAATACACGCTAGAAGGAATCAGAGTTCGCCGAAGGGAGCTCGAAAGCCGAAGCTGAATTCTTGACAGTCAACGTGCTTAGCTTGGCAGAATGCCGCCCTTGCTCATTCCGACCCTCGGAATATCCCTCTCTAGATCCGAGCCGCTGAGACCCCACCTTCTGGGGCCTCCGTGAGCAGTTGGAATCACAGCGGTGTGGATTTCTCCTTCAGTTACACCCTCGTTCAATTTCCTTCAATCGGCATAGAAATGGTCGTCGCCCCAGGTTCGGAACCGTCTAAGGGCTTTGAAAACTCGGGGCACATTGGCCGTCAGAAATAGGAACTCTCGCCCGAACCGGTTCCAGCGCCAGCTTCTGCTGGGAGAAGGAGGAGCTCGGTCTTTAATTCTGTAACGGTCTATCACATACATATCCATCACGTTGGGCGATCTCGAGAGGGTGTCTTATCGCCATCCTCATATCTGGCAGTGAGAGGTAGTTGTTGATATTCTCAACAAGTTCAGAAACGAGATGATCGTCGCTGGACGCGACGATCTGCGGGTTCTGATTACCAGTTCAGAGCCAAACTCGGCGGATTTCGTTCCGCCGTATCAAGTACATCCATATCATTGAGGATACGTACCACCGAATCGAAATTAAGCTCAACGAAGTGATCTCAATCGAACCCTCTTTCATCCTGAATTCCATTGATTGTGCTTATACTCATCGGGGCTCTATGGCGAGCTGAAAAAACTGCGCAGGGATCGATACGGTGGGAAAGTTTGGGAAACGCTGCATTAGAGGAATCAAGTAGTTTTCTCTGATTCGGATGCTGACTCTCATTCACGTAGCAAGTGAGCTTTCGGCTGTGATCCGGAGCGATATTTTACTATAAAACGACGCAAAAATGAGAACGTGGAGTGTTTCGCTGTAGTCTGTTCGAGTACTGGTTTCGGAGCCGTGAGGGTGCCATCAGGTCAGCGGCGGAGAGGAGACGGTGAGCCCGCGAGCTTGGAAACTCACAAGGGAGTCATGCGAAGTGTAACACCCAGATTTGGATAAGTGGGTGCCCTTCTTGTAGACCGTGCTGGGTCATGTTCAGGCCCGCAGTTGATCGTCTTGATTGGGCCCGTGGTTTTCTTCTTGACGGGTCCGGAACTCGGAAGAAAAGTGCGTCTTCCGCAATTCCAGGGCCGATTCAGGCCCCTGCTCTTGATTGCTGACCAGAGTTTTCGACTCTGAATCAGTGACCGGGCCAGAGAGTACACAGAGAGCGAATATTCTGGCAGAACTATAAGGCATAGTCTTCAGCGGGAGTTTTGCCCATTTCATACCATGCCGCTCACATGTGCGGATTTTCTCTCATCAGTAAAACTCGGGGCAGCATGCCACAGAATATCATTCTCTGTGATTAACTGATTTTGTTGCGCCGTTTCTCTCTTGCTGGGAGCTGCAGCCGTCGTCCTCAGGTCGTCTGACCCCGTAGTCGTGAGAGGTTCTTTGGACAGAACTAGTATCATATCCGGTCTTATAGTAGAGCCCGCCAATTGCAGCTAGAGGGTCTCGGCCATTAGTGGCCCCGTGGATTTTGCACTTCTCCTGACGAAACTTGGTCAACTTGAAAGGCTCAAATCTCGGCTTACAGCGCCGATCGAGTTATTTTCGGAAAGCTGAAGAAAAGAGCTATCGGATGGCATACATGCCGTTTGGATCGAAGATGGACGCATACCTTTAAAATCGATGAATCCAAGACCGATGCGAAAATAGATAGCGTCGAGTGCGCACTCTTGAGTTGAGCCGAATCGAAAGGTCACTGAGAGTCGAAAGTATTGCGAAGAAAAATCCAAAAAAAAGAGGCGCTTTTTTTCCCCCGATAATATTTTTTTCTCCGGTCGACACTCCGATTTTTTTGGACCCCTCCCCTCCCTGAGCTCTCTAGTGATGAAGTCGGAGCTCAAAACATGCATACATGTTGGGCTCGAGCACCCGCGCATAGCTGACCGCCCGGGCGCAACGGCTGTAAGCCGCGGGGGTAGGGAGAGTCCGAGGAAAAAATATTTGCGGCGGAAAAAAAAGCGCCTCTTTCTTTTTTTTTTTGCAAAACCTCCGACTCTCATTGACTTTTCGATTCAGCTCAACTATAGAGTGCGCACTCGACGCTATCTATTTTCGCATCGGTCTCGGATTCATTGATTTTAAAGGTATTCGGCCATCTGCGATCCAAACAACATGTATGTCATTCGATAGCTCTCTTCTTCAGCCTTCTAAAAATAACTCGATCGCTGTAACCCATCTGGGAGCCGAGATATGAGCCTTCGAAGTTGACCAAGTTTTGTCAGGAGTAGCGCAAAATCCACGGGGCCGATGGCCACGCCTTAATGGCCGAGACCCTTTTTGCTCAGACTCGCTTTCTCATTAAATCCAATCCAGCAACGGAGTCATGATTGTCTTTTATAGTCACGCGAAACGCAGGTATACGCATGATTGGCGGATGGTACGCCATTCGATGAGCAGGGTGGACTGATGAGCAATTGAACGATCATGACCATGAGGAGGAGTCTCATCGTGCTGCCGCTCGGTCGCAAACGATCCAGGGGAAAGGGTGGAGTACCCAGTCGATCTCACTGTGTATTCCCTACGTCAGTCACTGATTCATAGTCGGAAACTGGAGTCACCAATCAAGAACAGGGGAGTTAATCCGCCCTTGAGAGCCGGGAAACCTCTCTTGCTTCTCGAATTTCAACTCCCTCAAGAAGAAGACCATGAGCCGATTGAAGACGATCAACAGTGTGCCTGAACATGGACACAATAGACTACAAAATGGGCACCCGATCCTCCAAATCTGGGTGCTACACTTCGTATAGGTCCCTTGTCTTGAACTGGTGTACGTCATTTGGACTGGGCGCCTATATGTATGGCTGCATTGTGGCGCTCAACAACACTCCGCTGCGGGGCTCCAAGTTGAAAAATTCAAGGATACTGAGGTGACCGTAGAAGTAGGCGATGTGAATTTCGCGAAGATTGGAAAGGAATCCTGGAGAAGGAGCTTGATGAGTGATCAGGGTCGGGTCTCCCACGGCATCTCGAAAGGTATCAACGCAGGTGCAAAACCGAGAGCGATGCGTTGATTTCGGTGCGCCCGAGGAAGAAATTCAACTCAAGATTTCAGCATGGACGAGTGATTGTAATACGATCCTCTCAGATGGTTTTACGCGACCGGAAGCAACGGACGGTGTTCCTAGCGGAGCCCGCGGTACCCTGTCTGCAGTTCAATCCGACATTACCTTGGATGAGGGGAATGATGAGACTCTCAACGGAGTACATTGACCTCATCTGTGAATACAAACAGCTCCCTTCCGACTCTGAGAATATTACCATGTGCCTACTACCAGAATGTTCCTCTGATATGTGCATGCGGGAGATTGTAATAAATGCAGCACGCAGAAGTTCCAAACTATGCGATGGTTTGATTCCCCGTTTGCTAGCGAGAGACTCAGAGCGCGCATGTGTGACGAAGCAGCGCAACGGTTGGGGGATGATCGAAACGCTAGCTTTCGTTCTCTTCATCGGAGTTAGGCGTGTTTTCCTGTGATCATCTGATCCATGCACTCAACTCGAAACCCCCCATGTAGGTCTTGTGTCAGGGGCATACGAACTAGCGTACGGTGCAGGGAGCGGTAGGGTGGTCCGCCCCGGGCATCAAGGCTGCGGGGGCCATACACATGAATATCAAATAGATTGCTATCATGTTGTTACATCATCTGGAATAGAAGTTCCGCAGAAGCCCGCATGGGGCATTAGACCGGAGGTCCGCCCCGAGCATCGTCAGAGGTCGGGACATTTCTGGGCATATATGACTGCTCAAAGCAGTCATATACCTACGCTACCCACGCTGAGGTTTTCCAAATCCTAAAGAGTCAAGTGGAGAACTGGAGGATTATCGCCTACATGGGCGAGGGTCCAATTTTGTTTTCACTCTTGTCTTGTTACAAATAAGGGTCTATGTTTCGTTCTCGCGGCTTTTCGGATTTGATCATTGTCCATGAATTCTATCCATAGAAAGTAAGGTTTGGTCGTAGAACAATCGCGATTCGTTATCTCGTCGGTTTCTACAGTGTTATCTTCTCTGGAATCAACGAAAAGCATCAAGCCGATGGCTCCTCTGACGAAACCACCACGGTTCCACCAATTGGATTTTTCTACTCGCGGTTTTGTCCGTCCAGGGTGACTTCGCTCGATCCACCTGGGTAATTTATTCGTCATCGGGAATGAATGCCTTCATGAGAGACTAATTTGAAGTTCCACACCCTGGAACTTGTCCATAACGTAGTCCACCACGGTTCCCGCGATTGCATTTCGCTTATCGCGGGTTTGTCTGTCCAGGGTGACTTTGCTTGGCCCTCCTGGATCATTTCTCTGTCATCGGCAATGGCTGGCTTCCGCTAAGTCCTCATGTCGCACCGGTATGAGTATTTTTTCCCAAAACTCAATCGCCCACTATCACTTTGTTGTCATTGACTCATGACAAGACACCGAGATTAACTAAATGGAATTCAACTTGAGAAAACGACCACAACTTAGACGTTTACGGGCCGATCCAACTACTTTTTAAAAAAAAAATGAGAAGGCGGGATTTTCGGGAGAAAAAAAAGTTGTCGGCTCGATCCGACATTTCTTATGTCGGGTAGTCTGACAAAACTAAGAACTTATTGCCGTTGGAATTCTCCGAATCTGGCTTCCCTGAGGAGCTACGGGCAAAATGCAAAGAAGGAGCGATCTTGTAAGGAGGTCAAGGTTGAAACGATCGTTCGTCCTTCTCACAGATCCTGAGCTAGGAATCTGGAGCTGCCGGGCGTTTGAGCAGCATCCTATCCTGCGTCGACCTTGGCACTTCCAAATTCAATCGGTCCACTTCAGAAGTTTGTCGACTATTCTTTTGAGAACAGCTCGAAAAAGGCACTCTTTGAGCTGATTCGCAGAACGCAATCCTCTAACGATTCAGGAAAATTGAAAAGAAAAAGATCTGCCATCCTTCCAGCTAACGAACGCAAAAAATCCAGGATCGGATCAGTTTTCACCGATTTATGAGCAAAAGAAGAGAGAGTAAGAAAATTCCCGACATACAATGACCACCCTGTATACGACTAACAGTTTTCTCGGCCATAAGCTAGCGCCGGCTTGTCATGCTGCCACTGAGTGAATATCGCCCACGAGCTGGCTTTGAATCTAACGACAACTTCTGTCAAACACTGAAACGAATGTTCTCAGCGAAATATCCCAAGAGAACTCTTTGCATTTGCCTCATATCCAGGAGAAGCAGGACGCAGCTCGACGACAGTATCGCGAGCGATCTTTCGCAATAGGACGTTTAGGACACGAATGGCACTGCCTTCCCCATGACGAAGTTATCTACACATAAAAGGCATTCCACCTGAAATAAAATACACACTGATACCCAACGACGAAGTTCTCTATCCTCGTTCCTAGATAGGCACCCGTTTTTCTGAACCTTTGCAACAGGTTATGGGCCCAGGCCGCTAGTTCTGAGAGGAAACTTAGACTTCAGGGATCTAGTCGAGTGTCAAGTGCCAAGATCCGTGAGCAACTCAGTGTGGAGAGCTCCGTAGATTAACTGCCAGTCATGAAAGGCATGGATTTGGCAAAGAATGTGGAACAGCCAACTGGAGAAGCTGATTGGCCTTTGTGGAAGAGAGTAATGAGAGACATTCTTGACTACCACGAAGGTGCCCTAGATGTGATCGACATGAAGGTGGAAAAACCTGGTGAGATCGATGGGAGAGCAACATCTGAACAGCGGCAGGAGCACAAGTCAAAGAACGATGTGTTCAGGAGAGCGAATAGCTATGCTAAGACGCTGATATCAAGTGCGGTAGCTGACAATGTATATCAGAAAATCATGGATAAAGAAACAGCAGAGGAGGCTTGGGATGCACTCAAGCTCCTGTTTGAGGCGTCATTACAGGATCAGCTCTTCAAGATTTGTACTGATTTCTTTGCGTTCGGTTGGTCACCCCGAGGACGACGTGTCGACTCACACAGCCAAGCTTTCGAGTATTTTCAACGAGTTGAACATTGAACTGCGAGCTAAGAAAGAGAATCCTCTTCCGGATCTTTCGCTTGTATGTAAGGCGCTACAGATTCCACCTCAGAAGTTCGAAATTTTCCGTTCTGGCTGGATGCTATTGTCCAAAGATTCGGAAAAAGGTTTTGAAGAGTTAGTCCATCAATTGTGCATGTTTGAGAGGACTTTCAAGACAGGACCGAATTCAGAGACTCCTGAAGCGTTTCAGCTGAGGCGAGGTGGTTTCAGACACCAGGAGAAAAGAAAGAACGATCAGTGTTTCTATTGTAAGAAGAAAGGTCACTCCTTGAGGCAGTGTAGCAACTGGATCGCGGCTCGTAGGCCTCGGAGACCCGGTAGGGTTGTGCACGAAGTTCAACCAGGAAGCATGGCACTCGCCCTTTCACATGAGATATGTGAGCTTTCGGTGGACGCGAATCGTTGGTGGGTCGACAATGGAGCTACCTAACATGTTACTCATCGTGCCGACTACTTCATCGAGTTCCAGGAGTTCGATGAAGCTCACAAGGTGAAAGCGGCAGGAGGAGAATTGCTACAAGCTGTTGGTAAGGGAACCATTTCACTCCTGACTGACGAAGGTCTGGAGTTGACACTCAAGGAAGTGTGGTATGTGCCAAAAGTGTTGAGAAATCTGTTCTCAGTGCTTGCTGCTCATGACAGGTGTGAGAACAGCGAGTTCATTTCCGATGCGACGCAGTGTTCCTCCGAAGTTGACGGAAAGATCTTCTTCCGTGGATTTCGCCGAAAAGGTGGAACACTGTATGAGGCTGGTTTCATTCCGATCTGTCCTCGGCGGAAAGTGGTGAATTTCAGTGGAGGTATGACCTCGCAGCTTCAGTTGTATCATGAAAGATTTGGCCATCAAGACAGAAGACACGTGAGAGACCTTTTGAGACGAGAGCTGGAAATCAACGTCAAGCTAGACGGAGTTATGTGAGAGCCCTGTGTTTACGGGAAGTCGCACCGGCAGACGTTTGGAAGGAGGCAAGGATCGGTTAAGGCTGGTGAGCTGATTTCGGCGGACATTGTTGGTCCGTTCGACATGTCCTTCAAGAAAAACCGATATCTTGTCGTGTTCAAGGATGATTTCACGAAGTTCAAGTATGGTTTCTTCCTAAAGCATAAGTCAGATGTGCACACAGCACTCAAGCAGATGCTCGCTCATGCGAGCAATCTAGGCAACAGAGTTCTGGAGTTTCTGAGTGATAATGGAGGTGAGTTCGACAACAAGGATTTCAGAACTACCCTAGTGAATGCAGGAATTTCGCGGAGGTGGACCGCGCCATTCTGCCCGGAAACGAATGGTGGGAGCGAGAGAGAAAACCGGACAATTGTGGAGATGGCACGGACATCGAAGTATGCGGACCCCGAGGTCGAGTTCCAAAAGGCGATCTAGGAATAGTTGGTAAGAACAGCTATCTATCTTCTAAATCGCACTGGCAAGTCCTCTGTACCGGAAGCAACGCCTTACGAGTTCTGGATGCAGAAGAAACCTCGCATAATACATTTACGCGTCATTGGTTGTTTCTGTTTCGCGCATATACCCGCCCACAGTCGTCAAAAGATGGACAAGAAAGCAGTCAAAGGCTGTCTTGTCGGGTACGACGGAGACGAATGTTACAAAGTATACATCAAGAGCGAGAACAGGATAATAGAAGCGAGAAGTTGGACAGAGTGAGGTAGGCAGCGGTGCAGAGCCTAAGGTGTCCGGTGGAAAAGATCCTCAAACAGAGTGCGGAAGAGAAAGCGGGGAACAGCGAGCACGTCCGGAGAAACCGAGAAACGGAAAGATTGCAAAGCAGACAACCAAGAAGCTGATGAGAAGGAAGTCAGGGGCCAGGAGGAGGATAGCACTAGTTCAGAGTTCGAGTTCCTGGAAATCGTTTTTGAGGAACCCGCTTGCGCGGAAGAAGCCCACATACCTTGACGATTACGCTACGTGTGTTGAGATCTGGAATTTCTCGTTTTTAACTGTTCCAGACCTATTCGGAAGCAGTTCTGAGTGAAAATGGGATCGAGTGGCGAAAGGCCATGGAGTCCGGGTTGATCTCATTGAGGGAAAACGAGACTTGGGATGTTGTGGACCTCCCCAAAGAAGATCAAGGGGACTCAGGATGGGAGGATTGAGAGGTATAAAGCTCGTTTGGTAACCAAAGGTGACAGTCAAAGATTTGGAGTTGACTACAGGGAAACATTCAGCCCGGTTGCGAAGTTGGCGACGATTCGTTGAATTATTAGTGCAGCAGCGAACGAAGGTCTACACCTGGGACAGTTCGATGTTACCACCGCGTTTCTTTAAGGAGATTCGGGGGAGGACATCGATAGCTATATGCAAAGTCCAGAAGGGTATGAATTCCCGGACAGGAAGGTGGACAAACGGAAACGCAGTTTGTACGGCTCAAAACAAGCCCCAAGACGGTGGAACATCCGATTTATCACGTATATCAAGAGGCTGGGTCTTGTCGAAAGTTAAGCTGATCCATGTTTGTTCACACGAGAGACTGAGGGCGAAAAACTGCTTCTTGCGGTACATGTAGATGATGGTCTGATGGCAGCAACGAAGGAGTCGACTCTCAAGGCATGTCTGGAGGGTCTTCAGCTTCAGTTCAAGATCACGTTGAAAGATGATTTTCTCGGGATCGAAGTCGAGAGGGATTGCATCAAGATCATTCAGGCGCCGCATGCTCGGAAAATTTTAGAGAAGTACAAATCCGCCGGGTGCAGGCCAGTCTCAACACCAATGGTTCGATCTTCCGAAGCAGGGAAAGAAGGTCTAGACCAGTGGTTCTCAAAGTGGTCGATATCGACCCCTGGGGGTCGACGGTCTACCCCCAGGGTGTCGATGACCGACCTCCGGTTTACAGAGGTGATGCCGGGGTGGATTTGACAATACTTCTTGGCGTCCACGTAGGTGGACCAAGGGGTCGACGGTCGACCCCCTGGGGACGGCAGTCCATAAACTTCAACGAAGTCGCCTAGGGGGTCGTTGGGTCAGTGGATTTTGAGAACCACTGGTCTAGACGAAGGAAGTGACGATGAGTAGCAGCAGACTGTGTCACCCAAAGACATTCGTATCGTCAGGCAAACGGAGCTACCATGTACTTGATGCTTGGGTCGAGACCGGATCTGGCCTACACCATCGGAGCTCTATCCAGGAAGTTGGAGAATCCATCACAGGAAGACGTCAAGTTGCTCAAGCGGCTTCTGCGCTACATAGCCGGGACCGTATTTTTCGGCATCGTCTACAGTCGCAGCGGAGCAAACGCCGTTCTGAAGGCATATAGCGACTAAGACTATGGTGGGTGTTTTCAAACGGGCCGCTCAACGTCAGGTGTCGTCGTCAAGTACGCCGGTGGTGCTATTTCCTGGATGAGTCAGAGGCAAAGTTCTGTGGCTACATCGACCACCGAAGCTGAAATCGTAGCGGCCAGTGAGGCGGCGGAGGAAGTTGTTTCGCTGAAACGGTTGTTCAAAGAAATAACCAGGTTCGATGGAATTCCCACGGTTTTCATAGACAACGCCGCCGCTGTGGAGCTATCTCAGAATACGGAGTTTCATCGCCGTACGAAACACATTTCGGTTCTTTCCTATTAGGCTTCAGCCGAGTTAGCGCTAAGCGAAACACTTCGTCAGCATGGCGGAAGGCGAGCTGGGGGAGAGAGAGGAGAAAGGCCGCGAGGATTCGAACGGGCGAGCGAGCTGGTCGACAGCAAGAGGACCTGAAGTAGTGTGGGGGATCGGGGAAGGTCAGGTTCGGGCCCTGGCGAGCGAGCGAGCGAAGCGACGCGAGCAGACTGACAGCAAGTGGCCTGACGGCAATGCGGGGGACTGGGTAAGGTCAGGTTAGGTTAGGTTAGCTTCACGTCATTCAGCACGATCAACTCAGAGTTCGATAATTTCGCTCAGTTTAGTCGCTTTCTCAGAGGTTTTCTGCGCCTGCTTCTCCGTGTTCTCAATTCTCCGCCGCAGATGTGAGCACGATCTCGCGGATGTAAACACGGAGCAGCGAATGCGCCGCTAGCTCAGCGGTCAGAGGTCCCTTTAAAAATGCATTCATCCGACTCGATTGGGTACAGATTTCCTATACCCCTAAGTAACCGGTACGGCGTTTTGGCGCTCGTCAAGTCAACTCGCCTGACGCCTATTAGAAAAATGCCGATCTGGAGGTTCAGCAAATTTCAACAGAGGAGCAAGCGGCGAATCTTCTAACCAAGGCATTATTGAGAGTTCGTCACGACTATCTCTGCAAACTGCTAGGAATGTCTTCGCGAGTCTAATCTCATTCTTGTCGTCATGGTTCAGTGCAAGGGAAAGTGTTGTGTTTTCTGCTTTCTCCATGACGAAGTTATCTACACATAAAAGGCATTCCACCTGAAATAAAATACACACTGATACCCAACGACGAAGTTATCTATCATCATTCCTAGATAGGCACCCGTTTTTCTGAACCTCTGCAACATGGGAAGCCTCAAAAAACCAGAGCGAAACTAGGAGTCAGAGATTGGAGACCCCTCCCTATTCTTTAGGTTCGAGAACCTCGTTCTCAACCCTGGTATTGGGGAGCTCGATTCGAGAGGAGGGGAAAAAACTTCTCTGGGTGAGACATCCGTATATTGCATTTTACGGACACGCTTCCGTATGATTTAGATGGTCCACCGAACGGGAGCTCGTTCTCTCTTGTGACCCACCGGCCTGTATGGCCCAGTTTGGGCTCGCCGTTCGCCTGTCTGCTTCTCCCCCTCTCTTCGGCTGATTTGGGTGTGGTGTACGTCTTCCGGCCCGATCATTCACAGGAATGGATGCATTCCGATCTTCGAGGGCGGGCGGTTGAAGAACCCGCTGGAACCCCGTGGGTTCTTGAAGGATGAGGCCGCCGGGTCGGCGGAAAGAAAGCTGGCGGCTTGAGCAACTCTTTGCGGCACCCACAGTCATCGGGTGGAGACTGAGGTGTGGAGTTATCGGAAATGAAGGAAGGACGAATGTTCAGTCGGAGCTGAGGATCGAACCCGCGACAGGCCGGGGCGAGTAAGCAAGAGGTCGAGAGAGCGGGTCATCAATTAGTCATCTGGAACAGCTTCGCTCTTCCGTGCCGGCGAACTGGATCTGATTCGTACCCGCAATTCGTTGCCATTATTGCGAATGCCAGAGCGGAAATCAAACTGTAGGCGTCTGCTCGCATGTCGCGGCCTTGATCATCTCGTCTTCCTCACGCGCGATATCTGTCGAGAATTCTCGAACCAGCGGACCGTCCGACTCCCTTTCCGAAGCTTTTGGAGAGATAGCCGGTACTGAACAACCCGTCTCGACTCCTCTCGAACTCCGGAAACCACCTTCAAGCGGATGGTGAAGACCACTTACAGTTCTGAGAACGTGTTCATTTTCTCCGCCGTACCCAAAACAGAACTGAGGGAGGGCCACATGATCGGGCGGAAGTGTATTTATAACTTCAGAGCCCCTAAATACTCTTCACTACTCGAATCCCTTGATAGCGAAGCTCAATAACGCATGATAACGAAGTACAGTCTCCAGCGTAGTTCAGGAAGGGGAGAGAGGAGCTGTCACGAGGCTGAGGCGCGATGCCAGTGCCCACGGAACACAACCATGCTTGCCGCGATGCTGTGGGTCAGTGAAAACCTGAGATTGATCGGGGAGGGGATGAGAGGGCGCGGACTACGCAGGAAGAGTGAGCATACGTATCCAAAGTCGGGAATGTTGATACGCTTCCCTGAAACAATCGATGGGTCTTTTGCAGGGCTTCTCTGCGTTTTCATTTCTGTATCTCCCATGATCTGCGGGGTCTCTGTCGAGTGCTTCCCAAAGTATCCATCACTTAGACGTTCGTAAGCAGGGAATGTCTGGGTGAATGCCCCCCCCCCTCTCCGAAACTCTTCGATAATATTGGGAAGGATGGATAAAAATCTACTTTGATCGACGAAATCGTTCCGCAAAGATTCTGTGTTATCACGAAAATCTCCACAGGTTTGAAAACCATGTTGATTGCGTCACGAGAATCTCGCGACGATCATCATCATCATCATCACCCCCTTGCCGCCCCATTGTCATTCTTGCATGGTCTCTTCGGCGACCTCATCGGCTGTGGTCGGAGAGGGGAGGTCTCACCTCATCTGCGGCGTCGTCGGCTAGGATCTCGTACAGGCGGCTCTCTCTCCCGCCAGGAGTGACCAGCGGTTTGTTGGTGCCATGTAGATTATAGCCCCCGAAGACACCGCGCAATTGCAGCACGTAACTCTGGTTCTCCCCATTCCCTGAGTCGTCTCCGATTCGTCCCGGTTTCATCGGAATATCGTAGCGTTCACGCATGACAAACGATTCGGCGACGGTCTCGAGAACTCTGGGTTGGCTCTAGGAGGCCCCGTGTGTTCTCGGGGGAATCCTGGGCGAGTGCATTTGAGGCTTCGATTGCGACCACGATCCTCCCGCAGATTCATGCTCAGATATTTGACAGCTCTCTCCAGTCAGATTTGTTGGCTGTTGGGACCGGACTCCCGTCATTCCAAACATGGGTATTCATCACTTCGTTGTTAGATTGGAGTGAATGAATGAAACCTTTGACGACGGCCATCTCCACTTGGCTACCGAGCCTCCGTCTCTGCAGTCCTTTTCGTAGAGCCAGCTGTGGAACCTCTCGAACCCAACATTGGCGCAGTCGACAGCTCGTTTAGTTCCTGACATTCTGGGTGCGCTCAAAGAGCCGGCGACTTTGGAGTCGTACAATTCACTCCAGAGTCACCGCACGCAAGTTTTCCGGTCAGTGACTGTTCTGTGCAACACAGTAGACACGTTGTACGACAACGGCGCAAGGACGGACGCCGCTTCAGTCCTTGCAGAAAAGCTCACCCTGACCTCTCTGAGGGACTTACTCTGCAAGTTGGACTCTGAAATCGAGGACCTGTTCGCAGTCCCTACTGACGAAGACGAATCGGAGAGCAGGGAAGAGCCGGTGGGCAGATCGTTGTTCAGACTATGAGATTCGAATCATCACCGTCTAACGCCAGGAGTAATGGGGAACGAGATGATCGATTCTACAAATCTCAAAGGCGACAGGTTTGGATTCAGCACCTTCAGGCTGGACATAGTAGCGTAACAAGGGGGGGGCACAGCCTGGGCACCACCTGACTGAGCAGCACCGGGGGCACCATTTCCAGCTCTTCACTGGAACACCTGAGATTGATAAAGAAGTACAATCCCGACAACGGCGTCCCAAACATCGTCGTCTCCTTCCGCCCCTTTCTGGCCGTAGCTATAAGTTCGGCAAGCTGTGAAAGAAGCTTTGGAATTGATCAACTCATATCATAGGAGGATTTCATCCATTTGCGTTGCGCCCCGGGGATGCCACAGAGCGACGGGCATGTTGAGAAGATGGTTAATACCGCCAAGGACGCTCTCGATGCCGCAACAGGCTCACACGATCACGTCGTATCTTCTTACAACTTCACCCCTTCCTCCTCGCTCAACAAAAAGTCACCAAACGAGGTGTTATTCGGACGACAACTCAAAACGCCTCAAAGCGGCCCTTGCCGCGGGCGTGCAAGCTCCCTCTCGACGACAGATTGTTGGCCGGCTGAATTGGGAGGGACGTTGGGATCGGACACCGAACTCTCGTCATTCCGAACATCGTTATCCCTCACTCGGTTGTTAGATTGAAGTGAATAAATGAGACCGTTGAGGACGGCCATCTTTAATTAGTCACCGAGCTGCCGTCCGTGGAGTCATTCTCGTAGAGCCACCTACGGAGCTTCTCGAGCCCAACATTGGCCTTCTAGTGTTAGGAGTGCGTCCCTTCTTCCTCTGCATCATGATGACAGCCTCGGTGTTCGTTGATTTCAGGATAAGCTATTTCTGTCACATCCAGGCGGATGCAACGGATTGTTCGCTATGTCTCCGGGTTCTTTGATGTTTTGCTTTGATCTCTCCGTCCGCGAGCTTAGTTCTATCGTTGCTCCTGATGACACCCCGTCCGTCTGGGGAGCCTTGTTCGCTTGCATCCGATCCGCTGCTTTGTTTTCTTTTTGGGGAAGTGTGTCTCCTGCTCCCACGAAAAATGACCGTGTGAAGGTCATCCCTTCCGGGAAGAATTCGCTGCCGGTTGTTCCGGTCTCTTTTCTCTGTTTCCTTCTCAATGGAGTAGGTTTGGGGGCCACCCCACATTCTCCCGGCTCGCGGTACATTTTCTTCCCGGTTCTGACGTTTGTTCGCCTCGCTGTGGGGCACGTCCATATTGATTGGGCAACTTGTGTCGTTCACCAGTGCGCCGGCTCCTTGTTCCCGGTGGGCCGTAGGGGCAGCTTCTGTGCATGCCTTGACAAGTAAACATGTTCAGAGTGCATCATATTTTCCTCAAACGCGAGCCCTTCGTGCAAAATGGCTTTGCAGCTCTCATCAATTTCGTTTCGTCTGAAAAATCGATATGGTGGATGATCGCTGTGAGATTTGTCTTATTCGTTGACCTCAAAACCGACGATTCGGTCCGTGATCCGTGAGCGAGAGGATAATGTACGATTCCTGCAGCGTGGAGCGCCGTGCGGTCATCTGACTCGTAGGTGACGTCCGAAGGTTCGTGTGATTCCGTCGCTAATCATGTATGAGTCTTGATAGGTCGACCGGCTTAGGACTTCCCTTCTTCATGATCAGTGGTTCTGCTTCCCAAGGCTCCTCAGGCTGAGCTTGCGTATCCTGCGGTCCCAACACAAAGTTGAGTGTCTCCTGAATGGGCTTGATTTGCTGCCCAACTCGCTCGAGGTATTCTGTGAACTCTCCTATCGGTCTAGATTGTCAGTACGATCAGCCTGTGACGAAAGTTGAATCGCTGAAACATCGGGTGGAGATATCCCTCGCGACTCCTATTTTCTGGGGCGGGTCCATCATGGGTAGAATTCAGCTCTCCCATCCTTTTCGAGCTGATCTGCTTGGCTTCGCTAATTATTCTTAGGTCTGTATCCTGACTTCTGACTTTTCCTCTAATTTGATCATGTGCACTTGTGCGCCTGTTCAGATTTGACTGGTGGACTCCGCTGATGACTATGTGGATGTGGAGTTGTCGTTGCGTTTATCTCTCTTCCTCTTTTCCTGGACGAGATTCCATGATGGCTCGCCGGTTAGAGCTTCTCCAATTTCCACGTTCACGTATTTGGTTTCCGTTATTATACATCGACTCCTCTCTGTTGCGTCGAGCTCTCACGCTCGCTGTTGCTTCCATCATTTTCGTTTCTTCTTCCTCTTCCGAAAAACTTATTCATCGCGCACCTAATGAAGAGCTGCTATTTTCCAACCTCCTGGAGCGCCCCTTCGATGTTTCAGCCCGCAAAATTGAAAGAACGGGATAACGGAGGTCTCGACTCGAGTTTAAAGCATCAGCGCGACGGGCCAAACCTTGGGAATAAGCTCGAGGATTGGCTATTTTCCAGAAGTCCTTCGTGGAAACAACGACATCGGCGTTCCTCACGCTATCGAGTTCTCACTAGGGATCGACAGGAATTAGAAATTGCTTCTCCAAAGGTGCTCGAATGTCCTCGCGGCCACTCCATCTGAATGTGGATCGCTCATTCCTCTAGTAGTCGCTAATGTCACAGCCCTGAAAAAATCTCTCAAGACTAGAGTGCGTCGCTTCCTCCTGGCCAAGATTTTCTCCCACGGTCCTGTTGTTTCTGGATGTGCATAAATCTGCCAGAGTTTTCTCAAGGCGAGTTCGTTGAGCATCCTTGCGGTTTGACAAGTTGTACTCGCTGCTGAAAACCATTCAAGCACGAGGGTTGGCTGTGTGACTATCGAATTATGTTTCCTGGTCGGATTTATTCTTATTGAATATCGTCATCCCACCGCTTCTGAGCCCGACGGTCGAGCATCCTGGAGAGCCCCTCGCTTCCACTCGCCGGATTAGCGCAATGTGTCTCCACGAGAAGTCCTTGAATCGCTCATCGGAATCCTTCGCTGTGTATAGCATTCCCAATCTCCTGACTCCCGCAAGGGATACCATGGTTGCCACAAGAGCTGGGGAGAATTCGGAGCGTATCGAGGAGTGCCACTTCTTGTACCCCGTAAAGCTTTCCGTGAAGCGGCTCTCGTCGAACATGTCGCTGGAGACGACCAGGTATCTGACATTCTCACAGAGGCTTCGAACTTTTCTGAGTCCAATATTTTGAGGAGAAGCAGCGGCGTTTAGTGATGGAGCATCTGGCAAGAGTTGATGGACAATGAACGGTGATGTCGACTCGGACTCCTATCATGACGTCATTGTCTCTTAGTCCCATCCTTCATCCGGGCTCCCAACATACAGATCAACCTCGATTATTCCAACAAATCGATGCGGAGAAAGGTTGAAAAAAATCGGTGGTCTGAATGATCGGAAGTTGGAATGATCGGGGTTGAAGTAATCGAAAGTTGGAATAATTGAGGCTGGAATGATCGAAAGTTGAAACGGTCGAGGCTGTACAGTATTTAAAATCGGAATCATCCGGGTCGAATTGTAATTGGGGTTGAAAGAATCAGAATCACCATAAATCCAAGACACTGAAGTTGTTGGATTCCCATGAGTAGCTCATTCGCCGATGGGTATGACGATGGTTTGGATCTTGGAAATGAGCCTTTCTTCATTGGTTCGGCGTCATCGGGGCGGAGACAGCAGGAGGAGTGACCATCGAAGGAATCCGTAGTATGGAGGACGCATAGAAACTACCCTTGTGATCGACATTTCTCATTTCTCAACCGGATTGCTCTCGAACATTAGAATTACCTCTGATGATCGGTGTGCGTGGGCTCTATGACGAGAGAGATATGGAGAGCTATTCCACGGTGAGCACCCGAAAACTCGAAACCCCCAGACCCGGGAATCCTGAAAAATATTTCAAAACGGCGAATGCCTTGGTTCCAATGCTTCCCTTACTGCTTGGAGGCGACAGCTGCTCTACCACCCAAGGTTGAGAGCGGGAGGAAAATTCGGGAGATCTTCTGGTTCAACAGAGCTGACAGATTGATCTCGCCCAACAATGAGAGCGCGTTCGGAAGCGGTTCGCGCTCCAAATAGATTCGCACTGGAATCATGCGCATTCTACCGGAAGGGAAAGGTTAGCTCCAGAATCGGCAGGAGGCTAGCATGTGTGCGTTCTGATTCCGAAATCGATTCTTCCCTAGAAGCTAGACCCGCAGAGAAGAATAGTTGCTCGACGGAATCTCCCTCACGAGCAAAGCTCCGCTTCCCGCGGTGTTGAGGTGCATGAATTCGCAACTACACTGCCGGACATGATGATAGCGCAAACAGTTTTTTCCAAACATTCCGAGAATCCCTCAGAAGATACCGGTGCACTCTTTGGGGGTGATTCCTATTTGCATTTCGTATTTAGAGTCTGAATTTCAACCTACTACATCCAGGCAAGCGTTTTCAATTTAGAAAAATACGGGTCCCGAATGCGTCGAAAATATGGGTCGGGAGGCCATGGGTCGGCGAAAATCTTTGGATGAGTGTGAGCGACTCGTAATCCCAAGCCTTCGGGACAGGAAGATAACGTTCGGTGAAATTTCTAGGGCTGTGAGGCGGAGCAGGGAAGTGGTCACGATTTCCCTGAAGATCCCCGATGCCTAGACAACATGGGAAGACGAACATACCCTGGACGACCCACTAAGATCACGGATAGACCTAAAAGAGCGCTTCTCCGGGTCGTCCCGAACAGTTCTTTGCCTGCCAGACTGATTGCGGAGGCCGCCGGTGTTCAGGCTTGTTCCCGAAACCTGTGTGGTCTCCCACTATTCACAACTTTTGAAATTGAGGAAATGTATGTGCCTGATCCCAACAAGTAAAACAGATTAGACTTCGCTCGACGGCACATCCTCTGGGGTAGCGCATTCTACGCTGTATGTTCCTCGGACGAGAGAAAATTCACTCTCGATGGTCCTGACGGTTCTTGCAGTTATTTTCATGTTTCACGAATACAGGAGAGATGCTCATACCAACGGCGAACGGGCGGCGGTAGCGTAATGGTATGGGGCGTGACCAGCTACCACGAGAAGACTGACATCGTGTTCATTTCCGGGAAGATAACGGTGCGAGCTGCTTGGAGCTTATCAGCGAACGAATTCAGGAGTTCAGACAGCAAATGGCAGAAAATCCCCTCCCCCTCCCCCATCATCGTTCAGCAAGACAACGTGGCCGATCATACGGCCAACTGCGTGAAGGAATTATTTTGGCGCGGAGATATCGCCGGTATGGAGTGGCCAGCAAGCTCCCCGGACTTGAACATCATCGAGAACTTATGGGGCCACTCGCAAGAGCGGTTCACAGGAGCAACCGACAGTTCTTGACGCTCAAAAATGCCGAAGATGTAGTTCGCCGAGAACAGCGACAATTCCTGAGAATATATGTTCAAAAACTGCTCCGATCTCTCTCAAACAGAATGCTGGTGGTGATGGAAGGTCAAGGCAATGGTACACGCTAGTTTTATACTAATCCATCTGGCCTGTCTTCATATATGTAAAATGTGCTATCGTTTCGCTGCCGTGTAAATCGATTCTTCGTCGTGGAAACGTCGCTTGGTGTGGCGTCGGTGCACTCTGCTGATACTTCGTCATTACTCAGCAAATCAGTTCTCTGATAGTGGGATGTTCTTCTGGCCCGTTCTCGGCATGCGAATCCGGAACAGAATTCGAGGATTCAATAGCTGATATCCAAATAGGCGATTCTCCGGAATTACCAAAAAAAGCTTCCTATGCAGCGAGCAAGCCCGCACCGTCTTGTCCGGAGTCGGACTCCACTTCGAAGTGCCTCCTATCCAAGGTAATCACGTGTGCATGTGACTGGAACGCGCAAATCAGCTCTGTACTCTCGATTGAACGTGTAGGTACGTTCAAATGAATAATGAAGATCTGAAAACGCTCGACTCAAATTCAACTCCGTGAGCCCGAGTGAGCCACTAGATATCACGGAACCCAATACCAGACCAAACGCTGTGAACGCTCGAGCGTATATTGCACTGAATCATCAAAGCATGCCTTGGAAATGACGGTCATCGAGGAAACCCTTTCAAAAGTCCGTGTATGCTAAAATCGTCAGTCCGAAACTTGAAGATTCAGCCCCAGGATTTACCTCTGATCGCGATTATTCAGATCATATCTTGGATATCATACAATGGACAAATTGAAATTATCCCTCGTCGAAATTTCCTTGCCTGATTGCGGTTGGCTAAAGGCAATAGCGAAGAGAAAGATGCAGCACCAGCTGCGACTTTCCCCCGACACCGCAGAAGTGTCCTGCATCTGTTAAGCAGAAGCAACCTCCTGATAAGAGTGTTTCCTGAATCTTGTGAGCTGTAGTCCCCGGAAGTATCCCATAAGCGGCTTCGACTGAAGTGCCATCGAGAGCCCACCCTAAGATCCTGAAGGCGCCCAGTCGAAAACTTCTTGCCAAAAGCGCGAGCTACTCGGTTTCCGCAACGGCCGTCAGCGCTCTCAGTTCCCCAAATCATCTCTTCTGGGTTTCCGCTCATGGATCACCACAATGAGCGCCTACTTGAAATGTCAAGCAATGGAATCTCAGACCCCATTCTCTATGGGCGTCACATCGACGTCGTTATAGTACGGTTATCTTGCGTCTACTTCGGGCTCGATTACGGGTTCGACGTATTCTCCATTCGACAAGTTTCAGTTTCAACTGAACTGGGCCCAGTTTTTCTTCTCCCCTGGTCCAAGGCAGCCGACGGCTGCTCCGATGACCGACTATTCTGACTCCTGGCCCTATGAACCCAAACGGAGTAGGCGGGAGATCATCTCAGCCATCGACGGCACGGACGCGCATCAATATTCATTGGTTCACGAAAGATGAGGTTACGCTTCACAAACATAATATATGCAGGGAGCGTCTCGGCAATGCTCAGCGCCTAAATTTCGGAACGATGGTCCGCCTCTCCACCCAGCGAGCTACCGTTAAGAGTCGGAAGGCGTTCTGCACTCTCCAACACGCTCTTCCATCGCCACTCTCAGTCAGTTGTTGTTCCGAACGTTTGCTGCTGGGGGTGAGAACATCGTCCTAAGATGCTCCGAAGGCCCCTCACGCAGGCTGTGGCTAGCACAGCTCGCAGAACAACCCCTATAATCTGCCGGGGCACAGCGACACGCCTCATGTGAGTTCACGTTGAGATAAAGTTACGTGAAAGACTTTTAGAGAAGGTCACTGCATGCAAGGTCGCGCTATCGAACTGTTCGACAATTCTTTGCGATCAGAATCCTCTCCGATTCTTTCGGGAGCTCTATTCGAGGGCAAGCGGAACCTTCAGCCCTTGAGGACTCGGAACCAGTTTTCCCCGGTAGACTCCAAGGGTTCGCAGATTCGATGTTCGAGTTCACAGTTCGGGATGGGTGCAACGAATCCTAAGGCTAGGTCCCGCGCGCTCGGGACAGATATCATTATCTCAATCACGCCAACGAAAGCTGCTCTCGATGACAGTTCAACCGATTGCTGAACGAAATCATTCGGGAATCATCCAGCGTTGCTCGTTCTCACCTGTTTTTTTGAGGGAAAATCTCTTCGAATGGGGAGAGGTAGAACTTGGCGAAAGCACGCGTTTCCGTCCCAGAGCGCTCATTGGATCGCTTGACGCGATCCTTGCTCGATTTTCGATAGAGCGAACTCCGCCAATCACTATGACACAATTTTCCTTGTTTGCTCGTTTCCTGATACTGAACTCGAGAGCGATCCTTAATTCTCGATTCGCTACAGAATTTGAGTGAGCACCAAACCCTGTTTCAGCTTCCGCAATGCCCCCGCAGTTCAGAAAGCCTTCCCATTGTTGGAATCAAACCGACTCCCATCTCAGATCAGGTGCTACAGCTCTGGTGAGTCTGATTTCCCTAGTAATCGTTCAAACGAGCCAGACCCAAATCTGTGATGTACAGCTAGCACTATGATTCGATAGGCCACTGAAGAATCGTTGGTCGAATGTGATTTGAGAACAAAGTCTCTCATACTTTCTAGACAACCTGCCTTCCCACACTAAGGTGGCCCTTCCGGCCCTATCTCCGACCATGGAGCAAGGAACAATTGTTTCTTGGGACAAGAAAGAAGGTGACAAACTCAACGAAGGAGATCTCCTCTGCGAAATCGAAACGGACAAAGCGACAATGGGATTCGAAACTCCTGAAGAAGGCTACCTCGCCAAAATTATCCTGCCTGCCGGATCGAAGGACGTTCCTCTAGGGAAACTTCTCTGCATCATAGTTTCCGAAGAAGCCGACGTCGCCGCCTTCAGAGACTTCAAGGACACGGGATCTCCCACCGCACCGGCTCCGAAATCAGCGGCTACGCCCGCCCCAGGACCTGCACCAGCAGCTCCGAAACCGGTAGCAGCTCAGATAACGCAACCAAGTGCACCCGCGAGCCTCTTCGCACCGGGCCAGAGGATCAAGGCTTCGCCTTTCGCCAAAGCTTTGGCCGCTGCTAAAGGTTTGGATCTGGCATCCGTTGCGGGCACTGGGTTCGGAGGGAGAATCGTCGCCGCTGACCTGAACGCAGCTCAACCTAGCGGCACCTCAGGTGCCGCCGATTCGGTTCTTGAGAAAGTCCCCAGCTCCAGATACACGGACATCGACTTGACGAACATGCGCCAGACCATCGCCAAGAGACTGTCGGAGTCCAAGCGGCAGATCCCGCATTATTCATTGACCGTCGAGATCGAAATGGATGACTTGCTCAAACTCCGAGAGGAGCTCAACTCCAACCTCAAGGACGTGAAACTCTCTGTCAACGACTTCATAGTCAAGGTGAGCTTGCGGAAGAGCTTCTCCGAACAAACATATGAATGATTTTCTCCCCGTCACTGGAAGTGTCAGATCAGAGTCGGAACCTCGACTTTCAATGCTCTCCTCTGACATTTCAGGCCTCCGCGCTGTCCTGCAAGAAAGTTCCGGCTGCGAACTCTGCGTTCATGGATACTTTCATTCGAGAGTTCAAGGCTGTAGACGTCAGCGTCGCGGTTTCCACTCCCGATGGACTCATAACGCCGATCGTCTTCAATGCGGACTCGAAAGGTCAGTCGACGAACCGCCCCAGTAACGAGCTTTGGTTCTATTCTCATCGATCACTTCATCCAAGAAGCTCATTGACCCGCGTGCGCGGGCTGGAGATCTGAGAGAGAAGAGCAGTTGATTCTACAACCCTCCGGACTTGAAACTCGGAATGAAACTTTGCATGCTTTGATTACCTCAGGTTTGCTGGAGATCAGTCAGGATACGAAGGAGCTCGCCAACAAGGCTCGCGAGAAAAAACTTCAGCCTGCTGAGTTCGTCGGAGGGACGTTCACTGTTTCCAACCTGGGAATGTTCGGAGTGGATCATTTTTCGGCCATCATCAATCCTCCCCAGGTGAGTTTCATGGTCAAGCTGATGATGTGTCCGTTCCCACCTTGGATGGGATCCGTCTGAGCGTCACTTGAATGAATTCCGGGGTCTACGAGCACCTAGTCTCTGCTAATCTCGCGAGCCGGCCTATTCTCATAACGTCCTGTTAACCTTTCGCAGTCGTGCATCTTGTCTGTCGGCAGAACAACTGAGATTGCAAAGCCCTGCAAGGAGAACGGATATCGTTCGGTGAAAGTGATGAAAGTCACTCTGAACTGCGATCATCGTGTGGTTGACGGCGCCGTGGGCGCTCAGTGGTTGCAGGCGTTCAGGAGTTACCTCGAAAAGCCACACACCATGCTGCTGTAGAGATTTCCCCTTCTTGGAGAGTTTCGGCTACTCTGTGGTCGATCGATTGATATCTCTCGCCGGCAACGAACGAATCTTTTCATCTCGTGGGGGGAACAGCAGCAGCAGCCAGTTTTGGCATATTGGAGATTATGGTTCCCAGAGAGAACATCTTCCTCCGCTGATGAGGACCTTTGTTGCCGCAGCAGCAATGGCTATCCCGAGGAACGGGCAATCAAAACAGAGGCGAAATATCGTTTGTTGACTGTTTCTGAGGTTTTTCTCTGAGGATGCTCTGAGCTTCGCTCGCTGTGAGATTGTTCCGGGTCGGATATCAATAAAGGACAAGCGAAGAGAGGTGGGTGTTGTAATACGGTTTTGTAATATATTGTAAAGACACTAGTCACTCGTCGGAAGGAATAAAGTTATATGCTCCTAAAATTTGATGCCGCGTCTTCCACGCCTGAGACTGTTCCCTGTCTAGCAGCGTACAGACGCTGTGCGAGAAAGTTCGCAGTCGTTGTACGTCGGGAGCAGGTCAGAGATGAAACATTCTTTGAAATCGGGAATAGCCATCAACGAAAAATACGACTCGGAACGGTTTTGGAGTGCAGCTCCTCGCTGTATCCTCATGTTTAAAGTTCAGATGTCCTGCCGCTAATATCGACGAGTCTTAGCTCGTGAGTAGCTCACTATGAATGGCGTTTCCGAGGGTGACCGGTAGAGGACGGGTCGTTTTTGAAGGGACGCGTTCGAAATCAAGCATTCTTAATCCCGCAAAGCGGAACACTGATTGCAGCTCAATTCGAAGGGAACGGCACAAGCCTGCAGAATGTTATAATGTAGGGCTCCCGTCAATCGCGACTCAACGATAGTCATCGTAGAAGCCTCGTTGTGAACGAGGATCCAGGCATCAGCCGAAGACAACCGGGGTGGTTTTCGACTCCGTGACTCGGAGCACTGAACTTCATCGACCTAAAATACGTCCCTCGCTGACCGAAAGCGTCTGGAATCGAGTGACCCGTCGGGCGAGGAGCTCAGGCTTTTTCCGATGTATGAATGCGAGCGATTGCTGGATGGCAATGATCCAGACGGAAGAAGCCATTGAAGAAGGTAACCATCCTCCTGACGACATGTCGGAGTGCCCATCCCGGCGAAGAACTGTTCATTTCATGAAGATGATGCTCATTTGAGAGACGAGCGATGCACAGTTGACAAGTACGAAGGGGCAAAGCAAAGTTAGTGCCAAAACAAAATCAAGCTCGAATATTCCCGACCCTGTATGATCGGCTTCGTCTGTCAGTTTGTCCGCATTCCTTCTGGAACACATGGGGGTGATTCCTGAACCGTTCTGACAATACTTTCCCGAGTCTGGGAGGAGTCATTCCGGGACCAATCTTTGCATACTTTTCGGATCGAATCTCAGCGAAGGTGCTGAAGCAACTCACTGATGTTGAGACGGGATATCACAGATCTCTCCAACCGCATACTAAAGAGTGGAGAAGAAATACCAGCGGACTGGAGGAACGGCAAAGTCGTGATATTGGAAAAGGCGAACTCGGAAGTGGCGACCTCTCTTCGTATCGGCCAATCACCATCTTTACCAAAACACCAGACGCGTCTTCACCAAAATAATCGGGGAAAGGATGCAGACCTGGATAGAAGACAAAGGGATACTGGGAGAAATGCAAAACTGATTTCAAAGAGGGAGGAGAGGTGATGACCACACTTTCATTCTCACCTCCGCACTGAAAATGCTCAGAACCGATGAATCAGTGTTATTTTGCGTTTACTTGATTGCACAGCCGCCGCGTTGCTCACGAATCAGACCAGCAGAAAAATCCACTGCTACGTAAATAGTATTTTCTCCCACGCTTGATTCCATTACGCTTCGGGCGAAATGTACAGCGGCTTAGGTTTCACTGATCGCACAACGAACGTTGGAATGATAGATATGGTACATCGTTCTTGGAATTCAACGTCATTCGCGTGATCGCCGAGCCATACCGGGTGGGTTCCGTCTGTCCAGAGTGCCGGGAGTGTATTGAGTAGGAGGGAGTGCATCTCAGTTTCGGCCGAAAGCCCAGCCGAAACGTTCCTCCGAGCAGATTTCGAGCGACACATAAAAGCGGAAACCAGTTGGAGCGGCGCCAGTCGAGACGCCGTTACATTATATGTGATGAGAATGGTTGTGTACACTGCGGAATTTCAGCCGATACCGACTAGATCAGGAGCCCCAAGTCAGGAGCCGCTGACCGCCGCACTGTTAGCCTTATGCATCTCGATGGACACACGCTGAAACAGGAACACCGAAGCTCTCCTGTCTCCCGTCACCACTTCAATTCGCCTTCCGAGTTCTTCGAGGAACGTCTGCGTTGAGCTCTCCACGACATCGAGGGTCTCCAACGCTTTAGGCTGGACACTGAAACGGGATTCCAGCTCCCTGTATTTCGACATCTCACTCGCCTTCGCCATATTGGCGACTATCCCAGGGCCACGAGCGGCGCCGCTGCGGTACGACGGCGCTAGAGTATCCCAGACCGTGGCGTCCCACACAAGTGACTTCCCTGCCTTCCATGACGACAGTGTGAGGCCGTCGGGTCGGAGCGCCGAGTTACCTGAGAGCCCCGTCGGTTCCAAGTTGCTGGCAGCCCCTGCAGAGCCAAGAGCGTGCGAAATGACGGAGTTGAGAGCCCTGTGCCGAGGATGTCGGCCGCTACTGCGGGAACAGCTGAGACCGTGATCTCCAAACGCTGCGAATTACATCTGGCGCACCGGTGAGGAGCTCAGATTGCAGCTCCCAGTCGGGGTCCGGCAGCGATGCGGAGTGTGTTGTTGTCCAGCATCGTGCCTAACGACGGGCATGGAGTGGCATAAAGCCATTTTCCACTGGTCGCATGGAAAGCGGCATGTGATCTGGCCCTATCACGATCATCAACGGCGTCTCTGAGCAGCTCCGCCTTCCTTGTTCTGGTGACCACTGCAGCAACGTGGCCTGGAAGATCTTTCCTGGAATATCGTTCCACTGGCTCCGAAATCTCACTGATAGGGAATCGATTCGGGCACAGATGTGGGCAGAGACCTCTCGTGGAGACAAGCTCGTGGCCAGGTCCCTAACCTGAGCCAGGGAGCCAAGATGAGCGCGGGTGCTCAGATCCGAGATTGAGCGGACGCCGAGGCCGAGTAACTAGTTGGAAACACTCGACTCTGCGAGAATGGTTTCTCATACATGACTTAATGTACATGACCGAGGAATGGTTGACAATCAACTTCGAGGAATGGTTTACAATCAACTTCGAGGAATGGTTGACAATCAACTTCGAGGAATGGTTGACAATCAACTCCGAGGAATGGTTGACAATCAACTTCGAGGAATGGTTGACAATCAACTTCGAGGAATGGTTGACAATCAACTTCGAGGAATGGTTGACAATCAACTTCGAGGAATGGTTGACAATCAACTTCGAGGAATGGTTGACAATCAACTTCGAGGAATGGTTGACAATCAGCCTCAAGGAATGGTTGACAATCAACTTCGAGGAATGGTTGACAATCAACTTCGAGGAATGGTTGACAATCAACTTCGAGGAATGGTTGACAATCAACTTCGAGGAATGGTTGACAATCAACTTCGAGGAATGGTTGACAATCAACTTCGAGGAATGGTTGACAATCAATGAACTCCTGTATCAATCAGGGACCGGATCCCCCGGCGCAAGACGACGCGCCGCGACACTTCTTTTTCGCTACGGCGAGTGTCGCCGCCGTAAGTTTTTCAGTTCACGGGCGCCGCCGTCCGGAATGCCCGCGGCGCCGGTGGAAACCCATTACAAGTTCCTACCTTTTTTTTTTTTTTTTTTTTTTTTTTTTGGGGCCAGGGAGAAAAATGCGTGATGCAGACCATGCCACAGCTCCAGCACGATACTGTGGGAGTCGCAAACCCACTAAAAACCTGGTGATTCCCGAACCCCCGCTTTCGGGCGGAGGTGCCGCTCTCACGGACGGAACTGGGTTAGCATTACTTCGAACTCATGAGAGCGGGAGTCGTTCTCTCTCCCCTTCACTCCTCCCGTTCCTCTACTGCTGGCAAGCTATGTGCGTGTTTGAGTGGTGTTGTATGTGGTGAACGTGTACCGTTGTCGTGTGCCGTGATTTGCAGTGAACGTCTCTGCCATTGTCCGTTTTGTGCTGGTGTCTAGCTGCCAGTGTCCTTCTAATCGCTATTCTCACTCGTCCGAAGAAAGCCAATCCCCATTGCTCCACTTGTCTCGTGAGAGACCGTCAGCTCTCTCGCGGGCTCAGAGGCCCTCTCTTGCGAGCGGGCCTCTTCCCCCGCTTCTGCCCTCTGACGTGTCCCGGAGTTCGCGACAAGCCGCGACCTCCTTGCTTCCTCCCTCGCTGTTTTCCCCATCATTATCCTTTCCAAGTACCCTGCGACAGCCTTCCACTCCTCCCTCCCCCTCAGCCCGAACTCCACCATCTCCCTCACACCAGTCCCCTGAAAACCTTGAATTCCCTCCCGTCTGATGTCTCCAAGGGCGTCGCAGTGCAAAACGGTGTGCTCCACCCCGTCGGACTCCCCGGACGTGCACAGGACGCAGACATCAAAGTCCGTTTTCCCTATTTTCACCATGAATGTCTGGAACTGCCCATGCCCCGTCAGCACCTGGGTCATCCCGTAGTTTAAATCCCCGAACTCGCAGCCCATCCACCCCTTGAGATCCCTGATTAATTCCCTCGTCCATTTGCCCTTCGATTCCCCGACTAGTCCCGCATCCCACTCCCTCTGCCATTGTTTGATGGTATCGTCCCTGGCTGTTTCCCGTCCCTCCCCTTCCTGCCCCCAGCACCTGGTTCTCTCTAACGCCAGGAGGTCCCACGGCACCATCTTGGCGAGGACAAGGGCAGCCTCCGTCGAAACCGTGCTATACAAGTTCCTACCTGGAGGTTCTTATCAGGGTCTGGTCAACTCAGATTTGATCCCGGGAAGTCAGAAAAACCCGAGCCGAAAAAAATGCTCGAAAATCAAACCGACGTAAGTCCGAAAACGACGTAAGTCGAGGTTCGACTGTATTGTATACCCGGTCTCTTGTTCTCGGATGATATCGTACCCCTTGCTAGAAAGTACTTCTAGGAGCCACGACGGAATACGGAGGCGTGCATGAACTGATATTCAACCCCGCAAAAAGCGAGGTAGTGGTCTACTCATCCCACTAGGGCCGAGAGGGAACTGAGGATACAACGCAAGGATGTACCGGTGGCTCAAAACTTTGAATACATTGGCATCGCGCTTCCGGACACCGGGAAGAAATCTGGGAGAAAGCAGCGATATCTGCCCTACCCCTGATGCACGCATCGTCTGTTGGGGGTTTCAACAGATTCGAAATCTCAAAAGTGCAATGGAAATCTACAGCGGTTTCAAAGATAGGCCACCAGCGCATCTTTGTTTTCCGGCTGAACCTCTCAGCCAGCCCTCAGAAGTGTCCCGGAATCACCTTTCGGTATTGCTCCAGTAACACTCCCTATCGCCTCGCAAATCCCAATGCGGGCGGTGGGCTTGGGTCTTAAGATGGTTCAGATTTAATTCTGATATAAATTAAATCCTCTTTTTACCACATGAGAAATTTTTGTTGTCGGCCGGGGATCGAACCCGCGATTGCTAGCTTAGCGTGGCACCCAAGGCGTTGGTTTATGCCACACGGCCAACGAGCCGACCAGCGCATGACTGACAGAGAAACTCGAGAAAAGCAGACGAAAGGCAGGAAAGTGGGCGCTAGGTATCCCAGGTCCCCGAGTTCTCAACGAGTTCATCCGAGGAGAGCTTAGATGGTCGTCCTTCAAAGCAGGAAGCGCCCAAAGCAAGCTGAGATACATGAAGACGGTCAGGGAAACGCCGATTCCAGGAAACGGAGCGCCTAAAAGCAAAATATCACTGCGAAGATATTAGGAATCCAATCACAAAGGTCGACCGCTTCTCAGGCTTTTCGGTGAACTTATCAAGAACAGGATACAGTGAATCCAAGCCAGACGTTCGAACATGCTTTTAAATCTGGTCTACGAACGTACACCAGGGGCAAAACCACCCTTGTTGTGGATGGCCACCATAGCTACTTCACGACAACAGCAAGGGTAGCGCCCTACTGGCTCTGGCTCGAGCAGATATGCTGCCAACTAGAGCCAATGAGATGAACTCTGGATCAGACAGAACCTGTCCCAGATATGGGGTTAACGGGGAGACGATGAAACACGTTATATTCGAATGAAACGGTATCTATTTCACCGAAGATGAATTTCTGCATCGTCTCGGACTCCACGGGGGAACAAGTAAAGCAACTGAAGTGGAAGGTACGGGAAACATCCCGGAGGACTGGGACAGAAACCAGAATTGATCTGGTGAACTCATCGCGCCTGATACGAGAAGCTGATTATTATCTAACTACCTATATATGAAAACACATGTGGATACGATAATCTGGATCAATAGAACCACAGCCATTACTCATATCCTGAAGTTTCGCGACAAGATTTATACCTTCATTCTGCGTCGATTGTGTTCGAGGAGCGGCTTCAGTAGCAGTAGAGATACGGTGTTTCAGAATCGAATCCTTGGATCGAACAACTCGTTTCAGTGAATTGGTGCTGACCTGAGGTGGCTTTAACGACGCGGTTCGGGAGCTAGGTCCTTCCAGAATTGGAGTCGTTCGAGCTCTTCCAGAAATTCGAACAACGAAAAGACACCTAGAAGAAGCCAGAGCGCTGAGGCGACATGGAAGAGAGAGAGAGAGAGAGAGAGAGAGAGAGAGATTGAGCGCCAGGACCTGGAGATTCCCGTAGGAGAAGCTCCACCCCACGGAACAAAGGAAATCATGGATCTCACTCCAACGGCGAAAAGCCTCACTAGTAGAGACCGGTCCCCGGCACACGAGACCGAGCAAGACAAGAGGATCAAAGCGAGGCATGCCGACATAGAGGTGTAGGACCTACTCGAATCCCTTATTCGGGAGAAGAAACGGAGATTAAAGGGAATAGAGGTCAGAAACGTGGCAAAGCAGGCCAAAGAGCTCACCAGAGCCCTCGAGAGAAAGACTACAGGGAATGATCCCCATGGTCCTTCGTCCTGGTAGCAATGGACGAGAAGAAGACTCCGAATCGGAGCTTATCGGAGAACTATCCGCTATTCGAACAAAACTCGAAGAAACCAAAAAAGAGATCCGATAGCTAGAGGTGGCAGTAAGAAAGTCCGAAACTGATTGTGAGATCCGAAACCCAAAGACGATAATCTACGAGATGAAGGGAGAAAAGCCCTTGTGGCCTGGCATTGAGGCAAGAGGCGAAGCCAGAGCCGTAGAAATAATAGAAGAACTAGGTCGGGCGCAAACTTTCAACGAAATCGTACAGGCGACAGCGGAACCGTGGTCAAAGCAAACAAACGAGAGGACGAATCTTTCAAAGAGCAAAATCGTCGGAAACAGGAGTCTCCGAGTCTTCATGCACTCTGTGGGGGAGAAGGATCCTCAAACATTGAATGTAATCGAGCGGTTGGCGAAGTTTTTCCCTGCTGTGAGAGAAATCAACACCCTCGAGGACGGAGAGATAGCCTTCACTCAACGATCCTATTGCCAACCTGTGCAGAAACGGAAACCTGAAGCAGAAGGAAGAACGAGAGACCGCACTTGTCGGAAAGCTCAAAGAAAGCGCCACGCTAGTCGATGTAGCCAAGCTTCTAGAGAAGATCGCGCAAGAAGTCAAAGAACGCAGCATCCCGGCCGATGGAAAGATCCTCTTCAAAATTCCAAACGAGACGAAAACTCCAGAAAGATACTATTAGAAGCATACTGCACAGGATTCAATATACAGAACGGGGTTGAAATGTCGATCAAACCGATCAACAATAAGGAAGGCCCAAAGAGAGATACAAGAAGGATATCTAGGAGGCAAAACCGAACCACGTTGGAGGTGGCGAGCTCAGGAGACAACTCCGCAGGAGCAGAGTTGGGCAGATTCGAATCAAGAAACATCGAATCGAGAGCCGTCGAATCAGGATCGAATCATCTGATTCGAATCACTCTGATTCGACGGTTCTTGATTCGAATCACTTTTGGAATAATGATTCGAATTTTCTTACTATATATAATTGGCTCAGTCCGGACCAGTCTGACCAAACTTTTCAAAAGCTGGAGGGGTGATTCGAGACCAATCTGACCATACTTTTCAAAAGCTGGAAGGGTGATTCTGGGACCAATCTGACCATACTTTCCAAAAGTTAGAGGGGTGATTCCGGGACCAGTCTGACCTTACTTCTCAAAACGTGGAGGGGTGATTCCGGAACCGATCTAGCCATTACTTCCCTCGTCTGGGGGGGGGGGGGTGATTCCGAGACCAATCTGACCATACTTTCCAAAAGCTGGAGGGGTGATTCCGGGACCAGTCTGACCATACTTCTCAAAACGTGGAGGGGTGATTCCGGAACCGATCTAGCCATTACTTGCCTCATCTGGGGGGGGGGGTGATTCCGAGACCAATCTGACCATACTTTTCGAAACATGCAGGCGTGATTCCGGGACCAGTCTGATCATACTTTAAAAAAAGCTGGAGGGGTGATTCCGAGACCAATCTGACCATACTTTTCAAAAGCTGGAGGGGTGATTCCGGGACCAATCTGACCATACTCTTCCAAGTCTGGAGGGGTGGCTCGGAGACCAATCTTCCTCAAGTCATCTCAAATCTGACCATACTTTTCTGAACCTGGAAGGGTGATTCCGGGACCAATTTGACCATACTTCCTCAAGTCTGGAGGGGTGATTCCGAGACCAATCTGACCATTACTCCCCGAGTCTGGATGGCTGATTCTGGGACCAATCTGACCAAATTTTTAAAAGCTTTGGGAGTGATTTCGAGACAAATCTGACCATACTTTTTCAAACCTGGAAGGGTGATTCCGGGACCAATTTGACCATACTTCCTCAAGTCTGGACGGGTGATTCCGAGACCAATCTGACAATTACTACCCAAGTCTGGGGGGGGGGGGTGATTCCGAGACCAATCTGTCCATACTCTTCAAAACCTGGAGGGGTGATTCCGAGACCAATCTGACCATACTTTTCAAAACCTTGAGGGGTGATTCCGAGTTCAATCTAACCATACTTTCCAAAACCTGGAGGGGTGATTCCGAAACCAATCTCATCAAACTTTTCAAAAGGTAGAGGAGTGATTCCGGGACCAATCTGACCATACTCTTCCAAGTCTGGAGGGGTGATTCCGGGGCCAATCTGACCATATTTTTCAAAAGCTTTAGGAGTGATTCCGAGACCAACCTGACCATACTATTTCAAGTCTGGAGGGGTTATTCCGGGACCAACCTGACCATACTTTTCTAAGTCTGGAGGGGTGATTACAAGACCAATCTGACCCTTACTTCCTAAGTCTGGGGGAGGGGGGGCGTGATTCCCGGACCAATCTGAACACACTTCTCAAAATTCGGAGGGGTGATTCCGAGACCAATCTGACCATACTTTTCAAAACCATAATGCTGACCCAGTGAAGAGAAGGAGAGAAAAATGATTCGGATCAGAAAATGACTCGAATCAGAATTCGATTCGAGTTACGTGATCGAACCAGAATGATTCGACTCAAAAGCTATCGAATCACATCTGATTGGAATCAAAATGATTCAAATCTGCCCAACTCTGCGCCGAAGTAATAAAATCCCTTGAAAAAACACGTAGACCCCAAGGCTTTTGGACATAACATCCAGTCCTTCGAGCAGACAGGGTAATCCACGGTGAAGCAGATCCACGAACGCAACAGAGGCGGACACAAGAAGCTAGCCAACTACATCAAGGAGAAACTAAAGCTCGGAGCCAAAGTTGTGTAGTGTGTATCATCAAAATCGGCGTGGGACAGTTAGTGCAAACTCCTGTGGGACAACCCGCCACTGAAACGAAAGTGTCATTGATATGAGGATGAATAAATACCAATACCACAACCATATTCCACATTCAGAGATTCCGGGATAAGATGGAAGTCTTGAATTTTCCCTTCAGATCGAATCGCTCGTGCTCAATACAAAACGACGACTCCACATATTCCGTTCCTCTGGATGTCGAATGAGTCTACCTGATTCCTAATTTTGTTTTATTCTGTGTCGATTGTGTTGGAGGAACAGCTTCGGGAGAAGTACAAATTCGATGTTCCAGAATCAAATTCGTTGATCGAACCACTTTCAGTGAATTGGTTCAGAGCTGAGGTGGCTTTATTGACGCGGTGTGGGAGCGAGGTGCTTTCGTGATTAGGGTCGTTCTTGCTCTTCCAGGAGCAGTTGCTGCAAAGACTGACCTCGCTCCTTTGAGTCGCCCTCGACTGAGATCGCTCTTCGTAGAACTTCATCCGAGGGCGCTTCACGATACTGCTGGCAGGCGGACTTTCGAACTCTCCCAGAGACCACGGTGCTTCAAAAATGGATTCGTCAAACGACGGCATTAAAAAAACTTGGATCCCTCCAAAAGCATGATCAGAACGGTGTGTTGCACTCGAACACAGCAAGATACATGAATGTATGACGGAGACCATCTCACTTCATTCTTGTCTCCGATTCCTACAAACGATATCTCTGGGTGGGAGAAACGTGACTTCTTAGCCCCTGCGGACCCATTGTGTGATTCTCAGCTCACGAGAAAATTCCAAGCTTCGGCCGAGTCTCTCCACGATATGACCATCTTTCGAGGTTGTACGATCGTCGGAAACTTCATGCGTGACACTTGCACGCGATCAAAATTTCGCTCGGTCAGAGACATCGATCCTTGTTTTGATTCTCGCAGCTTAATTCGAAGCTTTCTTCGATATCGTCTGCCGCATATATCCACTCGGGTTGAGGAGAAGTGATCTCCGTGCAGACATCAGGGGCAGTCCGTCGAATCGAGGGGGCGAGTGAGGAAGAATACTCAAGTTCCCTCACGAATGTTGCTCCGCTCGCGCGAGTGTTCCATTCCTCCTCGATTCCATTCGTTACACCGATCATACGACGGTTTCGCAGAAGTTACCTGAATGTCGACTCTCTCCATGCTGTGTTCCGACCCGTTTTTTGATGAGTGACAGACGGCTTTCGCAATAGAACACCAAAAGAATGAGGACGGCACAAGCCACAATAACGGGCTGAATTTTGCATATGCTTCGCATATCCAACCAATCGCTCAGGGTGTCAAAACCGAGAAAATGTTCCCGGTTGTCTCCGATAGACCGAGGAGCGTCAAGAGCATGGAATCTCCCCAGAACACCATTCTCGTATTCCTCTATCTTGAGAGATTGACGCGATGCCATTTTGAAACAATCGGTCAACAAAAGAGCTCATACGCGGCAAAATCAACAGGAGTTGTCCCATGGTTGCTGTCCTCGTGGATACGGAAGACATCAGATTTTTCTGGAAAATCATAAAGTTCTGGAGACCTCCGCTCCCGGGCATCGGCTTCCCTCCTCGCAAAATTTCCCGGTGCAGCGGCTTCCCGACCATGGCTAGTTGCTTTTGTTTTATGTTGCAAAGACAGGCACCATCCGAGAGATGATGACGCACAATGTTTTTGGATTGACATTCGAGCAGGAAACGACAGTCAATCTTTTGATCGCAACCACGGTACATTCGGGGACCAGAAAAGATGCCATGATGAAGTTCGTGTAGATGCGGGAGAGGAAAAAGCAGAGCGCGAGGACGGAGCCGGTAGCGAGTAAGTGCGAGAAGCGACTGATGTGGGCTTCGACCTCTATAGCTGTGATCAAGCTCAGAGAGACTCGGGTTGCGGTGCTCCGAAAAGTACCGACCCTCATCCATGACAGCAATCCTACAATCATCGATGCGGAGCATAAACTCGCAATCCAAACGTCTATTTTGAAAGGCTCGACCAGAACCGTGACATCGTTCTCATGCCGGTGGATGATGGAGTTACAAACGGTCAAATCCCCCTGGGACATTGAATAGCGATTCATTAAGGATCGCTCGAAATTCTTTTCAACATGCGCAGTCATCGAGAATGTTGTTTTGATCGTTGAGGACCCACACCTGACTGTGCTGTGGAGATATTTCCTCACATACGCGAGTTTCAAAGCTTGTGTGGTGAAGACAGACTCCACGCGGCACTGTTCTTCGCGCAATCGACAGGATTTCAAGCTCTCGTTCCCAGTCCAAAAAACTATGTGGTCAAAGCGGTGTACGCAGCTGAAACGCCGTCGACGATCGTCGTACCAATAAAGCGTGTTCACCAAAGGCTCAACTTTGAGTCTGGAGCTCCCGCCCGTAACAATATGCAGAAGGCAGTTGTGGCGAAAGTTCTGGAACGGAACCGGAGGGATGAAGGAGAACGTGAATGAGAATTTCGAGATCGACGATAAAATGACAACCTTGAGAGAGGTAGCCAGGACCTCGAGGTATAATGGAATCGGCACAGCGCCCGACATCATCAAAGCTCGATCTGATTCTATGGACGTCATCACCATCAAACTCGAGTTGACCTTGCACCTTTCATTAAGCAAGATACCGTCCATGTCCAGGATCAGCAATCGCCCTGGTTCAATGTTTCGGTTAGCGGCGAAATTCTCAGCCTCGATCAAAACGTTCTCCACGTTGAGTTTTTTCGACGTTTCGCTCCTGCTCGTGGAGACGGTTTGCTCCAATAGGAGCGTCAACGTAAGCAGAAGTATTGAAAATTTTCGACCTGGCACATCCGCAGATAGAAAGCGGTTTCTCGCAGCCGCGGAGGGCGCGTCACGCAGTGGGACCGACTTCGGTTCGAATGGTTCCATATTGGAATGATCACCTCTCACCCGATCAAGGTCCTGTAGAAAAATCCTACCTGTCTGCGGCGAATCCTTGATGAGATCGGGTTCCAAGTAGAGGGAACGGAATGTTCGTGAAGTCAGCGTGAGGAATGTGAGGGTCGCTACGCATGGGGTTGGGCGAAACTCACAGCGGGAGAGCAGCCTCGGATTGACCTCGAGATGCAACCCTCAGATTAAAACATCGAGAACAGCAAAGCGTGCTATCTGGTGCCATTTTCCGTTTTCGCTCACCTCCTCACCACTAGTGGTGAAATCTTATCTATGTCGGGAATAATGATTGCAAGCTCATTGTGAATCCGAGGTTCGCGGCGGACTTGAATTCCTTGACGCTGCTGCATATATTCTCGCTTACTGATGGTGTGTTTGGATGATCAATCTCGCTCTGCCAAGTGGAACAATCACCGATCTCCCTCTCTGCTTCGGGCTCGGACAAAACGGAGCTCGGAGTTCGCCGAATCTCATTTGACGTAACAAAGGTGGGCGGTTCCCGCCGAGAGCCCAACTGATATGATAGAGGGTGAGGGCTCAATCTATTCCATGGAATCAGGGGCCGTGCATCCAATTCCCGCTAGCGTCTGGAGCTGACGGACTTCTTCTCGCAAGGCTGCGTTTGGAAGCTGAATATATGGAAGCCATGAGCGTCGGCACGCATTATACCCGCTGGACGATGTTGTGATTCTTTCATCGTGTCCAACTGGCAGAACGGGGTATTGCGGTGGTGGGTCTAGTGATGTCTCGACAGAGTCATGGAAACGACCCTCCCTTATCGTTCTACCCGGAGCGAGGAGACAACATCAGGAGTTCCGGGACATGCTTGCAATCATACGCTATTGAAATAGAAATATCCCATTCCAGCTCGATCATTATCAAGACTCTCGAGGAATACCAAGTATACCATATATCCATCTTATGGGCTATCGCATACTGCACAGCCGTATTCTGCTGTGGTTCCCCCGAATACTATTGAGCGCATGCATAGCTCATCTCAATATTCGAAAGAAAATGATAAATTGTCTCTGAGATCATTTCGGAACTTGGCCATTCCGGAAGTATTCCGCGTTGCCCCCTCTAAACGTTCCCTGATCCGAGGTTGGAAACAATGTTCAGGAGGCGGCATGAATTTTTTCCAAAACTCGGGAATCAATATTTGACTCTGAGATAAATATTCGACTCGGAAAACGGAAATACATACACCAGTTTCTAGATGGTTTCGGTGGTTTGGAAGCGTCTGTCAAAGGTGAAACTCAGTCTTCCGAATCGGATATTTATTCACGAGTCAAATATTGATTTCGATGTCCCGGAAATTCATGCCTATGCAGGAGTTACAAAAATATACGATTCATGTACGTGTGAGCTCCGATCATCATTCGAACCAGCCTCTTTCCGCAACGTTGTCGCTAGGACCCTCAGTCTGGCCCTCGGGTTTTTTCGTGGGTACGTGCGTGATTTGAGTGTGTGAAACGGACACAGGCTAGTAAGATTCTCAAGAATTTTCATTTGCAAACACCAACCCTGCAAAGAGGTCACACTCGCTTCGGACTTCGCGGAGTTCCGCGACCGGTAAGCGGCTCTCGGTGAGATGTAGACATATATATTGGTATAAGTAAGGATACTTTCCCATCCTCAATAAGAATTCACTGGTCTCGCCACGAGCAGCTCGCGATCTGAACGGCAGCATCAGTCACACGCAGTATTCTCGACAGAGAAAAAAACGGACAATAAATTGGTAGCTGTTGACGCGAGGGGTGATCAACCCAATCGAGTAATGAGTGACTGAGTCGGACGGAGAGATCACTGAATTTCTGGGCTGGAACCAGTGAACGGAGCGGGAACTGGGTTCCTATGTCCTGACTGGGCTGTCCGGCGGGAAGATCTCATGGGATATTCCCTTTCCTGTTTAATCTTTCGATGATTGGCGGCAGATTCGATCGAATTCTGTCTTCAGCTGATTGCTGAAGAGAGCTTTTCAGTCGCAGAACTCGACAGTGGCCATGGTAATGGGGTAGGAAATGGCTTCTCAGGCGAGTGAAAAAACGAAATCGGGTGTTCAGCTTTGGTTTCGTTCTTGAAACCGTTGAGTGTGTTGAGTCACGACTCCACCACGACTGAGGCGACCCTGAGATACAGTGGCGGACAATTGATCGGCAACCGGGAGAAGTTTTCGAAGGAACTGGGATGCTTGCTTTGAAGGTCCGACCTCGGGGTGCTCCGTGGTATATGAAGCCTCACATCGAGATTGAACACAGATAAGGAGGGGGGCAACGGGTGAGAATCAATGCAAAAATTATCGGAAAATTGATGGACAGGCAATCGATTGGGGATCAGTCAATCAGTATCAATTAAATACTTGGTGGCGTAACCTTTGGCTTTGATCACGGCTGCACATCTACGGGGCACAGATTCTATAAAGGCGACAAGAGAAGGCGTGTATGATGAAGCTCAAGAGGATTTCACTGCGATTTCGAGTTCCTCTTGGTTGCTATACCTCTGGCCACGCAGTTCACGTATAACCGAGTCCCAGACATCCCCTATCGGGTTCAAATACGGCGAATCCGCGGGCCATTGGAGAACTCTAGCTCCAACACCCGACGACGAGAAGCACCCCACACCATGATATTACCTCCCCCAAACTTTAATGTGGGAGTTGTGTATTTGGGATCATAACGTCGATTTTTCTTTTATTTTATTTTATTCCATTTTATTGGATCTTACATATGCACATATTTTCCCTTTCGTTTGTGGGGTTCATTGTATTGAGTTCGCAGATCATAATACTAACGTCTTAGTCGGTACGGGAATCCCGTCTGGGTGTATTTCCCTTCCTCGCATTCCAGAATGACATGTTTGTCGGTTTCTGAAGCTCCACATCGAGCGCATTTCATATCTATGGGAGGACCCTGGGAGTTCTGCCGGCTCGTGGTGTTGAGAATTTCTGTTCTGGGTAGCGCCAGCAACCGACTGGCCCGCGAGTTATCGTATATAGGGTGGTCATCGTGCGTAGAGCGCCAGGGCCGGACGGAGTCCCGCTGGGGTGGTGAAGCTCTTGGCCAGTAGATGGCCCGAATTGGTGGGGGATTTTTTCAATCAGCTGGTGAGGGAGGGGGCTCCCGCCGCCTTGGAGGAGGGCGGGGCTAATGCTCATACCAAAGGGAGGGGGAGGAGGGCAGAGGCCGATATGCCTCCTCAATAGCATGGGAAAATTGTTTGAGAAGGTCATCGTTGAGAGACTGCACGCGGAGATCGAGGATCTGGGGGCGCTATCGGGCGACCAATATCGTTTCAGGAGGGGTCTATCGACGGTCGAGGCAGTCAGATGGGTTATCAGCCGGGCGATGGAGGAGAGGGTGAAGTGCTCAGAGACTTGGAGATTCGTCTTGTTGGTGCTGCTCGATGTCGAGAACGCGTTAAACTCGCTGGAGTGGGGAAAAATGTTGCGGGCCATGAGGGAGGGGGGCTTCTCGGAGTACTTAATCCGGGTCGTTTCGTCGTATCTGAGCGAGAGGGGAATCGTTCTGGAAGGAGGAGATTTCAAAATCACGGCGGCGGTTCCCCGAGGTTCCATGATCGCATGGCAGCGTGAATGGGAGGCGGGTCTCTTACGGGAGTCGAAGGGGAAATGGACGAGGCATCTCATAAGAAACTTTAAAAGGATGGTGGACTGCGAGCACGGGGAGCTTAACTACGGGACAACCCAGATTCTCACGCAGCATGGTCAGTTTCAGACCTTCATGGTCAAAATAGGAAAGTCCGACTCTGATGTGAGCACCCTGTGCACTTCCGGTGAAACCGACGATGTGGAACACACCGTGCTTCACTGCGAGGCCCTTTGTTTTCCGGCTGAAACTCTCAGCCAGCCCTCAGAAGTGTCCGGAATCACCTTTCGGTATTGCTTCAGTAACACTCCCTATCGCCTCGCAAATCCCATTGCGGGCGGTGGGGTGGGTCTTAAGTTGGTTCAGACGCATTTTCCTTCCTAGACCCCACAAAAAAAAGAAAAAAAAAGGGTGGTCATCGTAAGTCGGGGATTTTCTCACTCTCTCTTGTTTTGCTCTTACATCGGTGAAAAACTATCCGATTCTGGATTTTTTTTCGCGTTCGATAGCTGGAAGGATGGCACATCTTATTTTTCTCGATCTTCTTGAATCGGTAGGGGGTTGAGTTTCGTAAATCGGCTCGATTATTGCCTCTCTCAACTTTTTCTTCAAAAAACAGTCGACGAGCTTCTGAAGTCGACCGATCGAATTCGGAAGTGCCGAGGTCGACGCAGGATGGGATGTTGCTAAAACGCCTGGCGACTCCAGATTTCTCAATCAGGATCTGTGGGAAGGACGAACGATCGTTTCAACCTTAACCTCAAGATCGACCCCCTGACCAGATCACGTCCTCTTTGAATGTTGACCCTTCAACTCCTCAGGGAAGCCGAATTCGGAAAATTTTCCGATAGCAAAAAGTTCTCAGATTGGTCCAGACTACCTCATCAAGGTTGGAACGATCTTTCGTCCTTCTCACAGATCCTGAGTAAGGAACCTGGAGTCGCCGGGCGATTTAGCAGAATCCTATCCTGCGTCGACCTTGGCACTTCCGAATTTGATCGGTCGACTTCAGAAGTTTGTCGACTGTTTTTTTTGAAGGAGTTGAACAAAAAAAAAAACAATTTTCGAGCCAATTCGCGAAAATCAATTTGCTGCCGACTCGAGAATCTGGAATCGGATAATTTTTCACCGATGTATGAGCGAAAGAACAGAGAGTAAGGAAATTCCCGACCTACGATGACCACCCTGTATGAAATTCCTCCTCGAGACCTCGAGTCTCTTTGAACTGTCGGTAAACAGTCAATGTGGATCTGGGCTCCATACTTCGTCTTCATATGATGTCTAACTAACGGAACCTTTATGCGTGAAACTTGCACGCGATCGAGATTTCGCTCGGTCAGAGACATCGATCCTTGTTTTGATTCTCGCAGCTTAATTCGAAGCTTTCTTCGATATCGTCTGCCGCATATATCCACTCGGATTTAGGAAAAGTGATCGCCGTGCACACATCGGGGGCAGTCCGTCGAATTGGGGAGGCGAGTCAGGAAGAGTAACTCAAGTTCCCTCAGGAATGTTGCTCCGCTCGCGCGAGTTCTACATTCCTACTCGATTCCATTCGTTACGCCGATCATACGGCGGTTTTGCAGAAGTTCCCTGAATGTCGAGTCTCCCCTTGCTATGTTCCAAACCGTTTCTTGATGAGTGACAGACAGCTTTCGCAGTAGAAGACCAGAAGAATGAGGACGGCACAAGCCACAAAAACGGGTTGAATTTTGCAAAAGCTTCTCATATCGAACCAATCGCACACGGTGTCGAAACCAAAGATTTCTTCCCAGTTGTCTCCGATAGACTGAAGATCGTCCGGAGGATGGAATCTCCCCAGAACACCATTCTCGTATTCCTCTATCTCACTCTTCCCGGCTTCCAAGCGCGAGATTGTCGCGATGCCATTCTGAAACAATCGGTCAACAAAAGAGCTCACCCGCGGCAAAATCAACAGGAGTTGTCCCCTGGCTGCTGTCCTCGTAAATACGGAAGACATTATATTTTTCTGGAAAAACATAAAGTTTTGGAGATCTTCGCCCTCCGGCATCGACTTCCCTCCTCGCAAAATTTCCCGGTGCAGCGGCTTCCCGGCCATGGCAAGTTGCTTTGGTTTTATGTTGCACAGACAGGCACCATGCGAGAGATGATGACGCACAATGTGTTTGGATTGACATTCGAGCAGGAATCGACAGTCAATCATTTGATCGCAACCGCGGTACATTCGGGGGTCCAGAAAGGATGCCATGATGAAGTTCGTGTAGATGCGGGAAAGGAAAAAGCAGAGCGCAAGGACGGAACCGGTAGCAAGTAAGTGCGAGAAGCGACTGATGTGGGCTTCGACCTCTAGAGCTGTTATCAAGCTCAGAGAGACTCGGGTTGCGGTGTTCCGAAAAGTACCGACCCTCATCCACGACAGCAATCCCACAATCATCGATGCGGAGCATAAACTCGCAATCCAAACTTCTATCTTGAAAGGCTCGACCAGAGCCGTGACATCGGTCTCTCGCCGGTGGATGATGGAATGACAAACGGTCAAATCCCCCTGGGACATTGAATAGCGATTCATAAGGAATCGCTCAAAACTTTCTCCAACATGCGCAGTCATCGAGAACGTTGTTTTGATCGTTGTGGACCCACACCTGACTGTGCTGTGGAGATATTTCCTCACATACGCGAGTTTCAAAGCTTGGGTGGTGAAGACAGACTCCACGCGGCACTGTTCTTCGCGCGACCGACAGGATTTCAAGCTCTCGTTCCCAGTCCAGGAAACGATGTGGTCGAAGCGGTGCACGCAGCTGAAACGCCGTCGACGATCGTCGTACCAATAAAGCGTGTTCACCAAGGGCTCAACTTTGAGACTGGAGCTCCCGCCCGTAACAATATGCAGAAGGCAGTTGTGGCGAAAGTTCTGGAATGGATCCGGAGGGATGAGGGAGAACGTGAATGAGAATTTCGAGACCGACGATAAAACGACAACCTTGAGAGAGGTAGCCAGGACTTCGAGGTATAATGGAATCGGCACAGCGCCCGACAACATCAAAGCTCGATCTGATTCTATGGACGTCATCACCATCAAACTCGAGTTGATCTTGCACCTTTCATGAAGCAAGATACCGTCTATGTCCAGGATCAGCAATCGCCCTGGTTCAATGTTTTGGTTGGCGGCGAAATTCACAGCCTCGATCAAAACGTTCTCCACGGTGAGTCTCTTCGGCGTTTCGCTTCTGCTCGCGAGGCCCGTCCGCTCCAAGAGGAGCGTCAACGTTAGCAGCAGCATTCAGAAATTCAGACTCAGCACATGCATCTGAGGCATCCGCCAGGAGCACTCCAGGATCATCTATCGCAGAAGTACCTGCTCATTGCAAGAGGGCTGAGAGCAGATGACGCAATGGACTCGATTTAGGTTTCAGTGGTTTCACATCGGAGTGATCACCACTTGCCCGATCCAGGTCCGGTGGAAAAGTCTTACCCGACTGCGGCTAATCCTTGAAGAGTAAAGGAAACGAAATGCTCGTGCAGTCAACCTGAGGAAGGAATGCACACTAGCAGATGACTGGCTTTCGGAATGGGGGTCGACTACGCATGAGAGCGGACGAAACTCACAGCGGGAGAGCAGCCTTGGATTGACCTCGAGATACAACCCTGAGATTGGAAAACCGAGAACAGCAGAGCTTGCTATCTGGCTGTGTTTCCCGTCTCAGGTCACCTCCTCACCGCTAGTGCGGGGATATCATATATTCCGGCGATATTGATCGTTAGCTGATTGTGAATTCAGGGTTTGCGGCGGACTTGGATTCCTTGACGCTTCTGTATGCATTTTCGCATACTGATGGTGTATTTGAATGATCAATCTCGCTCTGTTGAGTGAGACAATCGCCGATCTGCCTCTCTGCTTCGGGTACTGACAAAACAGAGCTCGGTGTTCGCCGAGTCTCATTGACAAGGCAAAAGTGGGCGGCTCCCACCGAGAGGCCAGTTGATGTCATAGAAGGCGCGAACTCACGTTATTTCATGGAATCAGGGGCCGTGCATCCGATTCCCGCTAGTGGCAGGAACTGACTGACTTCTCCTCACAAGGCTGCGTCTGGAAGCTGAATAGATGGTGGCCATGAGCGACGGCACGCATCGTACCCGCTGGACGATGTTGTGATACTTTCCTCGTGTCTAACTAACAGAACGGAGTATTCAGATGACGGGCCTAGTGATTTCTCACCAGAGTCATGGGAATGACCCGCGCTCATGGTTTTGCCCGGAGTGAGAACAATACATCGGACATTTCGGTGTATACTTACGATTATGCTCTCTTAGAATGGGAATATGCCGCACGAGCTTGACCAATATCTGGACCCTCCGAGGCATACCGGGGATTCATCGTATGGCCTATCTCATTTTGCGACGCCGTATTCTGCTGAGGCTCCCCTCCATAAAGTCGGCTGCGTGCACAGCTCATCTCATATTTGAAGGAGAATAAGTGAATCGGACTTCAGATCATTCAAGGAGCGTTCCTGGGCGAAAGTTCTGGCCCTGGCGGAAACGAGCGAACGCTCGAAGGTGGCTTCGGGTTGCGAAGAAACGAACATTCTCGAGTGCGTCACTGGATCGCCGACTGCTGTTTATTTGCTGCCTCGTAGAGCTCCATTCACCAGAGTGAGCTACGAGGAACTTACGAGCGAGGACCGAAACTATTTTGCAGCGGAGAAGGGTCGACGTTTCCGAGAAGGTAGTCCTGACCAGAGTTGGGTCGCTATAATGCCATAGCGAATAATACAGCGTAGTCGAGAGCGGTTCAAACCCCTTGATGGAATACAACCGAGTCTGCGGCGAATCAATCAGTGGCTCCGAGAGGGATCCGTCTCGATGCGACTAGCCTCCTCTAGCGCGTGAGCAGGTAGAACGCAATCGCGAGTCTTCTTGAGCTGCGGACGACCACAACCTTGAGAAAGACGAGGGCAGGCCCCCGACGTTCAGCGACCGGATTCGCGAAGTATGAGCGTCCATCGCGTTCCACGGATTATTGCCACGAAACTTCTCCAGAATCGACTTCGCAAGAGGCGCCAGGGTAGCTGTCGCCATCGCGTCGCTGTGGCTCGGAGGTCGCTGCTTTTATTGGTAGCTTGCCAAAATGAGCACCGACTCCACCAGAACAAAAACAGCACAGATACACACTGCTGCGAACGTTGGAGAAGTCCAAGTACAAAATCCGTGTGTACATACGGGGACGAGCAGCGAATCAGAGCAAGGAACTACCAGGGTGCCATTACGGACCGAGGAGGTCATTCACGCATTCAACGTGTGATGTCGTAGGAAAAAAATGAGCGATGGATGTGTCGTGTCAATAACATAGTGAGCTCTCACGGCTCAGAAATGATGACGAAGAGGAGGAAGAATCTCAACGAAAATAATTTATTTGGAGAATAATCAATCCCCTCGTTCATCCAACTTTGGAAACAATATCCTTAGTACAAAACTCGTCCTGGAGTATTACTCATTTGCTGAGTCCTTCGCGGAAAAGCATGTTTTTCCGAAAAATACCTGAAGATGCTCACTCTCTCCAGCAAGTACGTGAGTCGCCTCCTCTCCCGAGTGAGAGCCTCGAGACGGCCGATGCTATCCATCGCATGTACATCGATACCAATGGATAGATCCGTGCTTTTTTCCTGCTGTTGGGAGTTCCTCGTTTCCTGATTTCTTGACTAATATTCAACCATTCCCGGCCCATCTGGAAGTCTCACATACAGGCGCTTGTTTTCATTTGATCCGGTACGGATACCACATTCTCATTCCATTTTCTCTCACATGAACTCGGAATTCCCCTCCACTACATCCCATGAAAATCGCCCTCCTCTCGTCTTCATCTCAAAGCGGCGACCATTGTCAACATAAACCGGAGACGATTTTGGCAACTGTACAGAGAACATCAAAGACCGCTCATGAGCTTGCCTCCCATTGGATTATGTCAAGGACACATATACATATTGATGAAAGAGTCATGAAAATTCGATTTTGACGATTCGCGGGACGCAAGATTGTGACCTTCGACCCCTTCTGACGCAGGGAGTCAAGTTGATCGGAACAGGAGCGAGGGTTCCGGACAGAAATGGTACAAACACCGTCTACCCTCATACTACGCGGTAAACTGACCCATTCGTAAGTTGGGGGAGCGAGATTCAGGAGGAGATAGCTTTGAAAGAACAGAGATTCCGAAAGAACGAGGGACAGATCCGGGTTCGCAGGTAAGGCGCCGGCCGTGGGGATTACGCGTTCCAGGATATTCCAGCTGTTATAACACGGGAAGTTGCAGGATTTCGAGCATGCACACGGAGCTCATGACGACTGTTCAGAATATTGTGACCGCGTAATTTTTCAGGCTTTTGCACAGATACTCTCAATGCAGATAGCGCTGCGCGTGATCATTCCGCGTGAGCTTGTCTGCTCCGGATCATTGGGTACAGAATACGGGAAGGGTCGGAGGACTCAACATTCCATACTTCAACAGGGCCGTCCAACAATCAATCATCCAGCTAACCGCGAGCAATCAAGAAATGAAGGTATCAGTTGAAGTTTAGCTTTCCGACTTCTTTCCCTGAACCGTCGTTCGATGACAAAATCAACAGATGACCCACAGTTAAAATTTCCAAACAAAACCCTTTCCCAAACGAAAATCTCTCCGATACCACCTGCGCCTACTAGCGGCGAATCACGACCTCCCTGTTCACATTCATTACTTGATTGCCCGATCCATCAATCGAAAGTACGATGAACTCATATGTCGACCATTAATGAGGGAAAATATTCGTGGATCACTCAAACAGTTGGGAACGACACTCTTTGACACCGAGCCAGCAGTCGATGAGTTAACACTTCCATAGATCTCCAGTCCAATAGAAAAAATTGCAGACGGAGCGGGATATATCAGATTCTACGGGGTCGAGAGGAAGAGGGGTTCGATAACAGAAATTATTCTAATTTTAGTGGGACTTCTCCCTCTCTCCCGTGCGCTTCCCTGAGATTCTCGTGCCCAATCTTTCACTTGCTGCAGGGTCCCTCGAATATGGCAGTTGTGACCCCTTCACTACAGATACTTCTCTGCAAGATAGATATGGGTTTTGTCATAATTTTGACTACCTAACGAAATCATCGAGCGAGCTGTGTAATATCGGACGTTTTTACAAAATTACCGGCCTCTACATGTCTCGCATCATCTTGAACTCTATATGGCGCACGCGAAACGTGAGTATTAGGCCCAGAATATCAAACCGAAAACAGAAACAAACTTCGCAACATCACTGGCTTCGTGGACCCGTTGGGCGCGGGACCGAATTATAGATCGATCGATTCAAATCGGGGCAGCTTAAATTCCTAACTCGGCGCCCCGCGCTCATTCTATCGATACAACAGAAACACGAGGGGTTCATCAATGAGAAAACCGATAGTTCAGCTGATCAGCCCGATGGCCCGGTAGGGCATACGAAAGAACGAATTGGCCGTTCAGTCAATCCTCCGAGCTACCAATGGAAAACACACTGAAACGAAAGATCAGCCCACTGAAAAGACTGCCTCACAGTCGGAGGATCTCGCCCTGGAGGAAAAAGTGAGTTGGGTCAAGCAGTTCCAGTCTGACGCGCGCCCAGCGTCTCCGTCGCGTTTTTGTACAGGTTGCATCTTTTGCATAGCTTCGAATTCGAACAAGCGCTCCGAGTCCGCTCGTCCGTCTCTCACCCGGATCCATATCAGACCTTGATTGACTACAAACGAGAACTCAGTTGGTTCTCGAAGCTGGAGATTCGTGCGAGATTCAGATGCCCATTTCACAACATGGCAACATTAACATCGATGACAACGTCAGCAGCAGCAACAACAACAACATCATCAACAGCAAGTGATTGTCGCTCTCTTGAGGTCACTCTTCTTATGGCTAGGCATCAATGCCCGAGTAAAACAAGGCTACGAGGCGAGTAAAGATCTCTAGCGCTTTTGGAGTGTTCGTCTACGACGACGTCCGGAAGTCCAGCGGGAAGTGCTGCAGCGAGCCGGACGGCGTGAGGAAGTCGCTCCTCTGCATCTTGAGCTTGAGCAAGTCGAATATTGACGCACTGTGAGCTGGCATCGGAATGAGTTCTTTCACGTCCTGAGCGACGCGGTCCTCCTCAGACTCCTCTGTTTCGGACGGCATCATATTGAACACGTAACGCCCCGGCCGCCCGTGGTGAGCGATCGAGGGCAATTCTTTGAGCTCGACCTCGGGGTGTTTGGAATGGTGGTGGTTCCGCAGAGTGGTTCGTTGCGAGAACCGTTTCCCGCATACCCCGCACGGATAAGGTCGCTCACCGGTGTGGGTCCTCTGGTGCCGTTTTAGGTCGGACGGCCATTTCGTAACAAACGAGCAAGTATCGCACCTGCGGGGATTTTCTACGTTATTTCGATCTTTCAGAGACGAATGTCCCAAAGGGGCGACGCCGAGTTCAAATCGACTCACCTATATTTGCACTCGGGGTCATTGTCTGCATAGGTTCTTCGGCGGCCTTTCTTCACGGTTTGACATTCTGGCTTGTCGAGCGAGCCGCCGCTCGCGAACGCCGCAGCGGAAATCATATCTGAGAATGGAACACGCCGCGTTATTCGTCGACGTCATCGCGAGTGTTTACTGCGGTTAGAAGCTAGCGGAAGCGAGGTGTTATTCGGGAGCTTTCTTTGCTTCTGTCTCTTCGGTGAGGCATGCAGTTTCCGAGTTTTGGTGACGCGCGGCCGACATCACGTCGTATCGCTCCCTCGGAGTTTCCTGGCGATCCCTGCAAGAAGAGGGTTCTTAGAATCAAGGGATAAGCTTCAGGGAACGAGCGCTTCCGTGACACGGCTGCTCGGGACAGCCCAAAGTCGGGGCAGACCAGTGCGAGACCGTGTTCTGGGGAGAAAGTATCCCAAGCGACCGGAACCAGGGATCCAGGGCAGCCAGGGATACGCTAGGATTCGATTGGTTGCGAGAACCGGGTTTCGTCCACTACTCTGAATAGTTTACTAAACAAAGAAAGCGTCCCGCTATCGCTGGAGCCTCCGTATCTCTTGCTCACTCGGATAATCTCTCTTGAAAAGCGTTTCACAGGACAAGTTGAGAACGAGTTCTCGTTTCCGCCGCGTGCGCAGTGGCGTCGTCGCTCACGGGCTGGAAGAAAGGGACAGAAATGAGTTTCAGAATGACCCTCAACGGAGCGAGAACCGATCGGGAGCTCGGTTCGACACAACATCGGTCGCAATCGGGGACGGCTCGGCACGACCGCGGTCAGGTGTGTCCGGAGCTCCGTCCGCGCGGCGTGACGCTCCACGTCTTTAGGAGGCTCGTGGTGGAGGACCTTTCCCCGGCTCTCCATCGTCGCCGTTGACTGGAAAAGAAAGATGTTTGGGTACTTCTCGCACCGTGCTTCTATCCATAGCCTCTGACCGTGTCGAGGGGCCCCGTCACGTCCAGTTTCTTCCTAGAGACGCGCGGCGAGCGGAGGAAGAATTGAACGTAATAAACCATCTGATTGAAGAAGAATAAAAACTCCAACAGCCGAGCCAAATCACTGGTCTTGGAACGTTCATTGAAACTGCGGCGGCTCACTCACTCACGGAGCGTTTTTTTCCCTACACGCCCGATAGACGATTGGGTGTTACGTAGAGATAAACGCTCAGAGTCATTGTTGCGCCGACGAACAGTTTCTCGCGGCTCGAAACGGGCCGAGCTGAACAGTTCCTGGATTCGTAAACGATCGGTCCGAAATTCTCCGTCCTCTTAGTCATGTTTTCTTAACGATTTTCGTGAGACCGTTTCACACCACAATCGCGCCCTCCTGCGACCCACTGTCCCAGGCTCGGCGTTTGGACGGAACTTCTACAGAAAAAGTTCATTGAGATCGGCGAGGATGGCGTTCATTCGAGGTTTCACAACAGCGGTGACTAACGGCGCACATCCGGCTCTTGGACGGATTCTTGTATCTGGACCAAGGCTGGTGCCGCCGAGCAGAGAGAATAGCCTGAACCAGAACCGCCGATCGCTCAGCGGAGAGCTGTTGCTCGAGTGGCTGAAATTTCAAAAAATCCTCCTGGGCGTCCAAGATAACATCTCCCCCGAAACGAGAGCCATGCGAAGGATCGTTTCGTATCAGAATCTCGGGAGAGCCCCCCGCAACGGCAACAGTCACGTGTTTCAGAACCGTGACATGTGTATCAGGATTTTTTTTTGATCACTCCGGGATATACCAATCGGAACAAAGAAAGAAGAGATTCCGATAACTCTCGAGCTGCTTAGAGGGTGTGCGAGGCGACGGTCCGCACATCGGTTCGGAAACTTGCAGGTCTCAGAAGAATGCCACACTGACGAGTCTCAACATCGTAAAGATAAAGTGGGTGTTCCAGGCCCCGTGAGGAAGTCGCGTGTGGGTTTCTTGAGGATTCTGGAATACGCTGTCGTAGGGAATCGACAAATGGTTCGACAACAGCTCGAGGCTCGAGTGGAAATTTTCGATTGTTCTTCGATTCCTTGAGGACGCATTCATCCGATCGATCTTGCCGCGTTCTGAACCAAATGCCATCAATACTCCGGCGAACAATGATGGACAGAACATCGCGAGAGGGAACTATCACATCGGTTGGCAGGGTTTCTGGACACGCTGTGCGCGTTTTGGCGCGCAGAGTCTTTCGCGTCGACGCTCCAACGACGTACGGCTTCCCGGTCCATAAATTTGAAGGTTGTGAACTGAATTGGATATTCCGCTGCTCTCCTCTCATTATCAGCACGTTTCTTCCTGTATCGTCTCTTCGTTCGGGCGCAACAAGCCGACACACGCGCGTGAATCCCACCACGCTGGAAGGAATTCTTGATGACGCTCTCGAAAAGTTGTCTCTGAAAGGAGACTTTCCAGCCCGATAGCATCATCCGCTATGATTCAGCAGAACTCCTTGGGCTGACTCATCCCATTCTCTCGAGAAGAAAAGTCCGGATGAGCGATCGCGTCGTCCGTTCCGAATTGAGCCAAAGTGATGCGCCCGGACAGAACAGGTGGGAGACAGTCTGGTTCGGAGGAGTCAGGCAACAGCTCTGCGAGCGATTCGGAAGTCCGACCAAAGACGTTGACAACATCGATTTTCCGCATGGGATTTCGCCAGACGTTGACTGGTCACTGAAGGGCTTTCCGAAGACCTGGATCTCTTGCACGGAAAGCGTCTAAATTGTTCGCCGCGGACCACGACGACGGCAGCGGTATGTGTACGTGTCTACGTAAGTGTATAAACGTGCGTGGATTCCGCAGCGAGCGCGAAATTTCCTTCCGCACAGAAGATCGCTGCCCGCCTCCCTGTTGTTGCATCATCGCCGCGCTATCAGAAAACGCTGTCTGATGATGAAAGAGCATTCGCACTGAAGCGAAGACTCGAAGCGTTTTGCAAGCGACGCGACCGCTCGCCGCCAAGAACCGCTGAACGAGTTCCGTCCCCTCCCGATCGGTTGTCGGAGTTAGCTCCGACTGTTGTCATCAGAAACTCGACTGGAACACTTTCGGCAGATGATCCTCCTCGAAGCGTGTTTCCCCTCGGGTGAGGGGCGCGAGAATTTGAAATCGATCCGCGGGCCGATGTCGACGGAGCTACACGGTCTTGGCTCTCAGGAAGGAAAAGCTGAGCTAAGGAGCAAAGCAGGTAAAACCTCCGAGCCCTTGACTCGTTGCGTGAGGGTTACGCGGATATAATCGAGAATTATGAAACGGAATAACAGAAGTGTCTGTGAATGGCATTATGCGCCGGCTGCGGAGAACGCTTCTGAGTCATATTCTCTCCTGCTGCTGCCACTTCGGTATGAAGAAGGCTATGACGGTTAGCCAAATCCCAGAAAACTTCTGGACTTCTGATGTGTCTTCCAGTCGGTCGGCCTGTCGGTGTGTCTGTCCGTCCGTCCGTTCGTCGCCGTAATTCTGTGTGCGCGCAGCGACTCGGCCCGCCAACAAACAATGTTGCTAAGGACTCTCCATACAGGATTCCACTCTTGGCGCGGCATTCCTGGCAGCCCGGAACGCGTACAGCTGTACCATCAACGGGCTCTTTCCAGCAGCGCGTTGCGGCTGTCGGCTTTCCTTCAAGTCGGGACGACGCACTTCGACGGGCTCGGCTCGGCTAAACCGACAGAGAGATTTCCGGGCAGCTGCTAGCTGGAATAGCGCGTTTTTTTCTTCCGACAACAAGATTTGTAGCAGCGATACGAGAGGGCAGGATACCGTCCCCTCGATGCACGGACGCAGCCAGTTCGGATTCAACCCGCGAACTGGAGATTGATCGTTGCGAACGATCGCACAGCTCGAACACCAAGTTCGCCATTCGCGATGATCGTTGTTGGCACTTCTCAGTCCACTTCGGCCAGTACGACGTAGCTGTCGTGAAGCCACTCACGGGCGAGAGCTTTGGAGACTGGCTGAACACTTGGAAGCTCGCGACAGTGGACGTCAGAAGTTATTCCGACTCCGGAGGTTTGCACCTCACCCCAACGTCCGGTCTGTCGTTTGGAATTCGGTCGTTTCGGATCCGGAACGCGCTAGGTGGAATTCGTCGAGAGTTTTCGATATAGAGGGGAACGAGAACAATGGGATGCAGCTGTCAGGGAGGGTGATTGCCGTCCGTGTTCGAGGAGGGAGGCGATCGGGGAAGCGAGCATGATACGTGGGTTATCATTCTTGATAAGGATCCAGGACGCTTTGGATGTGTAACGAGCACCTGTATGCAGGGAGAGTCTGCGACGCAGTGTGCGCCGCTGTTCACGTGCGCGATTCTCGGTTTGGCACCGACCGCCGCCGCTGCTGCCGCAGTCAAGCAGCAATGAGCGACACGGAGTCACTGTTTTACTGTGCGGCTGTTGCTCGAATCGAGTGGTCGGTCGGTCGGTCGGTCGGTCGAGGAGCCGAGAAGTCGTTTCGAGGCGGTGGCCGTCACTGCAGCAGCCTCTCATGCTCTGCTGCTATCCGATGTTTCGCTTTCTCGGCTATCATCTCCGCACGACGGCGATGATGTCGTCGCAGCCGAGAAGTAGAAAACACCAACATCATCCACCGAGTTTCCTCGCCAGGGTGGTGTGGGACTGGCGTGTTAGACGCCTGCCCGGCTCCCCGGCGGCAAGACGTCGGTGTAGAGAGCACCGTCACGATGCCAGTCGCGGTGAGACGGCGGCGGTCTTGGCTGTGGTGACGGCATTCACAACAACAACGGCGACGGCGGTGCGGAATAAGGTGCGCGAACGGCGGGAACGCGCGCCCACCGCACGGTTCCGCTTTTCCCGCCACACAAAATCTGTGCACCCGGCCTACCACCGGTTCGGAAGCCGAGTATCTGTCGGTTGATAATATCCAGACACACCTGCAAGCGAATGTCACGCAGAAACTCACTTGACGCCACCTGCGCGCTGTGGCAATCACGGAAGGAGGATATCCCACAGTGAGCAACGAAGTGCCGGCCGCTTGCCAGGACTCACACACAAAGCCACTGAAACTGGCACAGCTCAACCACCTGCACATAACCACACGGCACCACCTGCGCGGAAGCACGAGCGAGAATCAGAAGGATCGATGGATTAGGAGCTACCGTTCCGGCTCTTGTCGCGCAGATGACCTTGACGGGTTTCGTTAATTCGACCAGCTGCACATCGTGTAGAACTGCAGCTGTCGGGTGGTCTGTGTCGGTTCACTGTAACGTTTTCGAGAGATCGGTCCGCCACACTAGGAATCGATGGATTGAACATTCCATCAATCTGATCGATTATTCACTCAATCACTGGGAATCCGATTGACCGGGATTCGTTGTCCGAATACTCTGTCAATGCATTCATCGCCACCGAGTGAGGAGGGAGACGGACCTGCGAAAGAGGATCCTCTGTCAAGCTGAACGCGCTGTGGCGAGCCAACAAGCTTCCAAGTGTACGAGAGCAACAGAGAAGCATTGCACAGGCACAACAACAAGCTATACCCTCGCTCGTTCCACCAGGCGGCGTCTCTGGAAGTAACTCTCGCTCGCTTGCTCACTTACGCGCTCACTCATGCTTGCTTACTTGCTTTCTCGTTGGCTGGTCCCCTCGCTCGCTCGCTCGTTCGTTCGCATGCTCGCCGTCCACCATCGTCGCTGGAACGTTTTTCTGGATGGCCGTGAAATTCATGACGTACGGCAGCGAACGAAGAACCGAGCGAACAAAACGTTGCGGCGACGGCCGCCGTCGCTCGGGAAGAAGAAATACTGTAGCAAACAATCGCCCGCTCGAGAGCCGAACTTACTTTGGTGGCTTTCTCAAAGCCCGCTGGCTTCGATCGCTGCCTCCTCCAGTTGGTCGCTTCACGCAAGCACATCACTTATCCGTTGGCCACCGGCTATACCCATGCTCGGTACGGACGACGGAAGGAGTCGCGCATGCAGAAAGTGTATCTCCATTGCTTTCTGGAAATACCGCCGCCGCGAGGCTTACGTAACGTCAGAAAGAGCAGCGGCGACACCAGAATTCTTCAGTGAGCTTCGCGCAACATCGGTACCCTGTGTACACACATCCGTTCTGCGGCTCACGGGGCGCCGCTGAAGGGATCGTTGCACAACTTTATCGATCGAAACCAATGATGTCCACCGCACGGAACTCTTTCTCGGGAAGTGGCATTGGGACGCAGGAGAATGTCTACTGTTGGAAAGCAGGTGACACCGACCATCTATGGTAAAGGGATCAGATCGAGCGAAGAGTGGCTGAACAATCGATCAGAGACCGATCGATAAGCGGATCGGCAGAAGAATGATTTTTAAAATCGTGTTATGGATTGATTGGCCCATTATCAGTTGTAGATGAATCAGAGTCCACGGCTCAATCAGAGAGCGGATTCACCGAATCATTCATAATCCACGCCGTCGTTGAATCAATCCATTGATCGATCGAACCCTCGATTGTGTCATGCGTGTAGCCGATGAGCAAACAGAGAAAGATCAATCGATCACTCATCTATCTTTCTCCGCCGACGGATACGCACCCCCGCGAAGTATCCCGATCACCCAACGTGCTCATGGATGCAGGAAGCTCGGGGATTCGGATGAGTAGGAGAAATCGGTCCATTGGGCGATTTGCTCGAGCCATTCAGACACTGTTTCCACGTGGTTGTCTCGTCCATATCAGCTCGGCTCGAGATCCACAACTCTCGCTGAGGATTCGGTCGATAAGCTCGAGCGTATGCGTAGAGCTCTACGCTCGGTAAGCTAATTGCGAGAATCGTGTTCTGAAGCAGAACAGGCCAACTATTTCAGCTGGAAGCTCGGTTTGGAATTGCATACATATGGCACGATGCCAGTGGCATCATATCGCCAGGATTTAAACTCCTGGCGCTCACAACGGGAAGCCATGCAGCCGTCCTTTGGTTGAGTCTCAGAACCGGCTCAGTTCACCGCAGAAGGCCGGTGCTGAGTGAATCGTCCAGCGCTTTGGGGCGATTTTTCGCTCGGAGACACCGTCGAAACTAGGTATTTTTCCGGCGATGGCTTGAGCTGGCTGGGATTCTCAGCTCCTGGAGCGCACAGTTTGTCGAAATCTCCGGTGTTTTCCTCCACTCCCTGATGTGAATTCTCGGTTCCCTTGTTCATCCGCAGAACCTGCTCTAACGCTCCCGATCGCGATCGCTCCGGGGAATTTGTACTAGCGAGTTCCGCTAGCCTTCAGCGGTCTCGGGCTCATGAAAACACTGATCCTGCCATCCAAGAAACCCTGAAGACGAACCTCGGATCGAAGGTTCCGGAACGATTGATTCTGCAAAGAGTGTTCCCCAAGTGAGTGCTTTCAAGCAGTGGAAGCGCGCTGGCGATGGAGCAGGGCGTAGCCTTCACTTTCGTATCTCTTGTTTCAGTTTCTACGACGCCGACTGAGACGACGCCGATTCCTGTTTGGCGAACGGCGCTCTCAACGTGACGACGTCGTCGCCGTGTCTCCTCATCGACAGTTATAACGGTTAGTCGGCCACGGAGTGTCCCGTGCACTCAAGCGAACCGCAAAATTAAATTGTGGCCGGGCAAACTTTCGGAGCTGCGCTCACCGTGGAACGGGAAATCGGAAGGCGGAAGCGAACGCTCGGAGATCCCGGAACGTGGGGATGATTCTCCCGGGGCGAAATGACACAGACTTGAGAGACCCTGTCAGCCAGACCGGACTCGGCCTCCAGTTACTCATATTTCTCGCTCGCTTAGTCAGCGCACACGCGTGGAACATCACCGCCATGTAGCTGCTAGAGTTGAGCCCACTAGAGATGATCGCATTTCGGGCGAGGATCATCGTGATGAAAACTTCCCCGAACGCAGTCTTCTCAAGAGCCCGGTCGTACTTCCGAACGTTCAGCGCAGAGCTCATTCCGTTAAAATACTTCCGTGCCTCTATCGCAACCAGCATTCAACCCCGTCCTTGAGTCCCGGCGCGCTGGAATGAAATCTGAGTGGAACACATCTCCAGGAATTGGATTTCGTCAGTGGCGGTGCAGTAGACATCGATCCGGAAGGCTATCGATACACTTGACCCTCGGTTTGAGCTAACAACAAAGCGCATGACGGAAAGTCAGATCCCGGGTGGAAGATAGTACTCCCGTATTCTGCTCCGCTGTGACCATCGTGAGCCAAAGAAGCTTTTCTAGAGAATCTCTTTGACTCGAGAGCTCGAGTGCTTCCATCGATTCTCCTGGCAGGACCAGAGCTAACTCTCCAAGCGATCTTTGAATCTTTATTCGCGTTGAATGTGCGCGTATGAACAATATGCGAACACATTTTCTGTTCACCCGATAGAGTTGCATTGATTTGGTTGCGAGGAATACTTTCGCGCTCGAGCGAGAAAGCGAGCTCAGAGCGTTGTTCGTTGTCTTCCGAGGGAGCCTCAAGCCGTCGAAGCGTGGGCAATCACGGTTTGCCTTCTCTTGAGCTGGAGCCTTCCAGTGAAGTTCGGGACTCCAGTTCTGAGTTAATGGTGATAGGGGGTCCGCGGATGCTTCCCTCAATAACTTCACAACAGTTTCCCAAGAAGGAAAACAAGTTTGAATTTCATATTTTATGATACATTCGTCTCAATGTGACGTTTCCCGTATTGTCGATGAGAATCTCCCTTCGTTGTTTGCCTCGTCAATGCTTCATCTCGCGAAAACTGAGGTATGCCCCTCGGATATCAGACGAGACGGAAAGTTCTCAATTCAAATTTTGGGAAAAAGTCACTACGAGGAGATCAGCGATTTTTGAGGATGATACAACCGCTTGCCCAATACGAGCTCTAAACCGATTTCAGCGCGGCCTCGATTGCTTCAATGAGCCGAATGGTTCTCTATTCGTATTCCGGAGAAGAAAAGCCGCGCGAGAGGAAAAGGCCAACAAATGGGTGGCGATCTACCTGCGCGGATGGATTTCGCATCACAGAGGATTTCATCCCATAATGAGAAACGGCCATGGGTCTGGGGCCTTGTACGACGCTCAGACTCCCAGTGTGCATACAGGCGGGATCAAGATCTGAAAGCTGGGAAGTCTGGCGGAGATGTTCGGCAGTCAACGGAGATTTTCGGGATCATGGCTTTCTCGCCTCCCGAAAAATCTCCTTCCAGGGTGCTGAAATATAGGTAGAAGGATTTGACTCGGAAAAAATGGAGCTTTCGGTTCGTGCCGATCAACGGAAGAGCTGGAAGTCGAAATTTGCGCTCTGTAAGCGAATAGAGGAAGTTGCCGCGTGAGCCGCAAATCGATGAGATGGTGAGAGTGACGGCGTGGCTAGACGGAGGACTGCCCGGAGGGAAGATCAGGGCCTTTCTGGTCACCTCCTTCTCAATAATACGTCAGACACGTAATCCGACATCAAGATCAGCTAGCTAGGCTCCGGAAGTCACTAGCTCAATCCACGCTTGGATTCACTCTGAGAACGATCCAAGGATGGCTGTACTTCAAGCCTTGCCGAATCGCTTCGTTCGCTGCAGCCCTAACTGATTCAGGGCTGAGCGTTGGCGGGATATCATCATCATTGATGATTATGGGTTATAATTGACAGATGAGTATCTGAGAATGAATGACTGAGTGAAGCAAATGTTCCGGAAAACGCTGAGATGTTCACGAATCCCAACTGATCGGGAAGAAACATTCAGACCGATGGCCCGCTTTGAAGGAGTCACTCAAGGCCGCGCGTGGAGGAAATCGAACCGGTTCGGCCGAGAAGCAAACTTGGAAGTGATGGCACAATCGAAACTGAGCAGGGGTACCCTGACAAACAGGTCAAGAAAGTTTCGGAAAAATCCGAAAGCAAAAAGTAGCGGGGAAGCTCGACTTGACTCTCTGACATATGGGTGAAAGACTTGAGCACCGAATCTCGATAAACACGCTCTGATTCGGATTCGCTGAACATTGACTTAGCTGGATACAAGAGGAGTCTCAAAAAAAGGAGTCCCCATCGAGCTCGATCCAAGTTGCGGGACGAACCCGGTCTCGACGTTTTTTTCCACCGCACTTTTGCGCTCTAACTTTGGACGCCAACGAAATGTAGAGGCTCCCATGAGTCGCTCAAGCTCTCCCCCAATCATGAAGGGAGATTCGCGAGGGTTGCCGGAGTGTCGGAGCGGGTTCACCAAACGACGGAATGTCCTTTTCGAGCGGGAGGCTCGGGGATCTTCCGGGGCGATGCGCTTTCCCTCCCACCGAGCTCCGAGCTTGAATGTCTTCTCCAACGCCCGGATCGGAGCCAGCATTCTCGATGCGGATCCTGGATCTCGCGGGAGTTTATCTGGGATAGCCGCGCGGGCCATGGGAAAAAAAAGGTGAATGCCGCTTCTCAGGTGCGAGCGGTCGAGCTGGTGGACGTGCGACCCACGGAGCAGACGAGGGAGTAAGAACTTGGTGTGCTCCATCGTGTCATAACCATTTATCACAGAGCCGACGAATTGCGGCTTCGCATATGACGCACGGCGCGGGTCGCTTCGGCAATCAATTCGGGAAGAGATCCTGTCTCTGATCACGTTCCCGGGTCCTCAGTCCAGACTGGTGTACCGTAGGAACCTGAGCATAAGCGTTGCGCCGGGCTGTGACTCAACAGGATGATTATTTGTTCCACGAACAACTCGCTTCTCCATTCCAAGATTTTGAAAGTCTAAAACTCCTCCAACTTCCTTTGCCACCGTATCTGCCCTCGAACGTTCATCAGGAACGAAATATTCTGAAAGGCTCGAGACAGAGCCAAACGAACAACCCTGGGCATCAATCGCTGTGATAGTTGGGGTCACCGCCTGAGCAGGAAGCCGTTGACTGAGCGGTTCGAAGCCCTGGGAATTGATGAATCGGCGCAAACACTTCCTCAGCGAGCTTCTTGCGAAAACTATACGAGAAAACGGCACGCTTCCCGGAAAATAGTCAAGAACCTTGGAAAGTCGCTGATAGCATCACTGTATTCAGAATGTTTTGACTTGTCAGGCTTTCCATTTTTTTTTCGGAACATCGAAGATTACGATCGGATCTGAGGTGAGAGAAAACACGGCTCGATCGGAGACTGCGGACACTTCCTCCTGAACTTGCTCATTTACTACAGGCTTGCAAAGTGAAATACATACGAACTTCGAGAAATTTAACATGATACCTCGCTTTCCAAGCAGCCCCAGAGAATGTTTCTGATCGGCGCCTCCTGACAGGCTTACCACCGGAATAAGATGAAGGTTTGTTCAAAGAGAGCAATCGGAGGAATCTCTGCGCCACTGCGGGTGAGGACCTTGCGGACCATCGCTTTTTTCTTTCGGATATCCAATTCGTGTTCTCCAGGGTATCCGCTGCCCTCGGGTCGAAAGAGCATTTCTCGGGGAATCGGAATCGAAGAGGGATGTCGTTTCCGCCATCGTAACAACATCAGTTAATTCTGGGATTCGCATCGTTGAAGCCCCTTGCAGTCATCTGGGCAAAAATATCACGAGGGGGCGTCAGTTGTGTGTCGGAGATAAGAGTTCACGAATCTCCCACAATCAGCTCTGTTGGGGCTGAACGGGGCTGAAACCCTGTGTCTCAGTATCACTCTAATGCGAACCCGTGTGCTCTGGACAACTCGGGTCAGGCGATTCCATGAAGAGCCCGTACTCCCGGTTTCCTTCGGTCAAGCTCCGGGTACGAGACGGAAGCTTTCATCAGGGAGCCGAATATGTACGAGATCTGACGTTGTGACATCCGTGAAGCTCTGTTCATATTCACTTTGTCCCAAAAACCCGCCGCAACTTCGCTTCGCTACTTATCTTAGGTAGTTTCCCGGAGCTGAAATATCGTTCCCACGGATCGGTGTGAGCTACCTCGATTTTCTCTTAACAGCGATCAGATTTTTCAGCCCTGCTTCGTTATGGGAAAGGTGATCAACGCAGCCGATGCGCTCTGCCGCGAGTCAGATATCTCCATGTTGGCTTTCACACAGGTTTAGTTATACAGCAAGAGTGTTGATTGTTGGGGACGCCGCCGCTGAGTCAATGAACTATATAAGCACTGAATTTATTCATCATAATTAGCAGTCAGTGTGTGGAGCTGAAAATTGAGGACCCGCTAACCGATGCCAGGTAGGTCCGGCCCGGTCGGAAGAGACCCGCGAACTGCCGCGCTGTTGCCCCTTTGAATCTCGATTGAGAGTCTTTTGAAAAGGAACTCGGACGCTCGTTTGTCCCCGGGAGAGATTTCGATTCGGCGTCCCAGGTCCTTGAGGAAACCCTCGGTGGATGACCCACGAACGCCAAGCGTCTCGAAGGCGATGGGTTGCACGATATAGCGGTTCTCGAACTCTCGATATTTCGTGAATTTGTTGTTCTCGGCGAGACAAGCAACCGCACCGGCCTCTCTAGCTGCAGCGGTGAGGTGTGATGGCGCGAGGGTATCTATATAAGCTGTGTCTCATCATGAAAAACGATTCTCAAAGAGCCTGGAGATTCTCGAAGAGCCGATCCGTATTCCTTCCGCAATGTCATTCTCTGGGGCCAAACAGAAGGACCCAACATTGATGTTCCCTCGAGGTGGATCCTTTCGATATTACTGCTCGACGAATCAGTCCGGGGCTCATCTCGTCTAGCGTTTTCTGAATTTTCGTGCTCTTGGTTGGGGCCCTGGAGCACCTCTCGCACTTCATTCGGTGTCCTCCTCAATCGCGTTCCGGGATGTGAACAACCTCCACAGAAGCAAAATGGACGAGAACCGCTTTGTCGGGAGTGGCAACTGATACGGAGTTACGGTCTTCTGACAGATTCGGACGACGATCTGTTTCATGATTGTGGAGAACCTCCCGTTCTTTGATTCAGCTTCTGAAAATGTTCGTCGTCGTTTCCGATGCAGCTCATAGAGGACTGTGAGCAATGGGATTCACTCGACATCCAAATGAAAAGGTAAGGTTCTGAATTGTACAACTCCGATTCCAACCAGATAGATTGCGATCAGTAGGCCTACGAGAGACATGAAAACTCCACGTTTTTCTCGTCATCCTTCTCGATGCTAGCAACGAGAAAATGCTGGAGACAACTTTCGTTGAGGACACAATCATCATGATTTCAGTTTCAGTTCCGCGAACTTCGGTTGACTCATTTTCGCGCGATGGACGAGATGATCCAGGCAGCGCAGAGCTCCGTAGTTCAGTTTGAAAGAGAACAGAACTTCTATCGTTTGACGCCGGTTCCCACTCGAAACTGAATAACCGGGAGTACCGTTTGAAAGTGGAGACTTCGAACTGATGAAACTTTTCCCAATGGGCCGTCGTCTGCGAGCTAGAGCGCTCTCGAATTTGGAAGTTAGCATGGGCTCTGGAAACCGTTGTGAAAGGTTTCTGGTACCGGTCCATGTCCTTAAAATCGCCCAAGCGAAGCTGTTTCCACCGAAGCTCTGGGCTCATTGACGATTTTTCGCGACGAGATTCTGTTTTTGAATGGCTCACATCCTCAAGTTCCGACCGTACATGATCAGTCCATTTGCCCGCGAGACATCAATCATCTCCTTGCAGTGTTCGGATGTCTTGATCAACCGATATCTCCGCGTTTCCATTCGTTCTCTGTGGAGTCTGAACCTCGCGATATAGTTCGGTTGCCGTACACGTGGAGAATCGTGCTGTATCGATCTGAACTTCCAGTTTGGATTGGCGTCAATTCAGTACAGGATCCGACAGATCTGCCCGAACGTGAACAGTCCTTGCGCTCCTCCCATGTCCAGGTCTTCGATCAGAGGCTCGTAATCGTCGCCATGGCACGTCCCGGGCGTCTTCTCGAGCTTTCGGGGCGATATGCAAGGACTCCAGCTGTTGCTGGATCGGCGACACCACTGCTTTGACTCTGATCGGCATCACAGCGACTGCTTCAACAACTTTCCTAGTGTCGAACAGAGATCTCACCGAAGCTTCAGCTAATGCCACAGAAGTAGAACAGGCCGCGCGCAGAGAGCACATAAGTTGTTTATGGAAATGAAACCAGAGCTTCAGTATAACCAGCGTCGCGCGGCGCGATTTGCAGGACATGGCCCGACGGCCCAATGGGAAAAGTTTCATTCGCCATTCATCATATCTCTCGTAGTCCGACTGATCGCAATTCATCTGGTTGGAATCGGAGCTGTACAATTCAGAACCTTCCCTTGTGAAACATGGGTGTCGAACGGTGCAATCATCGAGCTAGCAGGATTGGAGCTCCTCTCTCAAAACAAACGACGTCCCAAGAGCGGATGTGTAATGATATTCCAGAAAGTTCTGGGGTAACCATGGTGGCGGAGTCGTGGCAATGTCTGTCTGGCCGGTGTTGCGTACGATGGACGCGAAACGATGCTTGCGGTCGTCTACGTCAGTCCCGGTGCAGGATTCGTTAGAATCTTGCGATTCTTACGAAAGCACTTGAAGTGAGTGAAGTCTACGCCACATACCGGTATTCCGTCCCAACAATCGTTTGCGGGGATTTCAACAATGATATTGGGGTGGGAGCGAACCTGAATAATATGATCTGTTCCATGCAAACAGTATTTTGCCGGAGTGTGGCGAATGATGCTGTTGAAGCCACTACCTCAAGCGGCGCATGTCTTCACATCGATTTCTCGGACGGTTCGATACCAATACCAATTACCACACATGAAGACATCTGATTGTGAGCTGTTCATTGAGTGTAATCTCTGGCGACGTCTGAGGCGTTGTGGGTCAGTGGTGTCTATGCTGGAAGGCTGTACCGGAGAGGCCGGAGGAACTCGTAGCAGACTATTCAGTTCTAGGGATCGCGGCTCGCCCCTATCAAGCTGGCCACTCAAACGAGAGGAAGATTCGGCTGCCTCATGACCTCACTGATGGCGTGCTCGGATGACGAGTGGATACGTGCCAAACTCTCCCCCGGAAGCACGCCAATGAACCATTTCTGAAAAGACTGATAGCCGAAGATGAAAAGTAGATACTCTACAGGAACGATATGCAAACAGTAAGCTGGATTCCCAAAGATTCACGGGCCGCAGCCGTCCCCAAACCCGTAAGTGATCCTGAGGTGTTTGTGGGACTGCAAGGGCGTAGTATTTTTCGAACTGCTCCCGCCGGGTCAGACCATTTCCACCGAAGTCTACTGCAGGCATTTTGAGCATTAGATGACCGTGGTAGCAACAAAGCGCCCAGAATTGACGAGCAGATGGGGCGTCACTCTTCAACATGATCGTGCGAGACCCCACTTGAGTTTGCGCTCTCGGCAGACGTAGGGGGAGTTTGACTGATTGTGAGACGTGCTGCCACACCCAGCTTATAATCCCGACCTTGCAGCGTCAGACCATCACTTGTTCCGGTCTCTTAGAAACTCTCTTGAAGGAGAAATACTCGAATCTTTGGAGGGTTTGGAAATTACCTCAAACAGCTCTTTGAAAAGAAGGAAACTAAGTTCCGGGAGAAGCGAATCTCCTACCGCCCTGCCCGATGGGCGAAAGCCATCGAAGAAGAGAGCCAATATATCATTTGAAGAGAATGTTCTTGTGTACAGGGATCAGGCTCTTGAAACATAGGGGAAAAAAATGCTACGAACGTTTCGACTCACCTCATAGAAGAGCTAGTTGGATAATTCCGAGCCAGCTGTTGAGTGGAGCTCTTCGTGACGTGTGTATCCAGGGATCCTAGAAATACCGAGATTCGATCGCTCGAATGGTTAAAGCCGCTCAACAAAGGAAACGTCGAACGCGTATTTGTTTCGCGAAGACTCAAATCCAGAGTCAGGAACCTTCCGCACGGCCTCGGGGTTGGTTCCGAGCCTTCCAATGATTAATTCTCAATCGAAAATAACTGCATGATCGAGTCGCGACGGCATCAGGCGTACAGACGGACAGAATCTCGTTCCCTAGTCTGGTCTTCATGCTCTGACACCGACTTCAAAGGCTCGATATGTAGGAGCCACTTCAGGGGGTTGGGATGTATTCGAGCCGGACGGATCCACGACATGTTTTCCGCTGAACGAACTGAGAACGTGAATCACTGTTTCGAGGTCACCTTCCGCGTCCTTGAGTGGTCATTTCGCATTTCACTGCGAACTCGGCATCCCACGATGGAGGTTCATCCGGATGGAAGGAATGGTGGACTGGTTGTCCCATCACATTCAACACCGATTTAAGCTCCCGACTTCTGAATTAGTCAAGTCAACCTACGGGCATCGCTCTTGATTGAAAGCGATTCAGAGGCGGGTCCCGGTTCTTTGAAGATTCTCTCGAGCCAACAATCAGCGGGGTTACCTGAAGGTCCGAAGCTATAAATTTCAGGGACAAACCGTAACGGTTCATCCTTCACTTCGAACCGAAAGGAGCGAACACTCGGTACTTTGCTGTGCTCATGATGTCTGTCGATGAACCTCAGGAAATTCTCTGATTCTTCATCTTCTCTCTTGCCTTGTGGACTCGGCGTGAAGTGACCCAATCGAGGATAGAAAGGCCGCTCCGCAAAAAAAATCGATCTCAACAGTAGGCATCATGATAGCCGTTCTCGAAGAAAAGTGGCGTGGTCAGAATAAGACTCGCGTAAGCGACAACAGTCGACAAGACTGAGAAATCACTGGAAAGATTCATGTATTCCGAATCGGCCATCCATCTGATTCCCAGAGCGTTCCGGTGACTCATTATGGTGAAAACTTCATGGTTGGGATCGGTTTCCTTGGCCCACATCCCACGGACTCGGATCCTCTTCTCGTACATAATCCCTCCTATGCGTTCTGCTAAGCAGACCAAAATACAGTGTGGTATAGCGATACCCGTACCATATGAAATCAAGTTGAGGTTAACGTAACACTGCGAGAACGTGGCTGTAGATATCAGATTGACGGTGAAGAATATTGTAAATAGCAGGAGCAAGTCATGCAGATTGTTGAGAAGTCCGTTCATCGAGTCGAGCAGCTGACAGCAGCGTTTGTAGGTCTCCAGATGCTGCCGTGAGCGGAAACTCTGCAAGGTGACGGTCAGGTCAGCCAACAAGAGCACCAGAATGAAGTTGATCCAGAAGAAACGGAATGACCCCAGGGTAATCATAACCGGTAGTACGACCAGCTCAACGTAAGACTCTCTCGCGTAAGCGCGTTCCATCGGGAGGAGCACCACTTCCAAAAAGTATAGAATGAACACCACGCCCAGCGATAGTTCAGCAGTGGTGACATGACGCTGTGACATGTTGAAAAACCTCTCGAGATCACTCTGGTTCCGTGAGACCCATCTTCTTGAAAGTCCACCGAGGGAGATGGACAGTATATTCACGAGAAAATGAATGACGCCGCTGAAGTTCCAATGAGACGGATTCGAGATCAGACAGCACTGGAAACCAATGGCGAGTCCTTCCAGTGCTGGCCATATCACCAGATTCATCGGGCGCCACTTCGGACCACACACCACACGTAACAAGGTGATTGCTTTCATGTCCAATGAATGGGTTCACAGCTTTCTATTCCGAGCCTGGCGAATGTCGCGTTACCACTTGACTACTGCGCGTCCCGCGAAGGGATGAGCTCGCTGAAGTACACAGCCTGTCGTGACTGCTCGTGTACTCAGCGTTACCTCCGTTCTATCATGGTGTTGTTGCCTTTGATGCTTGGCGAAATCGATCTTTCATCCCAAAGACGATATCCCTGCCAGCGATGCAGTACGTGTCTTGATGGAGTGGTGCGTCGGGACAGAACACCAGGTTACGATACATATGTATCCCAATCACCACTCCAGAATCTTATACCAATCGAATGCGGCTCGCGCACGTCAGCCCACGTGGACCTTTCTGAACCCAGACTCAGGTGGAATACGTCAGTTTTCAGCCTCCATTCACGGTTTCTTCGGGGGATGTTTCCAAGGTTTCTAGGGTCCTAAAGCACAGTCAACGATAGGAACGCAGAAGACGTCGATTCAAACAGCGATTGTTGGAGAACGGATTCGAGCACGAAGGCCAAGTACTCAATCGCCTGGTATCTTAGAGTGTCGGGATTAGATTTTCAAGCCGACTATTCCCCGAAGAGAACTCTCATTGTCATCCCGCGCATACTGAATCTCGAGTTCTTGCATCCGTACCGAACCGGTAGCAGAATCCAGCATGGGGAGCTTTCCTCGAATCACTCCAGTCGCAGCTCCAAATATAGGCAACAGTACTCATCACGGACCGCCATCGTGCCTTACGACCAATAGACGTGGTAGCACTCACAATCCTGAGCAAAACATAAACAGGAACAAGCACAAAAGAGGGGTGATATCTTTGTTGCTACAGCGGCGGACATTGGGATAAGGCCACCTCGTTCTGTCAAGATTTTCCGAGAGAAAAGGAAAGAGGCGCCTGCAGAATTCGCCGGATGGTTTGTTCTCACGCTAGAGCAACAATCCTTGATTTGTATTTTGAATGGATAGATCTGAGGTGATTTATTCCGAAAAAACGAGTTCCGGCGCGGACATTGGGATAAGGCAAGCGGTAGAATCCGGAGGAAAACTGAGAGTATCATCAGGGAATGCCACAAATTCACGTTCCTCAATATTTAATCATTCTGCCTTTGCTCAATAGAACTTACCGGAGGCGTATCGGCCTCAAGGCTTCCATTGACAGAAGACAGTGCGCCGTCGTGGAAAAGTTCACTCTTCATCAACGTGTATCGTTTTCTATGCCGTGTGGATCTGTTAGAGACGGACTTCTCGATTTAGATTCTCGAGATTCTTCAGAGATTCGGGATCTCCCTAAACTCTTCATTCTTGGGCATCGGCGGGAGGCTCCGTTACCAACAGCTCCATGGATAACGAGGATTGCGCTCTGCAACCCCTTGAGCTCTCTTCCTCTGGCGTCTGTGGCTGAACTTCCCCAGGTGACCGCGTGTGCGTTGGAGTACCCAGCAAACTTTTTCTGGGTCCGGGCAGTTGATTCCGGAATCGATCCGACCATACTTCGAGGGGTCTAGAGAGGTGATTCCTAGATCGATCTGACCATACGTTTCGGAATCTAAGGACGTGATTCTGCAGAGTTTGCAAGGCTGAAGGGATTGTATGCGGATGTTGTGGTAAAGCTGGACACTCAATGTGCTCATCCGGTTGCAGTGGCGTAGCGAGCCTTCATGATGCCCGGGGCGGATTTGATGCCCTCCCTCTTCTTTTGGGGCCTGAGAAGTTGAATGCGTTTGATGCACACTGAATGTATCTTCGTATGTCCTCAAACATAAAATCTGATGATTCTGAAATGGAGATCTTCCGAGAAATGGTGAAAACTTGCGCGAGCTGACCCAAATGTGAGCAACTAGAATATTATACGAGCAACTGGATTACGTCTTCTTTGAGGGTTATTTGCTTCGCTCCTTGAGCTGCGAATCTTCCATTGACTCCTCATTGGAGTTGAACTCATCCGTGATGGACATCCCGATAAATAGGACTGCGAGGTTTGTCGACTTCGTTCGCTCGATCTCTGATCCGAGGCAGAAACAAAAAGAACTCAACTTTGCCTCTCGATCAGGGAGGAGGACGAAAATTCTATGGTAGTTCGTCAATGGGGTAAAAAATCAGATGCAACCCCCAGACTTCGCCCCACTCTGAGAATTCCGGGAAAAAAATTACCTGCAAGAGCTCAGAATCCCTAATGTGATAGGCATGGAGAGGCATTCCGATGACCCAGCAACCTGATGCCCGGGGCGGACCGCCCCCCGCCTCCCGCCTCGCTATGCTACTGTCCAGTTGCCCTGGGCACAGACGAATCATCGATGGACTGAGAGCACAGAACACCTGAAGACCAGGGGTATCTCAACAATGGGACTTCGGAGCAATTGCTCGGCAGGTTCTCGACCTGAGGAGGGACGGAGGAATACGGTGTTTAGTGAGTTTGCAAGTCTCACACTGGCTGCATGGTCACAGCAGAGCATGTGCACCAGGCATTCACCGAAACCCCCAGAAAGAGAAAGAAAGGGGTATCTTAACAGTGACCTTGGCGGACAAAAATCTCACCATCCTGAGGTGGTACAGATCTCCGAATTATACCCTGCACTCCGTGGTACGGAATACGGCTGATTTTCGAAAATACGGCTCGTCTTATAATAAGGAACGTACCGTATTACGGTGATACGGACCGTTATCATGATACGGGCCGTACTGTGACACAGCACATCGGACCGTACCGTAGTACGATAATACGAAGTACGGTCTCAGACTCGAATGCCAAGAAAGCCCCGACCAGCGCAGGAGATGACTCACGAGACCATTCTCGTGCAGAGCGTGCTTGCTCTTCGCTCAGCATTCCCTACACTCCCAGTTGATTAACGGAGATTAATGTCCGTCGGAACATAGGTTCCCCAGATCAGGAATCAGAACTCCATCGGTCCGAACGCAGCTTTGTGAGCAAAATAGCAAATGTCGAATGTGGACTAGGTGAAGAGTAGATCTTTTCGGATGATGAGGTTGCTTACAAAATGTCCACTTGAACGCCCTTCAGTTCCATTGCTGACTTGACTGTGACTCTGATCCTGACTGACGGCGTCGATCGGCCGCCTAGTACCCCGCTGGAGCCATCCGAGACACCTCTCGATTCTTCTCAAGCCTCGCTGTTTAGGCAACGGAGAAGACGAATCAACGCCACAATAGCACCGCGAGCAGGGTTTCGGAACTTTGCCGATATTACTTGTTGCAACCACGGAAACTTTGCAGCCTACAAGCGTTCCCTCGGACCGCCCTTTCAGCCGGGCGCGGCACGCCCGTAGCTATACCCAAAACAGTCTTGGCGGTCCGTAGCGCGGTATTACAGTACGGACCGTAATATGAGTATGTTCCGTATTACCATAAAACGGTACGTTTCGTTCCATAATAGTAGCCGTATTTTCGAGAATCAGCCGTATTCCGTACTACGGAGTGCGGGGTCTACTCCGAATGCAGACTCTGAAAAAATTCAAAGCTGCCCCCCCCCCCCCAAAAATGCTTCAATAATATTGGTTAGGGTTGATTGTTCCGCGAAGATTCGCTGCTGCCAGGAAAATCCTCACAGGTTTGAAAACCATGTTGATCGCGTCATAAAGAGCTCGCGACGACGATCATCATCATCATCACATCCCTGCCCCCCCCTCCCCCAAAGGAGGCTTTGTACGCCCCAGCAAGCGCCACCGGGAGAGCAGTGGAAGACCTCGCTCCGACACATGGGCTCCATCTCCTCAATGACGCACAAACCCCGACGTTTGTGCGAGGGGATGCCTCACACTCGACCTCCATCGATCGTTCCTGCCTTCGAAACACAAGTTGTGACTCACAACGTTCCAGAATAGCTCGATGACTGTCCGCAGTTTGAAACTAAAAACCTGGCGATTTCCTAACCCCCGCTCTCGGACGGAATTGGGTTATCATCACTTTGAGCTCATGAGAGGAGTCATCCTATCTCTCTCCTTTCGTTGCTTCCGTTCCTCTACCGCTACCGCTAGGAAGCTATGTGCGTGGTTAAGTGGTGTTGTGTGTAGTGGACCTGCACCGTAGTCGTATGCCGTGATTTGCAGTGAACGTCTCTGCCATTCTCCGCTCTATGCCGGTGTCAGGCTACCAGTGTCCCTGAAGTCGCGTTTCTCACTTGTGCGAAGAAAGCCAATCCCATTTTTTCCCACTTGTCTCTTGAGAGACCGTCAGCTCTCCCGCGGGCTCAGAGGCCCTTTCTTGCGAGCGGTCTCCTTCCTCGCTCTGCCTCCTGACGTGTCCCGGAGTTCGCGACCTCCCTGCTTCCTTCCTCGCTGTTTTCCCAATTATAATTGTTGAACTAGACCGACTGTTAGCTAACGGGACGATCGAGGCATTCGAACAATCAGACTGGGCCACGCCGATTGTCTGCATTAAGAAGCCGAATGGAACTCTCAGGGTGTGTGCGGATTATTCTACAGGTCTGAATGCAGCTCTGAAAGATTTGAATCATCCGCTTCCGAACATGGAAAAAATTATGTCGAAATTTTCGGAGAACAAACTCTTCACCCAACTCGACCTCGCGGACGCTTACCAACAGCTTCGCCTGGCCAAAGACGATCAGTCCGTGACCACGATTTCTACTTATCGCGGCCTGTTCAAGTACAACAGGCTGGTATTCGGCCTCGAGACGGCGCGAGCAATTTTTCAGAAAGCCATCGAACAGGCTCTGGCAGGCTTAGACGGAGCCCTGGTGTATCTAGATGACATTCTCGTCATGGCACCAGACCCCACCTCTCATGAGCGACGCCTGCATGACGTGCTTCAACGACTTCGAGAGTGGGGTTTCCGATTGAGACTCGAAAAGTGCACTTTCGCGCAACCAAGAGTCAAGTACCTCGGCCTGATCTTGTCAGATCGGGGTATTGAGGCGGACCCGAAACGAACAGCGGCTATTCAAGCTCTTGCTACTCCCACGTCCAAGAAAGAGCTCCGTTCGCTCCTCGGTCTGGTAAATTATTACGGAAAATTCGTTCACCATCTCCATGAGTTCAAGGCTCCGTTAGAAAGGCTGCTCCCGAACGATCAGAAATTCGTGTGGACTCCGGGATTGGAGGCGTGCTTCACTCAGATCAAGTCAATCCTGTGTGGACCACTCCTCCTTGCACACTACAATCCGCGACAGACACTCATCGTAGCCGCAGATGCCAGTCCGACGGGCATCGGAGGCGTGCTTCTCCAACGTTATCCGGATGGAAACGTGAAGGCGGTGTTCCCCATGGTCAAGTCTCTCACTAAAGCTCAACAAAACTACGGACAGATCGAGAAGGAGGCGTTAGCGCTCGTGACCGCAGTCGAGCGGTTCAAGAGATTCATATGGGGTCGCCATTTCATACTTCAAACAGATCACCAGCCTTCGATGGATGGTGATCTGACCCGTTCTTCAACCCGTTGAGAACCGCCGCGCGCCTGCAACGGTGGGCCCTCAGACTCGTAGGGGTCGAGTTTGAAGTGCAATACATTCGTACTGATCTCTTCGGGCACGCCGACGCGTTGTCTCGCCTGATTCGACAGGTGAGAGCCGATGCACGGGACCCTGATTTGGAGGAGGTAGTCGCCACAATCGACTCGTCGTGTGAAGCGAATCTCTGCGAGATTGTGTGCAACGCTCGAATTCCGAATAGAATGAGGCTTGCGGCCATTGTCGCCCGGGGTTAATAACATGTGCAAACCAAATTCAGCTCGGAAGAGACTCGTTCTGGTGTGGGGCTCCCAATGATCTCGAGTCGGGAGATTCCGAACTGCGGTGGGAGAACGCACGAACGCACCGAGATTTCATCCGTTTGCCGGGTCTCGAAGATTTTTTCTCGAGTCGATTCGCGTACAGAAGTTCATATATTGCCGGTAGAATTTCAGAGATCCTGGACTGATCAATTTTTGGTTTGGATCTCAAGGCAAGATACAATCCGCGACCAAATGTCACCGTCCTGCATGCCTTTTGCATAACGATCCAACGAGACGTCAAGATCGACTTCCTGACAAGATCGCGTCCTCTTCGTATTTCGACCCGTCACTCCTCAGTAAAGCCGAATTCTAGAAAGAATCCGATGGCAAAAAGTTCTAAGATTGGTCCGAACTACCCGACAAGAAAGTTAATGGTTTGATACGGTCGTGTTTTGCTCCGCCCGGAAATCGAGCTCAGTAAGTTTGTCTTTTTGGGACGAGAAACTGGAGGAGCTCGATTTCCGTAGGAAATGAAGGATGAAGGGATCGACCCAACAGCTCTCAAGCTGGGTAGTTTGGACCGATCTGAGAACTTTTTGCCACCGGGAAATTTTTTGAATTCGGCTCGCTGAGGACATAAGGGGCGGATGCATCGAGGACGCGTTTCGTCAAGATGTCAGCTCTTGACGGTCTTTCGAACTTCTTACAGATCTTGCAGCTAGGTACAGTGGACTCCGCTTAATCGGAACACATCGGGACCAGACCATTCTGATCCGATTAAGCGGACGATCCGATTAAGCGGAAAATAGAGAAAGCGTCACCCTGATACTGGATCCTCGCCACAAATGTATCTATTTTTATTATGAGATCACGAGTGGCTCTTTAGGAGCTTGGGCTCATTGTTCCCGAGATGCAATACCTAAAACAACACAATGAAACTCTCACTCAACATCCGAGTTGATGAAGTACGTAACAAGATTGGGCTTTCAGTGCTTGACGAAGAATTCAACTATTGAAGTCTGTCTCCTTTTCGCCCTCGAGATTCTACGAACGAAGTCGGCACAAATTTCTAAAGACGGTCGTGGACTGTCCTCCTCGAAATCTTGCATGAAAAACCGTTGAAGTAGTTCTATACTTCGCTCAGCCTCATGCACAGCTACAGGCTTTTCCGCTTCTCGGTACTCCTCTCCGCTTTCTGAACCAGAGTCCACTAGAGAGCCCTGATTCACTGCGATTTCCCGGACGATCTCATCTTCGTGAGGTTCAACTGAAGAGTGGCACTGGACATCATCGTCAATCGTCAAGAAAGTGTCGAGATTCTGAAACGGAAGAAGATCGGAATCCGTTCGGTCTTTTTGTTCGAGAGGACGGCCAGGGTTTTCATTGTGAAAACAGTGCTCGAAACAGTTACGGATTGTATCCGTGCTAACGTCTCGCCAACTGTCCGCGACGAACTGAATAGCTTGCAGGACATTGATTTTCGAGCTGATTGTCTTGGCACCCGTCGACGGTTCCACAAGATTGCTCTCGATGTACTTTATGATCAATGCAACGAGTTTCTGACGATACAAGGTCTTCAGGTTCTTGATGATCCCCATGTCCATGGGCTGTATTAATGCAGTAGTGTTGGCCGGTAGAAACTCGAGTCGGATGTTTAGCATGTTCGGGACATGGGGATGGGCGGAGCAATTGTCAAGGATTAGGCAAATCTTCCTACCCTTTTCGGCTAGCTCGCGGTTCCAGGTTGCCAACCAATCTTCGAAAATTGTCGATGTCATCCACGCGTTCGCGTTAGCGTGGTAAGGAACTGGTAGCCGTTCAACCTTCAACCCTTTGAAGCATCGCGGGTTTGCACTCTTTCCAATAACCACCAACTTTTTCTTATCGGTGCCGGTCATGTTGGCGCAACAGAGAACGCTCAGCCGCTCCAAAGCTTTCTTGGAACCTGCCAAGCTTTCGTGACTGTAACAAAGTGATCCGTTCGACACCGCACGATAAAACAAACCAGTTTCATCGGCGTTATAGATGTCATCTTTGCTGAATTCCGATAACAATCGCGGAAGCGTTTCGGCCTTCCACGTTTTGGCTGAACTGACGTCGCAACTCTTCTTCTCTCCGTGAGCCCTTTTGTATTTGACATTGTGGCGGATTTTCCATCGTTCGAACCAGCCTGCGGTGGCTCTGAAGTCAGAGTGACCAAGCTTGGAGGCTAAGTCTTCTGACTTCTCTTTTAGAATCGGTCCACTGACGTGAGCACCATGCTCTGTCACCCGGTCAAACCATTTGCCGAGCGCCTTGTCTACTAGCGGATCCTTACCCTCTCGTTTCCGCTTTCTGGACGAACTTCGTGAAGATGGCCCGTTCCACTGTTCTCGTAGCTCCTTCTCTTGATGAAGAAGACGCGTCACCGTCGTGAGAGGGACTCCTGTTAACTCAGCGATTCTTCTCCGGCTTGGACGACCCTCAAAGGAGTTGATCTCGTCGAGAAGGGCGATTTTTTCGCTAAGCGTACGATCGTTCCGAGACATGGTCAAACGACGCGGCAGTCGAGCGGAATGGAACCATTACAATTGGTCCGCTGAAGATTGCTCACGTTTGAGCCCGAACACGTCGCGTGAGGGCAACGTGCGACGCCGTCGAGAACATGCCAACTTCCAGGTTCTATGAATCCGCGTAGCCACCAAATGAGCGAGCCTCGTGCTGAGCGTTCCCCGTTGCAGAAACTTCTTATTTCTTCGATGAGAAAAAAATCCCGCTCGTGACCGGTTGATCCGAATAAGCGGAGGATTGTACCGATAAACCGGAGCGATTCCTATGGGGAGAATCGGGGAATTCGACATTTGATCCGAATAAGCGGATGATCCGATTATCCGGTGTTCCGATTAAGCGGAGTCCACTGTATCTGTAGTTGTCGGGCGTTTGAGCAGCCTCCTATCCTGCGTCGACCTTGGCAGTTCCGAATTCGGTCGGTCGACTTCAAAAGTTTGTCGATCCCTGTTTTGAGAGAAGTTGAAAATAAAAGAAGGCGATCTTCGAGTCGATTAACGAAATCCAATTCGTTATCGATTCACGAAACTCGAAAAAAATGCGCCACCCTCCCAGATCTCGAACGCCATAGAAAATTCCAGTATCGGGAGAATAATCACCGAGCTATGAGAAAAAGAAGAGAGAGTAAGAAAGTTCCCGATTTACGGTGACCACCCTGTATTATGAGGAGACAGACCTCAGAACGGAATAAGCTGCCCTCGTGACTCGGGTGTGGCAACGGTAGATTACTGATGGAGTAATTGTGAGAACTAAGGCCGTCGCAGCCGCGATGAAATCCGCGACTTTCGGCTTAATCTGACGAAAACATTAGGTCGCTGAAGGAGCTCGTGCGGTTATCTCGCCTAAATTCTACCCTAAGAAACGAGTTTAGATGTGTGCCCGCTCTTTCTCTCTCTCCTCCGGCACATTTTACCTCAGAATGTACGTTTCCGGCCCGTCAGAATGTCAGTGGAGCGACGATCTTCGAAGGCTACTGCCTGGACTTGACGGCTTTTTACGAGCCGATCTGTCGCGCTCCGTCGCGGCTGCAACTGTGAGAGGAGGAACTTCGGTGCTGCAGGAAGATCCTTAGCCATGCTGCTCCGTTGAGAGAAGTTCCCGCGTGGAACGGTTCGAGACTTGGTGCCACGACTACGCGCTATGTTGTCAGCCGTCAACGGCTCGCTTCCATGAGACCGGTTGTCAAGACCGATCAGTTCCGGAGCTTTTAGGCAGTCCTCAGAAAACCGGGCAGGTTCCGAATCGAGAGTCGGAAGCTTCCCGCCCGGCTTCTGGTCGGTTCGGAGCACGTAAATGTTCCATTCAAGAGTTCAATCATTCTAAAATCCCTTAGATAAGGGACGGACCCCTCAGATTTAATTTTTCTTTCCTTTTCGTTGAACAAACCACAAATGGTAGACCCTTTGGTTCACAAGAAGAACTGCGAGTGCGAAAAATATGAGAATGCGAGAAGATAGAACAGCCATCGGAGAGAAAAATGCATTTAGGCCCGACCCAGAAGAATGGAAAATCCAGCTGGAGTGTGTGGCTCATTTGGATAATACCCACTAAGAAAACCTATGGCTCATCATCTGCAAGATGCGAGAGGATACAAGCTCGAAAGAGTTTGGGATTGTAGGTTGAAGGGGAGGCTTGAAAGGCAAGTGCATTCCGAGGGAAGAAGGTAGAGTCGAACTGAGCGGAACGATTGGTGAATAATTGGACAAAATAGGGTAGTTGTTTGGAGCTACGTCTGGTAACACGGGAACCGAAAGGGGAGGAACGAGGGAAGAGGTTTCACTTGAGCATCTTCAATGGAAGTATCGGTAGAATAGACAGAGGTCGGCGACCTTGTGTCGGACGGACAAGGTTTCGAGGGAGGAGGATAGGGTCTCATCACCAATGAGCCGAACAGCACGCTCTTGTATAGAATCGAGTATGGAAGGGGATGAAGGGGCGGCGCTCCTCCAGATATGCGAGCAGTACTCGGGAGCGGCACGAATTTGGTTTTCATGGCGCCAGAGAAGGTGAGAGGGGGGAAAATAGCGCTTGGCTCGGAAAAGGAAGCCAAGCTTCTGAGAAGCTGACCTGGCCGTGCTTGCGATGTGGTAGTGCCGTTTGAGATTCGGAGAGAGGGCCACGCCCAATATTGAGACCGCTGACGAGGGAGTCAATTTGTTGCCGAAAGAAATGTCGAGAGGTGTGGGACGGGTTTTATTCGAGGGAAGAGAGAGTTGTGTCTTCAGAGTATTGAACTTGACCAAATTGGTAGAGCCCCAGTTCAGAATTGTTTGGCGATTGAAATTGAGGAAGTCTAGCATGGTGGATTGAGGGGAGCTGGTTCGGGCAAGGGTCGTGTACTTTTTGGAAGAGCACCCAGCGTGAAGCGTACTGTCATCAGCTGTGGATGGGGCTCGAGGTGGGGACGAGAAGATCATTGATATGCATCAGTAAGAGAGTTGGAGAGAGTACTGAGCCCTGGGGTACGCCCGCATTCAATGAGAAAGACCTGGAGAGAGCACCATTGGCCATAACCTCCATGGAACGGTGACTGAGAAATTTTTATATATAACAGATAAATATATATATATATACATAGACAGATAACGAAACCCTCAGGTAAGTGACCCCTCAGATAACGGACCCCTCGGATAACGAGCCACAAACATCAGCGAGGTCGATCTGACCAAATTATCGGGGGTCCGTGAAGGTGATTTTAAGATCGATCTGATCGCACTTTTCGGAGTCCATGGAGGTGATTCCGAGCTCGACTTGACCACATTTCTGGGGGTCTGTTAAGGTGGATTCCAGAGTCCATAGAAGCTGCTCCAGAGTACCATTGGCCGAATACCCCGCAAACCTTCAAATCCTTCAAACGGACCCCGCAGATGAAGGGATTGCAGCTGCAGGCCTGCATGCTATGATATGAAACTCGAGTGCGTTTCGTTGGCGGAACCAAGAAGCCGTGGAAAATTGATCATGGACCCCCCGAAAGTATGGAGTGATATAGTCTATCATAGCTTCCGGTGGCGAGGATCTCGTTTGCTCAACAACTCTGTCATGAGATGAGATCGTGTCCGTCAAAAATAAAGTGAGCGCTTCACCAAGGTGGAGTACGTTATCTGAGAAGTCCGTCATCTGGGGGGTTTGTCATCTGAGGGGCTAGTTATCTGAGGGGTCCGTTATTACGTTACGCGGGATTCCAGGGCGAATGCTCGGAAATTCTCGTGCATGACTCTTTGAAAGAAAATTGCATGACCTAATCGCGTAGCTCCACTCGACGTCCGTATGCCTCGGTGCAAGATTCAGCCCGATTGCACCGTGGACCAAAATAGGCGAGCCCCTTAGTATCACAATTGAGATACAACGAAGTGCTGAGAGAAGCCAAGTCGCGTTGACATCAGGCGTTGAGACAGACAGAATCTCATTCCCCAGTCTAATATTCCGGCGAAGTCACCGATTCTGTACGCTCAAGAGTTGAGAAATATGGAAGATATGAGTGTTCATCTCGGTCGGCTGATTTTCCCATCACATTTATTACCGATCCGAACTTCTACTCTCTTAATCGAACAACCCGAACCACAGGCGTCTCGCTCGACAGAATACAATTCAAGGGCGGATGCCGATCGTGGGGTCTTCCGAGCCGATATCAGCCGGGTTTAGGAAAGATACGAGAGTAGCAATTCCAGAAGCATGCCATAACACTCCATCATGCGCTCCCTACCAAAAGGTGCGAATCATCGGCACTCCGCATCCAGCCTGACTGAACCCATTGGGGATGAGAATTTCGCCCCTTGAGATAAACCGATCTCAGCAAAAGGCATCATGGAAACCGTTCTCGAAGAATAGTGGAGTGGTCAGAATGAGACTTGCATAGGCAACAACATTCAACAACACTGAAAACTCACTGGAGAGATTCATGTATTCCGATTCGGCCATCCATCTGATTCCCAGAGCGTTCGGGTGACTCATTATGGTGAAAACTTCATGGTTGGGATTGGTTTCCTTTGCCCACATCCTACGAACTCGGATCCTCTTCTCGTACATAATCCCTCCTATGCGCTGTGCTAAGCAGACCACAGTACCATGCGGTATGGCGATACCCATCCCATAAGAAAATAAATTGAGGTAAAGGTTACACTTGGAGAAAGTTGCTGTGGATGCCAGATTGACGGTGAAAAATACTATGAATAGCAAGAGCCAGTCATGGAGATCGTTCAGAAGTACGTTCGTCGAGTCGAGCAACTGACAACAGCGTTTGTAGGTCTCCAGATGCTGCCGTGAGGGAGAACTTTGCAGGGTGACAGTAAGGTCGGCGAAGAAGAGCTACAGAATGAAGTGGATCCACAGGAAGCGGAACACTCCCTGGGGAACCATCAACGGTAGTAAGACCAGCTCAACGTGAGACCCTCTTACGTAAGCGCGCTCCATCGGAAGGAACAGCGCTACCAAGAGAAATGAAATGAGCACCACGCCGAGCAATAGCTCAGCAGCGGTGACTCGGCGCTGCGACATGTTGGAATACTTCTCTAGGTCACTCTGGTTTCGTGAAACCCATCTCCTCGAAAGCCCACCAAGGATGGTAGACACCGTGTTTACGACAAAAATAATGACGCCGCTGAAATTCCACAAGGACGGACTCGAAATTAGGTAGAGCTGATAGCCAATGGCGAAAGCTTCTAGTGCTGGCCATATCACCAGTGTCAGCGGACGGAACTTTGGGCCACACAACACACGGAACAAGGTTAGCGCTCTCATGTCCACTCAATGACTTCACAGCTCCCTAATCTGACCCTGGCGAGTATTGCGGTACCGCTCCACGACTGCTCGTTTTGCGAAGGAATGAGCTCGCTGCAGGCAGTGCCTGTCGTGACTGTTCGTGTACTCAACGTTTCCACCGTTCCGTCATGGGGTTGTTGCCCGTGATGTTTGGAAAAATTGATTCGTCCTCTCGAAGTCTATAAGCCCGCCACCGATCCAGGACGTGTTTTGATTGAGAGGTGCGTCGGGACAAAACACCAGGTCGGGCACGGCGCCAGCACGACAGCTCACGTCCGATTCGGAACCGTCCTGAACGCTAAAAACCCTACTCAGTAATGATTCGTGTGAAGCGTCTCCCTTCCCCGGAAGAGAGTCTCCGGACTAAGTCAAGTTTATTTCCGGCGTAGAGGGGGACGAAGCAAGCGGGCTCGTGAAGATCCTTCTCTTTTTCATCACGAAGATGGGAGTATTGGGCAGAAGACTATCCATGACTCGACGAAGCTCAACTCATTTACGATAAGCCAGTGGCGCTACCATCGCGCTCCGATCGGGCACGCTTCCATGAACAGACGTCCACGTCTGGTACGGTCTGAGATATTTTCCGCTCAGGGTCCGAAGTCGTCCAGCGGGGTCGTTGAGCACATAACCATTTGGGACAGAGTAGTTTCTGAGATGAATGACTCGGGAGAATGATGAGAGCCCTTAGGTACATCGCAGGGGAAAACAAGACGACGAAACTTTCAGATGTGAGAGGGGAAAATGCTCCAGCACATCGAGATTATTGGATCCAGTGGCGGTAACCGCTGTCCAGAGCTTCTCAAGTGCTTTCGCCGGGAAACCCCCTCAATTTATTCTGGATGAGAGCGTGAGACAACTTATCCAGTACTCCAGTACTCCGGCATGTGGTCGTTGGGTCATGGAATTTCACGAATGATGGTCAGATCATCTGTCAGAACCAGGATAGAAAAAAAATACAGTGTTAGAAAGTCTGGAATAGCTCACTTGACTTGCAAAAGAGGAATCTTGGATGCGTTTATTAACATATGTCGACAATATCGACGCATTCGAATCCACGGGTTGTCGGTGTCTCTGGGTCGGTAAATAGCTCATGATCAAAACTATTTCGCATGAATTCGGCCATATTCTTCTTCTGAGAGAGCCTCTCGAATTCCAGCGGGAATCGCCGCATAGGATCAACGGAGCCTTCCGGGCTAGTATACCAGGGGACAGATCATAATCATATTTCACTAGAAACTCTTCGATTACATTGAAGGAGATTCCAGGATTCATGGATTCTGTCGCTCGGACGGTGAATTGGCAGCGTTGTAGTATTCTACGGGCACATACATATGTCACCGTGGTCCTCATCAATGAGATCTGGTATAATTGAAGGGGCGGAGATTCCTTTCATCTACCGTGAAACACCATGACCTCTCTCCATGTCCAATAAGCTGTGAACCCCAGTCTTACCGTCGATTCTAAGAGATTGGATACCGAAACAGAGTGGGACACAACATTGGAAATGGGTGAAACTATGGGGAGGACGATTCCACTAATTACTCCTCCTCATGGAACGACTCAGCTCTCCATCGCAAATATAACCGCAGACATCGAAATTGAGAAGACCATCTCAATCTTCGCTGTCCATGTGCCAGGCCTTCCATCCTCAACAGAGAGAGACGGCATCTTCCGATCCCGGTCATTCTCGTGATGTAACAATTAAAGATTACGAAACTTGGATAGTACTAGGGTCTTAATCACGGACACTCAGGTTGCGCGGAAGTCTGATTGAGTCATAGTGGCTGGTTGAATCTTCCAGGGCGAGGTGCAGACACGGCTGCTCTGCGTGAGAAACGAGGCATTCGAATTCCAAAAATGATGAGCGAGATTTTGAGTGGGCGATGAGCCGTCCTCGCGCACGGAGCTCAAGTCCCAGGGATTACTCATACTCTCTCTCAAGATAATGCCTGTGAAGTCGTGATGCTCTTGAAAACAATAGGCGACCTCACAGGAAAAAACCGACCCGTAAAGTTTCAGAATTTCATGAGGCCAGCCTCACGGAGTTTCAAAATCGAGAGGCTTCAGCTTGTGAAGCCTTATCCCAGCCACGCTACTTGGGCGGGGGGAAGGGTGGTTTGTGTGGGTGCTCCTCGCTGTCGTCTACAGGCATACCACCTGTGCAGTGTTCTCTTTTGATTTGGGTCACCACGTTGAAGTGATCCAGGATCACGAATATGGAGTTATGATCCCGAGTTTTACTGAGACAGAAAGTTGTGTATTGCATCAGGACTCTATAACTTGAGGATATCCAATATTTTCTGTTGATGACTTTTAGACGTTGAAAGTCAATAGGATCACGCTCGTCGCATCGACTCTCTCTGATAATTGATGATCTTGAGTTCTGAATCGGTGATTATCCGGTCGTTGTACTTGTGTTCGTAGCTGTACCATCGGAGGGGAGGTTGCTTGTTTGGAATAATAGAATTGTCTGTCTCACTGTCGCTTTGCCCTCTTTTGATGGTCATATTTTCGGCGAAGTCTGCTGGGCTGAATTTCGATGGACTCGACGATAGTGAATCATATTTTTGTATCTTATTCTGAGCCGGAACGTTGGTTGAGTTACTTTTCTGCATTCAGAGGGTCTCCAGGTGACTGGAGGGTTTCGGCGACAGGAGCCGTTCAGCGAGAATGTTAAACACCTCTCGGCGATACTGAGATCCATGTCTCTGTCTCGCTCACTTGGACTTGGCGCCAACAGAAGGGAAGCGGAGCAGCGGAACTGAGTGCCGAAATATTTTCTTCATCCATCCGAGCACGTGATCAATGGCATGGCATGCGATTGTACGCTACATCCATCGGAATAGGAACGCTTCCTCGACTGCTCTCGTTTCATTGGTTGACGACGCGAATGCCAAGCTGCTCTTGTGTAGTCATTTCCACTGCATCCAACATATGGATGCTCACTCGTTTCGGAAGGTCTGCACAATCTCTATCAGGTTATTCCCCATGTGATTAGGACAATTTTCGCTGCAGATTGGACATACCGTGACTGCTCTTGTCAATGTACTAGCCAGCCTTCGGCCGACTACGCTGGCCGACCCGTCCCTTGCTTCGGGAGTCTACTGCTGACAGACACACATTGCCTTACATGTAGTGTCATGAGACCTTCGGGAGTGGCCACCGATTCTCGATAGGATTCTGACCTGGAATCGGGGCACTTTCCTCTCTCTTCACTTGGTCAGCATGATGGTTTTGAGAAGTATGGTCAGATCGGTGTCGTAATCACCCCTCCAGATTCGGAGAAGCATAGTCAGATTGGTCCCGGAATCACCCCTCCAGGTTTTGAAAAGCATGGTTAGATTTGTCTCGAGATCACCCCTCCAGACTCGGAAAGTGATAGTCAGATGGGTCTCGAAATCACCCCTCCAGACTTGGAAAAGTATGGTCAGATTGGTCCCGAGATCACTCCTCCAAACTTGGAAAGTAATGGTCAGATTGGTCTCGGAATAACCTCTCCTGGTTTCGAAGAGTATGGTCAGATTTGTCTCGGAATCACCCCTGCAGACTTGAAAAAGCATGGTCAGATTGCTCCCGGAATCACCCCTCCAGAGTTGGAAAGTTATGGCCAGATAGGTCCCGGGATCAACCCTCCAGAGTTGGGAAGTAATGCTCAGATATGTCCCGGAATCACCCCTCCAGGGTTGGGAAGTAATTGCCAGATTGGTCTTGGAATCACCCCTCCAGACTTGAAGAAGCATGGTCAGATTGCTCCCGGAACCACCCCTCCAGAGTTGGAAAGTAATGGCCAGATTGGTCCCGGAATCACCCCTCTAGAGTTGGAAAGTAATGGCCAGATTGGTCCCGGAATCACCCCTCTAGAGTTGGGAAGTAATGCTCAGATATGTCCCGGAATCACCCCTCCAGGGTTGGGAAGTAATTGCCAGATTGGTCTTGGAATCACCCCTCCAGACTTGAAGAAGCATGGTCAGATTGCTCCCGGAACCACCCCTCCAGAGTTGGAAAGTAATGGCCAGATTGGTCCCGGAATCACCCCTCTAGAGTTGGAAAGTAATGGCCAGATTGGTCCCGGAATCACCCCTCTAGAGTTGGGAAGTAATGCTCAGATATGTCCCGGAATCACCCCTCCAGGGTTGGGAAGTAATTGCCAGATTGGTCTTGGAATCACCCCTCCAGACTTGAAGAAGCATGGTCAGATTGCTCCAAGAATCACCCCTCCAGAGTTGGAAAGTAATGGCCAGATTGGTCCCGGAATCACCCCTCCAGAGTTGGAAAGTAATGCTCAGATATGTCCCGGAATCACCCCTCCAGAGTTGGGAAGTAATGGCCAGATTGGTTCCGGAATCACCCCTCCAGAGTTGGAAAGTAATGGCCAGATTGGTCTTGGAATCACCCCTCCAGACTTGAAGAAGCATGGTCAGATTGCTCCCGGAATCACCCCTCCAGAGTTGGGAAGTAATGGCCAGATTGGTCTTGGAATCACCCCTCCAGAGTTGGGAAGTAATGGCCAGATTGGTCTTGGAATCACCCCTCCAGACTTGAAAAAGCATGGTCAGATTGCTCCCGGAATCACCCCTCCAGAGTTGGGAAGTAATGGCCAGATTGGTCTCGGAATCACCCCTCCAGACTTGAAAAAGCATGGTCAGATTGCTCCCGGAATCACCCCTCCAGAGTTGGAAAGTAATGCTCAGATTGGTCTCGGAATCACTCCTCCAAAGTTGAAAAGTAATGCTCAGATCGGTCTCGGAATCACCCCTCCAGAGTTGGGAAGTAATGCTCAGATTGACCCCGAAATCACCCCTCCAGAGTTGGGATCACCTCGATAGACTCCAAAAAGTATAGTCGGGAACCCCGGAATCAATTCGGTAGGCGGCCATCGTAGAACCCGCCTCATATACCCGGGTTCACCCGAGTCTGGAACCGGGTACCCGAAGTCGGGTAATCGGGTACCCGGGTCCGGAACCGGGTATCATACCCGGTTCTGCGACCCCTAGTTGGGTGGCCTATGTCCTTCCCGGTGAGCCGCCCTACATTATGCAGTTTGCTCCAAGTCGATCCGATCAGTACCGGAGGAGCCTATTGAGGACAAACAAACAAACAGACCCTGGATTTTCATATACAGAACAACCTCGATTATTTCAACTAATTGATGCAAAAAAAAGTTGAAGTAATCGAAAGTTGAAATAATCGAGAGATGACAGAATCACCCACATTCTTGGACTACGCAACCGATTCGGGAATGAGAGTCCGAGTCCGAACGCTAACCGCTCCAGAGTGGTACGAGATATATAGACGATGAAAGATTCTGAACGATGGATCCATCTTCCACATAAAAATACGCTTCCGGTCGACATCCTTCGGCCTGTTCCGCAGAGTTGAAATAATCGAGGTTGGAATGCGAAAGGTTGAAATATTCAAAATTGAAATAATCGGGGTTGAAATAATCGAGGTTGTACTGTATATAGATTCTACAACATGTGAGGCACAGCTGAATTCGTCAAGAATGAAGTGTAGATCCATCTTCGCATTCCGCCTGTTCGCTATCCATTGATCCATTTATGTACACTTCCATATTTCATTGATGATTCTCTCAAATAGGACAGTAGATCGGGATATGGACGCCCGAATGATATTCGAATAGTCTTCGCAGGTCACCGAGTTGTCATGGAGGGAGTCATCGATAGAGGCGCATACACGTTCTTTCGAGTTCTCTTCTTTCCATTTCTTGACCTTTTCCACGTGAACACAATTTGGCTCAACTTTTGTGGTGTATTTCCAGTGTGGACACTCAGGTATCACAAGTTGCGCAAAATATTCAACTACACGTAGCCTTTCCACATCGAAACTTTTCCAACTCTCATCTCCTATCCTTACTATATATAACCAGCCGGCCTTTGGCCGACTGGAGTCGGCCGCGCTGCGCGCGGTTGGACGGCGCTCCCTGCCATCGAGGCACTTTTCTCTCCCTTCACTGGATCAGCATTCTGATTTTGAAAAATATGGCCAGATTGACCCCAGAATCACCCCTCCAGAGTTGGGAAGTAATGCTCAGATTGACCCCGGAATCACCCCTCCAGAGTTGGGAAGTAATGCTCAGATTGGTCTCGAAATCACCCCTCCAGAGTTGGAAAGTAATGCTCAGATTGGTCTCGGAATCACCCCTCCAGAGTTGGAAAGTAATGCTCAGATTGGTCTCGGAATCACCCCTCCAGAGTTGGGAAGTAATGCTCAGATTGACCCCGGAATCAGCCCTCCAGAGTTGGAAAGTAATGCTCAGATTGGTCTCGGAATCACCCCTCCAGAGTTGGAAAGTAATGCTCAGATTGGTCTCGGAATCACCCCTCCAGAGTTGGAAAGTAATGCTCAGATTGGTCTCGGAATCACCCCTCAAGAGTTGGGAAGTAATGCTCAGATTGGTCTCGGAATCACCCCTCCAGAGTTGGGAAGTAATGCTCGGATTGGTCTCGGAATCACCCCTCCAGAGTTGGAAAGTAATGCTCAGATTGGTCTCGGAATCACCCCTCCAGAGTTGGAAAGTAATGCTCAGATTGGTCTCGGAATCACCCCTTCAGAGTTAGAAAGTAATGCTCAGATTGGTCTCGGAATCACCCCTCCAGAGTTGGAAAGTAACGCTCCGATTGGTCTCGGAATCACCCCTCCAATCTGTAATCTGAGCATTACTTCCCAACTCTGGAGGGGTGATTCCGGGACCAATCTGTCCATTACTTCCCAACTCTGGAGGGGTGATTCCGAGACCAATCTGAGCATTACTACCCAACTCCGGAGGGGTGATTCCGGGGTCAATCTGAGCATTACTTCCCAACTCTGGAGGGGTGATTCCGAGACCAATCTGAGCATTACTTTCCAACTCTGGAGAGGTGATTCTGGGACCGATCTGGTCATTACATTCCAACTCTGGAGGGTTGATTCCGAGACCAATCTGACCATTACTTTCCAACTCTGGAGGGGTGATTCCGGGACCAATCTGGCCATTACTTCCCAACTCTGGAGCGGTGATTCCGAGACCAATCTGAGCATTACTTCCCAACTCTGGAGGGTTGATTCCGAGACCAATCTGACCATTACTTTCCAACTCGGGAGGGGTGATGCCGGGACCAATCTGGCCATTACTTCCCAACTCTGGAGGGTTGATCCCGGGACCTATCTGGCCATAACTTTCCAACTCTGGAGGGGTGATTCCGGGAGCAATCTGACCATGCTTTTTCAAGTCTGGAAGGGTGATTCCGAGACAAATCTGACCATACTCTTCGAAACCAGGAGAGTTTATTCCGAGACCAATCTGATCATTCTTTTCAAAAGCTGGAGGGGTGATTCTGAGACCAATCTGAGTATCCTCCCCAAGTCTGCAGGGGTGATTCTGGGACCAATCTGACCATCCTCTCCCAAGTCTGGAGCGGTGATTCTGGGACCCATCTGACCATACTCTTTTGAGTCTGGAGGGGTGATTCCGGAATCAATCTGAACATACTTTTTCAAGTCTGGAGGCGTGATTCCGAGACCAATCTGATCATTACTTTCCAAACTTGGAGGGGTGATTCCGAGACCAATCTGAGCATTACTTCCCAACTCTGTAGGGGTGATTCCGAGACCAATCTGAGCATCACTTCCGAACTCTGGAGGGGTGACTCCCGGACCAATCTGACCATACTTTTCCAAGTCTGGAGGGGTGATTCCGAGACAAATCTGACCATAATTTTCCAAGTCTCGAGGGGTGATTCCGACACCAATCTGACCATTACTTTCCAGGTCTGGAGGGGTGATTCCGAGACCAATCTGAGCATTACTTCCCAACTCCGGAGGGGTGCTTCCGGGGTCAATCTGAGCATTACTTCCCAACTCTGGAGGGGTGATTCCGAGACCAATCTGACCATTACTTCCCAATTCTGGAGGGGTGATTCCGAGACCAATCTGAGCATTTCTTTCCAACTCTGGAGGGGTGATTCCGGGGTCAATCTGAGCATTACTTCCCAACTCTGGAGGGGTGATTCCGAGACCAATCTGAGCATTACTTCCCAACTCTGGAGGGGTGATTCCGAGATCAATCTGAGCATTACTTCCCAACTCAGGAGGGGTGATTCCGAGACCAATCTGGCCATTACTTCCCAACTCCGGAGGGGTGATTCCGATACCAATCTGGCCATTACTTTCCAACTCTGGAGGGTTGATTCTGGGACCGATCTGGTCATTACATTCCAACTCTGGAGGGTTGATTCCGAGGCCAATCTGACCATTACTTTCCAACTCTGGAGGGGTGATTCCGGGACCAATCTGGCCATTACTTCCCAACTCTGGAGGGGTGATTCCGAGACCAATCTGAGCATTACTTCCCAACTCTGGAGGGTTGATTCCGAGACCAATCTGACCATTACTTTCCAACTCTGGAGGGGTGATGCCGGGACCAATCTGGCCATTACTTCCCAACTCTGGAGGGTTGATCCCGGGACCTTTCTGGCCATAACTTTCCAACTCTGGAGGGGTGATTCCGGGAGCAATCTGACCATGCTTTTTCAAGTCTGGAAGGGTGATTCCGAGACAAATCTGACCATACTCTTCGAAACCAGGAGAGTTTATTCCGAGACCAATCTGATCATTCTTTTCAAAAGCTGGAGGGGTGATTCTGAGACCAATCTGAGCATCCTCCCCAAGTCTGCAGGGGTGATTCTGGGACTAATCTGACCATCCTCTCCCAAGTCTGGAGCGGTGATTCTGGGACCCATCTGACCATACTCTTTTGAGTCTGGAGGGGTGATTCCGGAATCAATCTGAACATACTTTTTCAAGTCTGGAGGCGTGATTCCGAGACCAATCTGATCATTACTTTCCAAACTTGGAGGGGTGACTCCCGGACCAATCTGAACATACTTTTCCAAGTCTGGAGGCGTGATTCCGGGACCAATCTGATCATTACTTCCCAAACTTGGAGGGGTGACTCCCGGACCAATCTGACCATACTTTTCCAAGTCTGGAGGGGTGATTCCGAGACAAATCTGACCATAATTTTCCAAGTCTCGAGGGGTGATTCCGACACCAATCTGACCATTACTTTCCAGGTCTGGAGGGGTGATCCCGACACCAATCTGACGCTACTTTTCCGAGTCTGGAGTGGTGCTTCCGAAACGAATCTGACCGTACTTCTTATAACCTGGAGGGCTGATTCCGAGACCAATCTGACCATTACTTTCCAAGTTCGGAGGAGTGATCTCGGGACCAATCTGACCATACTTTTCCAAGTCTGGAGGGGTGATTCCGAGACCAATCTGACTATCACTTTCCGAGTCTGGAGGGGTGATCTCGAGACAAATCTAACCATATTTCTCAAAACCTGGAGGGGTGATTCCGGGACCAATCTGACTATGCTTCTCCGAATCTGGAGGGGTGATTACGACACCGATCCGACCATACTTCTCAAAACCATCATGCTGACCAGGTGAAGAGAGAGGAAAGTGCCTCGATTCCAGGTCAGAATCCTATCGAGGATCGGTGGCCACTCCCGAAGGTCTCATGACACTACATGTAAGGCAATGTGTGTCCGTCAGCAGTAGACTCCCGAAGCAAGGGACGGGTCGGCCAGCGTAGTCGGCCGAAGGCCGGCTAGTCTGTCATAACGGAGTGGTCCGAATTTCCAGAAGTCAGTCGTCTACAGTCTTCCACGCCCTCATCTGACATAAACAACAGCCTTTCGTTGTGCCTCCTTTGTCATACAAATTAGCTTCCTTCCCGCGCTTCGACCGCCATCTCAAAGGCTCCCCTTTTGGCTCCATCCGTTTTCCCCGTTACACCCCAGCTCTCAAGCACGGAGTGGAGCGCATTTCTGCGCTCCGGACTCCGGAAAATCCGGACTCCGTTGCAGTTCACGGACGATACGTCGCGGACACGCCATGAGCGTACAGAAGCTAACCGGACACAAATTTGAACGAATATCCACATTAACCGGACGTATCCTTGTTCGCAGGGGTTTTCTGCCAAAGCCGGACCGAGTCAGAGATGGGTTTTCGGAGAGGCGGATCCTCTGAGACGCGATGATCATCACGTCGAGTAGGTGGTTCTCGAAGAGGAAACTCAGAAGAATTCCATGGGGACATGAGCTTGATTCGGGATCCGATGAGGGTTACGTGGCATCATCAACTATTCAGAGGCAGAAGTCCTAAATTCTGGAGTGTACGATGAATTTGTCCTGTGGAATTCCAGGCAGAGAAGTCCTCGTGCGGCGCGCTGTTATCGCATTAAGCTTGGATCTTTTCTCTAGACCCGAGGTATCCTTGATCCATGCAGTTGATTCGGTGGTCTGCAGGGTAGGCTCAGGCTTGGCCAGGCTTGCTCTAGAGAATCGCCGCCACGAGCTGCAGCAAGCGTGATAGAATTCAGGCCCCGCCCAGAATCCTTAAGAGAGCGTATCTCTAACATCGTGACGAGCGAGGACCTGAGGATGCAATTCTTTTCTGCGAACAGGATATCGAACCGGGATGGACTGTTGTGCTGCGTGTCTTCCCGAACGGAACCGTAGTTTCCTTGTGAATGCCGCCTCCGAGACAGACTGTTGATCATTTGCGGGAAATCTGGCCGAAAAACCTGGGGCAGGAGTTCCCAACCATTCTGGCCAATTTTTTTGAGTAGACGGACACCCGCGGGGGGTCCGCGGACTCCTCTCTGGAACGCTCGGCGGTCCCGGAGGACCCTTCGTCAATGCTTATGCAGTAATTTCCCCATAAGAGATCAGATGCCTATTGCCATTAAGAGTGCCTGGTCGATGAAATGAGAACAGTGCAGTGTCGATAGTCCACTTTCTATTGAAAACTCATGTGCACTAACTCAGTGTAGACGAACCCACAATCTCTGAGGACGGGTCACGCGCAATGACTACACTGACGAGGCCCTCCTGTATGCAACTCTCCCGTTAGAACGGGGACATTCTTTCGTCGGAACGCATTTCGATTCAATTCAATTACTATACGGAGACAGCATGTATTTTCGATTCCGGAGGGCTGTTCTTGGCGGGTTCCCCGCTCATCGTTCAGCCGCGAGACTAGGAAAAATAGACCAAGGGGATACTCGGAATCAGTGGGAGACTGATTCACGAGTGAGAAGGTGAAAGAGCTCAGCGGATTTCAGATGCTGTGTCAAGAATCAGAAAGTCGGATGCTTCACGTTTTCTTCAACGGTGCCCTTAACTCGATTCATTGGGGAGCATTAAATCGCACCGAGGACCCTCGAGAACTCCCGAAAAAGCTCTACGGACCCCCAGGATCCGCGTACCCTAGGTTGGTCGTTCTCGGTTATCGTGGGTCATGCTGATTTTTTTTGCTGAATTTAGGAGTTTCACGTTGGCTGTCCTTCCTCCCATACGTAACCATTCCGGCAAGCGTTCTGTTGACGAGCTCGAGAGGATTCTCTCCGTTTTTCATAGTTTAAAATCGATTGAGAGTTGGCGATTTATGGGACAGTTCTCCAAGGGATCATGAACGAAATCGATGTAAAGCCCTGAATCGAAGTTCTGACCCGCAGTTCTGGCCGCGAAGATGCATAACCAGGAACCCAAGCTGGGGAAAGGTGAGCAGGGAGCGAGGAAGAAGGACTGTTATGGATAGCGCAGAGAATATCTGACTCATGCCGCGAGTTGCGTTAATATCCTCTGCTCCATTCCGTCTCCATGTCTGCGTTCCGGTTCAACCTGCAGTGAAGCTTTCCATGGGGTCATACATTCTGGAACATCCATACCGGGGAGCCACTCAGAGGGAATACGCGCTCTACAACATGGCACTGTCAGTAGGCCTTGCAAAAAACTACAGTTTCTGGAATATGCAGTTTTCGGTCAACTGCAACTGAAAACCGCACTCTCTTCAGTTGAAAACTGGATATAACTAAGTAGATATTACTCGTATTTGTGGCGTGAACTACCCCGGTGCCCCGATGTGATTGAACTCTGTTGCTCAGCTTATTTTGCAGCTCGGAATCTCCCTAACGTCGATGATTCATGCCATAGCCGCGTCAGTTCTCCGGTACGAAGTGTCGCCGCCTGAATGCTCGACAGCAGTTTTTTCCGTCGAGGATATCATGCTACGAAGATGTAACCGACATCGGGCTCCAGGCATAAATACGGATGACCCTTTCCGGCATCCTGCGGCTCACTCTGTGGCGCCGCCAGCGCTGGGAGCATCCGGCCTTGGCATTTGGCTCCAGACTCCCGGTTGCATACGATGACTATGTCGTTTCCGAGTGGAGACTCGGATCTCTGAATTCTCCACGAAGTCATCCCCTCATGGAAAGCACCAGAAGATTTCGCTTCCAACCTCGGCAACAGCGTTGCTGGAACTCCAGGTCTCGAGACTTCACAATTTTAAATTTTCAGAAAACTTCTGGCAAAGCTGGTTTTTGTTTCCGTCAGGCGGCCCTGCTCAGCGAATGAACCTCCGCTCCGAAATTCCGCGAGAGCTCGTTGCTCTGCAGAGTCAGATGGAAGGGCAAGAGACGGAAACTTTATTGCAACCGTCATGAAGTCATATTCGATTTGGGAGCGCGGTCTCGGCAGTACCATCGATTATTCCTCGCGGGAATTCTATCGACGGGAAACGGCGTTTGCGCCGCGAGAGGTGATATTATTTGAGGGGAATTATTCGACGAAGACTTTGACGGACTCTGAAGATCATTATTAAATCCTGGAGAACACCCTTGGTACACCGCTTCCCAGGCAGCCATCAACTGTCCTACTTGAGAGGTGGATCCGAGAGTTGGATCGGATTGATGGAACAGACAGAGCTCCCCGCCAGGGGAACCGAGCACTAGCGTTCGCTTGCCTGCGTCTGACTTCGGATTATACAGCAAGAGAATACTGCACCTGTTCAGATATGCTGGTACGAAAGAAAACAGCGTTTGAACAACAACGAGCTTTGCGTATATATGGGGGCAATCTACCCGACTTAGCTCCTCATTAGGACCTCCCTGTCAAAATGCTCACGCTGTCGAGCGCCACAAGTCCTTGCACGAACCACGGGATCGGAAAAGGAGTGGGTCAAGAAGGTTTTCTTCTGAACAGAGGACTTCGGTCGGTGAAACTGTCAGATTTCGCTGGACTCGTCTCTTCTCTTCCTTGTCTGGTAGATAACAGGGATCCATAGAACGCACAGCCCCAGCAGAACTGCTCCGCTCAGATTGTAAGCGTGCTCGTAATTATGAAGTGTGCCTTTGAGATAGCCTGGAACGGGATGATGTTCCAGAAATATCCTCTCAATCCGGAGAACGATTGACATCCATGGGAGAATATCGAGAGAACATTGAGCTCACCGAGAACGGGTGGTACGGTGAGGAGGACAATTCCTTTGATGGCCACAATCAGTCCAAAAGCGAGTTTCATCCGATCAAATCCCAAGTACTCTCCGACGAAACATCTGCAGAACGATAAGCATCAACCACTTTGGATTTCTCCCCGCTGCCGTCAAGGTAATGCGGACCACTAGCATCGAAACTGCAAGCGCTGAGCTGCCGGGATCAGGGGACGGATTTCTCCTAACCTGTAGAAAGTTGCCGTGAGCCCGTAGAACGACCCGAAAATGCAAATGACACCGACGGTGGCCAGATAGCTTTTGCATAGTGGAATGACCAAGAGCAGAACGCCGCTCATGACGAAGTTCGCGAACATGAGAGTTTCACGGAGAATCAGTCCATGGTCACAGATTTGGGGCAGGATGAACTGCCCTGGAATTCCGATCAGGGAACTGAACCAAGCTTCCCCGACAGTTCTGAAGAATCTTGAATGGAGTGGTGTAACCCCACGTGCTCCGCTAGTCGGAAGCTCGAGCGACGGAACGAGAAAATTCATTTCCGGCTGTCAAGACACTCACCAGCTATTTCGGTCACACCAAGGAATGTAACGAGGTTCACAGCTTGCCAGTCGGAGAATCCCTTGTCTTCTTTCGTGTAGTTGATCAGCACAGACATACAGAGTGAGTTCGCCCAGTAATACCAGATGGTTGGTATCACGAGAACCCAGAACAGAGGCTCTCTGAGCACCGTGAATTGATACCAGATTCGAAGGCCCATACTCTGGAAAAAGTCCGAGTGGGGGAAAGTTGGGTGAGGGCCGCTTGAGAGTGAGCTTTCCGAGTTCCGGCATAGGGTTTTCGGAATAGCTCTCACGGCAGCTTCGATTCATTCGAGAGCAAGCATCGGGAAGCAAACTTCGAGCTGGAGAATGAAGATGGAATCGAGGTTGCAATACTCGCTTGTTCGACATCGATGACCGATGACGGGGTGGTTTTCGCTTCCCGAAGGAACAGTGCCAGGGAACGCTCAGGAAACTTATTGCCGCGTAGCATGCGATCATACCATGGAAACCCAATCGCTTGTCGATGAAAGTCAACAGGCTCGGATAAACGAAAGAACCCATGGCGGCTCCACTGAACGCGATCCCTGTAAAGAACATCAACATCTCAGCTCAGATCGAGAGACTGCGACTCCGTCGAAAGTTCCGCCGGTCATTCCCCACATCGAAGTTCTTCGGCGGAGACTTGAGGGAGTTAAGAAAACTCCCGAAACTAGAGAGCCAACGAAGAGCGAATCCTCAAGATACGTTTTCTCCTCTTATGTTGGTAGGGATTCAGAAAGCGCACAAATTTACCGATGGTGACAGCCCTGTACTTCTCGTAATATTGTGTCATCAGAATGCTTGAGGAGAGCATGACAGCTCCAAAGCTCACGCCCCCCATGAGACCGAACGTAACGCAGAATGACTGGAACAGAGGGATGACCACAGGTGAAGCGTGAGATACGCGGTTTTCGGAGCGACGACTAACTCCCGACTCCCGATTCGAGCCTTGAGATTATCATGCCACGGCGATTGATTCTGTGAAATGAACTCACAACAACGTCGTCACACCCCAATATGCGGCGAAGAACCCCAGAGTCCCGATCGCTGCGGAGATTGTGGTCACCACGCTTACGGAAAGCCACTGACAGAGCGCCCCAAAATCAGCCCTGAGAATCAAGGAACAATAACTTCTTCCTTCAATCGAAATCCAGTGTCCGGGACTGGGATCGTTGACAGCGGATCTAGATCATCCTACGCAGAGTTCCACGAGTCAGAGGACTCACCGCTGAAGTTCATGGGAGAACTGGTGGATGGTCGGCGGCCAAGATGCTTCTTCATCGGTGAAACCCAGTTCGTCGGTGGAAGGCATGGTAAAAAACGGCTTGTGCTTTGTACCCGGCGGACACTGAGAACATCATCACAAAGCAGCACAGAAGGGGTGATATACCATCCTTCGAGTCCATTTTGATGCTCCCGGTCATGCTGTTGATAGTCGGCTGGATACGGCATTGATTTAAGGAATGAGAACGCTCCGTGCATGGACGTTCCGTGGTTTGATGTTGCTCTCGAAGATAATGTTGCGCTAACGGAGCGTGAGCACCAGTTCTGCCGACGAGACTCATAAAGCCGAATAATGACGCACTTTTACAATCCAGACAGCCTCAAGGTTTGCCCACATTACGCTGAAACTTGAGAGTAGTGTTCACAAGAACCTGACAAGCTCAAGTCCCTCATTAAATCATTGTGCTGACGCTGCAGATCCCATAAAGTTCCCAAGACGCTGTCACTCAATCGTCCGCAAGGAAATAATTTTGAATGAGCGGGAAAACACTTGAAGCGGCTCCCCAATTAATTCAAAGATGCTTGATTCTTCCGAATTGCGAAGGAAACTCGACAGAGAAACTTGACGCACTTTTGAAGCTGGTAACTCACCGATTCTGGATATTCTCATGGTCTTTTGTGAGCTGTGTGAGCATCGGGCTCTCAGGTTCGTCATCAGCATCGGGGCTCATGACCATTCAATCTTCGAATTTTATCTCTTTTTTCCAGAACGTCTTAGAGGGGGAGGTTTGCAGAATCGAAAGTCGGTTGCTAGCCACCAGGGGGACTGTGATTGCGGCTGATCCAGTTCAACAAGCGCCTTTGCTGAGCCCACGAAGCAGTGGTTCTCAAACAAGTTCGTATGGAGGTGGTTCCAGGATCGATCTGATCATATTTCTGGAAATCTATGGAATGTGATTCAGAGTTCGGTCTGCCCGTCTTCATGGGGATCAACGGGGTGAAATTTTTCCATTGAGAAGCGTTTATTACAAATTGTCATTGGTGTCTCTTCCGTTAAAAATATAAACAGTTGATCGTATCTCGTATCTCACCCTGCTGGCTTGAGGCCAATTGTAAATGTGATATTGATCACACAGTCCATCACACAGCTCACATACATCAATATTAGTCAACTCGGTGGTGACTAGATTCTCCGGTACAGATCAAATGATGGAAGCCGTGAACGGCTCCCGAGTAATCCGATCTCTCAGCTTACAGTTTTTTGGCCACGCGGGTTCGATCCCCGGCCGACAACAAAATTTTCTTATGTGGTAAAAAGAGAGGATTTAATTTATATCAGAATTAAATATGAACCATCGTGAGACCCAAGCCCACCGCCCGCAATGGGATTTGCAAGGCGATAGGGAGTGTTACTGAAGCAATACCGAAAGGTGATTCCGGGACACTTCTGAGGGCTGGCTGAGAGGTTCAGCCGGAAAACAAAGCTGACAGTTTGGTGCCTTCCACCATTCAGTGGCCGGTGTGCGTCTAAATTCCTCGCTGATTTTTTGTGACATTTGTGCTCGATATGATTTTCAAATGCCGTGTGAGGTTGAAGGTCTTCTCGAGTTGCTCTGTGAACGGTGGAGAGTCTACGAGGCTTTTTGTTGATTGGATTTTTTTCCTTCAGCATGACTAGAGTAGCTGACAAGAGTAGCGGCAACGGCGGCTCACCATCATCTGTGGACGAGTTCCGACTGGGGAACCAGAGGCTTGAGGCCGTCGTTCAGCAGTTCTGCTATGTTGGTATAGGACTAACTTTGGTGACGGCCGATTCCCGCGCAAAGCAATTCCCAGGCATTGCCGCTTTGAGAAACCGCTACCATGACGCGACCTTCCTTCTCATTGAAGCCAGGGTGCTCGCGAGCATCGTCTACCAATTTCTTTTTCTCCAATGAATAATTCGAGACTGATCAATGCTTCGAAGTCTTGCCAACGCAGCTTGAGCAGAGTCTGAACAAAATTGGCCCGGAATAATGTGGCGGCGCATCACGAGTAGGCTTTGCAAATAACCGAATTTCTAAATAACCGCGCGGTTACGGTTTAACCGAAAACCGCGAATCCATAACCACAATAGCGGCTAACCGCGAAATTAGGAACGAAAACCGCGGTTTATAACCGCGAATGACCGCGATTTTTATGGGAGAGCGCCCCGGTGACGTGATGTCGAACAGACCCCACACCGATAACCACTGTTTTCACGCCTAATCTTATGAAACGAGTCACAGCCGAAGACGGATGAAAGGTACCACAACTCCTCGATATCCTTCCCAATGGGGAGTTCCCACATGAGGGAGACAACTTTGTATGATTCCCAGGAAACTTCTCCTCTTCTATCAGGAATAAGGTTCCATAATTATCGGATACATCAAGATCACATAACAGATCTCCTAAAGTATCGTTTGTTCCAACTCGACCTTGATAAGATGGGGCCGGGACAGCGTTCCGAGCCACGAAGTCTTTGAGACATTATCTTGCTCCAAAAGAGATCATCTTACACTGTGAAGCCTCCCGTCCGATGAATGTGGTCAGCAAATTTCGGGTTCAACTCCTCACGATCCGCTGAGGGAAGTATTGCAAACGCTGAAATGTGGCATTGGGGCCGATTCCTGCACGATCTCACGAGCGAAGAGTGCCCAAAGGAATGCTTCTTTGTTGGGTTGGGATGACACCCGTGAATTCGACGTCCTGGTTTCTCAAGTCGAGCTGCTCCCAGTTTTTCCCTGACACCAACTTAGTGCTCCCGGCTTCGATGTCATCGTTGCGGTCTTTCAAATAGGCGTATGTTTTCGGTTCCAATAAGCGCATGAGGGATCCCGGGTTTTTTAGAAGGACTTCCACCAAGTTTCTTTCATCGATGCCTCCAACGCGGTTGCAGCCCACAAAGATAGCTAGTTCCGCGGTGCTCCGTCCCTCGATCCTACCAGATGCGCAGATCAAAGAGAGGCTGCAGCTGATGTGTGATATCTCCAGGTATATGTGCTAGCCGGGTCTGGCTTTCGGGAGCGTGTACGAACTTCGTTCAAGGAGAGTCATCACACAAGATGTCACAGTTCCAGAGGCAATTTATTTATTTTCATTCCTAGCGCCTGATTCCAGATCCCCCAGTCAGAGTACGCTCATCGGACAAGACGCTCTCTCGGGAAATCATACGTCCCGGAAAATTTCGGTTCTTGCGATTAAACCGCTATTAACCGCGGTCAAATACTCATCGCAGAGCCCACACACACAAGACATTGCTGAACCTCTAGAGTCTAGACTACTGTTCGACGCCATCATCAGGATCTGAAAGAGCCACTTCCCTCAGAAACGCAATGGAGAAAAGAGTTCCGTCGCCCATCCTTGGGCATGGAACGAAACTCATGTTATTAGTGCCCGTTAGCTCCAAGGGTTTCATGGAATCAATACAAAGAACGCAGCGATTCGCTCATGGAAACGTGAATCAGGCATCCGATTCCGAAAACGCAAGCAAGAAGATTGAGCTCCCGGGACGGGCAGGTCCTCTCATAAGTTTCCAGTGATTGCCGGAAACTCACTTAAGAATGTGACACGGACCGTCGAAGAGGAACGAATTCGCGGCTTCTTGAAGAATCAGACGTGATAGAATATCATTGACCCCAGGAGCCAGAACGGAGAAAGGCTGGCACCGCTCTTCTCGAATCCCAAAGGAAGAAAATCCTCGGGCTGCTGCCAAATGGTTCTGCAGAAAAACCCTGCAGGAGTAGACGTCCTCATATGGCGACTGTGAGCGCCATCATGCCGAAAATGATCACTCACTCACGAGATTGACATCCCCGGCTTGGGCGATCCGTTCCAAGAAGCTTTCGGGTCGGTGCTAACTATGTTGACTTCTCGCGAATTTCTCACCCGATTCGCCGATTATAATCGGCAAATCCACAGAACGAATCGCGTTGAAGCCCAAGCTCGGCTCCTTCCTGCCAACGACAATGGCTCAAAGATTTGATTCGGAGCCGCCCGACTGTAATGTTGTTCGATTTTGCGTTCCCTGTCATCGAGAGCATCCAATGCGGAACCGACGTGGAAACGCAGATGTGCCTGAGAATTGCATCAAGTTCCCCAGAGAAGCCTCGATCCGAAGAATGTAATTTTGCTCGGGTCTCCCTGGGATGAAGCCTCGCGGAAGCCGGATTTCCGAAGAAGCAGATGACTGGACTGTGAAGGCACCGAGCTGCAGCATATTGTTCCCGAGTGACATAGCTGATCCGGGGAATAGTCTGACGAACACAGGCGACGGCTCTCTGATCTGGAAGATTGGTGACCCTCGTTTCGCTGGTAGGACTATGTCCCGAATCCAATCAGGACGAGATTCGGTGCCAACATGCGCGAAAATGGTCAGATCATGGAATCGGAATGCTGCTCGATGTGCAGAGTGCGACAGAGAATCGGCGGAGACCCCTAACGAAAGCGCACGTCTTTAGTAACCCTCTCATGTAACCCCCTCCAATGTTGAGCCCAAGTGAGCGGGAACTGGGGAGGCAGTGGCGTCTTTCCTGTTCCACGGCTGCACATCTTTTGTGTAGATTTGTTCCAGTCAATCCAACTCAGGCTACTTCTAAATCTGAGTACAGGTCTCAAGCGGATATTTTTTTCTGCTCGCGGCTGATACCCGGAATCGACTCGTTCCCCACCCGGTTCTCAATTCGTCATAGTCAGCGCTCGCCTCGAAAGCTGAGAATGGAGCCGCGACTCGATTTCCTTTCGCTTCGCATTCCGAATAGCGACTGCGAGTCTCAAGCGGCGTTCAGAGGCTTTCGTTATGTGATGGAAGCGGGACTGCGGAATGTCGTTTGAACGAGTCCAAATGAAACCCGGCTGACCTCTCGACGCCGACAATGATCACTGATTTTCCAAGATCGCGGACTTGGCGGCGTCGTGACTAGGGATCGCGAAAATCCACGAGTCCGGAATCAGCCCTCCACACTTGAAAAAGTATGGTCCAGATTGGTCTCGGAATCCTCCCTCCAGAGTTGGAAAGTAATGGTCAGATTGGTCTCGGAATCACCCCTGCAGTCAGTGATTCTCAAACGAAAGTCAGCCTCGAATTCCGATCTCACTTGCTCAGAATCTGAGATTTTTGGGGATTCGAACCCGTAACCGAGATTTTGCGCCCTCACCTGGACTCGGACTCGCCGGACTCGCGAGTCCGAGGCCGAGTCCGAGTCTGCGACCCCTAGTCGTGACCTGTTGCCGTCTGGAGCGGCGCGGGCCTCCCTCTAATCAGAGATGAGCATTTCCACATCATGAACACAATAATCGAATGAGCTTCCGATTGCCCGGACATGTCCTCTTCCGGTTCTTTTGTCCGGTTCGAGGCCGTGGATGCAATATGGTCGAGATATCTTCAGCATTTTCGTCTCCCGTCTCAACATTCAAAATGCAGTTCCCGATGATTATACACATCTGTCGAACTCAATTCCGCGGAACAAATTATTTCTGATCTTGCTGGATCTCCAATACATATTCCTGACCCACGGCAGTGTACGCGGTTCAAAGCTTGTGGCTCTGTCTGCCTGCGAGCTCCGTCCAACTATGTACCCAACGGTTGTTCAGATAAGTTCTCTCTCTCACTCCATTTGCGGTCGTCTTGCCCTGGCATGGAATTCGAAATGGATCGAAAACTCGAGCTTTGAGTTAAGTCTTGGTTGGAAGAAGAAGAGAAGCAGTGCCCCTTACCCGATGTTGACACGGGTCAACCGCAAGGAATGTTCCGTTCCGGTGAAAATCAAGGTCCAAAGTGTATCGACGAAGCTCTCCGGTCACTGTCCACTTTTCGACAAAAATATGTCGAGGATGATCGGAAGCTCCAGTGATGACACCCCAAGGAAACGTACTGTGGCATCGGCGGTTGCGCTGATTGACGAAGAGGTGAAGTCTTCCTCTGTACCATCGTTGCCGCCGAAACGAGTCGTGGTGAGATCATCTCTTCGTCGCGAGCAGCTGCAGCGCCTGTGCTTCGCCGGCGGGACCACAATGTCGATTTTCAGTGAGCTTCTTGTCTAGAGCATGTTTTTGCTGCAAGGCTAGCAAAGCTAGCATCGAGAGGCCGGATAACCAAGAACATGCGACGTGCAAACGAGTTTTGACAGCCTTCGAATGAATGCCAGATGAACGTTTTATCATTCCCGGGAATCGCTCCACTACTTTACTATACAGAGGATGACTACTTCCCTCGACCTTCTCTGTCAGAAACTTTGCCTCTCCCCCGTGCCGGTCAACAGGCCAGCGTGGCGCTTCTGAATCAGGCTCGGTGAGTCGACGGGCGTACATCAAATGAGTACCTGATCTTCACTGCCGCTTCTTATCTCTCGCGTGCATCTTTCCCGAAGCGTTTCTCTGGGAGCAGTTTCTGTAGGGAGGAACAAGTTGGGTGGCTGTTTTTCCGGACGTTGATTTCCGTGGCTGAGCTTGCCGACGAATTCTCCTAGCAAGCTTCCGAATCCGGCTCCAATGACCCCGAGGCATAAAAGCGCGCGGCGGAGAAGTCGAGACATTCGACGTAATCATGTTTTCTTTGAGAACCTCCTGTGTCTCCACGAGGCCTGGGGCGCCACACATGTTCGGTCGAGACCTTTAAGCCCGGCTCTCAATGCGAAGCCTGATCGCAGACTGGTTTTGACAGAAGCGTGAACACATATCTCCGTGACGCAGATTTGGATTGCCTGCTATTGGAGGCTCGGCCTCGATTCGTTCCCCATCTACGCGTGGGCTATGGTACAGCATGCGACACAAAAGGTCACTGCTATATGTTCGTATCGCAATCAACCAGAGCGAATGATTCCAAAACGAGATCACAAAGAAGTGCTGTCGGCTGTTATGTGATAACAGCAGCAGCCGACAGGCAAGCAGTCAGTTCACAAGTCGGACCCTAAACCTCGAATGCGAGCGACGTTATCCGTCCGGACGGTACGACCTCCACCTCCAAGCCTCGGCGAAATCCTCATTTAGACATCTACCGGAAATACCAATGCCTCAAGCTCCACAGCGAGAGCAACCTGTGGAGTGGCAGCTTAGGCCGGAAGATACAACGTTCTGCACTCCGCGCTGATCCTGGATCAGAGCTACAACGCACCGTAAGCTGAGAAAGCTCTGGGCGTCTGGGACGGCAAGGCGCTTCTACATTAGTTAGGTTCGGAGAACGGTTGGTATCGCTGTCCGGAGAGGCAAGATGAACGGCACTCCAGGAACAGTACATCTCCACTGAGCACCGCCTGAAAGCGCAGAAATTATTACCGGCTCCCGGCCTGCGAGCTAATGAGTTGACGGGCTCTTCTGCATAAAATAGCCGAATTCATCATGCTCAACTTAGATGACTCGGACGGATCTGTTCATGATCGATAGAGATATTCTCAGGATGTCAAATACTCGCTGCGGACACTCCCTCCCTCAGGAGGCCGTCAGTTAACCCGCAAGAGGGAATGTGCTATTGATAGACGACTTCCGTCGACTCGAATCCAATCAAGCAATGCGTATGCGGTGGCCAGCATTCCGAAGCCTAGCTTGTGCGATTCCGTCAGTATTGACAGCTGTGGTCACGATTTCGAAGAGTCGCTCCTCCTTTAGGACTGTTTCAAGAATTCGAGACGGTCCCCGATCGGAAAGCTTGCAGTTATTGACCAACGGCTGAAATCATGATTCGACCCGGATTCCCGAGTGAGGGGCGTGTAGGGAATCATCGAAGTGGCACACGACTCGTCTACCCTCGCGGCGCAGATAAGTTTCGCTCCTTGTTATGTGGAAGGGTGTCCATCTGACGGGAAGTGACCGATGTGTTTCCAGCATCATCCCGCTCTCAACTGGGAAGAACTAACGAACTGGTTCCTGGTCACGGACCCCATGCTAAAGTTGCGTATTCTTTCTCCCATCCAATCCATCCACCTTTTCCCGGTCGATTTCGTTGATCAATTAAAACTTAACTTTTGCCCCGGTGGTCATTTCCGGCGAAAACACCAAAAACGAACGATTTCCCATGGCGACTTTTCTCATGTTTTGGCTCGTGAGTTTTTCGCAGTTGAGAGCGGGATGCTGATAACACTCGGGCTCTCCTCGACAGATGGACATCCTCCCAAATAACGTCGAGTGAAGTTAGCTGAGCCGCCTGTTGGAAATTCGCGAGCTCCCCGGATTTGAGGAAAAAAAAATTGGCCAATTTTCGGAAAACAGACATTGGAATGGATCGAAGAACGATAGAAGGAATTGGTCAGTTCAGAAGTGTGGTCGACTGAATAAGCTCCATTTTGCAGAAAGTAAATATCGATATCCGTCGACTGAGCTCTGGATAACAGTCAATAGAAAAATGGAAAAAAAAAAATTTGACCCAATTCGACCGCCCATGTAATGATATAGCGGACCTCGGTCATAGCAGGACATTTTCCATTGGTCCTTCGAACATACTATTCGAGTCGAGCTTTCGAAATAAGTTTTCAATCTCAAACCTTTCGAAGTGCAGCAATGTATATTATAATATGGGGAGGGCGATCAATAACGACGATCGATCCTGAGTCACATGAGGAGAGGCTCTGGGACACTCAGAGATCAGCTCTCTCGTCGGTGTTGACAGGGCGATCGCGATTTTTTCCCGTAGCGTCCCCGACGGACGGACGGAGTGCGCCGGATGCGAGTGGAATAGATTCCGCCTGACGCCTTCAAATGCGAACGCGCTGTCCACTGCAGTCGTACTGAGCGCTCTCCTTGATCACAGCGTATTTGAACCTCATGGAACGGAGACAGAAATAAAAGGAGACACAGCGGAGTAGTCTGCTGACGAGTATCCAACTCCTTCTTCAACTCGAAGTCGGTGAACTTTGCACACATCGTTGCGAAGGCGACACTTGGCGGAATTTTGAAAGGATGGAAAGGGCAGTCGAGGAAGTCATCAGGCTTTGACAGCTATCCCGGGAAACAAAACATTGCTTGCGAAACATTGCTCGCATTTTCAAGTTCCTCTTCGAAAGTTCATCGCAGTGCCTCTCCCGTTCTAAATCTAGCATGAAGAGACAGCAGAATATCTCCCAATTCTTCTGGAACGCGGAGAAACCTCTGCCAAAGAAGCACTGATTGCGTGCGCACCGACGCCTTCTCAGCTCAGAGGAGCTCTTCCGAATGTCCATCGCAACCTAAAAAATCCAAGGTTACCAATCATCCTCTCGACATAGGTCAATTCGTGATGACCAGCGAAACTATGCAGCTGTCCGCTCTCACTGAAGAGAGGAAACATGAAGTTCTGACAAACTGTTGGACACCGGATGAGAGCTATAGTTTCCCGAGACTGATTCAATCGGGCCAGACTCGTACTTTCCAACTTAGTTACCTTAGAAGATGGCCGTGGTTGGCCTACAGCGAAACGCAGGAAGGGGGTGCCTCCTGTCGCTTTTGTGTCATTTTCGCCCGAGGTGAGTCAGCCGGTCGTGGAAAACAGAAGTTCCTTGGAGCTCTCGTAACGAAGCCGTTTGTCAAGTACAAAAATGCTGTACAGGCTTTTGAGAGCCACGAGAAGATGCTCTATCACAGAGATGCAGAGGTCGATGCTCAGAATTTTATCGAGTGGTATGCGCACAGAGATCTGCCGGATGTCAGAAGTCGAGTCTACCAGGGACACCAGCAGCAGCAAGTATCGAGGAACAGATCGCGATTGATACCAATTATAAAAACGATTCTATTCTCGGACGGCAAAACCTCGCGCTGCGTGGTCATGACGAAAGCGGCGACGTGGTGCGTTTGCGATCGGAGGCTAGTGGGTCAAATGACGGAAATTTCCGCGCCTTGCTCCGGTTTCGAGTCGACGCTGGCGACAGTGGTTTGGAGGAGCATCTATCGGGCGGTCCAAGAAACGCCCTCTACACGAGCCCTCAGTTGCAGAATGAATCATTGAGGCAGTCGGGAAATGTATCAGGAGAGGATTGTTACTGAAGTTAACGCGGCGAGGTATTTCTCTGTTCTCGCGGATGAAACCAGAGATATCAGCAAGATGGACCAACTGACCATTTGTCTGCGTTATTTGGGTCGATGCGTTATGTTTGGGTCCAGCGATGATCAAAAAATTTTGCGAGAAAGCTTTCTTACGTCCATTTTTGCATTGTGACCAGCAAGACAGGCGCTGCACTATCAACGGTGGTCGAGAGCATCTTGCAGGTCCTACATAGTGAGGGCGTCATTGTTAGCAACATGAGGGGTCAGGGCTACGATGGGTGCAGTTCCATGAGCGGGATCCATAACGGAGTTCAGGCGGAGGTAAAGAAAATCGTGCCCCAAGCTCTATATTTCCATTGTGCAAGTCATTGCCTCAATCTTGCTCTTGCACGCTCAGCGGAGCAACCGAATATCCGGCAAATGACAGGCACCGTCGCGAGCACGTGCTCTTTATTAGTAGTTCATCACAACGAGTTAAGCTCTTGGAAGACGCAGTGGAATCCAGCATGCCGGAAAATAAAATACGGCGCCTCAAACCTCTATGCGCCACGCGTTGGGTTGAAACTCACAAGGCTTACATCACCTTCAAAGAGCTCTTGGTTCCAATTGTCAGCTTTTGTATACGATAGCAAACGGTGGAGGAGACTCCAGTGTCCGCGCCAATGAGCTGCAATCAACGATCTGTAAAACTCGAGTTCATGGTGTCCCTTTTCGTCATCGAACATTTCGCTTCTCTATTCCTTCCTCTATCGATTCAGCAGCTGCAGTCAAAGGATCTCGATATTTCGAGGCACGGGGATGATCGAGAGCATGGAAACCGTGCTGAGATCAATGAGAGACAATGCAGACGAAGAATTCAGAAAGCTATTCAGGGAGGCGTCAGAAGTCTGCGCTGAGCTCGACATCGACGTCAGATTGCACGACTCTGCGGGAGGATGACTCACAGAGAGAACCACCCCACGATGGACGTTGAGAAATACTTTCGTGTTTCTCTATATTTGCCCTACGCCGACCAGCTGATAGCAGAGTTCTCGTCACGTTTCCAAGGTCTTCAAGACAGTGCGGTCAAACTGCAGTACCTGGTACCCAAATTCATACAGAAGAGTTCATTCGATGACATAGCAGAGGCTTTCACTCTCTACGAGACCGACTTAAATTGTAGTACCAGCGTGTTGCATGCTGAGTATCGACGATGGAAAGTGAAGTGGGCGAATGTTTCTCCAGATGAAAAACCAGGGAACGCGATCGATGCCCTGAACCAGTGTTGCACGAGAAGTTTCCCGAAGATCACAATCCTCCTGCAGATCTTCGCCACGTTACCCGTGACGACTTCCTCTGCAGAGCGAACGTTCAGTTGTTTACGAGCGTTGAAAACATACTTGAGGTCAGTAATGACTGAAAACAGGCTAAATGGGCTGGCCTCCATGAGCATGCCCCCTGAGATCACTATCGATCCGGACGAAGTAATCGACACACTGGCCCTGAATCCAAGGAAGCTTGATTTCGTTCTTTGAATTGTGTCACGAATAACTACTTCCCGGAAGGTTGGGTCTGCATTTGGTCTTTCCGCGGAGGAAGGACAATCGCGGAAGGAAGATTGATCTCGCAAGAGGGGGATCGCGGACGCGTTTCGTGCTTTCTCGGGGGCCTCGAGACAAAAAATGATGAGAACCACTGGCTCAGCCGAATCACGACCTGCAATCGGTCCCTGCAAATTCGGTCGCGACTCGATGTGAGCGATTTGCATGACGATTTGAGAACCGTGACAGTTCGCAGACAAAGCTTCTGGCACCGCAGTGTCGGAAGTCATGAATTCCTGCCCCCACAGCGAGCACCCAGAAAGGCCGGCTTTTGTGAAAACGCTCACACGATATACATACGTAGTCCACGGCGGAACTCATCATTCCCTCTGATGTTGTATGCACCCGTTTTCCCCCTGCGCTCGAACAGATTCGGCGCTGGAAACTGTGCGCTCAGACAACTTCCCTTTGCGCTGACGTCTAACCGTCCGCCAGGACCGTCTCCGTGCTCAATTCGATCGATCCAGCACTCAAATCGACGCTGCGCTCCTATAACTTATCTCATCTGTAACTCAGGGAAAGAGCCTAAGATGGACATATGAATGTATGTCTTTGTGCCTGAATCGCTACTCTACTCCTATTTCTTCGCGCCCGCGTGATCTGATTATTCCGAAGACTCCATGTCTCAGCCACTTATCACGGGTCGAACAACGAAACCAAAAAGCAAGCTTCTGCTCGCGAGAAGCGGAACTATCACATGAACAATCTCCTGGCTGTTATCGACGGATACCAAGGCTCAATCATCAGCTTCGGCTGCTTTCAGGCCTGAGAGACGCGTATGGCCCCGCTTCGGCCCTCAACGATGCCAACGTGAGTTGAGAAACCATCGGTGATCGCACGGAACTCGGGCGACTTTCAAGGAAGCGTTCGTCATCGAATCGATCACTGGTCGCACTGAGTTTCAAATCTGGTCTCCCAGACCTGGACGCTGTTTGTAATCTCTGAGAAGATCTGTATCCAGAGATTCATTCATGTCTCCGAAATGGCTTCTCTAAATGGCTCCTCTCTTCTTGAATGTGTCTTATCATGAAGAACTTCGACCGATGGCTTCGTAAGTCGGATTGGAAATTTTTTTTTCCCACTCGAGTTACAGTTCATCTGCGGAATGGATTCAATAACCAAGAGCTCTGCGTAAACCGCATCCCGTCCTACTTCTGAGGTCGGTGATCGCGTTTTACGATGCTTGCAAAATTTCGACGCGCTCAACCTCGCTCCCACAACGCGCAGAGAAAAATAGAAAAACAGTCAAAATGGGCGGAATCAGTCAGCTCTCAGATCTGCCATCCAACGATCTGGCAGCACCCCACCAGGCTCGATTTCATCTCGAAACTCGATGCTTGGGTATCTTCTCCTGGCCGTCTCTTGGGTGCCGCATCAACGTGAACTTCGGCGTCGGGCGCCAACTACAGAGATTCACTTCCGCTGCGCTTCCCCTATTAGGTTTTTCTCTTCCATCCATCCTGAGATCTCGGTTCCCAGGATCTTCGTGAACATCCGTGAGGGTACTGGAGAAACTGTGGTTGGCCTGTAGGTGAGCGGATCGCCTCCTGTAGAGCTTGTCTTCTCTATCATGACGAATCTACCTTCCTTCCAGTCTCTGGGGATTTCTTCCTCGCCAGCTAGGATCTTGTTGATAGGTTGGGTCACGTTCTTCTTTCCTCCTTCCTTCCTCGGATGGGCTTCTTTCGACCATTCGGTGATCACGTATATCAGGAGTCCCGCTGGCTCGTTTCGATGCGGATTCGATTTCCCCTTGAGCACATAGTTGGATATGTCGTCCTTCAGCATATATATAGCCACTGCTTGCCAGGAGTCCATGACCGAAGAGTGGATTGTCTCGAGTTCTCTCTTCCCACTCATCTCACATTCTACCGTCATGAGGCGAAACCTTGCCTGAGGCCGCGATTGTCCCCGCACAGTCGCAGTTGAGCGGTCGTGCCGCGTGCCCCAAGATGCGCCTGACGTAGACCTTGCCGACTGGTCACCGCTCGATGGGAGGGCGTGAATCCCCTCTGGAAATTCTTGTGAGCACAGCCTGAACGTTGCTGTGCCCAAACGGAGCCGCAACTGTTTTCGAGTATTTCACCGAACGGAAAGAACGAACTGAAGACTAGGGCAGTTGCACAGAAGACAAACACGCTCCACAAAGCTCACATAGGACGCGTCTATCGTATACGAGATCTTGTGTCAGAGATCGTGCTTATTCCCTGGAGGCATGCGCTCGGAGACAGATGGAATGACCAGATTGCTCCGGGCACCCGCAAGTCTCTCCCCCCCCAGCATCGTCCAATTCTACAAGACCATTCAGAAGCATCTGGGTTGACCGCAGATCCGCTACTTCTAGAAACGCGTCGTGTATCCTCGAGCGGGATCGACTTGAAAAAACGTAGGGCATTTCAAGGCCGACAACCGAATCTTGCCAGCGGAAAGGAGTCCAGGGTTTCCAAGCTGCAGACTCCCCTGCTGATGCCCAGTTCTCTGTCCCTTGCGATCAGGCTGTGACTCTGAGTGCAGCGAACTCCCCGCTCACTCAGAAAGAGAGAAAATATCGGTTGCTGTACGGAAGACTCGGACCAGTTCTCCCGGCGATTGGAGGGCTCTTCGTCAAAGCGACAAAACAATCAGCTTAGACCTCCAAAATGAAGGTGGCTGGGTGAAGCGGGATTTATTGTGCGTCGGAGGCAAGAAACCAGAACGGATGGTGAAGCAGCCCGCTCAGGTGTCATATCGAGACCTTGCAACAGTGTACAGAGTCACATCCGATGGAGACAGCGAAAATCTCGATCGCATGTTCGAATGAGCCGCAGCTGCTGTCTCATCTAACATAAGTATATCGCTAGTCAAAAAAACAGGGAGAAGATAAGTGTGTAAGTGGGGCTCTTTTCTTTATTCGACTCAGTAAATGCTCCATTCTTGAAACTCTATAGGGGCGAGACAGGAGAAATGAGAGATGCACTTGCGCTGTGGTAGGTGTTTGTGCTGAGGAGCCGGAAAGTAGGGTGCTCATGCTACCGAGAGTCTGAATCCACCGACTCCACGGAGAGTTCAGCGTCGGAGGGACGAGGGACAGGCAAGGCGTTAAGGCAGCGGAGCATCGCGTATGCAGACACTGCAGAGAACCCTGTGAGCAGTTACTAATGGGGAGTCAATGTCACGCGTGGTGATGAACATTACCTCAATACAGTGAAGCATGCCTACAGGGAAGCTTTATCGATGCCCAACCCGAAAATGACTCAACATGAAGGCACAACAACGGAGGGATGAACTACTTTTGCGATTGAGATTTTTTCTTCCGCATCGATGGAGCTATTGAACACATCGGACAACGATTCCAACCATCCCTGACCCACCTTTTTACGTCGGTCGGAAGGCTGGGTGCTGGGACTGATTGCTCATGAGTAGAGACGCCATATGACCGGTCATTCTTTTCATGAAAACCGGACATGGTCCGGACAGGACATCAGTGCCGAAACCGGACACCAAACCAGACATTTACAGATCCACCAATTTATATGACTGGAAGGCGCTGAAGCCTCGATATGTTTCCCTCATTCCATTCAGCATTGATGAGTCTCACGTCCTAGGATGAATTACAAGGTAGTAAGAGTGAACTCCACTCTCTCTTGAATCATATCCAACATCTGTTCCTCTGAGCACCGTTCTTTTTAACGAGAGCTTCTCCCGATTCGAGTATATAGAGCAGTGGTTCTCAAACTCCACTGACCCATCGACCCCCTGGGCGACTTCGTTGAAGTTTATGGACTGCCGTCCCCCAGGGGGTCGACCGTCGACCCCTTGATCCACCTGCGTGGACGCCAAGAAGTATGCTCAAATCCACCCCGGCATCACCTCTGTAAACCGGAGATCGGCCATCGACCCTCTGGGGGTCGATATCGAGACCCACTGATCTAGAGGGACTCCGCTCGGAGAAATTCCCGATACAATGTCATTCGAGCGTGGTGGAGCGTATTTTTCAGTTTTTTTCTTCTGGGAATATGTCTTTAGTTCCAGGAGGATTGCGCACTTGTTTTGGTGAACCTATTGAGAGTATCTTTCAGAACATTATTTGTTGATTCTCTCATTACCGGTTCGGTCAGCTTCCCCGACTACGTGCTTGTGGTGCGAACCGCGGTGAATGTGCCACACGAGTGCCCGGTTTTTCTACCTCTCATTAATTTTTATCATCAAATTAATAATTCAATGCTCATAAATTGATGTGCAACTCGTGAACCAGGGTGCGATCAATTTTCAAAAGCGTCTGAATCAAGTCGCTGTGGGTTAGAGAGCCGGTAGCGTTCACCGAAATCTGAGTATCACGCTCCTCAGTGTGCAACGATGCCCGATTAGAATCTACCATGTAATCGAATGGAGATCGATCGGTGTCGAACAGTCCAGGGAAGTCGTACCCCCTCAGAACCGGTCGGAATACTCCACAGTCAGATCATCTGCTTCAGGCTCGATAGTTGCTTTTGCTGCTTGTAGGTAACGAATCTGACGACCTCGCGAGATATGATTCGATAGATGCCTTCCCATCGAATATTTCGATAATGTGATGCAATAATCGTCGTCGAGCTGAAGTCGCCCATGAGTCGACCATTCCTTTGGCTCAGATATCAAGGGCTCACACTCCGAGAGGAAGAGCTGAGGATGACTCTGTCCCTCCCGGTCATATCCCCGCAGGCTGAACGACGACACATTTGCAGGCGCCATGGATATCTCGTAGCAGCAGTCTTTTTACACTCATTCTCCGAGCTTCTGAGCGATCCATTCGGGTGCGTCGCTCTTCAATCCAGCACCTCCAAGCGACATCGAGGTACCGAATCCCGTCTTCCGAACACACTCCGCCGATTTGGAAGGGGAAAGCGGTGAGAACCAGTTCCTATCCGGTCCTTATTCCAAAACCCGAATGTTCAATTTCGAGCAGCTGCCGGGTTCGTAACGCTCGGGAAAAGCCTAGCAACACACTCCATACGAAACTCTGTTCGTCGGATGCAGTAGGTGTCGAGGAAGAAGCCTATTAAGATAGCCACTGACAACCCAAGGATTAATTCGAACGTCGGTTCCACGCTTTCGAGACCGATGGCTTTCAAGATGTCGGGATCCCCGTGCATCCGGTAGTACTCATATCGTTCCTCGAGGTTTGCAATCGCAAGCTCCACTTTCTTCTTGACTGGCCCAGAAGGTCCCCACGATGGTTCCAGCCGATCATCGTTCCAGAAACGGTCCTCAAAAAAATTTCGGGGATGGAGGGTGTCATTGACGTGATGATATCTCAGCAAGCCATGCATGAGGATCCGTTGCGAGATTTCAGAAAGACTCTCGAACGAAACGTGGCCACCATGACTCTCGTCCTGGGCACAGATAGGCAGCGAAGCATGTGAACGGCCAAGCTTTTCGAAAACCAATCTTCTCCTGTCGAAATGATGAAGTTGGAGCTCAATCAGCTCGGGGTCGTTGCATAGGATGTGATATTGAGCAAGAAGGGCGAGTTTTGTCCAGTTTAACATTTCTACCGTTGACACTGAAGTTCCTGAGCACCCCTTGCGCAAATTCACCAGAGAGACCGAGGCCCGCTCTGTATTCAACACATCTTCACGTGCCAACCTCATGATATTGAACTCTCCAGGAGGGTCTCGTTCCACCGCTCCGAACCATGACCAGCGGGATTCTACGGATTCGCAAGTCTGGACTCTGCAGTTTGAGGGGTGGATTCTCTGTTCGTATGGCGATGAAATCACTTCTCCTTTGAGGAGATTGATTGGGAACTGTATCATCAGTGAAACAAGACCGCAGATAATCAGGATCACTACTCCCTGATCAGGACCGGAGATGAGAGATCCATCCTCGCTGCCACTTAGAAGGTGGAAGGAGCTCTTCCAAATGGACGAACACTGTAGCAGAGATCGATAGCGCCGAACCGAGATTATCCACGGCAGGATGACGAGCGATAAGATCGTGAGCGGGAGTTCTGCGGCAATGTACTTTGGTAGTTTTGAAGCCAATCGGGTACTCCACGGGAGTGGTACAGCCAATCGCAGAGAGCGATAGCCGTGAGCGTACACGTAGATCGGGCTCTGCAAAGAACGCCTGTCTTGGAATGAAACAGTGTGAGAGAAGAAATTACATTTTCGAGAGCGACGAATTCCGCATGGGGGACAAAAGGAGGCCGTGAAGCTACATGACTGGGTGCAGAAATGCTGCATTTCCGTATCAATGCCCAAGACGTCAGTATTCCTCAAGAGCGAGAGCTTCTCTGATGCGGGATTTCCGGCCATGCGGAAAATCGAAATGGCGAAGAAATTCACTCACCTCGCCACAGCTTCCGACAGGTATGCGTTCAGCGAAACTCGGTGTATGGAAGGAAATCCAATGAAATCCCAAAGCGAGATCATAGCTACGGTTCCTGACTGAATCAACTGAATCGAAAACTCTCCTTGCGTCACTGATCGACAGCTCTCTGACTTGGAGCGGCATGAGAGTCCCGCCGATGACGTGCCCTGATCTTTCGATAATTATGCTAGAATGCAGTCTAACGCCGGTTGCATCCCTCAACAAGACGAGCGTGCTACGATAACGATGGTAATAGTATTGAAGTCCAAGATTTTGATTGAGAATCCGACGGATTTTCCCAGCAGGAAAATATGACCATTCGTAACGTTTTAGTTCTCGAACTTGGATGAGGAGGCGTTGCTCCAAATGGAAATGATCGAGAGAGCGGATAGCATAACCACAAGACGCGGATCCGCAATGCTTGAACAGGTCCCAGTATTCAGTCGCGTACCGGAAAGTGTCCTTGAAATCACGTTCCCAAGAAATGGTGATCAGTCTGTCTGTGACTTTCAGCGGAAAGTAGTCAGTTGAAAGATACACCTGAGCGCGGGGTAGCCTCCAGAGATAGTTGAACGACGCTTTGAGGTTCTCTGTCGTGAAGAGCACGAAGACGAACGTCAAGTTTCCCCGAGACTGTGAGCAAATGGCTTCGCAAATCCTATGGAGAGATTCACTGGCATTTCCGGAGCGTTGAGGGGAAGGAGACAACTTGTCATTGCAGAGAGCCTCATCAATGAGGAGGGTTACAAAGATGAAGAGAATCCTCTTGTCCATCTCGACCAAGAAAGAGTATTGGTTGCTCAGTCCCGTCACAGTGAAGAACGTCACTTCGGACAATCCCAGCGCAGGAGTGCGCTTCAGTTGGTTCCGCGCCATCTTCGAATAGCTGTAGGAGAGTAGAATGGGTGAGGGTACAGGAGACGTACGATGCGCTTTCTCCAGTCTCTGACGAGAGAATGAACCCTCTCCTTTTCCAATTCATCGTACGAAATGGTCTTAATCCAATGATCCCACGCTCCCGAGGCAATGAGATGGATTTCTTCCCATTTGTGGGATCAACGTTTCCGATGAAAGCTCCAGAGAAACATTCCTCGATAGCATCTTCAGCTGGAGCTGCGCGATTCAACGACTCACCTGATCATCTGAAGAGAACAACCACATGGGCTTGTGGAATCGTTGGAGGGACTCTCGACACAACATCTCTTTTGTTTTCCGGCTGAACCTCTCAGCCAGCCCTCAGAAGTGTCCCGGGATCACCTTACGGTATTGCTTCAGTAACACCCCCTATCGCCTCGCAAATCCCATTGCGGGCGGTGGGCTTGGGTCTTAAGATGGTTCAGATTTTAATTCTGATACAAATTAAATCATCTTTTCCTTTAAATCCACCACATAAGGAATTTTTGTTGTCGGCCGGGGATCGAACCCGCGATTGCTAGCTTAGCGCGGCACAACTTCGCGATGATTGCGAACTCCCAAATCGAACCTCCGTGTACTCCGGCAGATACTCCGATACGTAACCAAGGAGACTTTCCGGTGGAACGCTGAGCGGTATGTCAATGATCATTTCCTACACCTCCTCCGCAAAAATTACGAGAGCGAACTGCCCTCAGTTTGACAAAGGTGCTGCAAGACCTCATCTCGACTTTTGCTGTGCACACTCCGGAAACTCCCGATCGACTTTCCGAGGAAGCGCATGTTATGAGCTTGGAGCAGGACAACTCGTCGCCGGACAGCTCTCCGCTGACGATTCGGCGCCACAGCGACTCATCGCGGGACAACTCGTCGCTGAGGTGACTCGTCGCTGAGGTGACTCGTCGCCGGACAGCTCATTTCAGTCCAATAAATCACCGGCGGCGGTGACGCAGTGACATGAGCGGCATTCCGTGCGCGTTTTCTTCGGAGCGCCAGCTTAGCTCCGCCGGAGAAGACTAAAAACTGCCGTTATCGTTGAGTATCGCCTAATATCGGCAACTCTGCCTCTGGGGTTGTCCTGCATCGGGGCTCGGGTTTCATCAAGGGCAGCGTGATTTCAATGATTCGGCCGTAGAACCAGATATTAGACTGAATAGACATCCTGACGAGGCGTTCACGAACCAAGACCAGGAAATCGGGAACAAAGGAGGTCGAATCAAAGGAACGGGAAACTTCGACACAGGTTTCTGATTTCGAAAGAGTAGACCGAAAGTCGGCATCCTGATGAAGTTTATTTCGTTCGTCTTTCAAAATTGCGAATGGAGCGCCAGGTGGGTTGACTACTTTTCATTCTGCGCGTGGCAGTACTCGATTCCCCGTGGATTCAGAGCAGTCTCAGTTCCTGGCGTCGAGTTGGTTGGCGAAGAGTTGTCCCGCGAAGAGCCGCTGTGGCGACGAGTTTCGTGGCGAAGATTCATCCCGGCGACGAGTTGTCAGGCGGCGAGTCGTCAGCGACGAGTTGTACCGCACCGTTATAAGCTGGAGACCGGTCACCGAAACGAAATCTTCAATATGGGCAGGTGTGGTGTGAGTTGATCGGTTCTCCATATGTAAGATCATCGGGTCGCGCGTGGAGTGTCTATATTTGTTGGTGCGTAACCTGCCACCTCCGATAGCAATCTTCGATCACCACGGTCCTCTCTCCCTTCGAAGCATTTTTGGTCGAGAACGCGATGTTGATGGCAGTGCCTTGCGTAACGCGTAGTCTGAAAATTCTGAGGAACAGTACCCCAGATTATACACAGAGCGGTCAAATTATGTCGCGAATTGTTCCAGTCTCCCTGCTTTCGCTCGTTGGCCCGTGAAAAATGATCGATTCCGAGATTTTGCTTTGTCGCGACCGATAGGTGGGGGGATGACATTCCCTGCAGCGGCTCGAAGATAACCCTTCTTTTGACGTAGGATACGTCATGTCAGACGCAGTCCATGCTGTCCGGAAATGACGTCGCGATCAGGCAATGGTGAGTAATTTGAGCGAGGTTTAGATTCGATGCGATCTCTTTCTACTCTGGGAGAGTGAGTGAGTTCCCGTTGTAGGTTAAGGGACAAACAATATCAATTGGAAGGAAACTCAGCTCAGTTTACTTGAGGGAATTCCCGCATATCAGCCCATGCTCAGCCGTCGCTGGGCCGGAAGTTGACGCTATGATGGTGGGTCTACCGGCCGCTACTTTGCGAGCCGGAGCTCCCCCTTTGATCGGGCGGCATACATGTGGGTTGCGTACCGTGCGCGAAGCGAGGTACTCTCCGACCTAAAGTAGAATTTCGTTCACGATTCATGGCTCCCTTTTTTCTGGGATGGTGGTGATTCCACGTCGACGCTTTTGATTCCTTTGGATTCCGGTTGTTCTCGCATGATTCGGCCTATCCGTCCACGAGATACTTCCGCAAGAGTATTTTCTTCACGTGCCACAGCCGTCAGGGCTGCTTCACATAATGGAACTGAAAGCGGAACGGAACCGCATTTTTCTGTCCACTCGAGGTTCGCCCCCTTCCTCAGCAACTCCGTTGTTGGACTCGCCATCGTCACATAATTTTTCACGACCTTCCTGAAAAATGACGCTGATCCGAGGAGCTCTCTTGCCCCGGGAACACCTGTTGGCGCCCTGTAGTCCATGACTGCGTTAAGTCTCTTCATTCCCGGTTTTGTTCCGTCCATCGAAACCCTGAACTCCAGAAACTCCACTGACTCCATGAAGAGCCTACATTTCTCGAGTCGAATTGTCAAGCCCGTCTGCTGAAGTGCATTCAAGACATTCTCTATCTTCTCTATGTGTTCTCAAGGTGTCTGCCGCAGTTATCAGATCATCCAAATAGAGAATGTCTTGGATTATATGGTTGGATCGGATGAATCCAAGCATGGAACGACTACATGAACACAGTCGCTCCATTATGTGTCCCATACTGTTCACTGGGACAGTGGAACTCTCATCGACGTTCACGAGAGTTCCATCGACGAGTTAGTCGATGAGCGCAGAGGTCGCGGATGGCGATTCAGGAACAGCACCATGGGATCTTACGATTAGTTCATAGAATCTGGCGCGGTCATCCGACGCACAGAGCGGCGCCTTCATCATGGTGTTGATTAGTTCGGACTGCTGAATCAGCCTTGATGACATGATGTCGATCTTGGACAGCTCATCTTCGATCACTGATGGTTTGATAGCGTGCTGCCATCTTCTCAACATCACCTGTCCTTTGGGGGTTTACACATGGCTCTTTCTGTCTTTCACTATTTCTTGCCATCCTATCGAGGTAGGTAGCTCGTGTAGGCGCCGTCATGGTTGTCATTTGGGGAAAAGTAGCAGCTGAGTCGATGTATGCCGCCGCTGAGGGTGAGGCCAGTCCTCGCAAGTCCTTTTACTCAGGACGGCGTTTCCCTGGTCTTCAAGTCCGGGTTCAATTTTGTCCTGCGAGGAGTGGCGATAGAGTGCCTAGAATTGAAGTTTGCTTTTGGGAACCCCGAACAGCGGCTCTGTACAGCTTCAATGACTGTCTCTCAAACTCAGCTTTGTTCTACTTGCAGTAAACGCTCACCATCCCAATCTCCCGTCCACCATGCCGCGGTGTTTCCGTATCCTTTGGCTATTCATGCCTGGTCCGTCTTGCCTTTGGAGGCCGAAAGCGCAAGTTCACCCATGTAAGTATACATACACGGATGTCATCTCTCTCAACTCTTCCATACAACAGTTCCTGCGCAGCCGCAGCCGTGCGCAGAATAATTTGTGCTATATTTAGGATAGTCATCGCGGGTTTGCAACCGAAACTTTCTTTCGGCCTATGTTTGTGTGCTATCGGCTTGTCTTCCTTGTTCCTCCCGTTACTGCGTCTTGTGTGAAGTTCCCGGTAACACTCGGCCCGGACATCATGCCACTCCCTGATGAGGCAGTTCTGCCATCCGATCTCGACGTCAATTGTTGTTTGGTATTGCCTCCTCATCGTGTTGACTTCCTCTTTTTGCCCTATTTCCGCCCTCGGAGGCGTTACAGAAAACTCCGTCTCAGCAGAGACTCCGTTTACTATCCAGCAAGCCTCCGCTATTTTCGGGAAGAATGCGACGTCCACCTTGGGGGGCAGTTCGATGAGAACCTTTTCCTCCGATTGTGGAGCGTTTTCCCTGCAGCTCGTGCAACCTTCTGGAGGATCATGGTGATATTTTCGTGAGACGCCTCTTTCTTCAGCTTGGCCAGGATGAGATTCTCCTTGTCTGCTTTCGCCTTCGCTTGTCCGCTTCGGAGAAGAGTCCACTCCTGAACAGCCGTTGTCAGCGCTCTCTCCGGTCTTGAAACGAGTCGTTCCAGGTCCCTTGTTATTTCTTCAATTCCTTCACCAGTATTCCGTGCCTCGAACTTCCTAGACCTTTTCTTTCTATGAGATGGGGGGGAGGAATGCGTTCACGCACACCACCAGTGGAGCGGAATTGTTCATCCAAGCTTGACCCGTGGTAGTGTAGGACTCAAGCTTTCCCGAGGGGGCAACCAATACCCAGTGAAACCCTGATCCTCTATTGGCCCTGCGAACAGGGGAGGGAACCCGGCACGTCCCTCAGTGGGAATTACTTCTGGTCCCCTTCTTGTCGTTTGTATCGGCCGAAGTTGCGGAGCCCGCTGGCTGGGCTGGCGCATGCTGCCGAGCCGCTAGGTAGCGGTCAATATGAGGCTTGAGGGTTCGACTCTTGTACGAAATCAAAGCGGCAGCGAGCGCTGCGACGGCTCGTCACTCTTTACGTCCCTTGAGCATGAAGCTCACCCATCTACCGGGAACTTCCTAGGCCCAAACTCTGAGAAGTATGGTCAGATCGATCCCGAAGGCATTACTCCGGACGTTGGAGAGTATCTGAGTGAGACTCGGGGGGGGGGGGGTGCTTTGGTAGAGGCTGCGGATGCAGACCACGAAGCGTTCCCGCTGTTTTTTTTGGCCGACAAATACCCTCACCCTGAGAAGCAGATACCGGAACAACCTCCCTAGACTGCGAAAAGTTTGGTCAGATCGATCCTTTAACCGCCTCAGTAGGCCAGGAGAGAACGTCTCCCCTTCTGACGCTTCTTCCTGTCCGTTGCATGAACTCCGTCTGAACTTGGTGTGAGCGATGCGTGACCGCTCACTTCTGCTCCCAGATCTCGAATCCGGAGCAGGTCCATCTCGATGATCAATTTTTCGAAGTCTCTGCGAGATTCGAGCCTCTCCTCAAGGGTAGCTCGAGCCGCGGCAAGCATATTGAGATCGAAGGCTGTTCGTGTAGAGGAACAAGTGTGTGAGTTCTTCGGAGTTCTGACTCTGTTCTTATATTGTGAGCCCAGTGATCCTCTCCAGCTCGGCCGCATCAGTCCGCTGCGCGTCGACTCAGACAATGATAACCTGGAGTCGGGGTGCCGCTGGAATTGCTCGGAAACCGCGACCCCCGCCGAAGCTGCGGAGTGAGTCCGAGAAGTTCGTACTTTGTTTTTTAGGTCAATGACCAGTTTCGGCGAGAACTGATTCCTCCCTAGCGGGTTGGATATCATGAATAATCTCTGCGAGCGAGCAACCCCGGACTTCGCGGAAATCTCGGGCGCTGCCCTGGAGCGCCAGAGAGGGAATCTTGTGAGCTTTAACGGGTGACCATGTTGGGTAGTGAGCTTGTTTCGCTTCAGAGATTCACCACAGAATCGGAGGTTGCGCGTTGTGCCTTTTTTCTTAAGCTCATCTCGCATTGGCTTCTTCGCCGTATTGTTTGTGATATCGGAACGAGTTTCCGACGGTCGAATCCATCGAGCTTCAACAGGAATCGGCGTGGCCTCAGATGCCAGAATAAAACACTCCCCCTACTCTGGATGGGTCCCCGCTGATTTAACGGGTTATTGGAGGCCGCGTATGAAGTTCGGCAGAACTGGGGAGCTCAATGGAAAAAGCTCCAGCTCCACTGGCTCTAGCTAAGGGAACCTCTGTTACAGCCCTCGGGCCAACAGGATCAGCTTAAGAACCACCCGTGACATATGATTATTGTCGATCGACGTTGATAACTCAGCGACGTCTTCATTCCGAGTCTCCGGACCTGCCTCAATCCTCTCCCCTTCAATGGCACTGATGATTTGCTAGCGACGAGTAGAGAAGAGGTAGTTCCTTCCTTAGCTCCGTGCATTGGGGGGGGGGGGGGGGGGGGGGGGACCGCCGAGCCAGTGGCCTAGAAGCCAAGCTGAGGCCGAGCGAGTTTTCGGCGAAGTGGGCTGCGACCGATCGGAATGCACGGAGGATCGCTATACTGTTTCCCTCGGCTCAAGTCCCCGAACGTCCACGCTGATCGAGGTTGGAGACATGCAACAAGTGTTCTATCCATTCATCAGGATTCATTCATTCCCATCATCAGCAAACCATCAATAAATCGAGTGCGACCGCAGAAGGTACGCTGTGGAGGGGGGTCTGCTGTATGACTCGCGCTTGATGAGGACGCCGGAGACGCTTTGCTCCCAAATCCACTTAATTCGCGGGGATACATCCAGAATCGGGAGTTTGATTCTAGCATCTGAGGCATAACCTAGGAATCAGGGGGTCTTCCTTTCGCCCAGCCGATTCCTCACCGCGCTTGACCCCGAGATCCTCCTGCTCTCTCCAGGCGACACGGCTAGCCTCTCTTTCCTCCCGCTTTGTCTTTTTCCTGCGGAATCGTTTTCCGTTCTCACCTTCCAGAAGACATGGTGCGTCCCCGCCCAGGTCGCGGAAATTCAGCAGCGGAGTTGAACGCGTCCTAAGCGTCCCTTCTCCGAACGCTCCCATGATCCGAACGAGCGGATACATCTGTCGCGGGATTTCGTTACCGACCGGGATGCAAACGTGTCCGATACGGATCGGACCTGTGCTGTGCCCTTTTGTGTGGTTGGCGTTCCGAGACAAAATCATGTATTCATGGCGCGATCAAAGAACGAGTCGAGACTCCGGGGTCCGACTCTGTGAGTATTGCACGGGAGTCGTCTACGAGGGGTCGGAAGATGGCGCCTGCGCTGCAAGAGGGAAGGTGGAGAGGATACACCGCATTCGCGGGCTTCGACCCAGTAGCCCATCAGCTGGAACAAACGCGGAGGCAGCTAGAGAAAACCGAACTCAAGGTGACCGGAGGCTACGAAAGGCTGAAGACGAAGGAGGGTCCAATGGAGAGGCCTCGACCAACCGCAACAGCAGGACCCGTGCCCAGACAACCGGCAGTGCGGGCGCGACGCCCGGAGCCGGCCGAATATGTAGCGGTCTCTCCTCCCGCCTGATACGTAATTCGCCCCGAGGAGCGTCCACCCCACTGCAGAATGTAGCATCTGCTTTCAATAACCAAGTTGTACGAAAGGCCGGTGTAACCCTATTCACAGACTGAACGGAGGCTGGCTGAATTCACGAATTCATTGAGAGTAAGGAGGTTCCGCTGACGAACCCGGACATTTTGGCGCAGGACGTCTTGGCGCACGGTGTTTTGACGCAGATTCAGATGGAGCTCCCATGAGTTATTCAAACAATAGCGTCTGACACACGTCGCGGGGGTCTGAGATCTGCTCCCCAATGCCCGCTTGGTGCTCGAGACTCCCTACGCTTGACGCCCACCCTGCCCTGTTTCTCACCCGCTGTAGCCTCTCCTCTCCCCGGCTCCTACACATTCTTCGTTGATCCGACACCGACGAGATTCCAGACGCCTTGCGCCAGTTCGACGAAAAGTTTCATCGAAAAGTAGGTAGTCATTTTCTTACCTCGGTCCTCAACTTGGATCTCGCCGCCGGAGACCTCTGGAAGCAGGCGTCACTGCCCATCGGTGCCGGTGGCCTCGGCGTCCGCTCAATCTCGGATTCAAGCACCTGCGCTCACCTTGGCTCCCTGGCTCAGGTCAGGGACCTGGCCTCGAGCTTCTCTCCATCAGAGGTCTCTGCCCACATCTGTGCCATTATCGAATCCCTGTCAGTGAGATTTCGGAGCCAGTAGTACGATATTCTAGAAAAGATCTCTCAGGCCACGTTGGTGGCAGTGGTCACCAGAACAAGGCAGGCGGAGCTGCTCAGATACGCCGCGGATGATCGTGATAGGGCAAGATCACATGCCGCTTTCCTTGCGACCATTGGAAAATGGCTTTATGCCATTCCATCCCCGTCATTAGGCACGATGCTGGACAACAACACACTCCGCATCGCTGCCGGACTCCGACTGGGAGCTGCAATCTGCGCTCCCCACCAGTGCGCCAGATGTGATTCGCAGGTTTCCGCGTTTGGAGATCACGGTCTCAGCTGTTCCCGCAGTAGCGGCCGACATCCTCGGCACAGGGCTCTCAACTCCGTCATTTCGCACGCTCTTGGTTCCGCAGGGGTTGCCAGCAACCTGGAACCGACGGGGCTCTCAGGTAACTCGGCGCTCCGACCTGACGGTCACACACTGTTGTCATGGAAGGCAGGGCGGTCTCTTGTGTGGGTCGCCACGGTCTGAGATACTCTAGCGCCGTCGTACCGCAGCGGCGCCGCTCGTGGCCCTGGGGTCGTCGCCAATAAGGCGGAGGCGAGTGAGATGTCGGTTTACAGAGAGCTGCAATCCCTTTTCACTGTCCTGCCCCGAGCGTTAGAGACCCTCGGTGTCGTGGGAAGCTCAACGCAGACGTTCCTCAAAGAACTCGGAAGGCGAAATGAAGTTGTTACGGGAGACAGAAGAGCCTCGGAGTTTCTGTTTCAGCGTGTGTCCATCCAGGTCCAGAAAGGCAACAGTGCGGCGGTCAGCGGCTCCTTACCTGAGACTTCTAATCTAGTCGGTATCGGCTGAAATTCCGCAGTGTATACAACCATTATCATCACGTATAATAAATTCACCAATTATGTATATATTACGACAGTATTGTTCTGTGGCGATCGATGCTTTTCTGCGATGCATAAGATCATCAGAGTTTTCATCTATACTCCATCGTAAACGGTCTTGCGGACTCTTGTAGACGGTCTCGTAGGCTCTGGGAACGGTGTCGTGGGCTCTCGTAGACGTCGAATGGACCCCCGAAAAACCTCCATAGACCCCGTGAACTATGGTCGGATCGGGTTCCCGCCATGGACCCCGGAAAGAATAGTCAGATCGATATCGGAATCACCACCATGAACTTCGAGAAGTACGGTTGGTGATCCCGGAACCACCTATTAGATTCTAGAAAGTATGGTCAGATCGATCTCAGAACCACCTTCATAGTCTATCAGGAGGGCCGGTCAGAGCGAATGACAGAGTTACCAACCGACAGACGAAGCGTATCGTGTATAGTAAGGATCCTACTCTACACCTCGTTGACCACTCGTGAGAAACACTGACTGCATTGAAGTTCCCTGAAGTCAGGGGTGGGCAGCATGGTGCGGCTCGCGGGCCGCAGAATCTGGCCTGCAGGCACAGTGGCGGGCGCAACATTTTTGAACAACGGGCGCAGCGGTGCACGCGGGGGCCACACTTTGCCCAGCCCTGCCCAAAGTGCTTCGATACCGTCGATAAATAAATCCGGTAGCGAGCGGAAATGGTGAAGCGTCCACAGCGAGCACATACGGGTGTCTCAATGGAACCGCGCGTATTTTGAGCTATGCAGTGGTCAACTCGGCTGAATACTCTTTGGGCACAAGCATCCAGGCGTTGATCGAAACTATGATCAAAAACTATGTTGAAACGGTTGCTCATGATCCCATTCTCGACAGGGACTTCGAGCACCAAACATGTCGATAGCCTGTTGGGCCAGATTTTCCGTCGTATACGATTGATCGAAGGGGTTCAGCTGCTGGAAGAAGGGAGGTTAGCAGAAAACACCCTGACCCCCGATTCGGCTGCAGTCCCGGAATCGAGGAGACTCATGAATTTGCTCAAGAGATCCCGGAACCGTTGCAGAAGGTGGTGAGCAGACTCAGCTGATTCGTCAGCTGCTTTGGCGGGAATATATAATCACCGATGAGCTGGTTCGAATTAGCCTTGGCACTGGCATTCACGGAGTCAGCTCTATGAATGTTGGTGTGTCGATCATCCGATTCCGATCCCCATCTCGGAGGTCTAGAACTTGAGCGAATATATATGAGGGTGTCGCGGTTCGAGAGCGCGCGTCTAGAGCCACCATAGAAATGCAAAGATGAACGCATTACATCTATTATATAAATGACAGTCTCTGGCCGTTCGCATGAGACGAATAGGCGCGCCAGTCACGCTCAGGGGCTGGACAAAACCTACTCAGTATGCTTCTGGACGTGGCAAGGAAGGACATAGGCTATGTTGAGTTTCCCGAAGTGTCCTAGGAACAGGACAGTCTCAAGAAAACTCGATAACATTGTCGTCGCGTGCAGGAGAATATCTCTGTTTGAAGAAGCCCGCCAATGGCCCATGGTGTTTACCATCTGTGGCGGCGCGACCCGGCACCGATTTTGGAACGCCGTTCTCACGGTGGTAAAAACTCGCGGTTCAGAGTGGTTCGAGAGCGATCGTTTTGTGTATCGGGTCTGATTAACAGCGCTCGGATCGAAGTGTTTTGATCATCATGCCCAAACGTAAAAGGACAGATCTGGGTCGTGGAACGGCGCATTCTAGAGTGCTCAAAGCAGCGAGACTGTCGCGAGCGGCTCTGGATGGCAGTGTCCCGAGGTCGACGGTCGCTCGAAGCCGGGCAGCCTGTGACCGTCACCCTGACGGTGCGCTGCAAGGAAACTCAAACGGTGCCACGCCCGGTGGAGGGAATGAGCCCACGTTTCTCCAGATCTATTTCATGGGGGATCGAGAGCAGGAAGCTGACCAGCGTCGTCGGTTCAACAGTGACACTAGGCAACCTATCGTGCTCGCCTTGCAGGATTTTTTTCATGAGCACAACCAATTGATACATGCATTCGAAACAGCTCTCGAACACATGCCCACCGATGAGCACGTTGTTGTCACACGTGCCGATAAAGCAACGGGTGGTCAGCGTTCGGGACGATATAACGCCCCAAGCACTGACGAAGTCGCAGTCGTGATGGTCGGAGACCAGTTCAACGCGCGTGAAATCGTTTTAGATCGTAGGTCGGATCAGAGATTGGGGAGAGAGAGAGGGGTGGCAAGAGTTCAGAGGCAGAGCACTCCCGTGAGATCGTTATACGACGTAGACACGGCATACCTCATCGAATTTCAGACACCCATCGATCGTATGATGCCCTGCAGTACCCCGTTTTGTTCTGGAAGGGAGAAGATTGGTATCATTTCAATTTGCGACAGTGGAACCCCGCCACGAACGAAGAAACGGACAAAAATGTCAGTTCAATGCCGGGCAGACGATGCCGCAGAAAGTAACCGGCGGAGCACTGTTGAGGAGAAACGGCAGTTCTTCTGTACCTACAAGAACCTCCATGGACCCCTAAAAAGTATGATCATATGCAAGTCGAGATCGTCTCCATGGACTCCGAAAAGTATGATCAGATCAAGCTCGGAATCACCCCCACAAGACTTCATGAAGCATGGTCAAATCGACGTCGGAATCATCTCCATGGACCCCGAAAAGTATGATCAGACAGGGGTGGAATAGTCTTCAGAAATTCTGCGAGGGGTAGGGATTCAAAAATCTTGAGGAATCTCCATGCGTCGGATCCCGGGGCAAGATGTGGGACCTAATTATAGCCTCGAACAGGAAAAGTTGGCCGACCTCTGTCGCAGACGAGCACCCTCGAACGTCGCAGCGAAGCGCGACGGGGTACGCTAGTTTATCAATAAACCATATTCGAAGTCTGCTAAATCCTCAAGTGAAAGCCGACCGACACGTGTCGTGTGTTCATTGTAGTGAAACCTCCAAGGGAATGATCAATCACGCAAACTTCGCACTCTTCACAAGGAGAGCCTCTCCGTCGCTGGCATTCGTAAGGCCTGATCTCCCGGACATCACACTCGGCGCGTTGCTCGTAGTCCTCCCTTTCGAACTCCGACCGATCTACGACTATTTCGAGATAAATTACGTGGGTCGAATTCTCGGACTGAGGGCGAACGGCACGTTAATTGGAGAGCTCCCCACATTCGATGTTGACACCTGATCGGTCTACCACCGAACACCAAACGGCCAACATGTAACAAACAACTACGCTGAAGCGGCACACCGGCGCCTACAGGCAGAATTCAACTGTGATCACCCATCGATTTGGAAATTCATAATGGGCCTCAAAAAAGTTCAGCATTGTCGAGATCTGATTTGGAGCGGTACAATGCTGGCCGCTTACCGGCACCGAAAATGCGGAAATACCTCAACACAGACGCGAATATCCTTCGACTGGTTCAAACAATCGAAAACAGGGAGCCAGTGACCCTTCTCAGAGGCGTCGCCCATAATTTTCTGATGACGTAAACTCAGTCCGCGTCCTGACGTACATCCATTCTCATATCTTCAGATCCAATAACGGTCAGCTAATAAATATGTTCGATGATTCATGGTTTCATCTACCGATTTCTAAGGTCGTTGAATTGTGCTCCACAATTTCCGCTCGCGGTTGAAACTATTCATGAAAGGATCGAACCACTTTGAGAGACAGCGATGTCAGTACTTTCCATGAGGGGTCAATAAGATATGGACAGCTTTCGGACGATCACCAATGGAAGTGGGCTGTGGGACTACGAGTTCGTCGCCTAGATAGACAAGTTATAGCTGTAGACATCTTGAAATTTGTTCCGACAGAGTCCCAAACTGTTCTCCCAGCGTAGGTGGACATACCGATCGGGAGCCCATGCTGCCATGCGTTCTTTAACCGAGAATCACTGCCGAGTCTGCACCGATGGCGCCTATGCATTTCAGAGCGAGGAACTCTCTGAGTGAGCGATTCGAGCGAACTTTTTCGTGCAAGTGGGAACGGGATCGATTGATGAAAGCTCCGGTGGTCATATTCGCCACATGGAAGCATCGATCGTCACTGAACAATACTGTTCCGGCAAGTCCTGAGTTCTTCATCTGAATGTGCGCCAAACTGTCCTGCGCCAAAACCGAGTTCCGCCGAAGGCATCATCACCGCGTTGTACGGGAACTGGAGGTTGAGGAAAAAAAAAGAAACGAGGGGAAGTCTGCCGATGATGGTGTGCTTATTTAGGTATAAGCTCAAGTAGGTATGGTGGAATATCGAATGCGTTGTGTGCCGAGAAGGTACCGTAGGCCAGGAGCCCAGAAGGGTAGCAGTGGTCGAGTTTCGCATTCTGGAGCGAGGCATCTTGAGAGGTAACCCAGCGGCGATCAGTCGTCCCGGAAAGGGAAGTCAGTAGAGTGGGTACAGACCACCGCGAGAATATGAGAGATAAGTGAGGTGTGTGTATGAAAGATATTGAAGAGGCGATAAAAAGTGGCAGAGATGCGCCCGACGTATCCTTCAGTAAATACAGTGAATGCCTGTTTTCATAATTCCGTGAGTTATAGATCTCACAGCTGTTTCTGATCGGGAAGTGGAGAATCCTCACGCTAAGTGGATCCGAATCTTCCATGAAACATAGAGGTGGTCAACAGTCCTCCTTTTCTAGCGAGAATTCGAAATAGAATCACTCATCCGGAAAACGGAACTACACAGCGAACTGTGTTCGAAATTCTGTGGTCTCTCCATGGAGTCATCGCGGACTCCTGGTGGACCTCTTCTCAAGTTCTCGTTAGAACGCGAATGATGTGGATCTGAGATTCGCCGAATCCGTGCCAAGACGCACGATTCATCGCGACGTGTCCGCACTCGTCACAAGGGGAACCATCCCGTTCCTCCCGGTCATCCACTTCATTTCAGATTGTCGCGAGGGTTCATATCCACAGGGCTAATCTGGGATATGGTGGCAGGACCTCGCTCGGGCCTGTCGTTAAGAGCCCCGTTCGCCCAGATGGAGGGTCCGACCGTGTTTGTTCGCATCATTACATTTCGGCCTGGATTTTCTCGCTACAAGGCGTTTCGGAATCATGAAAACAATGACGACGTACCCATGTAAACAACCTCGGTCGGGGTTAGCCGGGGTCTGAGAAATACGATGAGCAGAACCCAACATTTCTGGTCAGTTCTGGATCGATGAACGAATCCTGGCAGATATTCCATTACCCAGCGGCTGTACATCGTCCGAGGTCGTTCGCGTGGGAGCGTCTTCTGGAATTTTCGCTGTGATTCGAAAACGTAACCTAAACCGACCAAAATCACGACTGGAACAGTGGGCTCGGCGTGGGCTCCAACACCTCAGAGCCTCTGGACGAGGAGGTCCGGATGATAGAGTTGAATTGAGCACGCTCTCGATGCTTCTCACGATCCCGCGAACAATCCCACGGCACGGAAACCTCATCATAGAGGGCATCGAGGCGCTCGATGGTGGTTACTCTCCAGCTGGCCGACCTCAGGCTTGCTGTTCGCGGGGGACCGTTCAACCACGAGAACCCCGCAAACCGTGTTGCAACGGTGAATATCTCGCGATCACCAAGCTACGAGCTTCTGCGAAGCGACCCCATGCCGCATCGCTCCCAGAAAATCGCTCCCCTCGGAGCGCTGGGAACTCTTTATGGGGCGGGGCCGCTGGAATTCGTAGCGCACTCTCCAATTCTCTGACTGACGAAAAGCTCTTCGAGTATCTCCGCGACGTTGCCGCCAAGAGAGGCATGGAGAAGGGCGTCGTCCGTAAGCGAGGCGTCCGAGAAGGAAGCTGCGAATCTTCGCAGAGAAAATCAGTAGCTTTTTTGCGGTACCATGGTCGCCATAATGTTTCGTAATAGATTCCTCGTATTCCCGAGATTATCGTCGTTCGTTTAAACAAAACATATTCGATCACGTATTCTGTTGATTACGCAAGGCCAGAGGGGAGATTGGAGAAATTGAGGATCCGGAGAACGTTTGGAAAGCACGGACGATCGTCAATGCCCTGACAAGTTTTCAGGAGACTAAGAACACGCATGAGGTCACGATTTTTGCGACGTCTCACTCGCACACTTTACTTCTCCCTCGACAAGAGATGCACCGCTCTCAACGGAGGAGGAGGGCTTATCACAACAGACTCCCAGATGTACATTCGCCCGTCGATGATGCAACGCGAGCACTGTGGCGAGAGGAGTACTGCCGGGAACGATGATTGGGTTCATTCCATCAAGCGTGAAATCAGGACTTTGGGTCAGTCACGTGCGAGCTCGCAGTAATCGATTGTTGTCCATGCAAAGTTGCAGAATGCGATCGCCAGCGAGTGTGGCATTTATCCCATCCGCGAAATGAGTTGATCAAGTTTTCCTGATGAGCACCAGCTTATGCGACCAATCAGGGCCACTGTTTCGTTCACGCTCTTCTCCCGATCCGATCATTGTCAGTGAATCAGGGCCCCTCATCTCGTCGGTCTCTATACTGTAATTTTCTTTGAATCAGCGTGGCGCAAGATGTCGATGTCGGTATTACACGTTATCATGTATGGCTGACCAAGACATAGGGGTAGAGTGCAGGGTACATTAACACTTTCCGTGCGTGCACTCATTAGCTGGTCTTGTATGCGACAACCAATGTTACCACCAATCGCAGTCGAATACTATCCTGTGTATCCAACTTTCCTACGGACAGCATTTTTCACGTGTTTGTCACACCATTCTCGTTTTCGGAATCGTGATTCTATCAGCGAAATTTCACCTACTTATTTGGTCGATCAATAGGATGTGCACGTTCGGAAGCGTTGCGCATTGCTTGACGCGCCCTCCTAAGACAACCCGCTGTGTCTGCTCATAGTGTCAGAGACGGACTTTGATGTGTGCAAGCGGGGTACGCTGATGATGGACGCAGAGAGCAATTGGAAACGAAGGGGAGAGGGGATGCAGAGTAAACGTCGCAGGTAGAGAGAGTAGAGAGAATGCCGAGAGTGACTGGACTGGAAAGCTCGAGAATAAATACTGTAGGAGTGTGAAGGGAGTGTGCGTACTAGATACTACAGGCCCCTTACACGCTCACAATAATATGTATATCGGAGGCGCTATGAACAGTGGTTCCCCGAACCGCAACTGCAGTTTCCCCGGCAGATGCTCGTGCTACGTGCGCATTCTGTTGATTCAGGTGTGATAGAACGGAGCGGTTAAAAGTCTCCATTGAAAGTAAGACTGTGAACATTTTGCAACATCTTGCAGCACCAGAGGAGAATGTTTGTACGGGAAATGATTCGGGATCCATGATTCGAGTGGTACAGTGTTTGATCAGAGATCTCTGTTCGAAGTTTGTTCGACGCATATAATCGCAGTTATCGGATGAGAATGACACATTCGTCCGAGATTCGAGGATGGCGGAGCTCGGAACTTTTATTTGGCGAATGTCATCATTATGCGGTGGAACCAGAATATTCTCTCGTTGAATGTATGCTTCATCATAAAGTTAGTTATGCGTGCCAGGTACGGCAAGGTTTGGTCGGAGCTGGAGCACCTCCCGCAAAGAGGTGGAAGAACAAATCAGGACATGTACTGATAAACAATGGTAAGAGGATATCGGAAGCGGATCAAGAGCTTCCGTAGAAATCTGGACTTAGGGATTTCAGGTTCTTTTGGTCGCGCTGACGGGGGTGTTTCGGAACTGAAGGAAGACCACGCTGGTTCTACGATCGACCTCTTTATCACACACACTCCTCTGTGTAGAGGGTTTATTCGTCAACTCGTATCCGCCGCTAAGGGCGCGCTGATTTGAGACATGAAAACGCCGTGAATCATTAGACGCACAAATATGCTTCGAATAAGGAGCTGGATCATCCTATACGATATTTCACAGGTCCCATGACCTCGGGGAGCTGTTCTCTCGTGTCCAGAGTACCCTCTCGGCAGTCGTGGGAACTTCTCTATCTGGAACTTCGAATTCATGTGTCCTCGCTTTCGCGCCCCCCCCCCCCACAGATCGTGATGGGACACGTTGCTGTGCCTGAGAGGAATCAAAGTTTCATGGCGATTGAGAGAGATTCACAGAACTTTATCTCTTCCGCTCCCCTCAGCCTCCCAAGTTCTCGGGGACGGGATTTCGTTGGAGAGACGAATCGAATTACCAATGCAGACACGGATATGGACCAAGCTTTGATCTCGATTTTGCACCCCTCAGATGCCTGAGTCGTCCATTGGTTTCGGAGACGAATCGAGTTTATTCTGCAGTCACAGATATGGAAAAACTGCGGTCTCACGCCCCTCAGCTTTGTGCCCTCTGACTGCGTGCTCCGTCAGCTTCGCGCGCGGGGCCCTTGCCCCTCTGCCCCCCCCCCCTTCCCTCTAGATACGCCACTGCGTGCTAATCCTTCTCGTGCGATTCGAATGCCTGTAGCGAAGCTTCCCCCTGGAGACAGACTATGCCTAAGAGCAGCGGAACCGCCAAAATCCACAGAAGTGGAGTGAAATCATCCATGAGTAAGACATGATCTGCTCGTGGCTGCAGATCGTCCAACAAGAAGCATCCGCCAGACACGTGCCGCTTGAAGCCTTTCCGTACAACCCACTCCATGGAAATTGACCCATTTCGGTCCCCGAGAACTAAGCAAACTTCTGTGAAGTGAGCGGGAGAGAGTGCACGCTTCAACGCGGAATCAAGGGCGTATCGAAAAGCGCCGTAATCGTACGGTATTAATGGTCCCACGTATCGTTGCTGGAACAACGAGAAGGCCAGACCCAGCTGCGCAAGCCGGTAGCAACACAAATCATTTGGATTCGAACCCGGGAGGATCACCGACTTATCCCACTGTCTCCTCTCAGCGCTTGCTTGCGGCGCTTCCATGTACGCTATCCCAGTGTAAGAGCCGGGCATCGTATCTTGTTCCAAGGTCAACGAGTAGACGGGAACGTTCCGCAACAATGAGTCTCGAACGAAATTCAAGTTCTTGACGTCTCTGCACGAAGGCATCCCTCTCAGAAAATAGAATTGGTAACTCGTGACGAATATGGGCTGTATATCAGGTTCAATGTAGCCGACCTGAGCATCTGATTCGGTTGAGTCGTGCCTTGAAAAATACGGCTTACATCTTCGAATCGTCCTCAAGCGATCGCTGGGCAGGTTCTGGATCCCGGCAACGATGTCTCCTCTGAAACAGGCTCCGATGACTTGTAGAAAGAGGATCCATGTTCCAACAACGAGGAGGAATTGTGTCGGTTTAGCTCGAAAGTCGAATGCGATAGGGGTCGTGACGCAGCATACTAGTCCGAAAAACGTTGAGGCAGGGTCTTCACCCAAATACCAGAGGATCAAGGTCGCAAAGGAAGCCGTCACTAAGGTCGGTAGCCAAATACCCAAGCGCGGGAGAGAATAAAATGACACATTCGTCCGAGATTCGAGGATGGCGGAGCTCGGAACTTTTATTTGGCGAATGTCATCATTATGCGGTGGAACCAGAATATTCTCTCGTTGAATGTATGCTTCATCATAAAGTTAGTTATGCGTGCCAGGTACGGCAAGGTTTGGTCGGAGCTGGAGCACCTCCCGCAAAGAGGTGGAAGAACAAATCAGGACATGTACTGATAAACAATGGTAAGAGGATATCGGAAGCGGATCAAGAGCTTCCGTAGAAATCTGGACTTAGGGATTTCAGGTTCTTTTGGTCGCGCTGACGGGGGTGTTTCGGAACTGAAGGAAGACCACGCTGGTTCTACGATCGACCTCTTTATCACACACACTCCTCTGTGTAGAGGGTTTATTCGTCAACTCGTATCCGCCGCTAAGGGCGCGCTGATTTGAGACATGAAAACGCCGTGAATCATTAGACGCACAAATATGCTTCGAATAAGGAGCTGGATCATCCTATACGATATTTCACAGGTCCCATGACCTCGGGGAGCTGTTCTCTCGTGTCCAGAGTACCCTCTCGGCAGTCGTGGGAACTTCTCTATCTGGAACTTCGAATTCATGTGTCCTCGCTTTCGCGCCCCCCCCCCCCCCCCCCCCACAGATCGTGATGGGACACGTTGCTGTGCCTGAGAGGAATCAAAGTTTCATGGCGATTGAGAGAGATTCACAGAACTTTATCTCTTCCGCTCCCCTCAGCCTCCCAAGTTCTCGGGGACGGGATTTCGTTGGAGAGACGAATCGAATTACCAATGCAGACACGGATATGGACCAAGCTTTGATCTCGATTTTGCACCCCTCAGATGCCTGAGTCGTCCATTGGTTTCGGAGACGAATCGAGTTTATTCTGCAGTCACAGATATGGAAAAACTGCGGTCTCACGCCCCTCAGCTTTGTGCCCTCTGACTGCGTGCTCCGTCAGCTTCGCGCGCGGGGCCCTTGCCCCTCTGCCCCCCCCCCTTCCCTCTAGATACGCCACTGCGTGCTAATCCTTCTCGTGCGATTCGAATGCCTGTAGCGAAGCTTCCCCCTGGAGACAGACTATGCCTAAGAGCAGCGGAACCGCCAAAATCCACAGAAGTGGAGTGAAATCATCCATGAGTAAGACATGATCTGCTCGTGGCTGCAGATCGTCCAACAAGAAGCATCCGCCAGACACGTGCCGCTTGAAGCCTTTCCGTACAACCCACTCCATGGAAATTGACCCATTTCGGTCCCCGAGAACTAAGCAAACTTCTGTGAAGTGAGCGGGAGAGAGTGCACGCTTCAACGCGGAATCAAGGGCGTATCGAAAAGCGCCGTAATCGTACGGTATTAATGGTCCCACGTATCGTTGCTGGAACAACGAGAAGGCCAGACCCAGCTGCGCAAGCCGGTAGCAACACAAATCATTTGGATTCGAACCCGGGAGGATCACCGACTTATCCCACTGTCTCCTCTCAGCGCTTGCTTGCGGCGCTTCCATGTACGCTATCCCAGTGTAAGAGCCGGGCATCGTATCTTGTTCCAAGGTCAACGAGTAGACGGGAACGTTCCGCAACAATGAGTCTCGAACGAAATTCAAGTTCTTGACGTCTCTGCACGAAGGCATCCCTCTCAGAAAATAGAATTGGTAACTCGTGACGAATATGGGCTGTATATCAGGTTCAATGTAGCCGACCTGAGCATCTGATTCGGTTGAGTCGTGCCTTGAAAAATACGGCTTACATCTTCGAATCGTCCTCAAGCGATCGCTGGGCAGGTTCTGGATCCCGGCAACGATGTCTCCTCTGAAACAGGCTCCGATGACTTGTAGAAAGAGGATCCATGTTCCAACAACGAGGAGGAATTGTGTCGGTTTAGCTCGAAAGTCGAATGCGATAGGGGTCGTGACGCAGCATACTAGTCCGAAAAACGTTGAGGCAGGGTCTTCACCCAAATACCAGAGGATCAAGGTCGCAAAGGAAGCCGTCACTAAGGTCGGTAGCCAAATACCCAAGCGCGGGAGAGAATAAATCACCTGCTTGCTCTTACTACCGGAAGGCACAACGGCCACAGCCCGGAGCGTGCGCTGAGACGAAACTCGGTACAGCCCATCTCCATGAAGCCACTGTGCATATTCGCTGGGTATATTTGAAACTCTGACAAATACTGAGCTGTTCGGATGCTCGGGATGATTCAACTCGATGTGGGTATCAAGATTCGAGAGGTGATCGATGGAAATTTTTTTCATTCGGAAATTGCGCATCGAGTTTCTCCCGAACTTCAAATTCTGCAGCTCGAATCGTTCCAGCATTCCTCCGGAATAAAGTTTGAGTTGAAGGAAAGGATCATACCACCTATCGATCGAGCATCTGGTGGCACGCAGTGTAAGTTCTTCCTCACGCGCGTCAAAAAAAGCATAGATTTCCGTGTAAGCGGACGCAGTCTGCTCGGAGAGCTCAGGAAACGCGGCATGGTTTACTATCCACAACCGAGCAAAACTATGGATGGGAGCCCGGATGTTCAGAGCTCCGAAAGGTTCAGGTGGGACCTCTCTCGGAATAGAAGCTCCGCGTTGCTTGAGATCACCCATAGCGCAGTGTAGGGCCAAGTGAAAGCGATCCTTGTTGTTCGTCGAGGAGAATGCCCTAGAGTACGACGCCATTCTTGCCCACTTTCGGGAAGAATCAATGCTCCGGGCATCCACCGATAACTGTGAAGCGATGAGTGTTTTCAGGAAATCTTTCTCCAGGTTGCAGTTCAGATTTATGAGAACGGGCGCATTCATATCGCCAAACATCGCGAACATCTTCTGAATTAGTTCCTGAACCTTCTTCGCGTATTTACACTGCGTGCCAGATGAAGTGCAGGCTAGCAGAATAGTTGTGAGCCGGAGCAGCTCCACCATTCCGGAACGTAACGCAAGCAGTCGACGGAACGCACACAATGTAGTGGTCGAACACTCGTCTGTGTACCCGGCAAGCTGGAGGCAGACCGAGTTGACGGTAACTGTCGGGTGTCCTAGGTGAATGGCAGGAAGCCAAGTCCATACATGAATGAAAACGATCAGGATCGATGCGGTTTGACCACGCTGAATAGAGATCGCCACTCTACAAATCGATGTACGACAGATGGTGAAATCATTCTCCAATGACAATCGATCTCATCGATAAAGGAAGTTGCATTTAGTGGGGAAACCAATTCGCCATGGAGCCGAGCCCTCTGGAGGCTCCTCTCTGGGACGAGCCACCCTCGACTAGTTGTTCATCAGCTCTCGGAACCTCAACAGGTTCCCGATGTATTGTTTGGAGGAGAAATTCTGGATCGGGAAAATACGCACTTTTCAACTCTGTGACGCGAGGCGTCTGCTGCAGTCATGCTTCAGGTTAGCTAGTTCTCGAGTGAGGATGAACTTCCTTGTACTCAGACGGGAGGGACCGTTAACGGAAACTGTGAGACCCGGGCTCTACTCGGGTCGGGTTGGAATGCTAGCACTGCGGGGAGGCACACAAGGAAAGGGCTGCTCGCTGAGCCAACAAAACTGGCTCGGAAAGTGTCCCTCACTGCATTCTAGTCACTCCGTATTCTTCGGTTTCTCTTCTTCCAACTGGCATGCTCTTCTCTGCATGCAGTCTCTCAATCAGCGTCGGACGAGCTGCTTACTCTTGTTCCGCTCAGATACGCATGAGGTCTCCTCGGACTACCTTCTGGCCACCGATCATGATCAAACTCAATCCAGATTTGGTGGTCTTCGGAGTGCACCGACCTCATTATGCTCATTTCAGCCTCCGGACACTGCTTCTCTCCTTGGGGAGAGCCAGTCCGGCTATTAGGCCTTCAGCTCTGGAGCTCCGACAAGCATTTCGAGGCTGTGCGTTGTCTTCTATTCCTTCGCGTTTGATTCCGCGGTTGCTCGTCGGCTTCGATGTCCATTGTTCTTCTGCTATCGATTCGCTGTCGTTGTTTCCGCATTCTTTGGCGGCTCCAGTCGATCGAGGCGTACAATTCCTCGACTTACTGCTCTTCCCGCTCTCAAAGCTGAGTATTTGGGCTCTAAATCTACATCTGCCTGACCGAACTTTCTAGTGAATACGTGCGGGCCGAACCACCTACCAGTCATTTCCACCGAGAACCAGGCTTCTTCACGGGGGTGTACAGCATAGCCGGGACGCACGTGTATTCTGCTTGAACGTTTTTGCGAATTCGCTGGCAGCTCAAACTCGCATTGGTAGCTCCACGGGACGTCCGGATCACGCGGTTCAGGGTTCAGCGAAATTCGTCACCATGGACAAAATACCGGGTCCAGACCCTACGTGGCAATCATCAGATGCAGCTGGATGCATCGCGCCAAGCGACCCCGTGTGAACGAACAGCGCTGCCGCCGCGGTGAATCCGGAGAAGGGGAAAACATCCACGATTGAGTGATCATTGTTCGATCATGTCCTAGCGCAGAGAGATAAGCCCCCGGGGGGAACTGTCATGATTCGGAAATATCCTTACTTATCAGCTAAGTCTGTCACTTTGTCCGCACCCCTGAAAATACTCTTCCGAGTCTGGAGATGTGATTCCGGAACCGATCTGACCATACTTTTCAAAAAGTTGGGGGTTATTCCGGGACCGATCTGACCATACTTTCTCAAGTCCGGAGGGGTGATTCCGAGACCAATTTTACCACTACTTTCCGAGTCTGGAGGTGTGATTCCGAGACCAATCTCACCATACTTTTTCAATTTTTTTTTTCTTCCTCTCCGGTATCGGAGTTGCGGAGAATCCCTTCGGATACCGGAGATAGGGCTTTCGTCCGTTGCTCCGGTCGTGAGGTGATTCCTCTAAAGAACGCCATCTCCGTCTTCCGATGCCTGGGGACTACCTGGGACACTCGTTGCCGGGCGCCTTCCGTTGTTATTACTTCCAGAGCATCGGGGACCTTCTACACTAAATACTGCTAGGGATGGATCCGCTGGATAGAGGGCTCGTGGCGGTATAATATGAAGGGCGATCATGGATTCTGAAAGGAGAAGCTTTGGAAGAAGGTCAAGCTGAAGCAAGAAGCCATCGTGACGTTGGAATCGCAATCATTCTCTATGGTCACGACGATCCCGGTCGAGGAGAATCAAGGAACGCTCATTATCGATCGACGACCCCAGGTAGGAGCATTATGCGAAGTGAAAAACGTAGTAGGTACTAGTAATTCCATTCGCAAATGTGGGGGATGCCAAGATCACCCTGAACGAGGGCACAGTTATCGCTCGAGGAAAAGTCGTCGGGGAAGTAAATTTTCTCATAGTGAGGGGGACCAAAGAGAACAGCAAGGTGGCACAGGTGGAGAAAGTCGAGGCGAGTGGAGGACACGGCATCCGGAAGGAAGACATCGCTGAGAACCCAGTGCACCACAAACCTGGAGGACCCAGCTGATGGGAATATTGAACGAGAATCGAGAAGCCATCGAAACTTCGATGAGCGAACTAGGGTAAACGGACATCACAGAACTCGCCAAATACGGAGTGAAGGATAGCAGACCGTTCAGGTATAAGCCGTGTAGATTGTCAGAAGCTGAGAATGAAGCCTTGAGCGACGTAATAGCGCAACTGAGAGAAGCGGGTATGATGGGAAAGTCGAAGTCAGGATATGCGACTCCAGTGCTGCTGGTGTAGGAAGCGGATGGCGGCTGGAGGATGTCCATAGACTGCAGGAAATTGAATGCGCAAACGGTAAAACTCTGTTATAAGCTGAACTGGAGGGAATGCTTTCATAATCATGTAGAAATTTTCACGAATCTATACACCACATGGCAAAACCTCGGATTGAACTCCGTGTGGGAGGCTAGTCGGAAGGAGAGATATGCCTCGAGGCTTCGGAGTGACTTCCGGATCCTCCTCATCGAGGAAGATGTATGAACAGCGAAAATCAGTGAGAGACCCTTTCAGAATCGAACCCATTCTTGATTATTATTCTATCTGATCGGAAGACTCATCTAAGGCTTCTCAAGAGTTTATCTGTTCCCTCTTACTCGATATGACCTGTAACACGCGATCTGGCTTGGAATAAATGAGATAATAAATTGTTTCTTGCCCAATACTGCTCAGAGGACTCACTATGCTTCTCCCCAATTCACTCACATTTTCGAATCGCCTGTTTCCCGTGTGCAGCGGCCGAGCTTCGATGCCCCAGGGGTTCTTCATGGGATTCAAGTCAGGGCTGCACGCTGGCCGCTTGAGAACCTCGATCTTCTTGGACTTCAACCATCGATTTTTGCTCGAGCGGGCATGTACGGATGCATCACCATGCTGAAGTATCACCTCGAGGGGGCGAGATCTCGTCAAAGAAGGTAAAAGATAAGAATCTAGCACCCCTTGATATTCCGTTGAATCCATTCTTGATGAGGGAAACGCTAATTCAACTTTCTCCACGGACCCGAAGCCACCCCAACCCATGACCAATCCTACCCCGGAACTGCGTCCTGAAAAGATCATTGGTTTCTTCCTCAAATCTCCCCTATCTATATATATAACTAGCCGGCCTTCGGCCGACTACGCTGGCCGACCCGTCCCTTGCTTCGGGAGTCTACTGCTGACAGACTTGGAGAAGTATGTTCAGACTGGTCCCGGTTTCACTCCTCCAAACTCGGAAAATAATGGTCAGATTGGAGACGGAATCACCCCTCCAGGTTTTGGAAAGTACGGTCAGATTCGTCTAGGAAGCACCCCTCCGGACTCAGAAAAGTATTGTCAGATTGGTCCTGGAATCACCCCCCCAGAGTAGGAGAGTAATGGCCAGATCGGTCTCGTAATCACCCCTCCAGAGTTGGAAGCTAATGGCCAGATTGGTCTCGGAATCACCCCTCCAGAGTTGGAAACTAATGGCCAGATTGGTCTCGGAATCACCCCTCCAGAGTTGGAAAGTAATGGCCAGATTGGTCTCGGAATCACACCTCCAGAGTTGGAAACTAATGGCCAGATTGGTCTCGGAATCACCCCTCCAGAGTTGGGGAGTAATGGCCAGATTGGTCTCGGAATCACCCCTCCAGAGTTGGGGAGTAATGGCCAGATTGGTACCGGAGTCACCCCTCCAGAGTTGGGGAGTAATGGCCAGATTGGTCTCGGAATCACCCCTCCAGAGTTGGAAGCTAATGGCCAGATTGGTCTCAGAATCCCCCCTCCAGAGTAGGAGAGTAATGGCCAGATCGGTCTCGTAATCACCCCTCCAGAGTTGGAAACTAATGGCCAGATTGGTCTCGGAATCACCCCTCCAGAGTTGGAAAGTAATGGCCAGATTGGTCTCGGAATCACACCTCCAGAGTTGGAAACTAATGGCCAGATTGGTCTCGGAATCACCCCTCCAGAGTTGGGGAGTAATGGCCAGATTGGTCTCGGAATCACCCCTCCAGAGTTGGGGAGTAATGGCCAGATTGGTACCGGAGTCACCCCTCCAGAGTTGGGGAGTAATGGCCAGATTGGTCTCGGAATCACCCCTCCAGAGTTGGAAACTAATGGCCAGATTGGTCTCGGAATCACCCCCCCAGAGTAGGAGAGTAATGGCCAGATCGGTCTCGTAATCACCCCTCCAGAGTTGGAAGCTAATGGCCAGATTGGTCTCGGAATCACCCCTCCAGAGTTGGAAACTAATGGCCAGATTGGTCTCGGAATCACCCCTCCAGAGTTGGAAAGTAATGGCCAGATTGGTCTCGGAATCACACCTCCAGAGTTGGAAACTAATGGCCAGATTGGTCTCGGAATCACCCCTCCAGAGTTGGGGAGTAATGGCCAGATTGGTCTCGGAATCACCCCTCCAGAGTTGGGGAGTAATGGCCAGATTGGTACCGGAGTCACCCCTCCAGAGTTGGAGAGTAATGGCCAGATCGGTCTCGTAATCACCCCTCCAGAGTTGGAAGCTAATGGCCAGATTGGTCTCAGAATCCCCCCTCCAGAGTTGGAAACTAATGGCCAGATTGGTCTCGGAATCACCCCTCCAGAGTTGGAAAGTAATGGCCAGATTGGTCTCGGAATCACACCTCCAGAGTTGGAAACTAATGGCCAGATTGGTCTCGGAATCACCCCTCCAGAGCTGGAAACTAATGGCCAGATTGGTCTCGGAATCACCCCTCCAGAGTTGGAAAGTAATGGCCAGATTGGTCTCGGAATCACCCCTCCAGAGTTGGGGAGTAATGGCCAGATTGGTCTCGGAATCACCCCTCCAGAGTTGGGGAGTAATGGCCAGATTGGTACCGGAGTCACCCCTCCAGAGTTGGAAAGTAATTGCCAGATACGTTCCGGAATCACTCCTCCAGAGTTGGAAAGTAATGGCCAGATTGGTCTCGGAATCACCCCTCCAGAGTTGGAAAGTAATGGCCAGATTGGTCTCAGAATCACCCCTCCAGACTTGGAAAGTGATAGTCAGATTGGTCCCGTAATCACCCCTCCAGAGTTGGAAACTAATGGCGAGATTGATACCGGAATCACCCCTCCAGAGTTGGAAACTAATGGCCAGATTGGCACCGGAATCACCCCTCCAGAGTTGGAAACTAATGGCCAGATTGGCACCGGAATCACCCCTCCAGAGTTGAAAACTAATGGCCAGATTGGTCTCGGAATCACCCCTCCAGAGGTGGAAAGTAATGGCCAGATTGGTCTCAGAATCCCCCCTCCAGAGTTGGAAAGTAATGGCCAGATTGGTACCGGAATCACCCCTCCAGCGTTGGAAACTAATGGCCAGATTGATACCCGAATCACCCCTCCAGAGTTGGAAGCTAATGGCCAGATTGGCACCGGAATCACCCTTCCAGAGTTGAAAACTAATGGTCAGATTGGCACCGGAATCACACCTCCAGAGTTGGAAACTAATGGCCAGATAGGTACCGGAATCACCCCTCCAGAGTTGGAAACTAATGGCTAGATTGGCACCGGAATCACCCCTCCAGAGTTGGAACTCTGGAGAGGTGATTCCGAGACCAATCTGGCCATTAGCTTCCAACTCTGGAGGGGTGATTACGAGACCGATCTGGCCATTACTCTCCTACTCTGGGGGGGGGGGGGGGGGAAGGGCTTGATTCCAGGACCAATCTGACAATACTTTTCTGAGTCCGGAGGGGTGCTTCCTAGACGAATCTGACCATACTTTCCAAAACCTGGAGGGGTGCTTCCTAGACGAATCTGACCATACTTTCCAAAACCTGGAGGGGTGATTCCGTCTCCAATCTGACCATTACTTTCCGAGTTTGGAGGAGTGATACCGGGACCAATCTGAACATACTTTTCCAAGTCTGGAGGGGTGATCCCGAGACCAATCTGACTATCACTTTCCAAGTCTGGAGGGGTGATCTCGAGAAATGTCTAACCACACTTTTCAAAACCTGGAGGGGTGATTCCGGGACCAATCTGACCATACTTCTCGAAACCATGATGCTGGCCAAGTGAAGGAAGAGGAAAGTGCCTCGATTCCAGGTCAGGATCCTGTCGAGAATCGGTAGCCACTCCCGAAGGTCTCATGACACTACATGTAAGGCAATGTGTGTCTGTCAGCAGTAGACTCCCGAAGCAAGGGAGGGGTCGGCCAGCGTAGTCGGCCGAAGGCCGGCTAGTAGTTTCTATTAAAGACTGTGAATTCACAGAATACCATTTCATCGATGCGGGCCTGAACCGAAGGTGATCCTCGGAAAAGTGGTTCAGGGGAGTGCTGCTTAATGTGCGGTCGGAGAGTTTGGTTACTAGCTCGAGTTTTGACGAATCAGTGATGCTCGCTGTCGAATCTGAAGAAGCCAGGATGCAGCAGAGCTTGGCATTGTGTGGCTGACGGAAAACCCGTGAAGCGAACAAGAAAACGTCTATAGTGATCTCTCCTAGCCCGTCGCCTCGTTCAATACTCGTCTGGTTTGCGCTCCGATAGCTCTATAAGTCAGGCCACATTCGAAACAATGCGATTGCCGCGAGCACACTTTTGACTCGTTGTAACGACAGCGCGTGCTTTTCCTTCATCTGCATCGTGGAACACAAGACCTTTAGTGCGAGAATTCCTTGCGAGGTCTTGGAGCATGGACACCAGGGATCAGACTCAACTACCAGCCAGCATTATGAGAGATTGTTCGTCAATCCCTCAGAACAAGATCATAATTCTACGTCCACCGAAGAAGAGAGCAGAGACACTCAAATGAGGCTCCGGTACCGCTTCCAGCCGTCTGCGAGGGATGAGACAGGGCCTCTATGTCGGTAGAACACGAGAGAACCGAAAGAAAACAATATCCTAACATCATTCCTTCATTCGGCTGGTTTCCCCAAGAGGAGCAAACAACATCGAAGCCGCACCGACTTGAGCTGATCTTGGCATCTGATGCACATTATTCGAGACAATGCAGGGCTCTCAAGGCACAGAATCCATCGACGCAAGTATCCGAGAAGGTCTCGAATGGTCTTTCGATCAAGAATGCTTGTGCAGTGGGGAGCACCCGACAGGATAACATGCTCGGTTTCGCTCCTCGAATCCAAGATTCCATCGATCAGCATCGATTTGCAGTTCTCCTATCGTCTTCTTCATACGTTTTGGGACTGTTCATCGATATTGGGGTGCAGGTTCAATTCGTTCCGGAATGGTGGGAGTAAATCGGGTCTCGAAAATCAGCATTGAGAATTCAAAATAGTCCCACAATCCGTTCAGGCGCGCGATTCCGTTGGGATCACGACATTTCGGCCCTGGATATTTCGGCCCCGGAAATTTCGGCCCCAAGACATTCCGGCTCCCAGACTTTCCGGCCCCAAGACATCTCGGCCCCAACACTTCCGGGTTCTAGCATCCCGCCCCCGGGCATAACGGCAGATAACGGTGGCGGTCATCGGGTGCATGGTGCTCATGTGTATCTAGATTCTTCGTTGTCCTTAGGATTTCATGCACATATTTCAAGCTTCAACCTGCGATCTGAAAAATCCTCGATAGGCGACCCCCCGAACGTAAGGCTCGTTGCAAACGTAGACCAACACAGGACCCGTTTGGGTCAACTGGAGCCTAGGTCTCTCCCAGACAGCCGATGCGTTAGATGAACGAGGTCTCCAGTCGCAATGGATTTGACGGTATTCACGAACCAAAACCGCTCACAGGGGCCCTCCGCGAAATGAAGAGATTCAGATGCGGGCGATAAGCGAATGGTGGATCAATCATGATCTCGATGAACCTCAGCTTGAATCCGAAGATCGCGACTACTGTCTTGTGGGGACCACTACCTCCATCAGCAAGAGAGTTACGGTCGCTGGGGCACGTGCTCAACCTCGATTTCTATCCCGGCGGCCCCCTGCGCACCACCAGAATGGATGCGGAATTAGATTATCAATCTCTTTCCGCTGGAGTTTCGTGTCCTCATCCTTCTGGGAATATTCGCTCCTGCCATGAACGCTGAAGCTTGCTCTGGCGTCGCTTTCCTACAACCTCGCTCCTTGGGATCCCCATCCTTAACAATGTCCGTTAGGCGGAGCCTGCTCCTGTGGAGCGATTCCCGGTCATGCTCATGATCCGTAATGAGGGATGGACTATACGATCGAATGGCACAAAGTTTTTATTATGACTTTGAGGTGAGTTACAGACAAGATGAATGATAATATCGATCATCGAGCGAAGATGCCTCACTGGGCGAGATTTTAATCAGCCTCTGCCCTTCAGCCAATCAAGAAGTTCTGTGCCACCCCTCTCGGGAAACCGGCAAGGTTCCTCCTGTCTATGGTTTGGACCAAGCGGAGAAGGTTGGCATCGCAGTCCCGGCATCGAAGCGTTCCAAGTCGCCATCCCGACTTCGCTGTACGTTTCTCAAACCGTCGATGAGCTTCCGATGAGAGCAATCTGGCACACTTTCGACCTCCAGCGGATGGGAGATCCATTACATTACTACATCCATTACTACATTGGATGCATAGGATGTGCTCACGTGGTATCTAAACGAAAGGTACAGTCAGTCGTTTGATGAGTTCGTGGAGATAACGGCTCCGACTGTTTTTTTCAAATTTCTAACTGTGTTCGAGCGGCCTGTGAGAGCTGGGACGTTGCGGTGGGCATAGGAGGAATTCGGGAACGGACGATTCGGAAAACCTTGAAACCAATGTGGAACCCTCAAGCCCTCATCTGCCACCGAGAAGGCTCAGAAATATATAGTCATCCTTCCACCATCTTCTTTCGCGCCAGAGCGAATCCGATCGAGTGCTAAACACAGATGAGCGTTTCAAGTGGGATTCCATCTGGGAATGCGTCGATAACCGAATCTGGCAGCCGTTGATCAGAAATCTGCAGAACTTCGCAGCTGAGCTGTGAACGGGACATATTGTTGCACGCTTAATTCGTTGATGGAGAAGGGTCTCAACATGTCCTTCACAGCAGCCCCGGAGCGTCTACCAGTGCACCCTCGCCTACAGCTTGGCTCCGCGTCTTTCTGGCACCATCGTACCCCTATCGGCTGCGGCCAATTTTTCTCCTTTGTTCGCTTGGAGAAAAGGTCATCTTCACCCAGAATGGATTCGGAAAGAAACTTGATAACCTCCGATTTCGAGGTTGTTCTCAACAAAAACAAGATTCCATCTTTCAGCTCTGCCCCAGTTTTATTCTCCGGAATACTGGTGGCGGCTGCAAGAGAAATCTGTGCAAATGCCATCGTGTCCGACTCGAAACCAGGTCGCTCTTCGCCTCTTACCTTCGCCCAACTCTGTAATCTCGCGCGCATGCAGTCCTGCATTGCTCAGCATGGAACTGGTACATTATGTTGGAAACGTGGAATTGTGCTGCTTGATCGTCACTGTAAATCAAGATTTCTTCAGATTCATCTGACGAGACGGAAAACACGTATGGCCCTTATGGATACTTCATAAGAACTTCTTTATTCTTTGTACTTTAGATAGACGTGTGTTGCCGCTTAGCGGCGCTGCCTGATCACTCAGTGATCATGGCTATGAGAGAGGGGGGAATCAGAGTGACGGCATGGTTCAATACTCAACACTTCTTCCTGAGCCAGCCTTCGCTCGATCAACGCACTGCACACCGATCTCAGCACGCAAACTTTCGAAACGTGAACGACCGAGTGGCTTCGTCATTGCATCCGCTAGCTGATTCGTACCTTCGATATGTTTGATCCTGACGTCTCCATTGATATGCTTCTCTCGGACGAAAAAATGACGGACCTCGACATGCTTAGAGCGCTTATGATACTCGGGGCTCTTCGAGAGCTTTACCGCGTTAGCACTGTCGACGTACAGAACCGGACGAGTTTCGACGGATTCATTCAACTCACTCAGTAAACGTGTCAGCCATATGAGCTCCTTTGCAGCTTCGCTCGCTGCCAGTTCCGCCTCGGTTGTGCACCAGGCGACTATTTTCTGGAGTTGACTGCACCGGGATACGGCGCCACCGGCAAAAATTGACACCATTCCAGAAGTTGACCTCCTCGTACGCTTATCTCCGGCAAAATCGGCGTCACTGTAGACTCTCAGTTCATCTCTCCCCCTTCTGTAGCAGATTCCGAGATCTCTCGTTCCTTGTAGATAACGGAATATTCGCTTCACTTCGTTCCATTTGGCACTCGACGGCCTCTCCATAGTACGCGCAGCCTTGCTGACGGCGTACGCAAGATCTGGACGCGATGCGGTCATGAGATACAAAAGACAACCAACCGCTTGTCGATATGGAACAGTTTCTGAAACATCCTCGACATTCTAGATCTCATCTTGGGTCGCGGGAGTCAAGACTCTATTGCTCTCAGACATTCCAAACTGCTCGAGAATCTTTGTGACGTACTTTCCCTGACTTAGACAGATGGAGCCATCGCTTTGTTGACTGATCTGCATCCCAAGAAAGTTTTGCAAACTTCCGACAGTGATTTTGAATTCACCTCTGAGCTGGGTCAGGAACAGATCAATTTCCTCCCGATCGCTGCCCGCGATCAACCCATCGTCTGCATAGATCGCGACATATGAATACTTTCAACCGCGCTGACGATGTGATAGGCAAGGGTCGGCCTTGCTATTCAGGAGACCGTTGGTTTGCATAAAATCGAAGAAACGTTTGCTCCAGCAGCGCGGCGACTGCTTAAGACCATAAAAACCCTTCTTCAGTAAACAGACTTTACCACTGTCGTCGCTCAGACCTTCGGGCAGCTCGAGGTATACGTTTTCTCCGTCAAGGTAACCGTACAGAAACGATGTTCGAATGTCAAACTGGGCCAGCTCCAGCGACCGAGAAGCAGCCACAGCCAGAAGAACTCGAACGGTGTCATACCTTGCAACAGGACTGAAGGTCTCGTCATAATCGATTCCGAATTTTTGAACGAACCCCTGAGCTACAAGGCGAGCTTTGAAACGTATCTCCCCTCTTTCCAACTCCTTCCTGCGCAAAACCTACCGCTTCCCGATGACTTTCACGTACTCTCCACAGTTGAGTCGGTTTGGCTTCCTCTTGATGCGAGAACTTCTTCGCAGCTCCAGAGCGCTTCCTCCCGACGCCGCCTCCTCTTCTGAGTCGTTTTTTACGGAACCCGGATCCGTAGCCTGTTCCTCTCCTTCAGAAGCATTGTTGATCTCTCCGGGGTCCTCCTGATCAGACTCCCTCTTGTCCTCTTCTCCTTGGCTGCTCTCGTGTGCCTTCGGGAAGTCGATAGTCCGTGTCGAGGTGGGGGTGACCTCTATCGTAGTGCTGCAGAGCTTTTCAGGCTTGATCACGACCTCGTGACTCTTGACTATCTTGCGCAGCGACGGAACCCACACGCGGTAGCCAACTCTGTCGTCCCGGAAATCCGCAAATGCTCGAGGCTGCCAACCGGTTTCTCGTACCACAGTTCGTATGGTGTCTTGCCGTTGACTGCAGACTTCCCAGTCCGATTCAAGATATACTCTGCTGTTCTGCATGCCTCGTCCCACAAGAACTTCGGAAGTCCGCTGGGACGTAAGGGGTGTGAATATGAAACCGCCGTTTTTTTTCTCGAAATGGATTTCCATGTATTTTCTTTAGCGTAGCAAGTATCTCATTCAAAGTAGTTGCCGTCCTTAGCTACTAGCTACACACTTGGACCATCTATCTGGCAGATTATGGATTCCTCGCCAGTAGAATTCTGGGTTTCTAGTCTCACACCAATTTTTTGAGCCATTTTTCGATTTCTTCGTGATCGAGGAAGCGCTGTTCCCCAAAGGCGTGTCCCATGGAGGCGAAGAGGTGGTAATCGGATGGAGCAAGGTCTGGGGAGTATGGCGGGTTGGCGAGAGTTTCCCAGCCTAGTCTTTTTACGGTTTCCACAACGCTTTTGGTCTTGTGAGGCGATGCGTTGTCATGGAGGAGAATGTTTCGTTCGTGGCGTGAAGCGAAATGCGGCCGTTTTTGTTGGATGGCGCGATCCAAAGTGATGAGTTGGGCCTCATATCGACTTCCGGTGACCGTTTCGCCAGGTTTGAGCAGCTCAAAGTAGAGCACGCCGTCCTGATCCCACCAAATGCTCAACATTGCCCTTTTCCCGAAGCGATTCGGCCTTGCTGACTCCGGGGGACTTTGACCGGGGTCCACCCACCCTCTCTGACGAGGGGTTCTCGTAAAAAAAACACTTTTCATCTCCAGTGACTATCCGGTGCAGAAAAACCCTTCCTCTCGAACCTGGCAAGCAGGATCTGGCACACCGTTTTTCACCGTTCCTGTTGCCTCACTGACAGCTCGTGCGGCACCCACTTTCCAACCTTCAGAATTTTTCCGAGACCCTTCAGACGAATGGATATGCAGTCACGGGTCACTCCCAACCTCTCCGCCAACATTTTTTGACTCTGTGTGCAGTCTTCTGCCAACGAAGCCTCGAGCTCCTCGTCTTCGAACTTTTTGAGAGGTTCACCGCGTGCTTTGTTCTCGATGTCGAAATCACCGGCCTTGAACTTCGCAAACCATTCTCGACACTGTCTCTCACTCAGAGCGCGGTCACCATGAGCTTCTACGAGCATCCGATGCGACTCAGCAGCCGTTTTTTCAGGAGGAAACAGAACATTAGATTTCCCCGCAAATCACGATTCGTCGGCTCAAATTTGGACATTTCAACGAGGTTCGGAAAAAAAGCTTTTCATCAATCGGTGAAAACAAGCTCTCGCGCCGATAGTTCAACATGAACACTAGACAGAGCGCCACCTGCGGTGGTGTCTGGGTCGCTACGTTTCAAAATGGCGCGGTCGAAACAAAACGGCGGTTTCATATTTACACCCCGTTAGCACCGACCTTGCAGCCTCGACAATTGTCCGATTTTCTCGCTCCGACGCCCCGTTGACCTCCGGAGTGTACGGTGGACCCACATGATGCTCAATGCCGAATTTCACAAACTCCGCTCCGCCGTCTGATCTGAGCTGTTTCACGCGATGATTCTTGGTCATTGCTTCATTCAAAAACTGTTCAAGCGGACCACATACTTCACTCTTAGGTTTCAGTAAGACGATCCGTCCTGGATCTATACGGCGAACGATGTATTTTTCCCATGACACAATCATCACAGAACTCATTGTCCGTCTGAGCAACATCTACGTTCATGCGTTTCAGAACTTCGCCTGCGTGTCTCTTGCTTTGATGCGCAAACCGTTCATGATATTTCTGCAGTGTCTCTCGAGTTGACACGAGATTCACCAGAACCGTCGCTTCTGCTCGTGGCTTGACAACCGTGAGGTTCATTGCAAACAGCCCCCCGCTCGGCTTTCCGTTGAGCAGTGTCTCTCCAGACGAGTCTTTTTGAAATGTCACGCCCGTTTTGCTGATGATCACAGTGCACCCGTTTTCCGCGGCGGCTTTCGCTGATAGGAGATTCGCAGTTGCTTCCGGTATGAAAAGAACCCTTTTAAGGATGATTTCACGAAGCACTCCTCGGATCCGAGTGCTAACTTTGACTTCGCCTTCCCCGTAGGCTAACATGGTTGCGTTTCTTTTACCCAAAGAAACCACTCCGGGATTCGTGAACTTCCTGAATTCTCCGAAATCAGAGCGATTCCACGCCACGTGTCGAGGCGCCCCGCTATCGCAGTACCACTTGATCGAACCCACGGGTCGTTTGCCTGCTGACTTTTCAAGACAGTCTGCGGCCCAGTGACCAAGCTTCTTGCACAAACGGCATGGGTACCTCTGTTTTGCGTCCTTTGTAATCTTCCGCGTTCTGGAAAAACGCTTCAATCAACATATTGAGACGCTGAGTGCTGCTGCGTTCAAACCTGGCGCGGAGCTTCGTCCAGATGTCGGCAGCCGTCGAACAGGTCAAGACGAGATCTGCAATCGGCTTGCTCAGACCGCTTGCTATCGAACTTGCTGCTTTCGCGTCGTTTCGATGCCAAAGTTGGCTTTTCTGAATATCCTCGAGAGATGATGTTTCTGTGAGTGCAGTGGCAGATCCTGTACCCGAGACAACGCCTTCCAGATCGTGCGCGCGTAGGAGCAAATTCATTCGCCACTTCCATTTTGCCCAATCTTCGGGGCTCAGAAGTTTTTCAAGCTTCACTTTGAATTCACTCGCTGTTACCATGATCACGTGGAGTCAATGTTCGACAGTTCCAGTCTTGATAAACACGTGGCACTCGGAAACCTCTGAATTCACAGTTTTCGTTCTTCAGTTCCACTCACTAACACAATTCAGCATACCAGCCCCATAACCTGTTGGAAACGTGGAATTGTGCTGCTTGATCGTCACTGTAAATCAAGGTTTCTTTGGATTCATCTGACGAGACGGAAAACACGTATGGCCCTTATGGATACTTCATAAGAACTTCTTTATTCTTTGTACTTTAGATAGACGTGTGTTGCCGCTTAGCGGGGTCCGCATCACAGTCCCGGCGATCAGCTAATGAATGCATTCCTGCAGACGGAAACTGAGCGCGCTGCATCCGAATTTCGGAGGGTTCTGTGAGATGTGAGACACCCACTCATTCGCCGAGTGTCGCCATGATGTTCATACCGGGAGTCAAATGACGGGGACGAAATTCATCCGCGGGCCACAAATGGACATTGGATGCATCCGTCCCATGTTTCGGAGACTTTCTACACCGCTAAATCCATTGGAGACCCGAATCCGACGAAATACTGAGAAACTTGGAAGTTTGGGCCCCGTTTCAGACACTCGACTCGCCCCGCCTGCGAATTTGCTGCATCTCGGCTGTATTCGAGTGTGAAAGCCGTGACGTCGGGAGAAACGCGCGCCGAGAGCTGCCTCATCCTTGAAGGCGAGGAATACAAGCAAGCTCCCCTCAATGAGAACCGGCCGCTCGCCGCTAAGCGTCCATCAGCCTGGACTCTGAGTCTGGCCCACGCGGACTTTTTGTCGAATGGGATTGATGGAATATCTGGAGTAAAGAGTACAGGAGTCCTTTCGAACGTGAACATTCCGTCAGCGAGCGCCAAGACAACTCGAAGACCTGGATCGTTCCTTGGAGAGTGTCTCCACTTGTTGGACGCCGGAGTCGACCGTGTTGTGAACGGAACGCTGAGAACAGCATTTGTACTTCGAAAGTTGGCGAAGTCTAACAATTTTCATCGAGTTCGGTCTATCCTGAATAGAATAGGAAGAGAAACATTCGTACTCGGACTTCGAGATTGTGGGAGCGACATGCTTGACGGAAACTGCAGGTAGAGAGTGATCTCCCTATTTCATGGCAGCTCGAATTATAACTCAGTCCGTCGGATGGAAATGATCTATATCGCGGTCACTGGCAGGCATTTCTATCAGGGGCAGAAGCTTTCTTTCTCCATGCTCAGTTCGGATTTCAGATCATACGGAAAAGGAAGCAGCTTCAGAGCGCCTCGAATTTCTCTGCTCAGGACAGATGGCTGCACCCTACCGCTGAGATGGCTCAGCTAGGTGTAAGAACATCTTCTTCATCATTGCTCGAAATGAGTTTCTCGTGGCGCTTTCCTCTTGAGTGTTGCATTTTGACTTGATAGAGAATTAGAGATTAGAGTAAAGATAAAGACAGTTGAACACATAGAATCAGGACATGCAGAAGAGTGGACCCCGGCGGAACAAACGGACCCTGGAGGAAAACATTGGATTCGAGTCTGTAGAGTGAACCTTCCATAGTTTGATGATTTCATTTTTGGATGATGGATAGATTTCCCGCAGCAAACATCCCCCGCTGGTCTGTAAGAGGAACCCGCGAGCGATAAAGCATGCTCCCAACCCGTGAACTCTGAAATTCGAAAACTGACCGCCTGTCTGTAAGAGGGACCCGCGAATGGTAAATGATTCTCCACAACCTATGGACCCTGGTAAACGAAAAAATTGGTTGCGAGTCTGTAAAAGGGACCCACAATTGATAAAATATGCTACCAAGCCCATGAACTCTGAGAAACAAGAACATTGAACGCTAATCTGGATATGAGACCTGCGAGACCTAGAAATTCATGGAAAACTGCAGATTCAAAGAGGTCGAGCTGCGTAGGAATGGTCGCCAGGGAATCCTTCGTACACGTGGTCGTTTTCCACGAGCCAGTGCTCCAAATCCGGGAATGCGTGTTCCTCTTCGCTGTCTGCTAATACTGCAGGAGGCTCGGGCTCCTCCTCCGGTCTGTCTAAATCATCAGGTGCTTGACTCACGGGATCTTCGGGGTTCCCAATACCCGTCGTCACCCGTTATTCGGAAGAAACCGTGACGCGCGAAGGAGGCTCCAACTCTGAACTTGACCCGATTAATAAACTGTAGTGGAGAGATTTCCTTGGCATCCAATAAATTCCAAGACTGCGGAATGTTGAGTTCGTTGAGTCTTGTTGCCCGACTCGGCCTCGATCTGATGTGCATGGTCCCGCCGCGATGGATCTTCTGGTCGATGATTATGTCTGCCGCCATCTCCAGGATCACTGAAATCAAATTCCAAACTGCGGCGTGTGTACCCAAACGGCGTCGCAGTGCAGCGTTGTTTGATTCCACGGCGTTGTTTGTGCGTGCGATTATCCTGTAAACTGAGAGATCGTCGGGCCCGACCCAAGTTAACCAAAAGGTACGTAGTTCGCGAGTCTCTCGAGTTGCGGATGCGCAAGTTCCGCCGCCGCAGCTGCACAGTCTTCGAAGGCAGGCCTGATTCGGGCGGAAGGCAGGAGGGGCAGAGCACAGAAGCCCAGAACGTGCTTCAGTCCTTCCCCCGGACCATTAAGCTCCGCAGCCAAACCGATGATAGGAGACCTGGCCATTCGAATTACTTTTTGCGCGTAATGGAACAGACAGCCTCGTTTTAGAGCATGAGGTAATTCCGATCGGGCTGCGGCCCTGATAGAACTATCCCAATCACTCATGAACTGCTGGACAGCAAAACCTGGACTGGCTGCTTTCAAACACTCGAACACCCACCTGTAGGCAGGGGCCGACGCGGAATTCATGAGAGCACAAGCCACCATCCCGACGTGACCCTGACAGTTCCCATGGATCTTCACTATATATAATCGGCTTAGTCTGTCAGTTTGTCAGTTCGTCCGCACTTTTTCTGGAAGACATGAAAGTGATTCCGGGACCAATCTGAACATACTCTCCCGAGTCTGGAGAGGTGATTCCGGTACGAGTCTGACTATACTTTTCAAAAGCTGGAGGGGTGATTCCGGAACCAATCTGAACATACTTTTCAAAACGTGGAGGGATGATTCCGAGACCAATCTGACCATCGCTTTCCATTTCTGGAGGGGTGATTCCGGGGTCAATCTGAGCATTACTTCCCAACTCTGGAGGGGTGATTCCGAGACCAATCTGAGCATTACTTCCCAACTCTGAAGGGGTGATTCCGGGGTCAATCTGAGCATTACTTCCCAACTCTGGAGGGGTGAATCCGAGACCAATCTGAGAATTACTTCCTAACTCTGGAGGGGTGATTCCGGGGTCAATCTGAGCATTACTTTCCAACTCTGGAGGGGTGATTCCGAGACCAATCTGAGCATTACTTCCCAACTCTGGAGGGGTGATTCCGGGGTCAATCTGAGCATTACTTCCAAACTCTGGAGGGGTGATTCCGGGGTCAATCTGAGCATTACTTCCCAACTCTGGGGGGGTGATTCCGGGGTCAATCTGAGCATTACTCCCCAACTCTGGAGGGGTGATTCCGGGGTCAGTCTGAGCATTACTTCCCAACTCTGAAGGGGTGATTCCGGGGTCAATCTGAGCATTACTTTCCAACTCTGGAGAGGTGATTCCGGGGTCAATCTGAGCATTACTTTCCAACTCTGGAGGGTTGATTCCGGGATCAATCTGAGCATTACTTCCCAACTCTGGAGGGGTGATTCCGAGACCAATCTGAGCATTACTCCCCAACTCTGGAGGGCTGATTCCGGGGTCAATCTGAGCATTACTTCCCTACTCTGGAGGGGTGATTCCGAGACCAATCTGAGCATTACTTCCCAACTCTGGAGGGGTGATTCCGGGGTCAATCTGAGCATTACTTCCCGGATTTGGAGGGGTGATTCCGAGACCAATCTGAGCATTACTTCCCAACTCTGGAGGGGTGATTCCGAGACCGATCTGAGCATTACTTCCCAACTCCGGAGGGGTGATTCCGGGGTCAATCTGACCATATTTTCCAAAATCAGAATGCTGACCCAGTGAAGGGAGAGAAAAGTGCCTTGATGGCAGGGAGCGCCGTCCAACCGCGCGCAGCGCGGCCGACTCCAGTCGGCCAAAGGCCGGCTGGTGGTGAATAACTGCGAACACAAATTCCTGGGAACAACTTTGTAGGTGGCGTCCGCGTGCATCATCACAGCTTCGTTAAGCAGCTGAAGCAAGCTAGCGGTCGTTAGAACGAGCGCATTATGCTCAGCACTATAGAAGCTCAGGAGGCGCTCACCGTGGACAGTGCGTGTTGCAAGTACTTCGCCGGGCCCGTAGGCGCTTAGCCGAAGTACTCTGCCTGCCCCGAAGGTGCCTGGCCGGTCCGTACTACAGAACCGTCGGAATTCATAGCTGGCGCTCTCTCTCTCCCTCCCAAAAGAATGCGTCCATCAGCCTTGCTCCGGGACTGTGATCGTCACCCGCGGCGCTGCCTGATGGGGGTATAGGAGCTTTGCCCGCAGTGTTTACTATATGAACGCATTTTCAGAGAGAGTGGCCTCCGCCAGCTTGGCGATCTGCTACGGGAACGCTGAGAGCTGTTGCCGGGAGACCGCGACGACAGCGGGGAGCCTAGCGGAGCTACCGAGCATTTCAAGCAAGATCCAGGCGCGGAACAGCGAGGAGAGCTGGGATGGTTCGCCGGGGAATGATGAAATTTTCAAAGATTCCATGGTTTACACATGATCCATCGTCAACAATGTCAGTTCAGATGGCGAGGAGTCGATACGCAAGGTGAACGGCAGAACATTGAGCCAGGCTCAATACAAGGAGATGAAGTCCACAGCGAGACGCATTGAGTGATTCTCATCTCGGACAGGACACAGTGGGATGAAACTCCACGGAACCTCTGGTCTTCGGCGGTTGAAGACCGAAGAACTCCGTGGCCGTGGGGCCTCCTCGGCACTGAAGCGGATGCGCCATGTGCAGAGTAGTGACTCAGTCGGTTTTTCGCGTCTCCCCCGGAAACGTTCGCTTCCTGGACGGAAAGTGTCTTGGATGAACTCTCCCGGAATTCGAAGATGCGTGTCATACACTGCCCACCGACCCCTAATCATCTTCTTCCCCTGAAACCTAGAGCCGAACCTCCTCTTTACCAACCCTCATCCCTTGTGAAAGTACACGGATTCTCAATTATGTTTAGCGCCTGGATCGTGCTTGAAATGCTCGGTAGCTCCGCTAGGCTCCCCGCTGTCGTCGCGGTCTCCCAGCAACAGCTCTCACCGTGCCAGTAGCAGACCGCCAAGCTGGCGGAGGCCGCTTTCTCTGAAAATGCGTTCATATACTAAACACTGCGGGCAAAGTTCCTATACCCATCAGAGAGTTCATCCAAGACACTTTCCGTCCAGGAAGCGAACGTTTCCGAGGGAGACGCGAAAAACCGAATGAGTCACTACTCTGCACATGACGCGTCCGCTTCAGTGCCGAGGAGGCCTCACGGCCACGGAGTTCTTCGGTTCTCAACCGCCGAAGACCAGAGGTTCCGTGGAGTTTCATCCCACTGTGTCCTGTCCGAGATGAGAATCACTCAATGCGTCTCGCTGTGGACTTCATCTCCTTGTATTGAGCCTGACTCAATATTCTGCCGTTCACCTTGCGTATCGACTCCTCGCCATCTGAACTGACATTGTTGACGATGGATCATGTGTAAACCATGGAATCTTTGGAAATTTCATCATTCCCCGGCGAACCATCCCAGCTCTCCTCGCTGTTCCGCGCCTGGATCTCGCTTGAAATGCTCGGTAGCTCCGCTAGGCTCCCCGCTGTCGTCGCGGTCTCCCAGCAACAGCTCTCAGCGTTCCCGTAGCAGATCGCCAAGCTGGCGGAGGCCACTGTCTCTGAAAATGCGTTCATATAGTAAACACTGCGGGCAAAGTTCCTATACCCCTGCCTGATCACTTAGTGCTTAGTCATCATGGCTATGAGAGGGGGGGGAATCAGAGTGACGGCATGGTTCAATCCTCAACACATTAGAGAGGAACGAAATGGAAGAAGTTCGAACCACATCAGCGTCTCGCGCGCCGCAGTTGTCCGCTCGAATCGGTACTCCGTTCGAATCGGACCTCCGCACAAATGCAGCGCCAGCGTTCGGGGCCAAAAAGTCCCGGAGCCGAAATGACTAGAGGCCGAAAAGTCCGGGCCGAAATGACTAGGGGCCGAAAAGTCCGGGGCCGAAATGTCATGTACCGATTCCATTAGTTCGGGCTCGGACAGTTGACGTAATCGGTTCTCGAATTGAGTCGATAATGGATGTGCGAGAGATTGGATCCCTGAAGCACAGTGTGGTTTTTGTAGTGGATGAGTTCCTGCACACAGTCGAAAAGCGCAAAGTTCAAAGGTGCTATTGCCGATGTGTGAGATCGAGGGGGAACAGCTGCGCTTCCAGGGCAGTCATCGATAAGGTAGATATCTTAATGCACACAGGGTAGTGATGAAATGTTGGCGTATACCGAGTTCACCGAAACTCATTTCACCGAAACCCACTTCATCGAAACTCAGTTTGCCGAAACTCAGTTCACCGACTCGTCCCCTCTCCCAATCGCAAAGCTATTCACGCTGATTTGACGGGCTGATAAGAGGCAACGAGAACAATTTGGCGGTAGGAATTGAGAGTCCCAAACACATACCTAGGACAGGATTCCTTTAATTCACCCTCGGGGTGTGCGCAGCATGGTAGTGAGCACGGGCGTCTCGCAAACGCGGGGAGCAGCAGGGCCGCGGGTCGAAAGCTCCGCCTTGTCAAGTTGCCCCGGAACGAGTTTGAACCATCCAATCGATGATCTATCGATGATGGTATGACATATCCATGTTTGTAGAGAGCGATAAAATTCCACGAAACAGCATATCTCCAATTTAGATCGGCCCATCTCCCTTGAGAAGTCGAACAATTGAAGTACGCTATCGTAGAAAAAGTGCTAGAATGGTAGGATTCTTCAGTCATAACCCTGCCGTGCGGCTCCGATGACGAACCCCACGACGAGGAACGGTTCTCGCTACTGCTATATTTTATTCATTCCTATTTATTCCGCTACATCACTCACTCAGCGGCTACACCACTTCATCACATATCACATACAGAGACTCCATGAACATTAACTGGAAGCATGCGATGAGCGCAACCGCGTTAAATAGAACTCTTAATCCGACCTGTAATCGTTTTCTTCGCTAAACAGGAGCGGAAATCATTCGGTGACCGTAGCGCTTCGAGATAACTTCTGGGGCTTTGAGATACAAGCTTGTCTGATGTTACTCGAAGAACGGGAGGTTGTACGCGACATGACGTACGTACCTCAGAAGGCTCATCTGGTTTGACTGTAACCGATTCACCAGGCCCCGATATCTTTCATTAAGCGCTTCATAGGCGCTGTTAGCTCGTGGAGGGCGCTGGCCAGCATCGAGGAGAAGCGCGTCATGCCGAAATCTCTCTTCTTGGAGCTTAAGATGTGCGATCAGCTCGAATAGGTTCACGTGGGATTTCTTGACAGTTGCGTTTAGGGCCTGATGCCAGCCCTCTACGTGATTCGTTGTTCGCGGCCCGAAATTGCCGTAATGATTCCATAGAGCGCGAGGGAAAACTGTCTCATTCTCGAGCCAGGTGTCTATGAAATACATCTGAAAATCCTCGAGCTTCTCATAAGCCTCGTGCTCGGGGTGCTAACGCCTGGTGCTAAAAGTGAGGAACAAACAACGGTTCCGAACGCCTCGCCTGGTACGACTTCTCATTGTATCTTTACATCGCAGCGTCAGATGATTTTTAAATGAGCATGAAGCGTCTGTCCGATTGTTTTCTCAGAATATATTTTGCCGGGACATGGATAGCTTACCGATATCTGATATCATCTGACATTAAATAACGTGTGACGTACCTTCATGATGGTTGCCCGTGCTGGACAGCCCGCGATTTGCTTTTTGATGCATCGGCAATAGAATTTTCCGTTGACCTTCTTCTCGACAGCGAAGAGAAAGTTGTCGACGATGAACATCGGCTTGTTCTTAGAAGATACGGTTTCTGAGACACTCATCTGGGGGAGCGCAGGGTCACAGCAGCTGTCGAACGTCACCTCCCAGAGCTCAACGGTCAACTCTTACAATCAGTGCGCAGAACATTGCTGAGAACAGTGCTCCGAATTCAACAGGTCTGGACACGCAGGAATCAGGAAAGATTACCGGTTCTACCTGCTATCCACCAAATTTTTTTTCATTGAAATGTGATATCGAAACTCGAACATGTGAATGATCTCGTTTTGGATGCCCTTGACATCAGTGATTTATTCATAGTATCAAAAGTGGACAAAATATCAATTAATCAATCAGGTGGCTGTCTGGGGTGAGAAGGTGGATGGTGGAGAGGGCTGTGATTGAGTTCGCCTCGCGGCCGCGGCGATCCGAGCCGAGCAACGGCATGAAACGCTGTGCCGCGCTGATTCCCGCTAACTCCGCGGCCAACGCTTCGCGATTGGGAGAGGAGACTTGTCGATGATAAGGGTTTCGGTGAAACGGGTTTCGATGAAACGGGTTTCGATCAACTGAGTTTCGGTGAAACGGATCCTAACCGAATTTTTTGGTGAAATGTAGTACCGGAGTTCGGGAAGGGGGAAAGGCGTCGTCCATCGGAGATCCCACAGCAATGCGTCCTTATCAAAGAAGACGCAAATTGTCGATTCTGTCGCTCTGGTGTATGCAGGAGAGACCCGTTATGACGAACTCGGGGTGTAGTGGACTCTGATATTGCGGACTCTTTCTTTTACCCCTCGCGCGACCTAGTTCTCCGTGTTCAGAAGTACGGTTTTAACCTATAACGGGTTTTGTTGTAACGAACTCTAATCAGGGGTTAATTGGAGTCCGTGCGACGGGGTTCCACTGTATGCGCTTCTCTCATCCAATGGAAAACCATGAATACCTTGATTGATTGATTGTTTAGCGACCATCTCCATATATTTCCATTCCAAACATAGCAGAAGACCCTAAGTACGGGGCGATGACTCAGCTGGTCGACGGCGCGGTTCTCCTTATTTCAGGACACACGGTCTGGGTTCTTTTGCCGTTCCCATCTGTCAAGTATTCTCTTGGTGTTATATCATTCTCCGCGTGCTCTCTTCGTGTAGTCCTAGTCTTTTTTGTATTGTACACTCGGCATCTGGGATTTCTTCGCATTTGAGGAGCACATGCTCCATAGTTTCGTCCTCCTTTCCGCATTTCCTAGTCTGTGGACATCCCGCTCAGGCATTCGCGAGCAGTCGACTGCCTCTACTGTTATCACAGATGTGTACGATCATTCCTCGAGTTTTTTAGACGTACCCGACATACCCTTCCGCCATCTCTTATCCAGCTCATTACTCAGCGTCTCTCCCACATATGGTGGTATGGATCGCTTTTGGCCACATCGCTTCATTCGTTTCGCTTTCGTTCCGCGTGCCTCGAAGGGTGACTATCCTAGTTCTCCGTCTATGAATTCGACGGCGGTGTTCGCGTTCGGTTGTCCCCAGGCCACTCGTCCTGCCACGCGTTGCAGGTTTTCGAGCCGTTTCCGCAAATTAACGTTCATGGTTGAAACAAAGTTGGCATACGTCAGTGCTGGAACTGCTGTGCTTTTCCATTGGATCTTGGTGACTTCGAACCTGTTGAATCGCCACAGCGTTTTCGCGAACATTTGTCTGATTACTTTCTCTGATTTTGCCTCTCAGATCTTTTCCTGTTCTTGGAGGTAGTTTTTCTTGTTGCAGAGCGTGATTCCTAGGTATTCGTACTGGTCGAGTCCCGGTATCAGTTGGTTCTGTATTTCCCCTGAGTTTGTTTGAGTCATTCACTTTTGCGAATTCTGCAATCGCGCTTCCATCAGGGTTCAATCGGAGTCCCATTTCTTCTCCGAATTCCGATACAGCTTCCAGTAACCTTGTGAATGCATGTGGCCAGCGGTGTAGGAACAACTGATGATGATTGTCATTTATTACTGTCTTCTCCACGTAAGCACTGGCGGCTGGTATGGTCACATCTCCCCTCTCCTAGATTAACGATAGTGTTGACATACCAGTACGACAGAATGCTAGATTCTAGTACTAGACTCTGTCTTTACAATTACACTGGGCTGTCAAGTCATCTTTGAGCAGCGACCATTCCACACAGTGACTATTTTGCTTATTCTCGTAGTCGTCCTTATTGTTGATAGTATTACTCCTCTGTCCGACTTTATTCTCATTCATAGTTGAAGACGGGCTGGAGTTAGGATCGGTCGTCCGCTTCGAGTGTGAGTGGCGATCCGCGTGTTGTGCGGTGCTCCGGCTTTTTCCTGGCCTCGGGTAGTGGGTGCCTGAACCTTAGGCTTTCTCAATTCCGATATGCCCGTTGTGCTGCGGCCCTTGTTCTTGTGCTTGCTGTTTGTTGGTTTGGGTTTAGTTATTGCCGAATTCTTCGATGGAACAATTGGTCCGATTTTCCTGACCCTTTTCACAATTCCTCGTTGTTTCAGTGTGTTATTTTCGAAGAGTGTTGGTGACGGCCCTCTTTTCCGTGGTTTTGTCTTCTCTTGCAGCATGTTCTGCTCCACTCTTTGTTTCCGGTTCTCTCGTTCGCGTTGTCTTGTCCGTGGCGGTGATGCTCCTGGAGTTGGTTTCGGATCGCTCCTAAGGGAGAAGGCAGCGCGATTAGTGGGGGTTCTTTCAGCGGTATTTGGAACTGCCGCCAAGTGTCGCCTGTTTCGGATCAGTCGGCCTCCATTTTTGGTCTCTATGAGATAGGGGCGTAATTGGACATTTTTGATGCAAGTGCCGAGTTTCCATTCGTGTGCGTAGTCTGTGGGTTGGATTCTCACTTTCTGACCAATTGAAAGTGGTTCCAGCTCTCTGGCTTCCTTGTCATGAGATCTCTTTTGATCGGATCTTCTCCTCGCGATCTGTTGCTGGACTTCGACGGAGTTGTTTGGCTGAAGGGCCTCCTGCTTGGTGGGTATTAGTGATGGTAGCGGTCGTCCGAACATCTTTTGTGCGGGCGACATTCCGTCCGCCTGGGGCGTCGATCTCCATTCGAGGAGGGCCATCTCGAGATTTTTCCTTGTTGTACGACGTCTTTTTGATTATCCGTTTGGCAGCTTTCACGGCGCTCTCCGACTTCCCGTTGGAAGAGTGGAAGTGTGGTGAACTTGTAACATGTATCGTTTTCCAGTCCTTCAAAAGTTGTTGGAAGTCGGTGCTGAGGTAGCGTGGATCGGCGTCGGTATGGATCTCAGATGGTCGACCGTAACGCGCGAAGTGGCAGGCTGTTTTTTGGGCGATGTTTCTGCTCGTGGTGTCGCGACCCAGTCGATCGATTTCGAAGAAGTCCGAGTATCCGTCGATGGTGATCAGATATTGAGTGTCGTTCCATGTGAAGAGATCCTGGTGTATTACCTGCCAGGGCCGACTAGGAATCGGCTCCCCGATGAGGGGTTCTGTTCTCTGTTTGTTCCGGTATGCTTGACATGCTTCGCAAGCTGTGGCGATATTCTTCATGTCGTTCCGGATCCCCGGCCAGAATATTGAGTCCTTGGCTCGTCGACACATCGAATCGTAACCCAGGTGCGAGCTGTGGGTCTTTTTCAGGAGTTCCGTTCGGAGGTCCCTCGGAATCACAATCGCGCTCCCCTTGTATACAATACCCTCTTCTTCGACTAGTTCATCTCTGACTGTCCAGTTGTTGCTGGTGTGTTCATTTTTCTCTGGCCATCCGCTTCTGATGGCTGTGATGACCTCTTGTAGGTTTGAGTCGGCCCCAGTGGCTTTTTTGATCTCTTCAAACATTAGGTCTGTGATCCGACTTGGATCTCTGTGGTGGATCTGTCGGATACGTTCCGCTCGTTGGGCTGACTCGGTGTCGATTATCGGATTTCTGCTGAGCGCGTCTGCGATTAGATTCGTTTTGCCTTTGATGTATTCCACTTTGAGCGGGTATTGTTGTAGTGCAAGTCTCATCCGCTGGAGTCTTTTCGGGCACGCGTCGAGGGGTTTGTTGAAGATCGTTTCCAGAGGTTTGTGGTCGGGCTGTACCGTAACCTCGGTCGCTCCGTATAGGTATTTGTCGAACTTAGAACAGGTGATCAGAATTGCCAGACACTCCTTCTCTATGGTTGCGTATGCTCTCTCAGCTCCCGTTAGTGTGTGTGATGTGAATGCGACGGGTTTATTGTCTTGCAGCAGAACTCCGCCTAGGCCGTAGTCGCTCGCGTCAGTTTGCATGATTATGGGTTTCTCTTGATTGAAATACGTCAGCATTGGCGCTCTGGTGAGCTGGTCCTTGATGTGTTCGAACGCTTTTTGCTGTTCGGATTGCCATGCAAACTCGTATTTCTCCGTTTGTGTCAGCCTCCGTAGGGGTTCGGTCATTTGCGAGAGATTCGGCATGAACTGTAGTAGGTAGTTCACACCGCCGAGAAATGTCTGTACTCCCTTCACGTCTGTTGGTGGTTTCATTTCCTGTATGGCCCGGACTTTCTCGGGGTCTGCTTTGAGCCCGTCCCGACTGATGACGTGTCCGAGAAACCTCACTTCGGATTGTCCTAGTCGCATCTTGGCTTTGTTGAACTTGAGTCCGATGTCGCGGGCTCGCTGGAATAGTGCCCTCAGGTTTCCGAGGTGATCCGCTCTCGCTTCTTCAAGTGTGTTTCCTTCTCCGAATACAAGTGTGTCGTCTGCGACGACAATTACTCCCTTCAGTCCCTCGTACGCCTGGATTTGGCGCTTTGGTACTCTTCCGGGGCGCTCGCGATACCTTGCGGAACCCGTCTGTAGCGGTATCTTCCTACTGGGGACCAAAAGGTTGTGAGGTCGGCGCTCTGTTCTCCAAGTTCCATCTGGTAGAATCCGTCCTGGGCGTCTAGTACAGAGAAAATCTTCGCGTGTTTAAGTTTGTGGAGGGCCTCGTCCAACTTGGGCATCGGGTATCTAGGGCGTTCAATCACCTTGTTCAGATGGTGAGGATCAAGACATACTCCCAGTTTTTTTCCTTCGCGATGTACTGGAACAATGTTGCTCACCCAGTCTGTCGGGTGGTGGACCTTTTCGATGATGCCTGCTGTCTCCATTTCTCTCAGCCGTTTGATAAGGGGCTCGACCAACGCGACGGGCGTTCGGCGCGGTGGTTGCTGCATGGGTATCGCATTTGGCTTGATATATATCCTAACGGTCTGAGGCAACTCACCGAGTCCGTTGAAGATGTCGTCGTATTGCTGCCTCAGGTCTGAGAGTTGGTCCTCGTAGCTCTCGCCTATCTGATTTATGTATTGAACTTCATTTGCGGTGGTGATTAGTCCGAGCTTCAAGCAGGTGTTGGCCGACAGTATCGTGTCTACGTCTCTGTTGACTACTTGGAATTCCAACTCGTGAGTCTTCTGATCTCGCTGAACCCGAATCGTCACTGATCCAAGAGTTTCGGTTGAGCTTTTGTCGAACATGGTTAGGGTGACTATTCTCGCTGCTTTGATCTTGGGGAGTGTCGTTCCCAATTTTTTGAGTCTTCTTATGTTGATCAGACTGATGACGTTCACTGTGGCTCCTGTGTCAAGGAGTGCGTTTATGGAAGGGCTCTTCTGATTGTGTTCTGGTGACACGTTGAGGTTGATACATAGTTTCCTGCTTGTCCTGTTTTGGGAGCTAGCTACCATGTAGAGATCTTCCTCCTGATGGTATGTGTCCGTGTCTGAGATGAGTTCTTCGTCCTCGATTATGTTGATGTTAGCTGCTCGGCTGCTCCCGCTTCGATTCCTTCCGGAGCTCTTGCATACTGTGTGGAAGTGTCCGCGTTTTTTGCATGTTTTGCAGGTTGGTTTGTATGCGGGACATCTCCGTGGAGGGTGATTCGATCCGCAGTTGTAGCAAGATCGGGTGGGTCTTCTGCTGATGTATCCTCGGGTCCTCACGACCTTGGCCTCTTCGTTCGTTTCCTGATTGTCGGCGATTTGCTTGATCGTCTTCTCGTTGTCTTCGACCATTTCAATGATCTGTAGCGTACGCTGAACGTCAAGTTCCTTGAGGTTCTCTTTGAAGCACGCTTCCTGAGCTTTTGTGTGTCTGGTTCCCAACACTAGGATGTCTCTCAGAGTGGTTTTTGCTTCTGCTCCGAGATCGCTTTTTTTCACCAGACGGTCCAGTCGCTGATAGAAGTCTTTGGTCGTCTCTGTCGTAAGTTGTCGTGATCGGTAGCGTACGAATCGCTGGTAAAGCACATTTCGGTGTGTGCTGAATCGTTTCCTCAGTGCTTGCATCGTTTCTTCAAGCTGTTTGCATGGCTTTTTTCCCTCCGGGTCCGCCGCGTCATCGTGGATGGCTCCGATGTCTATTTCGCGGATAACGCTTCGGTTCTCGTCTCCGAAAATGACCCTAAACTTGGCCATCTGAGTGACTGGTGCTTCTCTATAGAGTTTATCAAGGAGAGCGTAGTCCCTGAAGGATTCCTCGAAAGCCTGCCATCTCTCTGTGTTGTCCTCACCCGGGGTTGGTTTCATTGGTTTCGGGACTAGCATCCAGCTTTGATCCGTCGTTTTTTTTTTCCTCCTCTGAGTTGTTCACTTAACCGTCTGCACGAACTTTCCGCGGATGTCTACTTTTGCACTTGGTTCTGTTAACTTTCAATCCTGTCGACTGCGCCATGTGAATGCATGTGGCCAGCGGTGTAGGAACAACTGATGATGATTGTCATTTATTACTGTCTTCTCCACGTAAGCACTGGCGGCTGGTATGGTCACAAACCTCTCGCTGTTTTTCATGGATTTTCCCATCAGCACCGGGTCATCGGCATTGCTGTTTTCTTAGAAATTCATCTGCATTCGTCGTTTCTTTATTCTGTCGCTTCTGCGTACTGCTTGAGTTTGACTGTCCCTCCTCCTCTTCTGTGGTCTTCTTGCCGATGACTTGGTCGTTTCATCTGTGTTGTGGGGGTCGTCTGGCGTTTCCGTATGACTCTGTCTGTCGATATAAGGCTTTGCAATCACCGCATTTCTAAATAACCGCGGTTACGGTTGACCGATGACCGCAAATCCATAACCGCAATAGCGGTTAACCGCAGAATTAGGACCGAAAACCGCGGTTTTAACCGTAAACAACCGCAATCATATGGAAGAATGCTTCCTGGAGGATTTCCAGGAAGCTTCTCCTCTTTTATCAGGGAGAAGGTTACATAATTAGCGGATACAACGCGATCTCAAATCACATCTCATAAAGACTCGTTTGTTACAGCTCGACCGGGAACATTGGTTGAACGTTTCAAGTCACGAAATCTTTAACAAATTATCCTGATGCAAGAGAAATCTTGTTTTGTGGAGCCCCCCGTCCGATGAATGTAGTCAGCAATGTCGGGTTCAACTCCTCACGATCCGCTGAGGAAGTGTTGCAAACTCTGAGATGTGGAAGTGGCTCCGATTTCTGCACGGTTTCACGAGCAAAGAGTGCCCAAAGGCGTGCTACCTTGATGGGTTGAGATGACTCGCGTAACTCGAGTTTTTTTTTCGGCGGGAATCCTCGAGGTCGTCCTTTGAGGTGCTTCCAATTTTCGTCTGACTCCAAATTACTGCTCCTGGCTTCGATATCACCGTTGTCGGCTTTGAAACGGGCGTATGTTCTCCGTTCCGACCAGTGCATGAGTGATAGCCGTTTTCTGGTAGGACTTCATCACAGTACTCTTATCGATGCCCCTCAATGGGGGTGCAGCCCACACAATAGCTACTTCTACTGTGCTCTCTTCCCTGAACTTACCAGATGCGCAAAGCTCTGGAAAATTGAGCCTTCCGCCTCCGATGGTGGCTCAACGATTCCTTGAACGGCTTGCTCATGGGTACTTGAGGAGGCTGTTCCTGATGTGTGTCCAGGTATCATTGCTAGCCGAACCGGCTTCCGGAAGCGTGTACGAACTTGGTTCAAATGGAGTCACCACACTAGATCTCACAGTTCCAGAAGCAATTCGTTTCTCTCCAATTCTCAGCACCTAGTGCCTGATTCCCAGCCAGAGTACACTCATGAGACACGACGCTTTCTCGAAGAATCATACGTTCCGGAAAATTGCGGTTAAATGCGGTTATAACCGCAGTTTGCTCGCGGTTATTGCGAATTATTATATTATATAATCAATGAATATAATGATGAAAAAAATGAAGTGAAATAATAAATCGGAATAATGAAATGAAAAATATAAATATATTATATATGAATTATAACCGCAAATATTTTGCGGTTTAACCGCGGTTAAATAACCGTTGCGAAGCCTAGTCGATATGCTGTTTTTGATGATCGGAATCGATTTCCTTGCGGCGATGCACTGTAGCATTCTCCTCCATGCGACTTTGCATTTTGGATTTTTCCCCAGTGTGGCTCTGTATGGTATCGTCTAGCAGAAACTTTCCGTTTTTTGCGTTTTCAGACGCAACGGGACCTTGTGCATTCCTTGGATTCATCTGTCGGACAAGTTGCAGATGTTTCCGGTGCGACGGATAACCGTTCCGTCCCTGAGCTTGACCAGATATTAACTCGAGCCAACCACTTCGGTGCAAGTTCCTGCGACCCACAGCTCTGAGTTTCGTGTTGGTTGTACTCGCACTTCGTCTCCTGGATTGAGTGGTGTGGGGTTTTTTGGTTGACTTATCAAATTTTTCGCTATGCGAAGATTTTTCTGCTCTCGTTTGTTTTGAGCTGTTCCTCGTTTTGTATGTATTGTTGGTCCATGACTGATGGGAGTTTCCACCTTAGCCGCCTTGAGAAGAATTTCTGTGCTCTGCTCGAATTGTCGGCTTGTAGAGTGTTTCGCAAGTCCAATAACGCGTACTGGTAGTTTTCTTGGCTCATCGTGCATTCTCTCAGCAGTCTCTTTGCTACTTCGACAGCGGCTTCCGCTCTTCCGTTTCCTTGGGGAAAGTACGGAGAGCATGTGATGCATTTGTGATCCTTTATCGCTATGGAGTTCAACGGGGGCTCCAAACCGACAGTGGCGTAGCCAGGGGGGGGCTAAGCAGGCTTCAGCCCCTCCCCAGAACTTTTGAGTTCATACTATCTCCGTCGAGTTCCCGAATAGAATGTTGGATCTCCAGTCTTCGGAAACCGAGTAATATCCTTACTATATACTTTCCGCTTCGTCTGTCGCTTTTTCAAATTTTCCGGTGTCAAAACTTTTCTGATCTATAGAGTTGACTCCGGGGTCGATCTGTCCACACTTTTCAGGGTACATGGAGGTTTCTGTATCGACGAAACGTTGCCACATCGTGCAGAATTATCAACTTTTTGGAGTCTATCGCGGTGGATTTGGGGTCGATCTGACCATACTTTTCGGAGTTTAGGGAGCTGATCTCGGGATCGGTCTGACCTAACTTTCCTGGGTCTGAGAAGGTGAATCCGGCGTCGACCATTCTTCTTGGAGTCTAACGAGCTGATTTCAGGATCTGACCATGCTCTTCGGAGTCTAAGTGAGTGATTCCAAGATCGTTCTGACTGTACGCTTCTGGGTCTGAGGAGGTGATTTGACGTATACAGGTGTCTACGAAACCGTCTTTAAGAATGCGAAAGACCGTCTTCGAATGTCTACAAGCGCATAGAGGACCGTCTACTAGAAACGAAGCAGTTCAGATTCGAGGAGATGATACGCAATCCACGAGAAGGGCTTCAGAAGCATCTGAGGGTGAAATTCCACGTGGATTTCGTGGAGCTGAAGTGAAAACGGACATGTAGCAGAACCAACGAGGCACACTCTAGAGATAGCCGACGACATTCTTCAAGCTGCGACGATATTGCTTGATCTCAGTCAAAATGCTTGATCAGTGTAGCGGAAACTGCCTCACGGCAAATTGACAACATGTACCGGTAAGCCGAAGATAGCTTCAGAAATGATGCTGACCATATGAAGAGGGGAAGGGTGTCCCTTTGGCAGGAACCGCAGTCCACTGGGAAAAAATTCAGCCCCTCCCCAGAGAGAATCCTGGCTACGCCACTGCATACCGAGCAAAATGTTTCTCAGTTGCCGTGATGACTTTCTCTGAGGTTGCTGTTCGTCCTAGGTTGTCTACCTCGGAGTAGTCGGAGTACGAATCCACCGTTACTAAGTAGTGTCTGCTTCTCCACGTGAAAATGTCTTAGTAGACTATTTGAAGGGGGTATGTTGCCAACGGAGTCGGCAAGATCGGTTCCTTTGGTTGTTTCGATAGGTGCGACAGACATGTGTTGCATGTTTCACAGAGCTCTCTGAGCTCGGATTTCACAGACGGTCAGTATATGCAGTGCTTGGCTCGCTTCCATGAGGATGAAAAGCTGTAGTGACTGTAGTGTGCTAACAATAGCATTTCTCTTCTGAGTTCTTTAGGGGAGGAAACTCCTCCACCCCTGAATATCAGATTATCTTGAATTGTTAAGTCTGCTTCGTGTTTCCAGTACGGAACCTGATCCTTGGGGCATGATCGTTTGCATGCTGGCCATCATTCGATCAGTATTTTCCGAAGTTGTATAGACTCCAAGCCGGTTGCTGATGTCTTCGCTATTTTCTCCAATGTTGAGTTTCTGATTTGGGTTAGCCTGCTAGCGTTGACGTTCATTATCTCTGTTCTGAAAACTATACTGTCTCCGTTTGATGTATCATGTGATTTTCTGTACGTATCCAGACTAAGCCAATCCGCTATGCAGTTTCTCTTTCCTTTCACCTATCTCAGATCGAAGTTGTATTGTTGTAGATAAAGTAGCATTCTTTGGAGTCGCTTGGGGGCGGTGTGCAGTGGTTTTTTGAAAACAGTTATCAGCGGTTGGTGGTCCGTTTCGACTGTAACGTTCGGATGTGCGAAGATTTGATGTTCGAATTTCTTGCACGCTATCACGATTCCTAGGAGTTCTTTTTCAATGACGGCATAGTTCAGTTCGCCCGGTCTCAGTACTGCGCTACAGAAATCCACTGGGCGGCCCTCTTGCAGCAGGACCGCGCCGATTCCGCTCTGGCTCGCATCGGTTTGGATGAGAATCGGAAGTTTCGTGTCGAGGAACGCGAGTACCGGGGCTTTTGACAGATATTCCTTCAATTTGTCGAATGATCTCTGTTGTTGGTCCCACCATGCGAACTCCACGTTGTCTCTGAGTAGTGTTTGTAGCGGCGCTGCTATTTCTTAGTAGCCTGGTATGAACTTCGAAAGATAGTTCGTTGACCCTATTATACGCAGTAGGGCTTTTTTGTCTTTTGGTGGTTGGGTTTTCTGTATGATTTCGATCTTTGCGGGGTCTGGTCGCAGTCCGTCTCGGGTAAGTAGATGTCCCATGTATTTCACCTGCGTTCCACACAAGCGTAGTTTGCTTCGGTTGAGTTTGAGATTCTTCTCTCGACATCGTTGAAAGAACTGTTTCAAGTGTCGTAGATGTTCTTCGTTTTACCATGTATTAGAATGTCGTCGGCTATGACTTCCACGCCTTTGAGATTCTCCAATGCTTCCACTTGTTTGGCTTGATATATTTCCGGTCATATAGGGTAAAAGTACCAGTTATGGGCGACTTAACAGTTTTGGGCCACCTACCAGTTTTGGGCCACCTACTGACCGGTTATGGGCCTCAAGGGCGGTGAACTTTTCCACAAGGGGGCCATCTCTGGTCTACTGCAGAGTCAACGGGAAAGTGTGGGAACTTGAAGGGAGAGCTCCAGTCCTCTTCAGCGAACCGCCCATGACTTCGAATTCGTCCTTACTACATATAATCCGCTTCGTCTGTCAGTTTGGCAGCACTCCCTATAGAACATATGGGGGTGATTCCAGGACCAATCTGACCATACTTTTCCAAAGCCGGAGTGGTGATTCCGGGATCCATCTGACCATATTCCTTGGAGTCTCCGGAGGATATTCCCGGGTCGAATCTGACCAGACGTACCGGAACCTAAAGAGGTGATTACGGCGTCGACCTGACCACTTTTTTCAAAGTGGAGGTAATCACTCTGATTGAGGAAGATGGGAGGGAGGAAATCATCAGATCGTTCCACGATTCACCTCGTCACGAAGGAGAGGCGCTTCCTCCCCACGAAAAGCCTCCGGTTGGAGCAGTACTTCGGCGACGGACCATTACTGGTCAGTATTTGGCCCATAACTAGTGGGTGGCCCAAAACTGGTAAGTGGCCCACTTTCACCCTACTTTGGCCTTGTGGCATTCTGAGATGTTTGTATCGTCCTAGGGGAGTCCAGAATGTTGTGAGATCGGTTGAGGATTCCTCCAGGACACATTGGAGGAATCCATCCGATGCGTCAGCCTCCAAAAAGAATCAGATCTCCACTGTACATTCGTAGTCTCGTGTTTGATCCTTCCAGTTTCGACACTGCTTTCTTTCAACGCAGCGCTCGGTATATGTTCAGAGGTAGTACATCAACCGTGGCACCAGAGTCTACCTGAATCCGCAGTTCTTCCTCGCGGTTTCCATGACACATTTTCAGGTTGCCCATTACTTTCCTTTTCTTTGGGTTCCCCAGGTGTTGCGTGATCATCGAAAACACGTCGTTGTCCGAGTCTGTTCCCGACTCTGGGTTGTCCTCCACAATCATGTTGCAATTGCGGACATTTGAACAGCAAGCGGCGGAGTGGCCGTAACGTTTGCATTTGGTGCATTGTTAGTCACGTGCTGGACACAGTTTCTTCACTGGCGCGTGTTCTCTGTCACAAAATTTGCACCTTCGAGCCGCGTTCCAGTCCCTACGTCCGTTGCACTTTTGTTTCGGATTTTTGTTGTATCGTGTTTTCGTGCCGTAGAGTTTGTTTACACTGTGCTCGCTGTCTGACACACAGTCGGATGTGGTGCTGACTGGGCTTCTGGTGGCGCTCGATTGCGCTTGCAACTGAAGAGCGCTTGGACTCTGAACTTCAGCTGTTCGGCTGTTGACATGGCTTCGTCCAGCTCACTCGCCAGTTGAGCGGCCTCTAACGAATTTTCGTTTGCGCTTCGAAAAGCCAATGTGTAGCGGGCATCGAGACTGAGCACTTTCGATTCTAGATTGCCGAGAGCGCAGCACTGCCCGGCTTCGGCCGCAAGGACCTCCACACGTGGAGCGCACGTGGCGCAGGCAGCTTCGAATCTACTTTCGCTCATATCTTCTTCCATACCGTTGTGTTCTCGATTTTTCGGGCCAAATCACTTCAACCAACCACACCACATAAGTGTTTTCACTCACCGGTAGAAGATACTGTTTGACCGCTGAAAACTCCAAAAAAAGAGCCTTCTTCTCGCACTCGATTTTGGAAGCGACTCATCGCTGTGGTACTTGTGGTACCTTTCTGTTTCCTATGTCATCCCAGATACCGGTCTCTTGCTGCCTCGCGATTGAAGCATCTGATTTATAGATGAGCACGGCTAAGCCAGAACAGCAAACAAAAACAGTCTCACGACCCAGGAGCGGATCGAAACCAACTATCGAGCCTCATCTCCCGATCACGGGACTTTCTGCACGGAACCACAACCCGAGTTGAAGACAGGTGAGGATACGACTTTCTTTTCTGTCGGCTTCACGAGAAGTCTCCCGAGAAGATCCATCAGACATGTCATGGATCTATTGCGGGAGAACGGTCTAATGTCTGAGTGAGGGTCGCGAGCACAACAGGGCCCGTCAGATCCAGTATCCTGCTATCATCTGCTGGTGAAAGACCGGCGAAAGGAGTTGGAGCTGTCGACTTCCGGAAGATTTACCTTAAAGCGGCGATATCTTTCCAAGGAGTGAGCAAGAGCTGGACCCGGCAGGTCCACGGAGCCCCTACGAATATTGATCGGGTATTCTGGCTGAAATCACTCATGTGCAACGAGATATCCCTCCCCGTGATTCGAGTACGTTGAGTGGAGATTTTCAGAGGCAAGATATACATACTTTCCAGCATTATTTCGCTCTGATTCTCGCATCCTTATACCAACCCTGCCAAAGGAGTCACGCTTGATGCTCCCCAACGTACGTGAGCGACGCGTTTAACGGGGGCTCGGTGTATTCCTTTCTGGGGGTACCATGTGGTCCGAACCATCGCAATCAGAGCGCCCTGGGAATCGCAACTGCGATTTGATACGAATGCTGCCTGAGTCGTCCGTCGTCCCTGAAAAGGGCTGAGCTGGGTGATGTTGAATCGCAGAGCCGTCGAGCGAGTCAAGCGTGTCGTACGCGCAGGTTGGAGACTTGCTGCGGAGTTGAAAGGAATCAGCTGAGGATATGCATGTCCAGCTTACCGGCACCAGTTGAGAACTTCACATGTTGAATTAGCTCCTCCGGGGTGATCAGATTCATATCCAGATAATCCCAGGCCTCGTGAATTTTACGTTCGTTATCCAACGTAGCTTTCGCTGGCCGTGAACGAATGTTACGGGCGCCATCGAGGTGAGCGAAGTAATCGGCGAATACGTCCTAGCTGATTTGAACGAGTACCGCGGTGAGCATATCTCAAGATTGAACTCTGAACCGATTGTATCCGATGCAGGACAAATTGAAGATTCACGCTAGGCAGTCAAGGAAGTTCTCACCGACAAGATCCCATACTGGGCCATGGAGTTTGTTCACTCGCCGTAGCAACAGAGCGCTGTTGGCTTCTACGTTGTTGTTCGTGCGGCATGGGGTTCTGAAGACGCTCATCCCAACGGGGCTGGTGGACTCTAACCACTGCCTTCTCATGTAGCGCACGAAGTGCGAGAAGCGGGTGTCCTGTTCCAAAGCTCTCTCCACGATAGAATTGAAGACGCCGACGATGTGTTCAGGTGGAAGGAGGGGTAACGCCGTGAAGGCCAGGAAAATGCTCCGGACGTCGCCGGGCCGTCCGAGCTCTGTCGCCAGACCAACTTTCAGGCCGCGCGCGTACCTTAGGAGACTTTGTGTGTAGTGGAACAAACAACCCTCTCCGTGGCAAAGAGGATGGGTTTTAGTGAGTTTGCGAGTCTCACAGTACCCGAGTGCGAAACATCTGCCTCGGGTCTGCATCAAGCATTTCCCACCTCTATAAAAAGAAAAAAAAAAAAAAAAAAAAAAGATGCGACAATCTGGGAACTCAGCTTCCACCGCTCCTCGCATTGCCAAATCGAAATCACCCATGTAGACGGCCATGGACCAGCTAGGTAGTTCCTGTTCGAGGCACTGGAGAACCTCCATGTAAGCTTCCGTGTTCTCGGCGTCCATGGAAGCCCATGCGACGAGGCCCACCTTCACAGAGAGAAATATGGAAGTGAGCAGGGGACTCGAGATCAGAACTGTTGAGAACAGAATACTGTGAACAACACGAATCCCTGATTCTTTGCATGTGAAGACAATGATCGCTTACGTAGCCATTCCAGTTCGCGTGGGTGCAGAAAAGCTGAGAGCACAGCTTGCGTTGGTCGACCTTACCTTGGTGTAATCGTCTTCTACGTGCTCCAAGGCCTGGACTCTCGAAGGGAAGGGATCTCACGGTGATTCGTCGTCACTCCGTTTATTCGATACTTTTCATCGACGCTACCACTCGCTCCGCTCGTGGCCGTCTCACATGCATCTCTCTTCACACACACATTCTACACACCGACGCACACTCTGCTGACGGCGCTAACATTCATTCTCTCTCCACTCTCCTCTGGATCTCGGCTAAACCGCGATCACGTCGAGTCACTCCAACTCGAGCCTACTACATTCGACCATCGCTACCAAAACCTGCCTCCTGGCGGTGTATTTCCATCATTCATACAGCCATTTCAATACCATAAATAATACTAGCCTAGCATAACATAAATGAGTATTCGTGAGCGAGCGCAACTACCGTTGCTCGAAGGTCCGCGCTATGGATCATCTCGGTCCCTCCTGCGCTTATGATGCTCGTCGCTCGTTGACTTTCCTTTCGCAAATATCGTGGCCATTCACGCATTACAGTAAGGGTGGTGCCGGGATCTCGAAGCACAACGGGAACTCCAACAGCTCTCGGATCCGAACGTACTCCCTTTCGCGAGCATCGTCCTGCCCTTCCGTCGGTGCCTCCTCTTCTGTCGAAACAGCCAGCTCCGTTGCGGGACCGTCCGTCCGCTCATCTTCTCCCGGGGTGGCCCTCGTGGTCCCCGTGCAGTCCGCCATGATGTGGTCATCCTGCTGGCATCTCCAACACCGCGGTATCTCTCCTGGCGGGCACATCCTTCCGTAGTGTCCTCGTCCTCCACATCTGATGCACTCCTGCCCTCTGGCTCTGCATCCGGCGAAACCCCAGGCGGTTGTCCCCACAGCCTCTGCATTGCTGCCCTGGTGCACCTCCTTCTCCGGCCATGGTTGAGATGAAAAGACTTGTTTCTTCCTCTTGAATCCCGTTTGCGCGCTTCCGTCACGCCCTCCATCTCAACTTCCACTCGATTCAAATCTACCGCTTCGCTCCTTCGAGTCAAAACATCTTCTTCAATTTCCCTACGCTGCGCGCTATACTCGCTCTGCCCACGCTATCTAATGTTGTCCTCAACAGACTACTACTTCGAATACTTGAAATCACTAGGTTAACGCCTCGACTCCCTATCTGGCTGTCGTCTTCTACCTAATTCTCTTTGATCACTCGCAGGTGATTCCAATATCGCTGAATTCATATCAATCGTTTGAGTCAAACTTTCCTGCGTTTCCTGCTGTTCGTTCGCTCCATCCTCTACCAATGTCTAGTTCCAATCCATCGGTGTGCCACCCGAATCGCTGCTGATGTTGATGACTTCTGAGCTCTCCGAACTTTCTTCCTCCAAGACTTCCTCGTCTTCGTGGTGCGGTTGAAACCACTTGAGCTGTGAACTGTGAGCTGTACAGTCGTAGTTTCGTTCGCCTCCTAATTCGGTCAGCTCGTACGAATCTTTCGGCAGGACGCTAGTAATGACCATAGGACCGCGGAATTTCCGCTGCAACTTCGTTGGCGACCCCGTTGGTATTGGCAGTCGTCTTAAGAACACCACATCTCCCAGCGAAAATCTGATATGAGCTCTCTTTTTCAAATCGCTCTAGTACGCGTACTTGTCCTGATTTCGCTCCAAAACCGCCCTGATCTGATCTTGAATTTCTGCTGCCGGTTGCCACACCCTATCTTGAGCTACTTCGATCACTTTCTCGTGATTGTTTACTCTTGGAACGTATCCATGCAACACCTCAAATGGAGACTTCCCCAAGCTTCTCGACACCGTTCTATTCATCCACATCTGCACCTCTGGTAACCATCTCGTTCAATCACTCCGGTCCTCCTTTTTGCAGACCGATCTCAATAATCTAGCTATTTCCTTATTCAATCGCTCTATTTGCCCGTTCGACCGCGGCAATTGTGTACTGATCTTCAGGTGGGTGATTCCCTCTCTATCCAAGAACGCCTCGAACTTCTTAGACGTGAATGCCGTTCCCCGATCTGACACTAACTTGTTTGGTTTCCCGTACATTTGGAACACTCTCTCCAAGAACTTGATCACCTCGTCGGTCGCTGTTGACACCACCGCCTCCATGACCACAAACTTTGTGAACCCATCTACAACCGCGATGATATGCTCCTCCCGATTTGATTTGATCAACGGCCCTAGGTGGTCTATGAATAACTTCTCAAACGGCCTTCTTTCCGGGCGAATCGCATTCGTCAGTCCTCCGCCTTTGCCACTCTGTTCCTTGTTGTAAATGCAGTCCAAACATGCTCGGAGATGAAATTTCGTATAATCCTTCATCTTCGGGAACCAGTATCTTCTCCTTAATAGCTCCAGAGTCTTATCCTTGCCAAAATGCCCCGCCTTGTCGTGATTCATAACCAAGATGTATTTTTTCAACGTCTTTGAAACCACGAACAATTTCTTGTCCCCTTCTTCTTTGTAGAGTATTCCTTGCACCTCGCAGAATCCTCCTATCATGCTTTTCTCCTTCACGGTCCTTTCTCGACTGCCTTTCGCCAGAATCTCCATCCTTTTCTTGATATCCACATCTGTGGCTTGAATTGCTCTGAATTGATCCTCCTCTGTCTGTGTTTTATTCAGCTTCACCGACACTGAATCCGTCGGCATGAACTCCTCCTCAACTTCTTCGCCCTCTTCATCCGGCTCTCTACTGAGTGCATCCACATGACCCATTGAAGTTCCGGCCTTATGCTTAACATCGAAATCGAATTCCGCTATCCTGCTGAGCCATCTACTCAGCTGTGCCGATCCTCCCAGTGCTTTGAGCGCTGCTACCGCGTTACAGTCGCTCACCACGGTGAACTTCTGCCCGTAAAGATAATGCCTCAGTCGTTCCATCGCCCATACGACTGCCAATTGCTCCAATTCGGTTGAATGATAATTCCTTTCAGTTGTTGATAATTTCCTACTTATCGAGTACACCATTCTCCATTGCCCGTTGTTTTCTTGCAACAATATCGCCCCCAAGCCCACTAATGACGCATCCGTGTGGAGCTGAGTCGGTCTGCCTGGCACGAACCGATCCAATGACGCGCCCATCAGCGCCCGCTTCAATTGTTCAAACGCCGCATTGCATTTCTCCGACCACTGGAACTTTGCCTCCTTCCTCAATAACTCCGTTATTGGACTCGCTATTGTCGCGTAATTTTTCACGAACCTCCTGAAGAATGACGCTAACCCGACGAATCTTCTTGCCCCGTGAACATCTGTTGGTGCTTTGTAGTCTATGACTGCGTTTAGTTTCTTTTTACCCGGCCTGATTCCGTCCTCCGAAACCCTGAACCCCAGAAACTCAACCGACTCCATGAAAAACCTACACTTCTCTATTCGAATTGTCAAGCCCGCCTGCTGAAGTGCCTTCAGGACATTTCCTATCTTCTCTAGGTGCTCTTGATACGTGTCCGCTGCAGTTATCAGATCATCCAAATAAGGGAATGTCTGTTGCGATCCAATCGTATTCTTCACCTTCATCATTAGCTCCTGGAACTTTGCTGGTGCATTACATAACCCCATCATCAGTACTTTCGGTTCGAAGTGCCCCTCCGGTGTCACAAACGCCGCCTTCTCCCTTGCCTTCTGTGTAATCGGAATCTGGAAGTATCCCCATGCCAAATCGAATGTTGAATAGGTCTCCCTTCCCCCTATCTCATCCAAGACATCATCAATCTGTGGCAACGGATAGTTGATTCGCTTCGTCTGCGCATTCAGCTTCCGGTAGTCGATCACCATTCTCCATCCACCGTCCCCTTTCTTTAACAGTAAAACCGGACTGGCATATGTTGACTGCGATGGCATTATCATTCCTGCTCCCTTCATCTGTTCGAGAATATCCCTCAGAGCCTCCTTCTCTACCGCTGACAATCGATATGGCTTGCTCCTAACCGGCTGACTACCTCCCTTTTCTTCGATATCAAACTCCGCCCAAGTTGTATTTCCCAACTCACTCATGGAAGTTGCCACGACACTCCGATACCGGTTGATCAGTGTCACCAGCCTGTCGTGTATTGACCTCGGTAATCTCGACCCTACGATGACTTGCTTTTCTTCGATCTCTTTCGACTGGCTTGTCCCGCCGCTGACCGCCTGTCCTACGGTTGCTGCTTTAACCTTCCTTTTTAACTTGAATATTCCTTCTTCAGTTATCATTCTTCCCCTTGTGATCACCGTACCTTCCTTCAATACGAGCTCGGTTCTCCCTCGGTTCGCTACAGGTATGATCACTCCGTCCTCGCTGAGCTCGTACAGCCCGCCCAGTGGTATTTCCTTATCCTTCCTTTCCCCGTTGGTGGTTTCTAGAAGTATTAGCCCCTCGCGCTGGACGCCATCTTCTTGAGTTGTCACTGTCTCAACTGACGCCAAGCTTCTTGGTTCCAAACGAACCTCCGACTTCAGAGTCAACTTCACCTTCCTGTTCTGCTGTGGCAACACTTTAGCTCTCTCGCTGAACGCTCGATTCTCCAACACCCATGCCTGACCTTCCCTGTACACCGTTACCAGTGCTGGATTATCCAAAAGATCTTTGCCCAACAGAATTTCGTCTCCCTCCAGAGCTCCTTCTGGCGAAATTGTCATCGTCACCCTGTCCAGCTCTAGTCCGTCTACTTCTAGCTGCACTTGTGTCTGTCCGATCGGCGTACACGATCCTCCTCCTACTCCCCGTATTTTCACTATCGCGCTCGGTCCAACTTCAAGCTTCAGTGCCTTGGCTGCTCCCATCGGAATGACACTAACATCTGCTTCAGTATCCACCTTCGCTTGCCACTGAATTCCGTTGACTTTTACCTCCTTTATACCTTTGCCTTCCCCTGGAACGATTTCCCTCACTTCGTCTTCTCTGCATTGACGTATGTCTGACTCTACCTCCTCGATTCTTGGTGACCCATGATCGGCCCGTTCTTCCACCGCTCCCATCTGCCTGACTCGACGGCAGTCCGCGGCCACGTGTCCTCATAGCTTGCAGCGGTTGCAAATGATCGGTTCTGGTCTACCCGACGAGTTTCTGGTGGGCGTTGACTCCCGCCACGTCAGTTCTCTATTACCGCCGTCCGCCGCGTGGTACCGACCACTTCCTGTTGGCTGCTCGCGACGACGAAATTCATCTAGAGGCTGTCTTCGCCAATCCCCCATAGGTCCTCCTAGAAATCTGCCGTACGAATTCGTTCGCGGGGGCGGCACTGTGAATCTACTCGTTTGTCGACTGTTCTGTCCGTTCGGGCATCTCGCCTTCTTATGGCCTTCCTTGTTGCAATTATAGCAAGTCACTCCCGCGTCGAATTGGTTTTCCCTACGATCTGGCCCCGGAAAACCCTCCCTTCCTATTTTCCTTTCGATCTCAATGCTTTCAGCCATATCCCTGATTAAGTCAGAAGTTGTTTTATGTCTTCGGCCCCTCATTTCGTGAACCATGAATAGGTACTCCGGCAGCAGACCTTCCAGAATCTGACTCTTTGTCTCCTCAGGATTCAATTCCAACTTCAATGCAATCGTTTCTTTCCTCCGCACGTACATTTCGATACCTTCTCCCCTCTTTTGATTATTTCGCAAAAGCTCTTCCATTAAGTCCCGTTTCCTTTCCTTCGGAATGTAAGCCTCTTCAGATGCCTGAACCCACTCTTCGAAGTTTTCCGCCTTCGATCCAAAATCACGATGCCAATACTTTGCCGGGCCAACCAACTTGTTAAACAGCACTGCTTCCGCAAAATCCCATGACCGCTTACGGCCTTCCTTGCCGGCTTGAGATCCGTCAGCCACTCGGTCGATTCGGCCACCGAACCCCCGGCGAACTCCTTGACTCCTCTTGATGTGTCGTGCACCTTCTCACGCCATCCTGCGTTAACCTTGTAGTCTTCCATGGCTCTCTCGATATTTTCCTTCCTGAGTTGCTCGACTTCCTTGCGAAGCTCTTCCACGAGTTTTTCCATCTTGCCGTGACCTTGACTCCTGATTTTTCACTTATCACCAATCCACTCCACTCCAAGAGAGTCCCACCGCTGCTGTAATCGTCTTCTACGTGCTCCAAGGCCTGGACTCTCGAAGGGAAGGGATCTCACGGTGATTCGTCGTCACTCCGTTTATTCGATACTTTTCATCGACGCTACCACTCGCTCCGCTCGTGGCCGTCTCACATGCATCTCTCTTCACACACACATTCTACACACCGACGCACACTCTGCTGACGGCGCTAGCATTCATTCTCTCTCCACTCTCCTCTGGATCTCGGCTAAACCGCGATCACCTCGAGTCACTCCAACTCGAGCCTACTACATTGGTATACGTGGCATCGGCATGGACCATGGTCGCGGCTGGGAGCAGATCGAGGAGCCGTCTCGTCGAGAGCACGACACCGCCGTTTGCGGGGAGAAACCTGCTCAACAACCTCTCCTGATCATTGGTCTCCGTGAAACCGGGATAGGTAGCGTCACGGATGAATCCGTGAACTTCACGCAACGACGAAACGGAGCTTGGTGTGACCTTCGCAGCATGGCGCTGTGCAGTGCGGATGTGACACAGCGGAATGACCTCTCGGGCAACTTTGATGGGAAGCTCGGGTCTCCCCTCCAGGATGATGTCGCTCGGATTCGCTCGGAATTGGGCCTCCATTCGGGTAATCCACTGCCTCCGAGCCTGACGAACGCGCACGCTGTGGCCTCCGAGCTCGGGTAGATGACAGTGATCTCCTCGTACCCGCACAACGGTGCCATCCAGCTCGATCTTCGCAGTGACGCGACACAATGTAGGCCTGAAACGGCAAAATGGTATCAATTTAGAAATGTCAGGCTGGACAGATACAGTTCACTGGGATTCGATTCAAATTGGCGAGTACAGTACAACCTCGATTATTTCAACCCCGATTATTTCAATTTCGATTATTTCAACCTTTCGCATTTCAACCTCGATTATCTCAACTCTGCGGAACAGGCCGAAGGATGTCGACCGGAAGCGTATTTTTATGTGGAAGATGAATCCATCGTTTCAGAATCTTCCATGGTCAATATATCTCGTATCATTCTGGATCGGTTAGCGTTCGAACTCGGACTCTCATTCCCGAACGGGTTGCGGAGTCCAAGAATGTGGGTGATTTCTTCATCTCTCGATTATTTAGACTTTTTTTTGCATCAATTAGTTGAAATAATAGAGGTTGTACTGTACTGAGGTCGGAGGACTTACGCTCTGCAACATTTGCACTTGAGATGTATGTATCTCCCGCAGGTAGTCCGACCTGCTACTTCGAGAAAAAAGTCGCCGTTTCCTTCGCCGGCTCCGTCGACGACGGAACGACCATTCTGTTCAGCCCAAACGTTCCTGTCCACTTGGGCTCCAGGAGTCAAGATGAAGCTCACTTTCGCGGTTCATATCAAGTTCGGGGAAAACTCGCGGCAACAATGTCAAGCTATTGCAGGGTACAGAAACTTTGCAGAATGGCTTCAACAAATTTCACTTGTCACAAAAGGCTTTGGAGCACAATTCTCGGCGATGGAGAATACGGTTTCGGATCTTCTTAGGAATTGATGTATTTTTCTAATAGGCATCAGGCGAGTTGACTTGACGAGCGCCAAAACGCGGTACCGGTTACTTAGCAGGTGGGAGAGGAGGACGGGCGAGGAGGATGCAAGTAAGCGATGGCGGCAAGCAGAGCCTCGAACGAACCTAACCTCACCCAATCCCCCTCACTGCTTCGGACACACTTGCTGTCGGTCTGCTCGCATCGCTTCGCTCGCTCGCCAGGGCCCTAACCTAACCTTTCCCGATCCCCCACACTGCTTCAGGTCCTCTTGCTGTCGACAAGCTCGCTCGCCCGTTCGAATCCTCGCGGCCTTCCTCCTCTCTCCTCAGCCCGTCTTCCGCCATGCTGACGGAGTGTTTCGCTTAGCGCTAACTCGGCTGACGCCTAATAGAAAAGAACCGGAATTGATCATGCGAATTTGAACACAGCAGGACAGGAATTGGCGCGCTTTCCAAGAAACCGTTATGTTAGGGGGGTTATTGTTGCTGAGCTCACTGCAGCTGTTGCGTGAGGATTGGAAAAGGGTCGAGTTCGGAGGTTGCGTGATGATGCGCTTTCTGGCCTGCGCAGACCTTGTTTCTTCCAACCGGGGAAGGTTGCGGTCTGCTGCCGTGGCGCGTGTATTTGAACAATGGATATAAACATCGTGTAACACGTTAGAACTTTCCGTCTGAGATCCACCCTCGCCCTTCCCATCGCAGAAAGCCAGTTCTTCACTCAGATCGTTCATTCGCGAGAACGCGTCGCTCTGCATGACCCTTTTCCGTATATATGTCTTGTCAATTATTCGATACGAATTGGTACCCATGGCTTTTCGGAGCGAGCAAGAAAGCAGCTTCTCGTTGCAAAATAGAGGTATCACCGGTCCCGGCTTTGGGCGTCAACGCGAAGCACGAGCTGGGAATGCTTGGAACAATCAAGAAATACAAGGCTCGTCAACTTCCCCCCAACACCCCCACCAAGCCACCGAAGCGATGCTATGTTTTCGAATCTTTACGGAGAGCGTCAGCTGTTGGTCAGAGGATTCCACCTGCATATTCGATTCTTCCCTGAACGAATCCTTGAATGGCTCCATGATGGGCACGTCGAGGGGCTGCAACTTGGCTGCCGAATCACCAGGAATCACCGCTAACCGGGTGTTCGCCTTCGCGGCCATTTGCTTCGTCTCGTCCGCAGGGTGTGTTTGAAACTGGTCGAAGACCAGAAGCGAGTTCTCCTTGGCAGTGAGGCAACGGACGATTCCTGAGCGAGTTCCGTTCGTCTCCTCACGGGCAAATCTTTGGTCTTCATCAATCCATAACACTACCGAATCATTTTCTTCGTCGGCGGTGCCCCAAACGTACCTCCGGCGGCTCGATGCCGGTGTTCTTCCGATAACTCCCAACCCGAATTACGTACGGTGAGACCATCTCCGTGCGACATACTGTTCCATGGCGACAGACGCACTGTCAGCACAGCACGAGACTCACAAGCGGCGATTGTTTCTCTTGATTCCTCTCGCTGAGATGGCAAAAAGCTTCCATAAAGCTAACTTGAAGCTCTGCCTTTTCCGAGGCGGCGACCGCGTGGCTTTCCTGTCTCTTTCGCGACTCTGGGTCTCGAGGCGTTTGACGCAGCTATCTTTTGGAGCGTGATCTACAGAAATGTTGCGGGAGCTGCAGAAAAGACGATCCGCTGTCGCGTCAAACCTTCCAACTGGCATTCCCGGCGTTGCGTTCACGGCTTCTCTTGTGGTCGAATCCTCATCACTCATGTTCGCGATCGTGCTGGGTAACTGGCAGCGTTCGGCGTTAACTGTTGTTAGCAGATCGAGTGATGCTCAGGTTCCGAGTAAAACAAACAGAAAAAAGGAAAATTCAACTATTGTCGGGCTCCGCGGAGTCGCAAGGAGCTCCGTCGACTCGGAATCGACGGTGACTACTGCGCTCTATTCACTTCGGAGATGTGTCACTCGTGTGCACTAAATGTGCGGCGTACATCACAGACTAATCGTGGATTCCGTCGCGGGAATCGCGGCCGCCACAAACTTCCAGCTCTGATAATCGGGCTTCATGTTGGTTGCTAATCCAGGAAATAGGGTAACTTTATTTGACTCAAGAAGTAACCAAACATCCCTGGAGAGATTACTGCGATCAATTTTTTACTTGGAAACAGATTCATGCACACTGTTGCAATAAGTGTGCATCGTTTGCTTCACCAGAATCAGACTGGCGGATTTAGCGGGGACAGGGGAGCTTCCCCTCCCTTGCCTCGTCTTCTTCCGGAGCGTCATGCAAGTAGCCCCTCCGAGTTGAAACTCTGTTCGGAGGCCCTACATCGGCCAGAGGGGATCCAATCCTAGAAAACGGAAAAGCATTAGAAAGCTCGCAACTCGGCCGAATTCTAACAAAGTCATGTCAAGTTGAAATGGACGCTCCATGTTTCCACTGTCACCCAAGGTGTTTCAACGCAATACTTCCCGTCCTGACCATGAATCCCATACTGACTGCAGAGGAATGGACAGGCGATTACAACGGAACGAAATCGAGTACTTGACAGCGAAAGTAGGCTTCGGCCCCTTACGTCCTATTCAGTGACCCAAGGTGATTCAGAGAAGCAGAAAAGCCGGAATGGGCGTCGGAGTCATCTTTCGGTCTCAAGTAATTGATCTCACTCCGTCGTAATCGACTGTACAGTCCCCTGCAGTCGGCACGGGACCGATGATCTGGACGGTAAGTACAGAGTTAGGATTCCGGGTGAATCATCCGCCTGGCATGGTTGCACTTTTGGCGGCAGCAGAACTTCGAAACTCGATTTTGCCGCGGTTTGGGACCCACTCAGAGTTCGATGACAGAGGAAACGAAGCGTCAACTCCAACTAGGCATCACTCACCGCGGTAGCATTGAGATGATTGAGAAGCTAAGATGGAAAAACATCGCTCGCCCTTCCAACGCCCCCTTATTCCTTGGTACTGGGACCCGTTTGGCCGAGTTACGGCCTCCGGAAGCGAACGAGAAAAAGTCTCGAGTTGAAGGCGCCTTCCTGCATACGATGGAGCCAGTCGGCGCTGTTGTTCCAACTTTTCTGCGGCACAAATCTAGCGCAGCCCCCCTCGAGTCATTCCTAGATCCACTTCTGCAGACCAGCCGGTTGAATGCCGGACTGCTTCAAAGACGTCCTTGCGGAAGCCGACTGCGGATCCTGTCATGCTTGATTACATCTTTGCCGACTCCGTCTTTGCAGCGGGGTAATCGTGCTCGCTCAATCCTGTCCATCTTCATGTCGCGAAGATTTTTCTCGTGGTGCAAGACTGTATCTCGAATAGAAACTGTGTATCCTCCGAAATAGTGCTCGGTAACGCAGTGATCGTGTTTCTCATTCCGTCCGCATAGGCAAAAGCTGAACAATTAGTGGAACCCAGACTCCGTCTTGCTCACCATGTATGATAGCAACTCAGAACGCCCATTTTTTCGTTCATCTGCATTCAACAATTGCAAGATTCTGTCTTCTTCCCTTCGGTGGCTCGTAAAGTCCTCTGTTTTCCATAGTGCACTATGCAACGGACACATTCTCCCCGTGATTCTACCCAACCATCTCGCTTTGCCGCATGTGCCACGGAACTCTGCTCAGCACCCTACGGTTTTTCAATTCAGCGCGCCACAGAACCTCCTCGCCGACTACCCGAATGCATTCATCCATATTTGATAGGACTGGAAGTCGTAGGGTTTGAAGGTAGAGGATCGAAGGTGTGGAACACTAGCTCAGTTGACAACAAGAGTGACAACGCAAGAGACGTGTAGAGTAGAAGGCTCTGTACCACAGTGAAGTTTATTCGAAAAGAGGGTCCTTATATACCTAGAAGGGGAGCGTAGCTCTCCCACGATTGGTCTAGAGTCCAGACACCAGATGAGTCACATCTTAACATAAGTTGACAGATGGTCTAGTTTGTAGGTCGGAGGGGTTGTAAACCCGACTCCGTACTCTTGGTTTTATGTGGACTGTCTGTATCAGTCCCTTACATCTGCTGTCGGGGTTGGAACTCCGATTTCGTTGCATTTCCCAGACGTCGTGACTTGGGAGTACTGTGAGTCATCTGAGTGTGTCATGCTCTCAGACGCGTGCGAGATCTGAGCCCGACAGGCTTCAGATTCTGATCTCCAACATCCCCTCTGGCTGTCGAGTCCGAAGATCTCGCAGCTGGAAAAGTATTCGCTGGATAGTTCCGTGATGTGATTAAACATTGAATATCCCCTCTGGCTATGAAGATTGAGGAATCGGTCGAGTTCGAATTTTTCTTGAGAAAATCGAGGGAATCCATTACAGTGATTATTTCAGTTTGAATTGTTCGTGGATCCAAATATTCGCGGTAGTCGGTAGACGCTACAACCGTTCGTTTTTCATCGAGACTGCATGCGTAGTTAGGAAGTTCGACGTATTTTCTCCGGAGAGCGTGCTATGGGTGGAGCCAGTTGGGGGGCATTTAAATAAAAGTTGAGGAAGTGTGAAATATGACCTTTTTCTTGGTGATTTGACCTGGAAATCATGATCCATGTGTCTCAAGATTTGTACCATTTTCCCCTCTCACAGGGAAGTAATGATTTCTTTCAATAAAGATGAAAATCCGTAGAGTTTTCGATGTTTCCAATATTCTAGTTTGGTTGCCGAGAGTCGTTGATCCAAGTGGCGAGAATGAGGGAAAAAGTCGGTTGATTTCGCCCTAGGCGGATAGGATAAAAAAGCGTGCGGAGTTGATTCGGAGTACAGGTCGTTTTGAGCTTTCAAATGAATCTGCGGTCCGGAAGACAACTCGAGGCGCAGCCAGCGGCAAGATCTCCACGCAGAGTCGACCCCCAGCTCCGAGCAGCGACATCCGAAGACAACCGAGAGCCAAGGAGAGTCAACCCGAGCAGTGCATCGCGACGGGCGACCACAAGGACAAGGCAGGATAGGCAGGAGACCGGGCAAGGATCAGAAGCGCCCTCAGAGGCCAGCGGTATGGGGTCATACTGGAGCACGGTCCCAGCGGAGGATCCCGAGAGCGGACTGTCCGGCCTGACAGCGAGTGAGCTGTCGGATCTCGACTGGAGGAGGGCCATCTCGGCGCGAGCAGAGAGGCTGGGTCGCGAAGGCATCGTGTTTGGCTCGCCAGAGCATCGCAGCCGGGAGCCCTGGCTTTTTCGGACGAGCTCAACGGGAAGATCCGTGGACAGTTTTGGGAGGCCCCGAACGCGCAGCGATCGGAGCGGCTCGGACCGAGCCGCTCGGTTCAGCCGAGTGACAGCGGCAGCGGGAGCAGCGTTTTGGAGCTGCTCTTGGGGATGTGCCAGTGTGGGCGAACCCGAGCGCTCGCGGTCGCCGGGACCGTCGTGTTGTTGATAGTGCTCGGGGTCGTTGCTGGTAAGTTAAATTGAGAAGTATGCTCTGGCAGCGATTTGACGCTCATAGGAGCGCGGACCGACCCCTGTCCCGCATGTGACCATTGATGGGTTTTGCAGGATATTCGGCGACAGGAGAGCGGCGGGGCGTCACGGAGCAGCGATCCGGGAGCTCCGAGATTAGGCAAAGGTTTGCCGTGCTGGCGGAGCGCACGCATACCAGCACGGAGAGGTGGGCGATCGGGAGTCAGAGCCCGGAGGAGACCTCCGCCATCCAGATAGGTGAGGGCCAGGATGGCCCTGCAGACGTTCGGATATCCCTGGTGGATTTCGTCTGTCGTTTGGTTGAGCACCGGTTAGTGTGCTACACCCCCCTGCAGCAACGCTGCGTGGTATTACGCAAAGGTCGCAGCGACAAGCCACGCGAGGTTGTCGCTCGCAGGGGAGTCGGCAGTCCTATGCCAATTTGTAATAGTTATGAGCTGTTTTTCGAGAAGTGATTGTGAATAAACGGAAAAACAGAAAAAAAAAAATTCCAAGCCTGAATCTTGTTGTGTTTATCGACTTGGTATTAAAGCATCCGTCCATACATTTCAGTAACCTAGGATTTTGATATGGCTGTTGTTTATCATCGAGGGTACCTAGCGTGCATTGCATCGTTGAAGAGGTTCAGATGGAACCACTGTGACTGCTAGAACTGGACTCCGGCCAGTCGATTGGTTGAGCGCGTTTCAGCTCAATTTTCGTTTTGAGTAGCTGTGTTTTCAGCTCGTAATTCTCGTTAAGGAGATCGAGTAATTGTTGTCGATCCTTGGAATTACTTTCGGATTGCTTTCTGTTGAGAGTTTCGAGTTGCTCAATGTGATCAGGGTGATCACACAAGTATTTTGAGGCTGTTGATTCTTCTAGTTCGTTTTCGAGACGAGCAATTTTCTTTTGATAGAATGCGCGTCCGTCATGCCAGTTTCTTCTGTCTCGGTCATAGAGGCGCTGTTTAGCCTCTGACCCAGCGCGTAGATCGTAGATCTTTTGTTTGAGCATGCGGATCTCTGTCTTAGCGAGCTCAAGTTGACGAGCTTCTTCTGATTCGACAGGGTCATCCGCACCAGTTGGGATTGACGGGCTGTAGACTTCTTCGTCTAGATAGTCTGGATCTGCATTTAGGTGGTCTGCCGATGCGGGCCGAGTGTCCTCAGGCGCAGGGTCTGTGGAGATTTCTGCCGAGGAGCTTTGCGATTTTCGTCGCAGGTATTCGACAGTGTTTTCTAGATCCGAAATTTTCTTTTGATTTGTGGCGCACTCGACGATTAGTGTTTCGGCATATTCTGCCGATGCGAGTGCAGGGGCCGTCAGTCTAGCGCGGCGTGCCGCGGTGTGGAGAAGTTTCGCTTTCTCGTTGAATTCAGGCGCGACTGCCTGTCTGTAGTAAAATCGGGATTGTTCATCCATTTGAGGCCGAAGGCGATCTGACGCCTTCTGAGCAACATCGCGTGGAACGCGATGCAGATCCTGGAGTTCCAGTACGTGAATCCAGAAAGGTGACTGTTTGGGCATAGTGCAGGGATTGGGGGGTAAACCAAGCGATGGGATACTGGCGGTCGGGGCAAACTGCGTCCAAGGAACCAAGGAAAAACACGAGGGACCTGGAGGTGTACATCAGGTTGATACCGTGATAATATGCCATGCCGAAGGAGAATCATGCGAGAGAAGTGGAAGAAGTGAATAGAGGCCGAAGAAGTGCGTTGAGAAACAGAGAGAGAAGAGATGCGTATGAACCACGCACAGCACAGCTAGGTGCCTCTCTCGGATACGTCGCAGATTCACGGCAGTTTGGAGGGCTATGGGAGAATTGAATTGAGCATTTCGAGTTGTTTGTGCTACCTAAGTTGCATGCTAGGACCGAATGGGTAAAATAGGAATGAAGTGCATCGGATAAATGAAATTAGGGTTGAGAGACGAGCTCCGTGGTTGGCATGTAGGGGCCATCAACTGCCGGGTTTGGCGATGGGTTCGCAAATGAATGATAGTTTCTACGCTTATCGTAGATCATGCAAAGGACCGTAATTCCCAGAAAAACGGCCAATGCGAGTAAAGCGCCTGCACTTGCGAAAGCATAGTGCAGAGACCTGTTGTCAATGATGACAGGGGGAAGGACGGGATAATGTTGATCCCGGAATTCTTTCCAAATTTGTTCGCCACCCACAGCAGGGAGAAGAGGCCTCAGACAGACCACGGACTCGGATGCCTCATTGTAGCATGCCGATGCTGAGCGTGTACAGGCGCATTGGAAACCGGTTGGTTTCTTGCTAATTGTACAGCTGATGTTTAATGAAACACAGGAGTCATCGCAGTCTTCGAAGCGAAAATAGTTCGGAGACGCGGATTGGACAGAGAGAACGTAGAGCGTGAACACTATGAACAAGATTGTGGTAGCCGCCATGGTTGCAAGCCGATCAGTGTTCGAAGACGCTCGAAGATTGGTCTGTGAAGTGGTTTCGTCAGACCGTCACTGAGATTCTCTGTCGTCGGAATATATCGATATTCGACTTGTTTACGTTCGTGTAGTTGACGAATGAAGAAGAATCTCGTGGAAATGTGTTTCGTGCGTTTGTGGAAGACTGGATTCTCTATGAGCTTTATCGCTCCAATGTTGTCCACGAAGATCACTGGACGAATAGTGATTCGTAATTCTTGGAAGAGTGTTCGAAGCCAGAGAGCAGACTTTGAGCAGTCAGTGACCGCTATGAACTCGCTCTCGGTGGAGGACAGTGAGACTGATCGCTGCTGTTGGGAGGACCACAGGACTGGACCGCCGGCAAGTGTGACATGTGAGCCACTTACCGAGCGTCGGGTCTGTTTACAAGCAGCAAAATCGGCGTCCGAATAAAGCTTAAGCGTTTCAGCTAGCGGAGTGGACGAGCTTCCGGAGTAAACTATTGACAGGTTGGGTGTCGCCTGCAAGTAACGCAGGATCTTCAGTGCTGCCTGCCAGTGTTGTTCTGAATAGTTCTCGAGGAAGCGAGCTAGGAAACCCACGGAGAAACAGACATCTGGGCGCGTACAGATAGATAAGAACATTGGAGCGCCAAGAAGTTGACGATAAGGTCGATCTTCTGCGCGAGTTTCAGTTGTAGGCTCAATGTCGTATATTCCCGAGTCTGCAGGAATTGAGACGGGACGACAGTCCTCAAGGTTGAACCTTTTCAGGATGTTTTTAATGTACTTGTACTGGTTGAGCCAGATATTGTGATCGGAATCGATATGAATCTGAATGCCAAGGAAAAGACTCAGAGGAGAAGTCTTGAGTTTGAATGATTTTCCCAGTTTGGCAAGTGTATCTGTAATCAAGTGTTCATGCGTCGAGGCGATTAGCCCATCATCGACGTACACTGCTAGCATTAGGAGTTCGCCATTTGGGCCGTGCCAGTAGAATAGGCAGTGATCGGCTTGGCTTTGAGTGAAGTTGAGATTCCGTAGAACATCTGCCAATTTTTGATTCCAGCATCGCGGAGCTTGTTTGAGCCCGTATAGACTTTTGTGCAACAGGCATACCCTGCCGGTGTCATCTGACCATCCGGGGGGTTGAGTCATCCAGATTTGTTCCTGGAGATCGCCATAGAGGAAGGCGGTGGTGACGTCAAATTGACGAAGTCTTAGACGCATTGATGCACTCGTAGCAAGCAAAACGCGGACAGTGTCCAGCCTGGCAACAGGGCTAAAGAGCTTCTGAAATTCTTGACCGGGAATTTGATTACAACCGCGAACAACGAGACGTGCACGGTATCGGTCTATTTCATTTTCAGCATTGGTTTTCCTGCGGAAGACCCAGCGACAAGTTACGGGTTTCTTGTTCTGTGGTGGGTCGACCAATGTCCAAACACCATGAGCTTTAAGTGCGGCCATTTCCTCAGCCATTGCTTCTTTCCAGTACTCTGCTTCTGGACTCGCAAGTGCCTGTGCAAGAGTCTGTGGCTCAGGTGAAGAGGGCGCTGCTAGCTGCACCTCTGTTTCGTAGCGCTTTGGCTTACGAAGATTCGTACGGCGTCGAAGGTTCATTTTCATTGGCTCCATTGGGGGTATCGTGATCGAGCGCGTAGCTGCAGAATCACTTTCGTCAGCCGAGTCAAATGCTCCAGGCGGAAAGGGCTCCTCGTCAGGATGCCGGTCCTCAACGATGCTATCGCAATCGGAGGAATCATGCGCGTCCATAAAATCAGGGGCTTCATCGGCGGTTCCCAAACCGGGGACATGCGCTGCACTCTTTGGTGCCTTCCGCGAGAACCTGACGTCTTTGGTTCCCCTAATTGAGGGAGGAGAACCTGGGAGATACACACGAAAGCCGTCAACACGGTCGGTGTAACCGATCAGAAACGCGGGGATGCCGCGGTGTGTCCATTTGTCAGTTTCTCCTTCGTTGTAGATGAAGCAGGGGGAGCCGAAAGGGCGTAGATGAGAGATCTTTGGTTTCACTTTGTAAATTGTTTCATACGGAGACTTGTTTGTTTGGGGACATACGTCTACGATATTGAGAATGAAAACGGCATATCTGCAAGCTTCTGGCCACAAGAATTTCGGAAGTTTTGAATCAAGGAGCATGGTTCTAGCGAGTTTAGTGATAGTTTGATTTTGACGTTTAGCGCGGCCGTTCTGGGGAGAACAGGCAACATGGCTCATGACGAGCTCTGCGCCGATTGAAGCTAGAGAAGCTTTGACTTGAGCATTATTGAATTCTAGGCCGTGGTCACAGAAGAGTTGCTTGACTTGAGTACCGGTTTGAGTGTGAAACCAAGTTAGGAATTGCTAGATGAGAGCGGGAGCTTGATCTTTGGTTTTGAGCAAGAAGATTCGATTGAAACGAGACATGGTGTCTTTCATATTCATAAAGTAACGTTCTCCTTTGAGACCAGGAGTTGACATAGGACCACACAGATCGGTGGAAATGTATCCCAGGGACCGCGGTACAGCTGAATCGGGTTTCGAGCGATACGTCGCCCGATTCAGTTTTCCTTCAATACAGGCAGTGCAGGTGATCTGGTCCCTTTTGAAGGGAATCCCCTCTCGAGCTAAAAATTGCTGAACTTGGCGTTTATTAACGTGTCCGAGTGTTTCATGAGCACTCTGCAGAGTGACTGATTGTGACGATGAAAGCAAGCATTCGGCAGATATGGGAACCGTCACAGCTGTAGCTCGGAGGGCAAAAAGGCCGTCGTTCACTCGAACCCTGAGAGTAGCTAAGTCTCGGTTCAAGCGAAGGGTGGTCTTAGTGGCAGTAATTGACCAATTGTCATTCATCAGACAGGCCATCGACACGAGGTTTCGCCTCATTTCGGGCACGTAGAGAACCTCATGGAGATGTAAAAGAGTGTCTCCATTGGAGCCGTTCACAACAAGCAAGATCTCGCCTTCACCAAACGCTTGAAGTTGTTGGTGACCGCCGACTTTCACAGTATGGGGACAAGAGTATGCGAGATAATTTCGGAAAAGATCCAAATCATTGCAAATGTTGTGGGTTGCCCCAGAATCGATTAACCATACTGAGGAATCAGGATTGTTATGCGCAGCAGAGGCAATGTGAACCTCGACATCAGATCCGAAGGGATCGATTGTCTCAGCATTATAGGCTGTTGGGCGAGAAGTGCGCCTCTGATTCAGAGGTGGCTGGCGAGAGCGTGGGGGTTGGGTCGAAACACGAGGTCGAGGAGGTTGGCTTGATCGCCAAGCATTAGCGGGTGGAGCCTGAGTTGGATTGGAGGCGACTCTTCGATTTTGATTCGAGTTCTGGTAGCGAGCATTGGAGTTGGAGTTGTACGAGTTGGAATTGAAGCGGGAAGCGCGTTGAAAAGTATTTGAAGGACGTGATTGAGGTCGGTAAGAGGAGTTCTGATTACGACGATTATCGTATTGAGGACGATTGTTGAAGTTGGGTCGTCTATTTGAGCGAATAGAGAGACGAGAGAACAAGGCGGTCGGATCCGCCTGGGAGGAGTTTTCACGTCGCATTGCTTCTTCACGGAGAAGAACGTAAAGGTTGGAAAGAGTCTGATCGGTTCCGGTTTTGACACTCCAGAACAAACGAAGACCTTCCCAGGACGAGGGCGAGCTTTGCAGGAGACGCTGGCATGCCTGTTTCTCGTCCACCTTCGTGCCAGCAAGTGCGATGCGCTGCATAATTTGTTGGAAATTATCTATATTCTTCGTCGTAGATTTTGAAGAATTGTAGCGGAAGTTATAGAACGAGCTAAGAGCTATGTCTTGAGCAATACCGCTTGTTTGAGCAAAACGCTTCTTCAGTGCCTCATAGAGATCTTTCGCATTGAGATCTTGGGTAGAAATGCTAAAGTACGTGGCTATCAGAACGGGGGAGATTGAGTTAAGGATGATTGTTTTGGCCATAGCGTTCGCAGCTTCATAGCCGGTCGCTGTTATGACAAGATCGCCAGAAACAACTTTGTGGGCGTCACCGCTGTTCTGCAGGACCACGGTGACCAGTGAAGACCACGCGAGCCAGTTTCTGCCATCATCAGCCAATGTGATGCTGCATGCATGATTGGATTTTGAACCAGATCCGCTTGCGGAAGAGGAGTCAGCCATCACTCTCTCTTCAGGAGACTCTAGGAGCTCGTAATCGTCAAGATTAAACGAAGCTTCGGTCTCTGGAGCACTTTGCATGGGCCGAAAAAATATACCTGACTGCAACTGTATTAGCTGAGCTGTAGCTAGGTGAGTAGGTAGAGGTCAGCTTATCCGACAGTAGTCGATCGCGAAGTCACGCTGTGTCGTCACGTAGCGATTACGTGGCTGATAACGTGATAGGACTGGAAGTCGTAGGGTTTGAAGGTAGAGGATCGAAGGTGTGGAACACTAGCTCAGTTGACAACAAGAGTGACAACGCAAGAGACGTGTAGAGTAGAAGGCTCTGTACCACAGTGAAGTTTATTCGAAAAGAGGGTCCTTATATACCTAGAAGGGGAGCGTAGCTCTCCCACGATTGGTCTAGAGTCCAGACACCAGATGAGTCACATCTTAACATAAGTTGACAGATGGTCTAGTTTGTAGGTCGGAGGGGTTGTAAACCCGACTCCGTACTCTTGGTTTTATGTGGACTGTCTGTATCAGTCCCTTACATCTGCTGTCGGGGTTGGAACCCCGATTTCGTTGCATTTCCCAGACGTCGTGACTTGGGAGTACTGTGAGTCATCTGAGTGTGTCATGCTCTCAGACGCGTGCGAGATCTGAGCCCGACAGGCTTCAGATTCTGATCTCCAACAATATTCGATCCTGATCCAAATGTCGTATACCCCCCGTCACGAATTGAGTCCGCCTCACGGAGTTGCTCCGACCGCTTGTCGAACATTTCCTTATGTCGAGCGGAATATTACAACACCTTACACGTCCGGGCTGCGAGCGTTGTCGTTTATGTCGGGAACCTACCCCGTCGATATCGCTGTTCGTTGGATCGCTCATCGCTCCTGGCAAGCTTGAGCTCACTGGGTCGCCACGCACCGACTTCTGGGAAGTCACTTGATCAAACAGGACCGGGGAGATGAGCAAACTTTTCCGTAAGAACGCACCACGAGACGCTCTTCAACTATTTTTGGAACCTGGTGTGTAGCGTTTCTCGAGCGACGCACACAGCGACATTAAGACGCAGTAGCATCACATTCGACGCTAACATTCTCTCGTTCTCACTCGCGGTGGCGGAGCTCGGACGTAGCGATCAGATGCGTGCATACCTAGTATAGGCGACTGGCCCTACAAATGAACAGCATGCACCGCAGCGGGGGTCACAAGGGAGAAATCCGGACGGCTGCCTCGTGTGGTCAGAAAGGAGAAGAGTTTCACCGGCCGGCACCGCCATTTCGTCTCGTTTTCTTACCGGATTCCCGATGCGGCTCTGTTTTCCGAGCGAGCTTCACCAATCATTCTCTTTGAGCGAGATAACGACGCGTCGTTACTCATTTGATCTTGGTCCTTTGACGGAATCGCGAACGGCTGCAAGCTCGTGAGCTGAGGGTTGACTCACTCGCGTGGTGCTTCCAATACCAGAGTGAGTACACCACGGGCCAATCACCGCCGCGGGACTGACTAATCGTTTGTAGAGTGGGAATGAAGAGTTTTTTTTTGTGCGCTGTTTTGTGCAGTTTTGGGATGTGGTTATCTGCTGGTTTCATGTTATTTTAATTACTGATAATTTGCACTGATCACGAACTCACTCCCGTCGCCGGAAGTTAATCTAGTCTTACCTTAGTGAGGACCGGGCGATGATGAGAGAAATAAGATACATGAGACTTACACGTGGAATACAGGCCTCTTGAGAATGTCAAGTCGATGCAGGTGCCGCCGAGCGCAGTTCTCTCTCCGGTATTATTGTCGAGTTTCAGAGCGAAATGCTGTCCTAGAAATATCTCTAGTTTTGTGCGATCAACTTCGGTTGTGTTGAAATCTCCCATGATTGCCATCGGGGTCTCGAGATCTCCATTCGGATGCAGGTTCCCTCGATGACGCAATGATTTTTTGATGAAACTCTTCAAATCTTGATAGCGTATTTGTTGATGCACGTAGATTGCGACAAGAATCAACTTGCGATGGTCAGTTAGAACGACTCTTGTAATCGTGAGATCACCTGCATGAACGCGTTCCCCCAGCAGTGATTGTCGATCTAAATCAGTGGTTCTCAAAGTGGTCGACCGTCGACCCCTGGGTGTCGATGGCCGATCTCCGGTTTACAGAGGTGATGCCGGGGTGGATTTGAACATACTTCTTGGCGTCCACGTAGGTGGATCAAGGGTCGACGGTCGACCCCTTGGGGGACGGCAGTCCATTAACTTCAACGAAGTCGCCTAGGGGGTCGATGGGTCAGTGGAGTTTGAGAACCAGTGATCTAAATGCTCTGTTCCGAAGTAAGAGGGGCAACTTGTACGTTCATACACAGCGACGCCTACCGACCGATCCGAACAAGGTTTGTCTGATACATGACTGAAGCCCATCAAAACTGGGGCCGTTGAAGAAGGATGCATCCATGCTTCTGTCAAGACTAAGATATGTGCTTCGAATAAAAGGGTGTCAGTTGTAACATCTTCTACGCGAGCTTGCAGACTCTGTACGTTCATATTCACGATTATCAAGCTCGATTTTCTATCAGTTTGTACGAAGTCGCTTATCTCCGTTGCGATAGTTGGGAGGCGATGAGTCTCTAGTCGTTTATACTCGTCCTGTACCTGCTGAATCACGGGTGCAGTTGAGCTCTTGGCATGATAAAATTTCAGTTCATCGGTTCCGTTTGTTAAAACAAGGCCATCTAGACTAGTGACCATTGATAGAGCGACATAAACGAGTTGTTGTTTATGATCTTTGTGGTAGTTATGGACGATTTGATTGAAAGTCGCTTCTTGAGATTTGTGTAATGTCAGAGCACAGGCCGGCAGCAACGGGAATTGATGTCTGTTGCATCTGATTCTCGTAATAATATTGACTGAGCGCACCTCGATAGGTACCCACATCTCATTGAGGACTCCTCGTTTGCTACGGACATGCGGTCTGTATTTGAGTCGTCGGAGACGGCCTATATAATCGGTATCGAATTCTAGCCATATGCGTTTGCATGACCTAACGTTGTGTACAGTGGAACAGTCTTCAATGTAACGCGATTTCCCGATTGCACCGTTCACATCTCTACTTCCACGTTCACCGTTAGCATGTATGGATATCCTTCGGTCAATGTGATCTTGTACGGCAGATTTTCTGTATCTTGACATTTCATGCAGTGCACAATTCCTATCGCTTCTCGTCTTTCATTCTCTGTGGCGCACCCAGAATAGGAATCCGATGCAGCGTGTATAACGGTTGTTTGCGTTATTGGGATGGCGCTTTCATTATAGCATTCGACGTCCTTATTATTGAAGTACAGTCGAATAACATCATTATTAAAACTCTACACCACTACAAAGTTCGGAATCGAGACTGAATCAAGTTCTCCTCCTGCGTATCGAGTCGCTTCCCGCAACCGATTTTTGTCAGGACTGCAGAAAAATTCACATCCCTTTGACGCATGACTTTTTGTAGAGGGAAATAATCCAGGGATTGCCAAAGAATAGCTCTTCCTCCCAAGGATTGCTGTGTACAGGGGTAGCATTGACCGGCGGAAGTCGTTTTAGATCCCCACATGCGAATAAATCTAAGCCGCCCAAGTTAGTATGATATTCCCCCGTCATTCCTTGCAATCGTGAGTCTACAGAATGGAAAACATGTGAACCGCACATACTAATTCCGTCCATGATGACACATTTGACGTTTCGTATCAAATGACGGTGAGTCTGCAGTGTATCACTGGATAATGAGTTTGCTTGTTTTGATATTGTCGGACGGAACGCGGCAGGAACCGTCACACCATTGATCGCGACCGCTGTTTTGCCTGTTGTTGCTGTAGCTATGTAGGCATTGTTCATGGAATCATGCTGCTGACAGTACCGATTGTATGTTTTCATCAGAGCTTTCAACGTGAAAGTTTTCCCACTGCCCGCTGGGCCAGTTAGAAATAATTGGATGGGCTTCCGATCCGGCTCATGCAGGCGATGTATGACTTCTAAAATGAGTTCGCGCTGTTCTGGATTCGATTGACGCATTAGGGTACAGTATGCTTCTTTGCTCAGAACATTACTTCGGGGCCTAATCGCGCTCGCCGAAGCTGCACTCGCATGCGCCTCCAAATCCTCGTCATTGGGTACTGCGGTGGAATTCAAAGGAGTGATTTCCTCTCCAGAAACCGCGGTATCGCCATTATTCTCATCCATCAGGCAAATTGTGATGAGTTACCCAATCCTAGATGGTAACTGGCCAGACAGAGTGAGAGACTAAGCACACGTGGACTAGTGGTGGAACGAAGTAAAGAATATTTTATTTCCACACCTCTATATATACTACTAGCCGGCCTTCGGCCGACTACGCTGGCTGGCCCGTCCCTTGCTTTGGGAGTCTACTGCTGACAGACACACCTTGCCTAACATGCGGTGTCATCGGGACACCTTCGGGGGTGGCCACCGATTCTCGATAGGATTCTGACCTGGGATCGAGGCACTTTTCCTTCTCTTCACTGGGTCAGCATTAAGGTTTCGAGAAGTAATGCTCAGATCGGTCCCGGAATCACCCCTCCAGAGTTGGGAAGTAATGCTCAGATTGGTCTCGGAATCACCCCTCCAGAGTTGGGAAGTAATGCTCAGATTGGCCCCGGAATCACCCCTCCAGAGTTGAAAAGTAATGCTCAGATCGGTCTCGGAATCACCCCTCCAGAGTTGAAAAGTAATGCTCAGATCGGTCTCGGAATCACCCCTCCAGAGTTGGGGAGTAATGCTCAGATTGGTCTCGGAATCACCCCTCCAGAGTTGAAAAGTAATGCTCAGATCGGTCTCGGAATCACTCCTCCAGAGTTGGGAAGTAATGCTCAGATCGGCCCCGGAATCACCCCTCCAGAGTTGAAAAGTAATGCTCAGATCGGTCTCGGAATCACCCCTCCAGAGTTGGGGAGTAATGCTCAGATTGGTCTCGGAATCACCCCTCCAGAGTTGGGAAGTGATGCTCAGATCGGTCTCGGAATCACTCCTCCAGAGTTGGGAAGTAATGCTCAGATTGGTCTCGGAATCACTCCTCCAGAGTTGGGAAGTAATGCTCAGATTGGTCTCGGAATCACCCCTCCAGAGTTGAAAAGTAATGCTCAGATCGGTCTCGGAATCACCCCTCCAGAGTTGAGAACTAATGGTCAAATTGGCACCGGAATCACCCCTCCAGAGTTGGAAAGTAATGGCCAGATTGATACCGGAATCACCCCTCCAGAGTTGAAAACTAATGGTCGAATTGGCACCGGAATCATCCCTCCAGAGTTGGAAAGTAATGGCCAGATTGGTCCCGGAATCATCCCTCCAGAGTTGGAAAGTAATGGCCAGATCGGTCCCGGAATCACCCCTCCAGAGTTGGAAAGTAATGGCCAGATCGGTCTCGGAATCACCCCTCCAGAGTTGGGAAGTGATGCTCAGATCGGTCTCGGAATCACTCCTCCAGAGTTGGGAAGTAATGCTCAGATTGGTCTCGGAATCAACCCTCCAGAGTTGGGGAGTAATGCTCAGATTGGTCTCGGAATCACCCCTCCAGAGTTGAAAAGTAATGCTCAGATCGGTCTCGGAATCACCCCTCCAGAGTTGGGAAGTGATGCTCAGATCGGTCTCGGAATCACCCCTCCAGAGTTGGGAAGTAATGCTCAGATTGGTCTCGGAATCACCCCTCCAGAGTTGGGGAGTAATGCTCAGATTGGTCTCGGAATCACCCCTCCAGAGTTGAAAAGTAATGCTCAGATCGGTCTCGGAATCACCCCTCCAGAGTTGAGAACTAATGGTCAAATTGGCACCGGAATCACCCCTCCAGAGTTGGAAAGTAATGGCCAGATTGATACCGGAATCACCCCTCCAGAGTTGAAAACTAATGGCCAGATTGGTCCCGGAATCACCCCTCCAGAGTTGGAAAGTAATGGCCAGATTGGTCTCGGAATCACCCCTCCAAAGTTGGAAAGTAATGTCCAGATTGGTCTCGCAATCAGCCCTCCAGAGTTAGAAACTAAAGGCCAGATTGGTCTCGTAATCACCCCTCCAGAGTTGGAAACTAATGGCCAGATTGGTCTCGGAATCACCCCTCCAGAGTTGGGAAGTAATGGCCTTATTGGTCTCTAAATCACCCCTCCAGGAATTTTTATGATAGATGTATAGGAGAGGAGGTGGGGAAGGATATCCGATGACGATGGGATGAATCTGGCTGGCGTCATAACGGGGCGGTGCACCTTATCGTCAGAATTTGGATGCGGGTGACAGTATGGAGGGGGTCAAAGTTGGGGTAAATCGCGAGGGGGGAAGGAGGGGAGGGGGAGGGGGGGAGGGGTGGGTGGCCTATGTCCTTCCTGGTGAGTCGCCCTACATTATGCAGTTTGTTCCAAGTAGATCCGATCAATACCGGAGGAGCCTATTGAGGACAAACAAACAAACAGACAAACAAACAAACAAACAAACAAACAAACAAACAAACAAACAGACCCTGGATTTTTATATATATAGATAGATTTGGATAACGAAGACTGATCAAGAGCAGTTTTTGCTACGTCAGCTCAACACCCTCCCTTGCTCGTGATCTGCTGCTGTCTTAAGAAAGCCCGAGTTCTTTCCTGCACTTCTGGAACTTATCCGGCGTGAGACTTTTCGTTAGTATGTCTGCAGTCATCGCGGTTGTCGGGATATATCTTATTACTAGCCGGCCTTCGGCCGACTACGCTGGCTGGCCCGTCCCTTGCTTCGGGAGTCTACTGCTGACAGAAACACCTTGCCCAACATGTGGTGTCATCGGGACACCTTCGGGAGTGGCCACCGATTCTCGATAGGATTCTGATCTGGAATCGAGGCACTTTCCTCTCTCTTCACTTGGTCACCATCATGGTCTCGAGAAGTATGGTCAGATTGGTCCCGGAATCACCCCTCCAGGTTTTAAAAAGTGTGTTTAGAGATGTCTCGAGATCACCCCTCCAGACTTGGAAAGTGATAGTCAGATTGCTCTCGGGATCACCTCTCCAGACTTGGAAAAGTATGGTCAGATTGGTCCCGAGATCACTTCTCCAAACTTGGAAAGTAATGTCCAGATTGGTCTCGCAATCACCCCTCCAATGTTGGAAAGTAATGGCCAGATTGGTCCCGGAATCATCCCTCCAGAGTTGGAAAGTAATGGGCAGATTGGTCTCGGAATCACCCCTCCAGAGTTGGGAAATAATGGGCAGATTGGTCTCGGAATCACCCCTCCAAAAATGGAAAGTAATGTCCAGATTGGTCTCGCAGTCACCCCTCTAATGTTGGGAAGTAATGGCCAGATTTGTCCCGGAATCGCCCCTCCAGAGTTGGAAAGTTATGGCCAGATTGGTCCCGGAATCACCCCTCCAGAGTTGGAAAGTAATGGCCAGATTGGTCCCGGAATCACCCCTCCAGAGTTGGAAAGTAAAGTAATGGTCGGATTGGTCTCGGAATCACCCCTCCAGAGTTGGAAAGCAATGGCCGGATTGGTCTCGGAATCGCCCCTCCAGAGTTGGAAAGTAATGGCCAGATTGGTCTCAGAATCACCCCTCCAGAGTTGGAAAGTAATGGCCAGATTGGTCTCGGAATCACCCCTCCAGAGTTGGAAAGTAATGGCCAGATTGGTCTCGGAATCACCCCTCCAGAGTTGGGAAGTGATGGGCTTATTGGTCTTGGAATCACCCCTCGAGAGTTGGAAAGTAATGGCCAGATTGGTCTCGGAATCACCCCTCCAGAGTTGGAAAGTAATGGCCAGATTGGTCTCAGAATCCCCTCTCCAGAGTTGGAAAGTAATGGCCAGATTGGTACCGGAATCACCCCTCCAGAGTTGGAAACTAATGGCCAGATTGATACCGGAATCACCCCTCCAGAGTTGGAAAGTAATGGCCAGATTGGTCTCAGAATCCCCCCTCCAGAGTTGGAAAGTAATGGCCAGATTGGTACCGGAATCACCCCTCCAGAGTTGGAAACTAATGGCCAGATTGATACCGGAATCACCCCTCCAGAGTTGGAAACTAATGGCCAGATTGATACCGGAATCACCCCTCCAGAGTTGGAAACTAATGGCCAGATTGATACCGGAATCACCCCTCCAGAGTTGGAAACTAATGGCCAGATTGGTACCGGAATCACCCCTCCAGAGTTGGAAACTAATGGCCAGATTGATACCGGAATCACCCCTCCAGAGTTGGAAAGTAATGGCCAGATTGGTCTCAGAATCCCCCCTCCAGAGTTGGAAAGTAATGGCCAGATTGGTACCGGAATCACCCCTCCAGAGTTGGAAACTAATGGCCAGATTGATACCGGAATCACCCCTCCAGAGTTGGAAACTAATGGCCAGATCCGGAATCGCGAACGGCTGCAAGCTCGTGAGCTGAGGGTTGACTCACTCGCGTGGTGCTTCCAATACCAGAGTGAGTACACCACGGGCCAATCACCGCCGCGGGACTGACTAATCGTTTGTAGAGTGGGAATGAAGAGTTTTTTTTTGTGCGCTGTTTTGTGCAGTTTTGGGATGTGGTTATCTGCTGGTTTCATGTTATTTTAATTACTGATAATTTGCACTGATCACGAACTCACTCCCGTCGCCGGAAGTTAATCTAGTCTTACCTTAGTGAGGACCGGGCGATGATGAGAGAAATAAGATACATGAGACTTACACGTGGAATACAGGCCTCTTGAGAATGTCAAGTCGATGCAGGTGCCGCCGAGCGCAGTTCTCTCTCCGGTATTATTGTCGAGTTTCAGAGCGAAATGCTGTCCTAGAAATATCTCTAGTTTTGTGCGATCAACTTCGGTTGTGTTGAAATCTCCCATGATTGCCATCGGGGTCTCGAGATCTCCATTCGGATGCAGGTTCCCTCGATGACGCAATGATTTTTTGATGAAACTCTTCAAATCTTGATAGCGTATTTGTTGATGCACGTAGATTGCGACAAGAATCAACTTGCGATGGTCAGTTAGAACGACTCTTGTAATCGTGAGATCACCTGCATGAACGCGTTCCCCCAGCAGTGATTGTCGATCTAAATCAGTGGTTCTCAAAGTGGTCGACCGTCGACCCCTGGGTGTCGATGGCCGATCTCCGGTTTACAGAGGTGATGCCGGGGTGGATTTGAACATACTTCTTGGCGTCCACGTAGGTGGATCAAGGGTCGACGGTCGACCCCTTGGGGGACGGCAGTCCATTAACTTCAACGAAGTCGCCTAGGGGGTCGATGGGTCAGTGGAGTTTGAGAACCAGTGATCTAAATGCTCTGTTCCGAAGTAAGAGGGGCAACTTGTACGTTCATACACAGCGACGCCTACCGACCGATCCGAACAAGGTTTGTCTGATACATGACTGAAGCCCATCAAAACTGGGGCCGTTGAAGAAGGATGCATCCATGCTTCTGTCAAGACTAAGATATGTGCTTCGAATAAAAGGGTGTCAGTTGTAACATCTTCTACGCGAGCTTGCAGACTCTGTACGTTCATATTCACGATTATCAAGCTCGATTTTCTATCAGTTTGTACGAAGTCGCTTATCTCCGTTGCGATAGTTGGGAGGCGATGAGTCTCTAGTCGTTTATACTCGTCCTGTACCTGCTGAATCACGGGTGCAGTTGAGCTCTTGGCATGATAAAATTTCAGTTCATCGGTTCCGTTTGTTAAAACAAGGCCATCTAGACTAGTGACCATTGATAGAGCGACATAAACGAGTTGTTGTTTATGATCTTTGTGGTAGTTATGGACGATTTGATTGAAAGTCGCTTCTTGAGATTTGTGTAATGTCAGAGCACAGGCCGGCAGCAACGGGAATTGATGTCTGTTGCATCTGATTCTCGTAATAATATTGACTGAGCGCACCTCGATAGGTACCCACATCTCATTGAGGACTCCTCGTTTGCTACGGACATGCGGTCTGTATTTGAGTCGTCGGAGACGGCCTATATAATCGGTATCGAATTCTAGCCATATGCGTTTGCATGACCTAACGTTGTGTACAGTGGAACAGTCTTCAATGTAACGCGATTTCCCGATTGCACCGTTCACATCTCTACTTCCACGTTCACCGTTAGCATGTATGGATATCCTTCGGTCAATGTGATCTTGTACGGCAGATTTTCTGTATCTTGACATTTCATGCAGTGCACAATTCCTATCGCTTCTCGTCTTTCATTCTCTGTGGCGCACCCAGAATAGGAATCCGATGCAGCGTGTATAACGGTTGTTTGCGTTATTGGGATGGCGCTTTCATTATAGCATTCGACGTCCTTATTATTGAAGTACAGTCGAATAACATCATTATTAAAACTCTACACCACTACAAAGTTCGGAATCGAGACTGAATCAAGTTCTCCTCCTGCGTATCGAGTCGCTTCCCGCAACCGATTTTTGTCAGGACTGCAGAAAAATTCACATCCCTTTGACGCATGACTTTTTGTAGAGGGAAATAATCCAGGGATTGCCAAAGAATAGCTCTTCCTCCCAAGGATTGCTGTGTACAGGGGTAGCATTGACCGGCGGAAGTCGTTTTAGATCCCCACATGCGAATAAATCCAAGCCGCCCAAGTTAGTATGATATTCCCCCGTCATTCCTTGCAATCGTGAGTCTACAGAATGGAAAACATGTGAACCGCACATACTAATTCCGTCCATGATGACACATTTGACGTTTCGTATCAAATGACGGTGAGTCTGCAGTGTATCACTGGATAATGAGTTTGCTTGTTTTGATATTGTCGGACGGAACGCGGCAGGAACCGTCACACCATTGATCGCGACCGCTGTTTTGCCTGTTGTTGCTGTAGCTATGTAGGCATTGTTCATGGAATCATGCTGCTGACAGTACCGATTGTATGTTTTCATCAGAGCTTTCAACGTGAAAGTTTTCCCACTGCCCGCTGGGCCAGTTAGAAATAATTGGATGGGCTTCCGATCCGGCTCATGCAGGCGATGTATGACTTCTAAAATGAGTTCGCGCTGTTCTGGATTCGATTGACGCATTAGGGTACAGTATGCTTCTTTGCTCAGAACATTACTTCGGGGCCTAATCGCGCTCGCCGAAGCTGCACTCGCATGCGCCTCCAAATCCTCGTCATTGGGTACTGCGGTGGAATTCAAAGGAGTGATTTCCTCTCCAGAAACCGCGGTATCGCCATTATTCTCATCCATCAGGCAAATTGTGATGAGTTACCCAATCCTAGATGGTAACTGGCCAGACAGAGTGAGAGACTAAGCACACGTGGACTAGTGGTGGAACGAAGTAAAGAATATTTTATTTCCACACCTCTATATATACTACTAGCCGGCCTTCGGCCGACTACGCTGGCTGGCCCGTCCCTTGCTTTGGGAGTCTACTGCTGACAGACACACCTTGCCTAACATGCGGTGTCATCGGGACACCTTCGGGGGTGGCCACCGATTCTCGATAGGATTCTGACCTGGGATCGAGGCACTTTTCCTTCTCTTCACTGGGTCAGCATTAAGGTTTCGAGAAGTAATGCTCAGATCGGTCCCGGAATCACCCCTCCAGAGTTGGGAAGTAATGCTCAGATTGGTCTCGGAATCACCCCTCCAGAGTTGGGAAGTAATGCTCAGATTGGCCCCGGAATCACCCCTCCAGAGTTGAAAAGTAATGCTCAGATCGGTCTCGGAATCACCCCTCCAGAGTTGGGGAGTAATGCTCAGATTGGTCTCGGAATCACCCCTCCAGAGTTGAAAAGTAATGCTCAGATCGGTCTCGGAATCACTCCTCCAGAGTTGGGAAGTAATGCTCAGATTGGCCCCGGAATCACCCCTCCAGAGTTGAAAAGTAATGCTCAGATCGGTCTCGGAATCACCCCTCCAGAGTTGGGGAGTAATGCTCAGATTGGTCTCGGAATCACCCCTCCAGAGTTGAAAAGTAATGCTCAGATCGGTCTCGGAATCACCCCTCCAGAGTTGGGAAGTGATGCTCAGATCGGTCTCGGAATCACTCCTCCAGAGTTGGGAAGTAATGCTCAGATTGGTCTCGGAATCACCCCTCCAGAGTTGGGGAGTAATGCTCAGATTGGTCTCGGAATCACCCCTCCAGAGTTGAAAAGTAATGCTCAGATCGGTCTCGGAATCACCCCTCCAGAGTTGAGAACTAATGGTCAAATTGGCACCGGAATCACCCCTCCAGAGTTGGAAAGTAATGGCCAGATTGATACCGGAATCACCCCTCCAGAGTTGAAAACTAATGGTCGAATTGGCACCGGAATCATCCCTCCAGAGTTGGAAAGTAATGGCCAGATTGGTCCCGGAATCACCCCTCCAGAGTTGGAAAGTAATGGCCAGATCGGTCTCGGAATCACCCCTCCAGAGTTGGGAAGTGATGCTCAGATCGGTCTCGGAATCACTCCTCCAGAGTTGGGAAGTAATGCTCAGATTGGTCTCGGAATCAACCCTCCAGAGTTGGGGAGTAATGCTCAGATTGGTCTCGGAATCACCCCTCCAGAGTTGAAAAGTAATGCTCAGATCGGTCTCGGAATCACCCCTCCAGAGTTGGGAAGTGATGCTCAGATCGGTCTCGGAATCACTCCTCCAGAGTTGGGAAGTAATGCTCAGATTGGTCTCGGAATCACCCCTCCAGAGTTGGGGAGTAATGCTCAGATTGGTCTCGGAATCACCCCTCCAGAGTTGAAAAGTAATGCTCAGATCGGTCTCGGAATCACCCCTCCAGAGTTGAGAACTAATGGTCAAATTGGCACCGGAATCACCCCTCCAGAGTTGGAAAGTAATGGCCAGATTGATACCGGAATCACCCCTCCAGAGTTGAAAACTAATGGTCGAATTGGCACCGGAATCATCCCTCCAGAGTTGGAAAGTAATGGCCAGATTGGTCCCGGAATCACCCCTCCAGAGTTGGAAAGTAATGGCCAGATTGGTCTCGGAATCACCCCTCCAAAGTTGGAAAGTAATGTCCAGATTGGTCTCGCAATCAGCCCTCCAGAGTTAGAAACTAAAGGCCAGATTGGTCTCGTAATCACCCCTCCAGAGTTGGAAACTAATGGCCAGATTGGTCTCGGAATCACCCCTCCAGAGTTGGGAAGTAATGGCCTTATTGGTCTCTAAATCACCCCTCCAGGAATTTTTATGATAGATGTATAGGAGAGGAGGTGGGGAAGGATATCCGATGACGATGGGATGAATCTGGCTGGCGTCATAACGGGGCGGTGCACCTTATCGTCAGAATTTGGATGCGGGTGACAGTATGGAGGGGGTCAAAGTTGGGGTAAATCGCGAGGGGGGAAGGAGGGGAGGGGGAGGGGGGGAGGGGTGGGTGGCCTATGTCCTTCCTGGTGAGTCGCCCTACATTATGCAGTTTGTTCCAAGTAGATCCGATCAATACCGGAGGAGCCTATTGAGGACAAACAAACAAACAGACAAACAAACAAACAAACAAACAAACAAACAAACAAACAAACAGACCCTGGATTTTTATATATATAGATAGATTTGGATAACGAAGACTGATCAAGAGCAGTTTTTGCTACGTCAGCTCAACACCCTCCCTTGCTCGTGATCTGCTGCTGTCTTAAGAAAGCCCGAGTTCTTTCCTGCACTTCTGGAACTTATCCGGCGTGAGACTTTTCGTTAGTATGTCTGCAGTCATCGCGGTTGTCGGGATATATCTTATTACTAGCCGGCCTTCGGCCGACTACGCTGGCTGGCCCGTCCCTTGCTTCGGGAGTCTACTGCTGACAGAAACACCTTGCCCAACATGTGGTGTCATCGGGACACCTTCGGGAGTGGCCACCGATTCTCGATAGGATTCTGATCTGGAATCGAGGCACTTTCCTCTCTCTTCACTTGGTCACCATCATGGTCTCGAGAAGTATGGTCAGATTGGTCCCGGAATCACCCCTCCAGGTTTTAAAAAGTGTGTTTAGAGATGTCTCGAGATCACCCCTCCAGACTTGGAAAGTGATAGTCAGATTGCTCTCGGGATCACCTCTCCAGACTTGGAAAAGTATGGTCAGATTGGTCCCGAGATCACTTCTCCAAACTTGGAAAGTAATGTCCAGATTGGTCTCGCAATCACCCCTCCAATGTTGGAAAGTAATGGCCAGATTGGTCCCGGAATCATCCCTCCAGAGTTGGAAAGTAATGGGCAGATTGGTCTCGGAATCACCCCTCCAGAGTTGGGAAATAATGGGCAGATTGGTCTCGGAATCACCCCTCCAAAAATGGAAAGTAATGTCCAGATTGGTCTCGCAGTCACCCCTCTAATGTTGGGAAGTAATGGCCAGATTTGTCCCGGAATCACCCCTCCAGAGTTGGAAAGTTATGGCCAGATTGGTCCCGGAATCACCCCTCCAGAGTTGGAAAGTAATGGCCAGATTGGTCCCGGAATCACCCCTCCAGAGTTGGAAAGTAAAGTAATGGTCGGATTGGTCTCGGAATCACCCCTCCAGAGTTGGAAAGCAATGGCCGGATTGGTCTCGGAATCGCCCCTCCAGAGTTGGAAAGTAATGGCCAGATTGGTCTCAGAATCACCCCTCCAGAGTTGGAAAGTAATGGCCAGATTGGTCTCGGAATCACCCCTCCAGAGTTGGAAAGTAATGGCCAGATTGGTCTCGGAATCACCCCTCCAGAGTTGGGAAGTGATGGGCTTATTGGTCTTGGAATCACCCCTCGAGAGTTGGAAAGTAATGGCCAGATTGGTCTCGGAATCACCCCTCCAGAGTTGGAAAGTAATGGCCAGATTGGTCTCAGAATCCCCTCTCCAGAGTTGGAAAGTAATGGCCAGATTGGTACCGGAATCACCCCTCCAGAGTTGGAAACTAATGGCCAGATTGATACCGGAATCACCCCTCCAGAGTTGGAAAGTAATGGCCAGATTGGTCTCAGAATCCCCCCTCCAGAGTTGGAAAGTAATGGCCAGATTGGTACCGGAATCACCCCTCCAGAGTTGGAAACTAATGGCCAGATTGATACCGGAATCACCCCTCCAGAGTTGGAAACTAATGGCCAGATTGATACCGGAATCACCCCTCCAGAGTTGGAAACTAATGGCCAGATTGATACCGGAATCACCCCTCCAGAGTTGGAAACTAATGGCCAGATTGGTACCGGAATCACCCCTCCAGAGTTGGAAACTAATGGCCAGATTGATACCGGAATCACCCCTCCAGAGTTGGAAAGTAATGGCCAGATTGGTCTCAGAATCCCCCCTCCAGAGTTGGAAAGTAATGGCCAGATTGGTACCGGAATCACCCCTCCAGAGTTGGAAACTAATGGCCAGATTGATACCGGAATCACCCCTCCAGAGTTGGAAACTAATGGCCAGATTGGCACCGGAATCACCCCTCCAGAGTTGAAAACTAATGGCCAGATTGGTCTCGGAATCACCCCTCCAGAGTTGGAAACTAATGGCCAGATTGGCACCGGAATCACCCCTCCAGAGTTTGAAACTAATGGCCAGATTGGTCTCGGAATCACCCCTCCAGAGTTGGAAAGTGATGGCCAGATTGGTCTCAGAATCACCCCTCCAGAGTTTGAAACTAATGGCCAGATTGGTCTCGGAATCACCCCTCCAGAGTTGGAAAGTGATGGCCAGATTGGTCTCAGAATCACCCCTCCAGAGTTGGAAAGTGATGGCCAGATTGGTCTCAGAATCACCCCTCCAGAGTTGGAAAGTGATGGCCAGATTGGTCTCAGAATCACCCCTCCAGAGTTGGAAAGTAATGGCCAGATTGGTCTCGGAATCAACCCTCCAGAGTTGGAAAGTAATGGCCAGATTGATACCGGAATCACCCCTCCAGAGTTGGAAACTAATGGTCGGATTGGTCTCGGAATCACCCCTCCAAAGTTGGAAAGTAATGTCCAGATTGGTCTCGCAATCAGCCCTCCAGAGTTAGAAACTAAAGGCCAGATTGGTCTCGTATTTACCCCTCCAGAGTTGGAAACTAATGGCGTTATTGGTCTCGAAATCACCCCTCCAGGAATTTTTATGATAGATTTTTATGATAGATGTATAGGAGAGGAGGTGGGGAAGGATATCCGATGACGATGGGATGAGTCTGGCTGGCGTCATAACGGGGCGGTGCACCTTATCGTCAGAATTTGGATGCGGGTGACAGTATGGAGGGGGTCAAAGTTGGGGTAAATCGCGAGGGGGGAGGAGGGGAGGGGGAAGGAGTGGGTGGCCTATGTCCTTCCCGGTGAGTCGCCCTACATTATGCAGTTTGTTCCAAGTCGATCCGATCAATACCGGAGGAGCCTATTGAGGACAAACAAACAAACAGACAAACAAACAAACAAACAAACAGACCCTGGATTTTTATATATATAGACTACAGAACCGCTCGAAACCATCTCCCGGATGTAATGATGTCGCAAATCTATGTGTTTCGTTCTTTTGTGTTGGGCATCATTGTCGCTGAGCAGTACGGCACCTTGATTATCGCAATAAAATATCATTGGACGGTCGACAGTCACGCAGGGTAGCTCATCGAAATTCGACAACCATTTTATCTCCTGACAAGCCGCCGAACAAGCCATGTACTCAGCTTCCGTGGTTGACAGCGCTACCGTCGGCTGTTTCTTGCTGTTCCAAGAGATGCTTGCCCCCGCCGCGATGAAAACGTATCCTGTGGTCGATTTCCTGCAATCAACGCAACCGCCCCAGTCTGCGTCGGAGAACCCTTTCATAGGACTCGTCTTGTTCCCGTCGAACTTCAGTTTTAGATCTACGGTGCCTTTCAAATAACGCATGATACGCTTGACCGCCGCCCAGTGGGCCTCACTTGGATCGGCGCAGAACTGACTGACCACGCTTACCGCATGACATATGTCGGGACGCGTTACTTGGGAAATGTGTATCAAGCATCCCACGGCCTCGCGGTAGGGAGCGTCAGTTTTCGGTTCTTGGTCACCTCTCTTGGCAAGCTTTGCGCCTGCTTCCAGAGGCGTTGACGTGGGTTTCGCATCAGAAAGCCCGAATCTCTTCAAAACTCCAAGGATGTTCTCCTTCTGATCCAAGAGAATGGTCCTGATCTCAGGATGCATAGTGATTCGGATACCAAGGCAGTACTGGGCTGGCCCGAGATCTTTCATCGGGAATACTTTTTGAAGACAATCCACCAGCTTAGTCTTCAATTCTTGGTCATTAGTGAAAATCAGAAAATCGTCGACATAGATTGTCAACACCATTACACTACTGCCCTGAGTAAAGTAGTAGCAACACCTGTCCGACTTGAGCTCAGTCAGAGCGAGCGTTTTCAAAGTTTTGTTCAGCGTCTCGAACCAAACACGACCCGCTTGCTTCAAGCCGTATAGAGATCTTTTCAGGAGGCAGACCTTCTCTTCCACTTTGAACAGCTCGGGCTGCTCCATGAAAATCTCCTCGGATCCTAGCTTCCCGTGGAGGTAGGCAGTTTCAACGTCTAGCTGATGAACTGACCAACCTTTCTGTGCCGCGGTGGCGAATAGGAATCGAAGGGTCGTGATCTTGACCACTGGGGAATACGTTTCGTCATAGTCCACTCCCTTCGTCTGGAAACAACCACGACCTACCAATCTTGCTTTGTACTTCGTTACACGTCCGTCTTTGTCCCGTTTGAGCTGGAATACCCATTTCGAAGTTATTACCCTCCGCCCAGGAGGTCGATCTACGAGGACCCACGTCCCGTTCTTCGCGTGCGCGCTCATCTCAGACTCCATGGCTGATTTCCATTGCTCTGAATCCGATCTGGACATTGCTTCCGCAACAGTCAATGGGCAGTCCACGTCTGTCGTAGAACTCGGCCCACACGCGCATGCAAAATCCTCCATCCAGGCTGGTTTGCGTCGCTCACGCTCTGGGTATCGATTCTCAGCTGCGGTCCGAACATCGTTTCGTTCACCTCCGGTTTCTTGGTTTACGGTAGCTTCTTCGGTTTCTGAGCTTACGGAGACCCCTCTGTGCTCTGGGCCTGAGTCTGCCTGAGTTGCGCTGCCAGATGAACCTGCCTCGAAGAAACCAATCTCGCCTTCGTCACAGCTTTCCGGCTTCTCCATCCTTTCCGACGCTCTTGCATGTTCGTCGAACGTAACGTCTCGGCTTCGAACTATCTTTGTCATATCCTCGAACGGGACCAAGCGGTAGGCTTTCGAAATGTCACAATAACCAATGAAGATATACTCTTTGGCTTTGTAATCCCACTTCCGTCGTTGCTGTTTCGGGACCTGAGCGTATGCTAAGCATCCGAACACACGTAAGAAACTCAAATCCGGCTTCCTTCCCGTCCATGCCTCTACTGGGGTCTGGTCTCGCAACTTTGAGGTTGGAATGAGGTTCTTCAGCCTACAAGCTGTCTTGACCGCTTCCGCCCAGAAAACTGACTTGAGTCTCGAGTTCGCCAACATCGCTCTCGCTTTCTCCGTGAGTGTACGCTGTGCCCGTTCCGCCACCCCATTCTGAGCTGGCGAAAACGGAACACTCATCTCGTGCCGAATGCCTCTTTCTCGCAAGTACGTCGCCATACGACCGTTCACGTACTCGGTACCGTTGTCACTTCGAATCGTTTTCAGTTTGCTACCTGAGTTGCGCTCAGCAAACATGATGAAGTTCTTGAAATGTTCGAAAACCTCACTCTTGGCCTTCATGAAGTACACAAAAGTCATCTTTGTTTTATCATCAACGAAAGTCAAGAAGTAGCGGCAACCACTAACGCTCGGCACATTCATCGGTCCGCACACATCGCTGTGCACCAGCTCTAGCTTCTCTTTCGACTGCGACTCTGAGCGATGGAATGGTGCTCTACTCTTCTTCCCTTCGGCGCAAGCACCGCACACAGGCAAAGTCTTCGGAACTTGGAACGATGCTCCTTTGACCAGACCTTGCGGCAGTTTCTTCATGCTTTCGTAATTCAGATGACCTAATCTCTTGTGCCAGAGTTCGAAATTCGCTTCAACCGAGGGAATCGCCAAGGCGCTCACAGTACAACTTTTCAGTCTGTACAACCCATTGACATCGCTTGCCTCCGCACACAGCTGACCTTTCCTGTCCCGAATCTCGCATCTTCCATTACAGAAAACAGTCGTGAAACCCTTTCGACTGAGTTGTTTCACAGAAACAAGGTTGACACTCAAATCGGGAACGAAAATAACATCTGTCAAGCGGGTGAGGTACCACCTGCCTTGGACGCGAAATTTCAGTAGAACATCGCCGACACCTTTCGCTTCGAGAACCTCACCATTGGCTGTGGCGACTGACTTTTTCGGACCGTCGGTGGTAAAGTTGACGAAGAGTTCCTTGTTTCTCGTCATGTGCACGCTGGCTCCGGAGTCCACGAACCAATCGTCTGACTCACCAGCGAAACAACACAACACCCTTTCGATGTCCTGGCTCCTCACCTCGGCGACATTTCCGCGCTCTCCACCTCGCTCTACTCTCACTTGACAATCTTTCGCCATATGCCCAAATCTCTGGCACCGTCTGCACGTACCTCGGAACCTCTGACCGAATTTACCGCGATTTCCGCTACCGTTCCTGTACATGGATTGATTGTGAGTCACTCCGGCACCTCTTTGTATCTGGCGACCTGCCAATGCCGACTCCTGCTTCTGCAGTTCTTGACGCGTGGCCTCAGCCAACAGCCTTTCTTTCACCATCTCGGTCGTGACCTCTTCACCAATACCTGAGATGCTCTGAATCAGAGGATTGAACTCCTCGGGTAGCTTCATCAGAATCAGCCCTGCCAACAAGCGATCTTTAACATCGCCGTCAATGGCCCTGAGCTTTTGCGCTGCGCTGATCTTCCTGTTGAGGTACTCTTCCATTCCTTCACAGTCACTGAACCGAACACTCGTCAGTTCATCTAGCAAAGCTACTTCTCTGTAAAGACCCCTCGGCTGGTACATTTTTTCAAGTTCATCCCAGATTTCCTTTCCGGTCTTCTTATCCCGTATTGATGAGAACAGATTGCTCATGATACCTGACACGATGGCTCCTTTCGCCCTTTCCCCTGACGCTCGTTTGCCCTTGTGCCTTCAACGAAATCCCACAGATCGCAATTGAACAAATGCGCCTCCGTGGCGAACTTCCAGTCAAGGTAGTTGCATGCTCCTTTCAATTTCTCGAACGAACTTGGCACTGCAACGTTCTGTACGACTCCTGCGCCAGGCGACGCCACGGTCTCGACCTGTGACATGTCCACCGTTCTCCTCACGTGAGCTTCTTCTGGATCGTCCTCGAAAACTACTTCTTGGTAATCACCTTCTTTCCCCTTCGGGTGTCCTGGGCCCATAACCTGATGAGTTACCCAATCCTAGATGGTAACTGGCCAGACAGAGTGAGAGACTAAGCACACGTGGACTAGTGGTGGAACGAAGTAAAGAATATTTTATTTCCACACCTCTATATATACTATTTGGATAACGAAGACTGATCAAGAGCAGTTTTTGCTACGTCAGCTCAACAAATTGCCTCGATTTCACATGAAACCGCGGCGATATCAATATCTGCTCCGAATTCTTCTCTCTTCTCGAGGACCTCGTTTTCCTTGTTCTCGTACTCCTGGAGGAACTTATCGCAATCTATGACGTCAACCAGCTCGTTACGGAATGGAACGTGCAAAGTCACCATTTCCCGCTTGTGATCTCGTGTTTCATTCTGTTTATAGTTGCAATACCTCATAATTTTGCAAAGTGTGCGGCGCTTGTAAGTGCTCGGTTCAGTCTCATCATCTCCGGCGCTCCCCTGTTCTTGCACGTTCCACTCATCATTCTTTGTTTTTTTTGTCGGCCCGTACCACGCCGCAAATTGAGATTGAGTGACATGGTCCAAAGAGGCGTGACGTTCTTCATACTTCTGAATTATCGACTTGGTCCAGATGTCGACGCTGTCGCTGGCTAAATTCTCTCTTGTCAGGGTTGATTTTAGCTTACGAGCCTTTTATCATTCATGGGGGCGCATAGTGGGGATCATGATCGTGGCCCGTGAAGCCCAACTCATGGGTTGGCGTAACAGATACCAAGATGCTTCCTGTGCCGACATTTCAACGCTGTCGAGAATTCTGAGCCCCCCTTTGGCCATGAGCTGAGATTGATCAAACTCTGGGTTCGCTTCGTGGATTTTTGTGAGTTCCCGGTGTAAGTAGCTGATGCCTCGATTCGATTTGTTGACATAATCGATGACGTAAGCAGCACAGGAGTGCGGATCGAGTATGATATGCGAATCCATGTTCGAATTAAGCACAGATGCCATCCATGGATTGAATGTATTGATGAAAGTCTGCGTCATGTCCCTCTTGAACAGCAATATCGGCCGCTTCGAAGTTGATCGGATCAGATTCAAATACTGATCATTATCACAGTTGATATCGCTCAGGTACGCCTCGATGGAGTCGTACGCTTTTGTTTCTAGTTTATCACGCGCGTTTTTCACTTTGTTCCTGAGAAGCTCTCCTCTGGTCTTCTTTGCTCAATGGCAAGAGTCGTACTCTCGTACGCAACATGGGCCAACACGGTATTTTGAAGCGGCACTGCTGCTCACCTCTTTTGGTACAGGTGAAAGTGTGTGCATGAGTTTGATTCTTTATCTTTGCTGGGTCTGTCAGGTCATTGTGATCAACACTGCATAAATCATTGATCAATTGCTCTGTGCGCGGCATATTTTCTGACAAATCCTCAGCAGGAGAATCCTCCATCCAAAGTAGTATATGGCTGTGGGCTCTCCCCCTTTGCTGGAACTCGATTCTTGAGAAGAAGTCTATAACACGATGCTTTCCGAAAGGGTTGTGAGCCTTCTTCGAGCTCAGAATCGTCATGATGACGTGCACCAGCTCATGGAAATAGATAGAGCAGGTGACCGGGTCTTCCGCCACCAAATATGCTCGTTGATAGCGTTTCAGCTTCTCAAAAATTTGATTCTCCGCAATATCACTACCAAGATTTCTATATTCATTCGACAGACGGTGTAAGATGCGGAGCAAATGTGGCCAATTCGTTTCGTTTGCACTGAGGGTGCAGAACGCGGTGGGTTTGCCGAGTCGTCGAATCATAGCGAATAAATCGTTCTTCCGGGTGGCCCAGTATTGGACTGAGTTGGGAATGGTTTTCAAGAATGCCTTATTGGTGTCTATCAAGCGCTCGACGAATTCTCGGCTCTCGATCATGTCACGAGCTATATTTTCTGTGGTCCGCAAGCATCGATACATGTTTTGTATGCCGTCACGCACTCGGAAGCGGAGTATTTTCATAGCCATATAAAGAACATGCTGCGGCGTTGCTCCGCGGCGATCACTCCTACTGTGAAGTATGGGAAGCTCTAGTAGAAGGGCGGGGCCGAGATGTTTGTCCTGCGTGCACCTTTGGATGGGAAAGCGATTATTTCGGGGAGTGTTACCGTAGATTAAGGGGGGTGTAACGAGAAAAATCGAAAAAAAAATGCATTTTCTGTTCATGGCATGGGGAGATAGAGGAAGCATCCCTCTACCATCCACCACAAACCGGGCCTCGATATCGGTCGTAGTTTTTGAGATATCCGTTTTGTCGAAATATTTTCAATGTTGGTCAATGACGAACCCCAAGGTCCAAACGACCCAACCTCTGAGATCGAATCTATCAGATTGGATATCCCTTCTCTCAAACTGGAAACACAAGAATCTCTTGCCGAGAGCATCCCAACGTTTGAAATCCCCGCGGAAACAAATTCTCGGAATGCATTCATTACGTAGACACAGCTGGTTCCAGCGGTTCCAGACCGCGTTGTGTCTGCGCGCCAAGATCCAACTCACGAGGAATGGAAACCGACCGATCTCGAGAAGACTCAAGCTCCGAGACTCACACGGCTCTCAGGACGACAAAAAGGCGAAGGAGAGTTTCTAGGCCACTGAGAAGGAGGTTTCACGGAAACCGGTACGTCACCGGGCTCCAAAGACCCCGTGCGCACAGATTGCCTGTTCCACTGGGCGACAACGCAGATCCAGAGACGAGTGATTACGACTCCAACAGTCAGCAAGAACTGACAGAAATTTGGACAGGATATCGCCTCTTCGACTGTGAGTTACTGTGCGCATCCATCGCCAGTTTTTGCCGATGCACGTGTGGCGGCGTCGATAAACTCAATGAAGAAGCCGTTCATGGCCTTTGCTCGGAGTACAGCCTAAATTGTGAAACCTGTGGCAAGAGCGAGCGGATGAAGAGTTCGTCAACAGTCGACGCGAAGCACGGCTCTTACGATGTGAATACGCGATCAGTAGTTGCGATTCGATCGCTCGGGATGGGCCAGCGCGCCCTGGAGAAATTCTGCGCTCACATGGAACTTCCGCCTCCTAGACGAGCTCCCACGTATCAGCGAGAATTGGAGCACTTGCACGCCGCCGTGGTGAACCAAGCTGAGAAGAGCATGCTAAGAACATCCGAAGAAGAAGCCAGGATGTCCAGCGGGAAAGACGTTGCCGTAAGTGGAGATGGTTCCTGGCGAAAACGTGGCCACGACTCGACGAACGGGTTGTGCTCAGTGATCGGAGTGAAGAGTAATAAAGTGATAGATTTTCACGTTTCGCCCAAGGTGGGTGATTGCTCAATCGTGGCAGCTTTCCGGAGCTAGAATTTGGTCACTTAGAGCAGCTGAAGGAATGCAGTTATATTAAGTCGCCGAGTTTCTGTTCCCCATCTAGTTCTGCCATGGTTGCTCGTCATTCAAGGGTACTCGCGACTCAGCAGGGTACGATCACAGGTGGGAACACCACAAAGAGGAATGCCAGAGGAATCACTGGGGGCCCAGTTCGTCAATGGAAGCCAAAGGGATCGTCAAGCTTTTCACCAGATCAGAAAGTTCTCGCAAGTTGCGTTACGTTGTCCACTGCGGGGATCAAGATTCAAGTACCATGAAAGCAATAACGTAGCAAGATCCGTACCCGGGTGTCGTTGTTGAAAAAAAAGAGTGTGTGTGTCATGTTCAGAAAAAAATGGGCCGCAATTTACGGAGTCTGAGAGACAAGATGAGGACGACAAGGCTTGATGATGGCAAGCCGTTGAATGGTAAAGGTCGACTCAACGACAAGGCGATACACACGATCCAAAATTATTACGGCAGAGCAATCAGAGTAAACTCCGGATCCGTATCAGGAATGCGTCGTGCCATCTGGGCGATTTACTTTCATATCCAAGCCGAGGCTGCGGAGGATCATGAGCATTGTCCCTCAGGTCCTACGAGCTGGTGCAAATTCAAGAAAGCCGTGCATGCGAATCAAGCAGATAAATTTGTTCACCCTCCCCCTCGCATTGCGCCCGCATGTATGAGAGCCTGTAAGCCTATTTTCGAGAATCTTTCGGACGAAAAACTGCTGAAGCGATGTGTTGGTGCATACACGCAAAATAATAACATAAGTTTTCACAGTCGCGTGTGGGAATACGCCCCAAAGATCGACCATGTAGGTAGACGTATCATTGAGATCGCAGCCTCCTCGGCTGTACTGGACTTCAATGACGGGCAAGCTGCCAAGAGAGGGCTTCATGCCGCGTTATGTCTGAAAGTAGGGAAGAACCTTCGTCGGTGGGTCCGAGAAATCGGTAGGAGAAGCCAGGCTCAAGCCGAGGTGCGATTCAGTAACCAAGGGTAAACTTCTCCTTGGAGTTCGCAAGGAGAGGAGTCCCAAGTCTGCGAAGATGATTTTCATTGTGCTGGAGGATTCTTAAACCCAAGACGTAACTTATAACCCGGTATCGTGTACACTGTTGTGCTGTGATTAAAACATGAGCATCGTAAGACGCCCGCCCAGATTGTCGCTCTCAATTTTTCGTTCCGCCCGAGTCCACTGTGTCTCCGATTTCTCCTCGACAGGTTCTTCGATTTTGATGCGGTCTGTTTAATCTGGTAGCTAATGCACGTGGCTCGCGAATGAATTGGCATCATTGAGATTAGAGCGCCTCTTGGCGGGGAAGCCCACTGATGGCGAGGAAAAGAACAGTTTCTGGCTCCCTTGAACTCGGATTCTGAAATGTTTCCCCGGCTCCGATTTCAGCTATATACCGCTAGTTCAGCCTAAGGAGGACTCCTTTGGCTATATTTGAGAGAAAAAAAGAAGTCTCTAGCTTGTTCTGGTGGCTCGGAATCATGTCCAGACCACGACACTCTAGGAACCCTCGGTTCGATGGTGGTTGACTTTGGAGCGCGATATCTCGGAATCGATTTTTGACCCATTTCGCTCCACTCCGTCCCTGATTCCTCCTCGCCAGGTGCATCGATTTTGATTCTGTTTTTTTCTATTTGTAGCCGAGGGATTCCGCAAGCGAATGAACTAGAACGGTTTTATTCGGAGCACACGTTCCCGATTGAGTCGTCGAGAACGGCAAGCGACGATTTTCATTTTTTCGAATTCCCATTCAGAAATTCTTCCTGTGCTTGGATCTCCATAATCCCAGTTCAATCGCAAGATCCCTTCGTAATCTACATGCGAAAAAAAAAATTACGACCCTAGCTCATGCTGGTGAGGAGTAATCAAGGACAAAGGGCGAAATCGATAGGTTCCTCGTGCGAATAGCGACAACTAAGTTGCGCCGCCATCTTTTTTTTCGTGGATAGCTTGAACCTCCCTCTACTCAGAACTCATTTCATATAATCTCTGGCTGCTCTCAAAGCAAAGATATAGCCCGAGAAAGAAGACCCACATTTTCTCGTTACACCCCCCTTAAGGACGCTTGATGCTCGCTCTTTAGGGCTCTACGCACTTCTCGTCTTTATTTTGGCGGCGCGCAGCGGCGCCGCGGTGGAGAGAACCGGGAACGAGATGACGTTCGGGTGGTTAGGTATCACTTGCCCGACTCTTAGATGCCCGACTCTTAGATGCCTGACTCTCAGATGCCCGTCTCTCAGATGCCCGACTCTTAGATGCCTGACTCTCAGATGCCCGACTCTCAGATGCCCGACTCTCGCTCTCACCCACTCCGATCGCGTCGGAGAACGAGCCTTCTATGATTCGGGCCTCTCACATTCGGTAGAGGTCAAACTTGGTGAACGTCATTCTTGCATGCGCTCGGAGGTGGACTCCAGCTTCATCTGGCCAGAGAGTCGGTTTCCTGAGGAACTCATGGAGTTCGAGCGAATGCTGCGGTGTCGAGATTCCTGATTCGAGTCCGGTTACCTCGAACTGTGGGAACAAATGCTGGGAATCTGTGATGATATTCGGCTCTCGGACTGACCTCCGAAGTCCCCCGCAGAGTGCCCCCCTCCAGTGGCCCTGGGAATATGATACATTACATCCGAAAATTGGGGATCACGACCTTTCGGCGCCGGACATTTCGGCCCTAAGACAATTCGGCTCCCAGACTTTCCGGCCCCAAGACAATTCGGCTCCCAGACTTTCCGGCCCCAAGACATCTCGGCTCCGAGACTTTTCGGCCCCAAGACATCTCGGCCCCAACACTTCCGGGTTCTAGCATGCCGCCCCCGGGCATTACGGCAGCTAACGGTGGCGGTCATCGGGTGCATGAGACTGTGCATGGTGCTCATGTGTATCGAGATTCGCAGCTGAGCTGTAAACGGGACATATTGTTGCACGGTGAATTCTTTGATGGAAAAGGGTATCAACATGTTTTTCACAGCAGCCTCGGAGCGCCTACCAGTGCACTCTCGCCCACAGCTTGCCTCCGGGTCTTTCTGGCACCATCGTACCCCTATCGGGTTCGGCCAATCTTTCTTGTTTGTTCGCTTGGAGGAAGGTGTCATCTTCACCCAGAATGGATTTGGAAAGAAACTTGATGACCTCCGATTTCGAGGTTGTTCTCAACAAAAACGAGATTCAATCTTCCATCTCTGCCTCAGTTTTATTCTCCGGAATACTGGTGGCGGCTGCAAGAGCAATCTGAGCGATTGCCATCGTGTCCGACTCGAAACCAGGTCGCTCTTCGCCTCTTACCTTCGCCCAACTCTGGAATCTCGCGCGCATGCAGTCCTGCATAGCTCAGCATTAGACATGAATTTCCGAGACTCGGAACTCGGAAATTATTTTTTGACTCGGAAAGGGAGATCCATCATCAACGGACGTTTTCAACCCACCAAAATCATCCAAGAAATGGTTTCCGACTTGGGCATGAGAAACGGAGTATCTATAGGAGGATATGAAGCGGTGCTCCGCCATTGGCTCCGTTGAGACGCTTTTCACTCATTCGCTTGTATGAGTGAGATTTTTTTTGTGATGCTGAGCTCGAAGAAGTGGATTTCCAGTTGAGCCGATCTCTTCAGACTGGAGGCAGTTTTGTCAACATGTTGTCGAAATGGTGACATGAGAAGTGTGGGAGGTATTGAGTTTCTCGAGCGCGCACATCACGACAATCGTCGGATGGCGAGGCGAGCTCATAAGCTCAACGGAACCATCATTCAGAGCCCACAGTGGAAGCGTGAAGAACCCCGTGAGATGTCGAGTCAAAGGCGTCGTAAGTATTTCGAATCTTCGATTCTGATTTTGTTCCATTTGGAAACCCACAGAGCCGTAGAGAAGTCCGGGCCGTAAGGTCCGGGGCCGAAATATCATGTATCGGAAAATTGATATATGTACAGAAACATCCTTGGAAGAGTGTGATAGCACAAAGCTGAGCGGCCGGCCCTCCCAATGAAACCCGAAAGAGCAGCTAAAATCTAGATTCCGTCATCATCAACGCGTCGAGAGCGAAAACTCTCGAAAATCTTATGAGTTTCATTCGTCAATCTCACTGAACTGGGAGCACATTGGATTGATGTGCAGATGTTGATCTCCCTCGAGGCCTTCGAGAGTGAGGATGAAAAGCGCTCGAAGCCGCCAATCGAGTTGGAAACAGTCCGTTCCGCGGTTGCATGATTGGTTTTCTCCACAGCTTACTCGGTGGTATTGTGCCATTGAGTGCTGATGACAAAGTGGATGGTGACATCTATAGTTTCGTCGATGGGTGTCGGAAGGTCCGCTTCTTGTACCTCTTCACGCAGCCTTGGAACTCCGCGCGCTGATCTGTGTACAGCGAAATGTTGGCTGCTACAAGCATCCAACAGGAAAACATATTGGGGTCCCTCATTTTCCCTACTGCCAGTCTGTGCCCATCCAGCGCTCATGGTTGCTCTGGGAGAACCTCTATCGATGGAGATATCCGGATACGTTGGATCGCGCTCTGTAACGGACTGCGCACACGTTCAAGCTCGTCCCCTTAGGCTCCGCCTCAGAATCGTTGCGAGCGACCGTTTTGGTTCCGTCTCATTCAAAAAGTTGAGAAAATCCGTTTACTTCTCATCCGTAATCGCCAGTTCAGGCAGTCAAGATGGTAAATCGCAGCCCGACACATGAATGATGGAGGTGGAAACTTTGAAGTCATCAAAGGGGAAGACCCTGTACCGCGTGAACACTTTCCTGTACGAAGTGGAAAAATCCGAAGCTGAAAAACTTTGCTGTCGCTGCGTTCGAAAGAGATGGGAAAACTGTAGAGCCCGAGCCCACCTCCAACAGGTATGAACCATAATCCAGCCTCCGATGAGAAACGAAAACTCGAATTCGCCCTCATCCCGTAAACGCGGAGCCTCTAAGATGGAGTTGTATAATGTCATGCGAGTTCAGAAAGAATCCCTTATATGCGGAATTATCTGATACACGCGTCCCCTTGGGAGCCGCTCCGATTGTACTCCATAAAGAAGGAGTTTACTCCCAACTAAAACCCCATAGACCATGAGAGATTGTTTACCAAGATGCGAAACATCAGGCCAGTCTGCATTCATTGAAACTGGAACTGATCCCTTGGCATTGGAGTACATTCCGAGAAACAAGTTTCCCACTACCGCTTGGCTGCTTACTCAGTTCCATTTAACTTCAAAGGAACCCGAAAACGGTGTCGTCAAGCTCTCCGGAGAACAAAATCACGGACCTGAAGATTCACGCTCAATACAGCTGAGGGCGACAACAGCTTTGAAAGATGCAGTGTTAGCACGACCAGACAGAGGAGTGAGAGAGGTTTACTCCGAAGTCCTCGTATCAACCGTTGCAGATCTACGGAACACCTTCAGCGGAGGAGCGATAGGGGTTGCCGTCCCAACGTTCGACAGCATCCGCCCAAGTTTACATCGTCACCGCGCGCAACTGAGACCCATCTTACCCGATTCGCGGGCAGAAATACTCCTGGAAGGTCCATGGACGAAAACATCGGACGGTCGTGAGTTCCTAGTCATAAATGACGGCGCTGAGAACCGAATACTAGGATTCACGACGAGAGAGATGACGGTCGCTCTCTGTGGAGCTCCTATGGTCTTCATGGATGGCACATTCGGAGTCGTTCCTCAACAGTTCGTTCAACTCTATTCGCTGCATGCTTTCTACCGAGGCCAAATGATTCCATTAGCGTTCTTCCTCCTCCCCGATAAGACAAGCGACCTATGTGCGTATGCTGTCTCTTCTCAAAGATTACGCGATGTCGATTGGCCAGGTCTTCAATCCCAAGGATTCCAGACTGATTTCGAGGTAACAGCTTTGAGCGCGATCCGAACCGTCTTCCCCACCGCTGAAACTAAGGGATGCTTCTTCCATTTCGGCCAATGCCTCTGGCGGAAATGGCAGGAAGTGGGTCTCAGTCAGAGTGCTTTCGCTGAAGACGATGACGTAAAACGCGTGCTCCGATCCGTGAAGAGCTTGGCTCTCACGCCATTGAACTTAATCGACGACGGCTGACTGATCATTAACGCGGAATGCCCTGGCCAAACTCATGCTGCATATGGAGCTTTAGAAACGTTCAAGGAGTATTTCATACGAACCTGGCTGGAAAACCCCGAAACGTATCCTCGAAATTTATGGAATCATTATCGAAACTTCGGACCTCGCACCACGAACCATCTGGAGGGATGGCACCACGCTCTAAATGTCCTCATCCGAAAGAAGCATGTCGATATTTATGAAATGATAAAGAGACTTCAGCAACAGGAGGAGAAATATAATGTCGTCATGCTCCAGCTCCGCATGGGACAGGCTCCACCTCGCAAATGTCCGAAGTACGAGCGTATCAATCGAAATATAATGAGGCTAGTAGATCAGTTCGAAATCAATATTATCACCCTCGCCGATTACATCTTCACAGTGGGGCACAATATGTATTTGAGGCCCAAAAGTTTCTCCGATCGAGCTCAATGATATCTACATGAATGAAAGAAAGAGCTGTTTGTCCGTATAATCGATACGTCTCGGAGCGTTTTCCATTCTTCCGGGAGCCAAGAATTACGGATGTTAACAAGACTCCCCGAATTCATGCAGTATCTGGGTTATCCGATTTGATCAACGCCATCACCGAACGATAGAAGCTTCGCTCACCCTCGCTCTGTCACGGGTGAAGAGTAGGGGAGCGCAACTTTCGGACATCCAAGAGACGGGCATCTGAGAGTCGGGCATCTAAGAGACGGGCATCTAAGAATCGGGCATCTAAGAGACGGGCATCTAAGAGACGGGCATCTAAGAGACGGGCATCTAAGAGTCGGGAATCTGAGAAGGTACCGTTCGGGTTCCCCTAGCTAGCTAGCATCACAATTCTTCGTTTCTCGGCTGAACCTCTCAGCCAGCCCTCAGAAGTGTCCTGGGATCACCTTTCGGTATAGCTTCAGTAACACTCCCTATCGCCTCGCAAATCCCATTGCGGGCGGTGGGCTTGGGTCTTAATATGGTTCAGATTTAATTCTAATACAAATTAAATCCTCATTTTACCACATAAGAAATTTTTGTTGTCGGCCGGGGATCGAACCCGCGATTGCTAGCATCACAATTGGCCTCGCGGGACATTAGTGTTTTGGAATATTTGACACTCCCGGCCCAAAACGGAACGTTTTCACAACAATTTTACGACGGTTGAGCAGGGAGATGCTTGAAATCAGTTGAGCAGAAGGAAGAAACTGCGAGGGAAAACAGTTTACAATCATTGAAACCAAATTCGAGAACAAATCGTCTTTTCCGCCGAGCACGCAGACTCAGGCGTCGGGCAGAGATGCTGTTTGGATACTGCGTTCGTTGACGGTGGAAGAAACCTCGAGCGGATATAAGAGCAGGGCTGCGCGTCTCGGAGTGTTCCCGTTGGCAAATTTGACGGTATAGACCCGGACCTCTCCATCGCGTCCGCGATGACTGTCGACAATGCGCACGAGATCCCATCTGATCCGTGGGCGGTTGTCTTCTCGAAGAGGCGGCCGGGGCGCCCTTCGTCGACGCGGCCGACCGGAGCAGCAACAAATACTCTCGAGACCATCGAGCACACAAGCTGCGAAAGTAGTTCGTCCGGGCGGCAAGTCCTCGCTGAAGCTGGCGGGCAGTTGAAATTTCGTCACTGTGGAGCTGATCAACAGGAGCCAGTTGCGCTACTGGAGTGAAATTCGGCCCACCGCGTAAAAAATGAGCGGGGATGAGAGGTTCGGCCGCGTCCGGCTCCGCGGAAACATACGTGATCGGGCGATTGTTGATGACGGCTGCAAGCTCGCACAATATTGTTCGGAACTCTTCGTATCCGACCAAGCCACGACCCAGACTTTTGCTCAAACAAGTTTTTAGGACGCCGACAAGGCGCTCCCAGAAGCCGCCGTGGTGGGCAGCCCTCGGGCAGATGAAGGTCCACTGGATCGCTCGGGCGCTCAGGGTTTCCTTAACCTCTGGGTCATTGACAGAGTTGAACAGTCTTTCAAAGTCTGTGGCTGCCTTCGAAAAACTTCGGGCGTTGTCCGATACCAGGTGGGTGCAGGCCGGATACGCTGCAAGGAAACGTCGGAGCGCGAGAAGCGTCTGCGGACCTGTCAGGGACGGCACAGACTCCAAATGGACGGCTCTTGTCGCTGAGCAGGTAAAGAGTGCGACGTAGGTCTCCTGCGGGGTGTCGCGGTGGCGGGTGAGGAAAGGACCGCAGAAGTCCACAACGGCAGCGGCGAACGGCGCTCGCAGCTCAGTCCTGAAGTCGGGGATCTGTCCCTCGACCTGGGTTGCGTGTGATCCCTGACGACGGCGACAGGTGACACACTTGCGGAGCACAGATTTCACGATTTGTTGGGCTCTCGTTATCCAAAACTTCCTTCTGAGATGCGAGAGGATTGTGTTGGTTCCAAAGTGTGCGTTGATTCGGTGCACGCCGGTAACAAGTAGACGGGCGAATCTGGATTCGCCTGGAACGACCATCGGATTTTTCTCGTCTAATGTGAGGAACGCACCCACCGTGAGTCTGGTTCGGGCCCTCAGGACATCGTTTTCGTCGATAAAGAGCCGAAACGAGTTAAGCTTAGACGGTGAGGAGACCCGCCGTCCAGGCCGGATGTCGGCGATCTCCTGACGAAGAACTGTCGCTGGCACTCCCGGACCACTCGGGCCTCCGCGGCTCGATAGAGGTCAGCGAGCGCCGGCAGCCGCCGTCGCCGAGTCATGTGGATGAACCGCAACACGTACGCCATTGTTCTGATCGCCCGGCTGGCGGTACTGTGGCTCTCGAGATCGATCAACGGGGGCAGGACGACAGCGGGCGCCACAACCCGCGGAGCTTCGTCGCTTACTCGCTCGAAGGAGGAGCCTTCAGCCTTGGGTTGCGAAATCGGCTGTTCCGCAGGAGGCTATCTGAGCCACGACGGGCCGAAGCACCAATCGGTACTCGTGAACAGTGTCTCGGCAGACACACCGCGCGTGGCCAGATCGCTCACGTTCCTGCTTCCCTGAACATGGAACCATTCCGTCGGGCTGGAGTGACTCTGGATTTCCAGGACCCGATTGCTCACAAACGGTCTCCAAGCACCCGGCCGCTCCGATGTCGCCCAGTGATAGGCGGTCCTAGAGTCGGTGTAGTAACGAACACTGGAGAACTCGAGACCGAGCCGATCGCTGAGAAACCGTCTCAAACGAAAAGAAATGAGCGCGGCCAGCAGCTCCAGTTTCGGTAAGGTTGTCGGGTCACGTGGGGCCACCCGGGACTTGCACATCGCCAGGGCGATCTCGCTTGTGCCATGTGCATACCGGTGTTCGGTGAGCTGTTCAACACAAAAAAAAAAACATCCCCGAGTGTTTCTCTGGGTCCGCTCGCTGTGGGTCTGCTCGCACCGCTCCGCTCGCCCGCTGTCTTTCCGCTTGCCCGGGACCTCACCCACTCAATCCCCGGCACTGCTGTGGGCCTGCTCGCTATGGGTCTGCTCGCCATTACTTTCCAACTCTAGAGGGGTGATTCCGAGACCAATCTGGCCATTACTTTCCAACTCTGGAGGGGTGATCCCGAGACCAATCTGGCCATTACTTTCCAACTCTGGAGGGGTGATTCCGAGACCAATCTGGCCATTACTTTCCAACTCTGGAGGGGTGATTCCGGGACCTATCTGGCCATAACTTTCCAACTCTGGAGGGGTAAATCTGGGACCAATCTGGCCATTACTTTCCAACTTTGGCGGGGTAAATCTGGGACCAATCTGGCCATTACTTTCCAACTCTGGAGGGGTGATTCCGAGACCAATCTGGCCATTACTTTCCAACTCTGGAGGGGTGATTCCGGGACCTATCTGGCCATAACTTTCCAACTCTGGAGGGGTAAATCTGGGACCAATCTGGCCATTACTTTCCAACTTTGGCGGGGTAAATCTGGGACCAATCTGGCCATTACTTTCCAACTCTGGAGGGGTGATTCCGAGACCAATCTGGCCATTACTTTCCAACTCTGGAGGGGGGATTTCGAGACCAATCTGGCCATTACTTTTCAACTCTGGAGGGGTGATTCCGAGACCAATCTGGCCATTACTTTCCAACTCTGGAGGGGTGATTCCGGGACCTATCTGGCCATAACTTTCCAACTCTGGAGGGGTAAATCTGGGACCAATCTGGCCATTACTTTCCAACTCTGGAGGGGTGATTCCGAGACCAATCTGGCCATTACTTTCCAACTCTGGAGGGGTGATTCCGAGACCAATCTGGCCATTAGTTTCCAACTCTGGAGGGGTGATTCCGAGACCAAGCTGGCCATTACTTTCCAACTCTGGAGGGGTGATCCCGAGACCAATCTGGCCATTACTTTCCAACTCTGGAGGGGTGATTCCGGGACCTATCTGGCCATAACTTTCCAACTCTGGAGGGGTGATTCCGGGACCAATCTGGCCATTAGTTTCCAACTCTGGAGGGGTGATTCCGAGACCAAGCTGGCCATTACTTTCCAACCCTGGAGGGGTGATCCCGAGACCAATCTGGCCATTACTTTCCAACTCTGGAGGGGTGATTCCGGGACCTATCTGGCCATAACTTTCCAACTCTGGAGGGCTGATTCCGAGACCAATCTGGCCATTAGTTTCCAACTCTGGAGGGGTGATTCCGAGACCAATCTGGCCATTAGTTTCCAACTCTGGAGGGGTGATTCCGGGACCTATCTGGCCATAACTTTCCAACTCTGGAGGGGTAAATCTGGGACCAATCTGGCCATTACTTTCCAACTCTGGCGGGGTAAACCTGGGACCAATCTGGCCATTACTTTCCAACTCTGGAGGGGTGATTCCGAGACCAATCTGGCCATTACTTTCCAACCCTAGAGGGGTGATTCCGAGACCAATCTGGCCATTACTTTCCAACTCTGGAGGGGTGATTCCGGGACCAATCTGGCCATAACTTTCCAACTCTGGAGGGGTAAATCTGGGACCAATCTGGTCATTACTTTCCAACTCTGGAGGGGTAAATCTGGGACCAATCCGGTCATTACTTTCCAACTCTGGAGGGGTAAATCTGGGACCAATCTGGTCATTACTTCCAACTCAGGAGGAGTGATTCCAAGACCAATCTGGCCATTACTTTCAAATTCTGGAGGGGTAAATCTGGGACCAATCTGGTCATTACTTCCCAACTCTGGAGGGGTAAATCTGGGACCAATCTGGTCATTACTTTCCAACTCAGGAGGGACGATTCCAAGACCAGTCTGGCCATTACTTTCAAATTCTGGAGGGGTAAATCTGGGACCAATCAGACCATTACTTTCCAACTCTGGAGGGGTTATCCCAAGACCAATCTGGCCATTACTTTCCAACTCTGGAGGGGTGATTCCAAGACCAATCTGGCCATTACTTTCCAACTCTGGAGGGGTTATCCCAAGACCAATCTGGCCATTACTTTCCAACTCTGGAGGGGTGATTCCGGGACCTATCTTTTTTTTTTTTTTTTGGGCCAGGGAGAAAAATGCGTGATGCAGACCATGCCACAGCTCCAGCACGATACTGTGGGAGTCGCAAACCCACTAAAAACCTGGTGATTACCGAACCCCCGCTTTCGGGCGGAGGTGCCGCTCTCACGGACGGAACTGGGTTAGCATTACTTCGAACTCATGAGAGCGGGAGTCGTTCTCTCTCCCCTTCACTCCTCCCGTTCCTCTACTGCTGGCAAGCTATGTGCGTGTTTGAGTGGTGTTGTATGTGGTGAACGTGTACCGTTGTCGTGTGCCGTGGTTTGCAGTGAACGTCTCTGCCATTGTCCGTTTTGTGCTGATGTCTAGCTGCCAGTGTCCCTCTAATCGCTATTCTCACTCGTCCGAAGAAAGCCAATCCCCATTGCTCCACTTGTCTCGTGAGAGACCGTCAGCTCTCTCGCGGGCTCAGAGGCCCTCTCTTGCGAGCGGACCTCTTCCCCCGCTTCTGCCCTCTGACGTCTTCCACTCCTCCCTCCCCCTCAGCCCGAACTCCACCATCTCCCTCACGCCAGTCCCCTGAAAACCTTGAATTCCCTCCCGTCTGATGTCTCCAAGGGCGTCGCAGTGATCCAGGGTCTGTTTGTTTGTTTGTTTGTCCTCAATAGGCTCCTCCGGTATTGCTGGGATCGACTTGGAACAAACTGCATAGTGTAGGGCGGCTCACCGGGAAGGACACAGACCACGCCCCCCATCCCCCCGAAAGTTTGTGTCCTTCATTCCAGAATCGCTCTCGAGCGGGAATTCCTTTTTCTTGCAAGAAAGCAGCAGCACCTGCTTCCGTAGTGGGTAAATTGAGGATTGAATTTGACACGATGCACACGGTTCGCAGGAGGAAAACGAAAGCAATTAACTACGCAGTTTATTCCCTGAATCCATGTTTGAATGGCCAAGTGAGATTGATCAATATGAACAACGGACGGTGTTGATAGCTTCCGGCCTGCGCTGGTTATTATCGGAGTGGTTCGGAACAGGATAGTGGTCCCTAGTATGGGATGGATCCCTTGTATAGTCCATAGCATGGTGGAGGATTGTGGTCCCAGGAATACCGAACCTCACCCAACCCTAATTTACAAAAACGCCCAATATACAAAAGCGTGCTGTTCGCCTCATTGGTGATGAGACCCTGTCCTCCTCCCTCGAAACCTTGTCCTTCCGACGCAAGGTCGCCGACCTCTGTCTATTCTACCGATACTTCCATGGAAGATGCTGAACTGAAATCTCTGCTCTCGTTCCTTCCCTTTCGGCCCCCGTCCGTGTGTCCGGACGTACTGCCAAACAACACCCCTGTTCTGTCCAACTATTCACCAATCGTTCTGCCTCAGTTCGACTATACCTTCTTCCCTCGCACATTTCGCCTTTGGAATGCCCTCCCCTCTCAAGCCCTCCCTCCAACCTACAATCCCAAACTCTTTCGAACTTCTATCCTCTCGCCATCTTCCAGATAATGAGCCATAGGTTTTTTCAGTGGGTATTATCCAAACGAGCCCCACACTCCAGTTGAATTTTCCATTCTTCTACGTCGTGCGTAAATGCATTTTTTTTCTCTATGGCTCTCCCATCTTCTCCCATTCTCCTTTTTTCTTTCGCACTCGCAGTTCCTTTTGTGAACCATAGGGTATTCCCTTTGTGAGCTGCTCAACACAAAAAAAAAAATCCCCGAGGGTTCCTCTGGGTCCGCTCGCATCGCTCCGCTCGCTCGCTGTCTTTCCGCTTGCCTGGGACCTCACCCACTCAATCCCCGGCACTGATGTGGGCCTGCTCGCTCGCCAGGAACCTATCCCAACCTCACCCAATCCCCCGCATTTCTCCGGGTCCGCTCGCTGGCGATGCGCTTGCCAGGGACCGCACCTATACAATCCCCGGCACTGCTCCGGGTCTGCTCGCATCGCTTCGCTCGCTCGCTAGGAACCTAACCTAACCCAACCCAATCTCCCGCACTTCTCCGGGTCCGCTGGAATCGTTCCGCTCCCTCGCCTATCGCGACGATGGCGGAGTGTCTCGTGTCTCGCCTCACGGCAGCGGACCGCTTTCGTCTGCTGCGGCCAGTATCAACTCGCCAGCCGCCTAACTCAAAATAGCCGTTAGATGTAAACCATAGTAGATATGCGCATGCGCCACCGAGAGCGGAGCAGATAGAACCCGCTAATAAAGCGCGAAGCGCCATTGTCTAAACTGCGATGACTTGTGCGAATGAACGGGGGTCGACCGACAAACCGGGTGCATTGAACGAGGCAATCCTAACACCTTCGAAGGTGTTCGGAAAGGTGGAAGTTCGGCAAATCTCCAATCAAGGGTCACATGGCGCGAACGAAATCGTTCTCCTCTGAACGTCTTTTTCTACCAATGACAGAAGACATAACGGCGGCTACGATTGACTAAGGCGTGCCATGGGCGAAGCCTTAACCATCACGGATCCGGGTTACCTCTTATCGAATTTTCACAATGGAGGGGTTATTTGATTCACAAAATCGATTCATGAGGCTGAACCATAGTCTGAGGAGACAAAGAGGTGAACGGGCCCATGAAACGTGACGCCAACAAGAAAACTGCCATTTTTGTCGTCGATCCTTGGAGTTGCTCGGATCCTGAAACAATGTCAGCCATTTGGATGAACCGTGAAGAATAAATGGGTGAGTTCAATCCATGTTACCAGGTTGCTGAAGCGAGCATATTCAACCCCTCTGTGAATCGACGTAAGTTGTGTAACGTAGGGTTCGGGAATTCAAGTGCAATTGATGTATCACTCTGATCTGATGGCGAACCATTTGACAGCGAAAGGGAAGTGAAACTCATGGTCCCCCTCTTATGATCCTCAGTTTGAACACTTGCACCAGAAATGATATCGTGATCTCGCGGAAACATTCTGCTTTACGCTCGACAGCTTCTTAATAATGAGAAACAGTGAGTCTAATAGTACCGTCAGTGACGGACGGCTCCTCATTCCCTAGAAGACGAACTGACAACTCGAAACCGGAATTCTGCTGTCCGTTACCTTCCAAAACGGAACACCCCCAGTTATTCCAGATGGCTCTCTTCTCGACAACGGGAGGACAAAGGGCAACATTCGACCTGCAGCTTGGGGACGACCCGCTGAAATCAGAAGAACATGTGTCTATGGGAAGTTGGGAAGACCATTCGCCAAGTTTTCCCAGTGAGCAACGTCTCAACGAGAAGATGAGCAAGCTTCAAGAGTTGTCAATGTCTGGAAGATTTCCGTGCTCGAGGAGAGCGAACTCTCTAGCAATAAAACCAGCGATCTTGCCATGCTTCGACAGTTTCACCATGTGACTGAATCCAGCATTTTGAAGTTAGACGAGCCCGTCGTTCCACGAAATTATTAGGAGTCCCCGCGCTCAGCCTCGAAACTGAGGAAGGGGACACGGCAGCGTCTGAGAAGCTAGGTGAGAAAAGCCCTGACTTCCTCGTGTTCTCCGTGTTCGATGTTTTCGAGCTACACCTCTAGCACTGTACCAGGGAACCACACCAACTGTTACTTCATCTAACCACGGGAGCAGTCGTGCCGACGTTAGAGCTCCCGGGGCGGATTCAAAAGTGCATTGTCAACATTCAAGCGAGAGTCGAAAAATGTTTCAAGCTCAACACAGTCTCTGTCTTCCTTTCTCCCTGTACTCAGGCTAGAGGAAAAATATTTACATTGAGCGTGAATCATTTTAGAAACGTCGACGTCACGGAAGCGTCACAACTCAACCACTCGACCACCTCAATAATCAGAGACGCCCGTGGAGCAACGACTCAGCGAGAAGGTGAGCAAGCCCTGCTATCTGTTGTAAGGAACTATCCGCGCCTGGGAATACTCCAGAGCACTGGTTCCCAACTGGGAGTCCGCGAATCCTGGAGGGTACGTCCCTCTTCCCTAAAGGGTCCTCGATGCGATCAAATGCTGCCCGATGAATCGAACTCTCGCCGAACTCTTCCACCTCCTGATGTTTTACTCGTGAATCAGGATTCCACCGGTTTCTAGCATCCCCCCGTTATTTTTCTCTCGCGCTTCACTTTTCTCGTCGCGTAATTGTGCGGGTGAGCGCGCCTAGAGCAGTCTTTCGAGATCGAAATACATGGTCTCTCCGTATTGAATTGGAGCGCGCTCCGAGGAACGAGTGTTCCCGTTCCAACGGTGGGATTTGCATGAGAATTTAAAAAAAACGGCATAATGGTGGCTCTCCTTCTCTTCGCGTCATGCGTCGGAAAGTGTGTGTTCTATGTTACTCAAGGGAGACCGACAGCAGGGAAGAGCCATCCTCATATGCAAATCTCATTCGTTGAGCACCCTAACGTTCTCTTCATCGTCATCTCCAGCAGCAATCGCCGTCCTCAGAGATTGTGAGTTCTTCTACTCTGAGTTCGTGCACGCGAGTTGTCACCAGAGAGTAAATTATCGACACTGTATTGTTCTTATTTCATTGACGATGCACTCCCAATGACAATAGGCATCTGGTATCCAGATGGGAAATTTAGAGTATGACTATGCGAGAAGGGTACTCTGGGAAATTTAGAGTATGACTATGCGAGAAGGGTCCTCTGGGACCGCGGGTCCGCGAGTCCGCGGAGCCCCGAGGGGATCCGTCGACTTGAAAAGGTTGTGAATCCCCGCATGTCCATGCGTGTGACCTTCGGCACTATACACGCAGCGAACCACAAACACTTCAACCATGAGCCCATCCAACCATGTGGTGAAGTCGTCGCCACGTTGATGATCCGCAGTCAGAACTCCGGAGTACACTTCCGAGGTTCAAGCTGGAGTCCGCGGCAGCACGATGACTCCCCTTCTTCTGAAATTTTCCGAAAGTAACGTTCAAGAGAAACAAACACGTCTGCAGTTTCGTTATCCAGATGGGAAGTGGAAAAATCAACGTGACGGCGCAGGACAATCTTGCGAGACGGAGCTTCGAACAGGTTCGTGTCGGACAGTGCTGCGAAATCACGATGCACCGCTTGATAAAGAACAGTCCAACGTATAATGGCACGGGCCATCCCGATGAAATGACATTGACAGAGGTACGTCAACTTACAAATCACAAGACTCATACCGCGAAATAACTTTCGATTCTGCGACAACAATAATGGCAAACGCCCCTTGAATTTCGTTAAGGGGGCAGAAAAGGTGACTCCGGGATCAATCTGAACATACTTTTCCGAGTCTGGGGGGTGTGATTCCGGGACGAATCTGAGCATATATTTTCAAGTCTGGAGGGGGGAGTGATTCCCGGACCAATCTGAGCATACTTCTCTGTGTCTTGGGAAGTGATTCCGGGTTCGAGTCCACAACATCTACATCCGATCACTTTCGGGTGGATTCGAGTTCCTATCTCAATGATGATTCAAAAGAGGCCCGTCGGATACATGAAATCTGGCACGAAAACTGAGACTTTATTCAAGGGCACTCGATGCTTTTGAATTTCGCGTCGGTCTCGGGACTTATTTCATACGTCGCATTTTCATCGCGTGGCATCAGTTCCACTGTTTCATCTGATAGGACCGGAATTCGAAGGGTTTTGCGGTTCATTAATCGGTTCCCTGTACACATGTTCCCTTGCATTTCAGGCGTTCTGGCCACGCCAAAGCCACTAGTGGCTATGGGTGGGACTCAAGGCGAATTGGTCTTCGTCGACTTCAATGTATGATGATGATGGTGATAATAAATGAATCGAGGCGGATTAGTTGGAACACATACTCCTAGTAATCGGATCGGGTCGGGAAGGCTTTTTGTCTGGTTTCTATGGAGTATTATGGCGATAACAGTCATTCTGATCGAGCTCGCTGCCCAAAGGCCCCGAACAAGCGTCAAGGATGAAGATTGAAAATCTGTCAGAAGGGGGCAGGAACGCCCCCTCTTCTTCCGGAATTTTCGTCTGTATTGTGCCTCGGGTGTGGTGCGTTTGGGCAGCTGAAACTGGTCAGGTGGACTCTCCCCAGTGTGGGCAGTCGGGGAAAAATTGCAATAGAACCGGATATCTGCGGATCACAATCCGCCCTGTTACGGCCTTCCAACCAGCTAGTACTGAAAGTGACATCCTGCGAATGAAGTGTGGGCAATCTTTTCTTATAGGCCTCGATCCTGTCTATCCGAAGCTGCCGCCTCGACTCAATACGACTTTCGCTTCTGGGTGACGATGGATGAAATAACCTTAGTTTCAGCGAAAATCGCGACAAATAATTCCGAGCGCGAATCGCGCACCGCGCGGCGTCTCAAAACTCGCGCACCACGAACTCGGCAGAGTTGGAACCTGTCAGCAGTCGAGTTTTCCTGAGAAGACGATGACTTCGACTCCGCCTCGGACACCACGCTCTCGTTTCCCGAAAGAAGCCCGGACTCGCGGGATTGACAACAGGAAGGCAGGACAGGGCTGATCGATTTGCTCGATTGGTCAGAAATCTGACGGAAGTTCATTGTGCCATGGCTCCCATATTCTCTTGAGCTCTCATGACATCACATGAACTCGGACACGAAACTGGATCGACCCGAACGGATGTCTAGCATATTTCCTCCCGACGTCTCCATTCAGATCGCACATGAAACGACCCCGTCACAGCGTTTCAATGGAACCGCCGAGCGAAGAAGCTCTCCAAATGAGTCCGCCGACCACAAAGGCGGAACCATGAACATTTCGCGAATGGGGAATCAGCAGTGGCAACTTTACCAACTGGAGAACCTACGATAGAAAATATGCCGATTGCTGAGCTCCGAGTACCAGCAACAGCAACCTCAGAAGAACCAGGAACTTCGCGGGAGCCGGGATTCCCAAGCTGTGGGGAATCGCGGCTAAAGATGAACATGTACTCAGCCTCGGTGCCCAGCTCGCAACACCAGCGACGTATCATCTGAAGAAAAAGGTTCCTCGAGGTTTCCTTATCCCCTCGGGCTCGATTTTTGAAAACTTGAAATGCTCGATTCTCGGAGAGTCAGTTGAGCTCGGTGCCGATAAGAAAACCGTTGTGAAGCTCTTCTCAAGGACCATCGAACGTCGGAGGCAGCGGGTCCCTGAGACCTCTCTTCCGGTTGGGGGAAAATTGAAAACTCATTGGTTCACCCGAAAGGAAGAAAGCTGACTGACCACTTGCCTGATTCCATGAACCGTCTAGAGGCCGCGTTCCCGAAAGAACCCCAGATGGAGGAAAATCGGGAAGCGTCTGAAGCTCTGTCGAAATGTGCCTGGACGAGCACCAAGGGATACGCCCTTGCGGCTTTCATCCCAAGCGGCCCCTCGGTTTTGAAAAACGTCACAATGACGTCAGAAGTCGATAATGAGAGTCCATCACGTCCCAGTGTGTACAATATATCCTGTCCAAAGGACTTGAGGGCCTCCAGACGAAAGAGTTAATATCCAAGAGCTCGGCAAGGCATTGAAACTAGGCTCGGCTCATTTAGATTCTGTTCATAAGAAACATTTTACCAACATCCGCCTCATGTGACTGAACGAATAGTGATGTGTTCCAGTTCCTAGTTGACCCGACTGTCTGACGCGATTCATCGACCGACCACTGCTTCAGAATGTTGAGGAGCAGTGGTCGGAGGGCCGTCGTCGTCGCCGATTGCAGCGATGCCATGAATGCGTAATCTATGTATCCAGAAATTATATGTGTCAGAGACGGAGTCCGATATGTGTGAATCGAGTCGACGGGTAGAGAGCGCTGGCAGTAGTTAAACCGCTTGGAGGGAAAAGGGATGGATCGAGGAAGAGAGATACACAGTAAAGCGTCGCAGGTATAGAGAAGGAGGTGTGTGTAGCGGAGTCGAATGCAGAGAATGAGGGCGGAGCGCTGTCGGCACGGTTGTGACTCAACGGTGGGGGCAGTGCTAGCGTGAATTCCATGAGAATAACGAATGTGTCGGAAAGAGGCTCCCCACGGGTTCGCAGAGGGTGGTGAGCGACCACTGTGAAGCAATAGGGAGACTTGCTGCTAGACACGTGGTGTCGCAGAAGACCTCTTATCTTAATCGCGTCCGCGGACGCAATTCAGGCGAAATTGGTGGCACGGGTAGCTTTTTCTACGGGCGACGGGTCAAGCAGCGCCGAAAAAATGCAAGAAAAAGAGTTGTGGACTGATAACGCTAAAGAGGTCGGTTCGCGCATAAGCAGTGGTCATACACGCCAATGCGTTGCCAAATGTGGTAGAAAGCTGTTTGTCGGAGGCGGGGTGGGTAGGGAAACCGGCTCGTTGGCACGTGTGGCATAAACCTACGCCTTGGGTGCCACGCTGAGCTAGCAATCGCGGGTTCGATCCCCGGACAACAAAAGGGTCTGGGGGTTTCGTGTCCAAAGTCACGGATTTTGATGATATTTACGGAGGATGATCCTTAGGTCGAGCTGAGCTCTCAGCGCTATATTCAGCCCTCGCGGACTTCTCGTTGTCTTGAAACAAAGATGACGAAAATGCCAAAAAAACCTAAAAACTGATAATTCCTACCATTGATGCTATTGCGACGAGCTTTTTTTTTTCTGGGAAAGCTCTCGACGAGGGCGCTCATCTGACGTAGTTCAGATCGAAATTCAGACGGCGTATTCCATGACTTAGTGCTCGGAAGTAGCCTTTCCCTGTGGTCGCGCCACCCTGTGATATGTCTCAAAATGTAGCTCTTTGGCCCCCCCCTGCACACACCGGAAGTTATCACCGAGATCGGATGTGGTCCTTCATACTTAAATCGGTTAAAAGTAACATGGACCACACTCGTAAGCTCTCGTGGAATTCTCGGAGACTCTCGTGGACCACTCCTGAATGGTCGCCTGGACACTCGTGGATACTCTCCGACCTCGAATCACTACCAAGACCCTAAAAAGTATGTTCAGAATCGATCCCAGAATCACTTCAATAGCCCTCAAAAGTCATGGTACTAGATCGACACCTAGGAATCACCTCCATCGACCCTCAAAGTATAGTGGTCAGATCGACCCTAGGAATCAACCTCCATAGACCCCTCAAAAGTATGGTCAGATCGACCCTAGGAATCACCTCCATAGACCCTCAAAAGTATGGTCAGATCGACCTAGGAATCACCTCTATGGACCCTCAAAAGTATGGTCAGATCGACCTAGGAATCACTCCATAGACCCTCAAAAGTATGGTTCAGGCATCGACCTAGGAATCACCTCCATAGACCCTCAAAAGTATGGTCAGATCGACCTAGGAATCACCTCCATAGCCCCTCAAAAGTAATGGTCAGATCGACCTAGGAATCACCTCCAATAGACCCTCAAAAGTCTATGGTCAGATCGACCTAGGAACCCTCCATAGACCCTCAATAAGTATGGTCAGATCGACCCTAGGAATCAACCTCCATAGACCCTCAAAAGTATGGTCAGATCGACCTAGGAATCACCTCCATAGACCCCTCAAAAGTATGGTCAGATCGACCCTAGGATATCACCTCCATAGACCCTCAAAAGTAATGGTCAGATCGACCTAGGAATCACCCCTCCATAGACCATCTCAAAAGTATGGTCAGATCGACCCTAGGAATCACCTCCATAGACCCTCAAAAGTATGGTCAGATCGACCTAGGAATCACATCCATAGACCCTCAAAAGTTATGGTCAGATCGACCTAGGAATCACCTCCATAGACCCTCAAAGTATGGTCAGATCGACCTAGGAATCACCTCCATAGACCCTCAAAAGTATGGTCAGATCGACCTAGGTAATCACCTCCATAGACCTCCAAAAGTCTATGGTCAGATCGAACCTAGGAACTCACCTCCATAGACCCTCAAAAGTATGGTCAGATCGACCTAGGAATCACCTCCATAGACCCTCAAAGTATGGTCAGATCGACTGGAACACCTCCATAGACCCTCAAAGTATGGTCATATCGACCTGGGAATCACCTCCTAGACCCTCAAAAGATGGTCAGATCGACCTATGATCACCTCCATAGACCCTCAAAAGTGGGAAGTAAAAAGTAAACGATAACGAAGGGTGATATCGCTGAAGACTTTATCCATCGATCAGACAGAAAGTCACAGTTTTCTGTGTTTCAACGGGAAGTTTCTGTTGAGCAACGATTTGAATCGGAAGAGGGAATCGGGAGGAACCTTGTGAGCGGCAAAATCGGTCGTTACACAACGGTCCCAGAAGCTCGAGGGCGCCTTCAGAGGATTCTACGCGGCTGCACCTACGGGTGATTGACCCAACTTTTCGGACCCACCGTGTCCACATACTTCAGTACGAGGAGACCTTCAGCATTATCCGTATAGGGACAGCACAGAGATTCCGCACCATATCAGAACACATCGAGGTTATCCGAGGTTGAATCTCGGAGATGGGTCTGCCGACACCTTCGCAGGTGCGATCAAGGCGAGAAAGAGGGCGATGAAGAAGAGATGAAGCGCACAGACATGGAAACGATGACGAAGAGGTCGAAGAGAGAGCGGAAAACGTCATAGAGGCAAACCCGAACGCTGTTGGGCTCCAGGCTTCAGTAGCAGACTAACAAGGATAAGATACAGAAGTCTACTTGCCCAATCCAGTTGCCCCCGGAAGCAACTCTCAGGTAGAAGCCCCATATCGGAGAACGAATCAGGAGTAGCAAGAAGCGCAAAGACCCTTCTTTTACAGATGAGGAAGAGTGCGATAAGAGGGCAAAAACCTGCGATTTGGGAGAAAAAATTGTGGAAAAATAAACAGTATAATCAAGAAGAAAATCGACGAATTATACGAGAACGAAGTCCATAACACCGCGAAAGTAGTCAGAAGATCACCCAAGAACTCATCAGGGGAGTGGCGAGGCTTGAGAGAGAGTCAGAGACCTCATCAAAGAGTGTGACGATCCCGATACAAGCTGAGACGAAACCCTGTGAGATATGTGCGAAACGCGATGCGGAACAAAGGGTGCCTCAGAGCGGAAGACAAGATTGAGCAGAAGAAGCTGATAAATAAAGAGAGAGATCTCAAATCTGGAAACCCTGGAAGGAATGGTACACCTTGCCGAGAAGAATGGCCCAAGCAAACCTTCGAGAAGGCAACCAAAGCAACGCTGGAATTGTCGGTAACCGCGGCTGCCGTGTACTCATCTCACAGCGGCGATGATCAGGATCAGAGAACGACGAACATCATGAGCAGCTGTCACGCTTCTTCCCCGCGGTCAGGAAATCCACAGCCTCGAGGACGGTGAGGTCGCTTCTATACAACTGCACTGCTGTCGCCTGCGCTCCTAAGAGCAGGTGCCTCACAAGTCGCTAAAGAAGAGAACCCTCATCGTGGGAAAGATCAAGAGCGCCGCTACACCGATAGACATCGCAGAAATACTTCAGAAAGTGGCAGAGCGGTGAAATGAGCTGTCATAAAATCGAAGAAAAGGTTCTGATAAGATACCGTGTAACTCCGACCAACGTATATGGGAAACTCGCGGAGGCATGTTGGATCGTCAATGGCACTGAAGGTGGAGCAGAGCTCTCGCTCAAGTCACTCCGAGACCCTGCCAAAAGGTCAGCGACAAGAGACAAACAGACGGCAAGACCTCGCGACGAAACGAAGGATCAATCCTCGTCGGAACAGGAGAGAAAAGCTTTGCCGATGTCCTCAGAAACCTTCGCAGCAATATCGACACGGAGACGTCCAGATCTTGGAGTCGACGTCCGAGGGTGCGCCAAACAGGAGAAGGTGTCATGATCCAGATTCGGGAAAAGAAAATGGAGGACAGAGAGACTAGCCAAATACATCTCTGATGAGCTCAAACTGAGCGCGAAAACGCGGGGCCCCCAACAAACTCCACCATCTTTGTGTGTCGCTATGGACATGGTCACCTGACGAGTTGGAGATCGATAAAGAACTCAGAAACGCATTAGGAAGGCAGCAGGGAATGATACATTCGAGTGAACAGATAAGGGAAACGAAATCAGGGGAAAGAACAGCCCTGGTCCGACTATCCAAATCCCGACCGCTGACAAAGGATGCTTAAAATAGGAAAGATCAAGATCGGGATGGCAAATCTGAGCGTAAAAGAATGGTACGATGTTCCTACTGCTACAGGTGTCAGGGATGTGGCCACAAATCCAACACTTGCATCAGTAAAGAAACAACAGAGAGGAAGTGCTACCGATGCGTAACGGCAACGGCCACATCGGCAAGAATTGTAATATGCAGCGGAAGCTTTCTGTACAAGCTGTGAAGCAAGCGGACATTCGGCATACTCATCACTGTGCCGAAATATCGGCTGATCATCCAGACGATGCGAGACCGGTCGCGAAGCAGTGGACAGCGCAACTGAGAATGTCGAGAACCGCGGACCAGCAATCGGAAAACCCCAGGAGCCGAGACGCATGAGAAGTTCATAGGAAATCAGAACAAAGGAGTCTGAAGGATGGATCACAATGCCAGAACGGGAAGAGGGTCCCATCAGGAAACCTACAATAAACATGAAGATAGTACAGATCAACCTCAACCGATCTAGAGCAGCACACGCTCCTCCTGGAAGACAGAGTCAACAATGGAATATATCAGCGTATGTAGACTGAGCGAAGTTGATAGAAAATATATCTACCAGAACAATTCGGAAGAGACCAAGGATGGATTTCTGAAGAATCAGGGGATTATGCCATATGGACACCCGTAACTGTAAGGAAAGTATCAAGGAACGGAAGATAGCTGGTGAGTATCACCGAGGTGGCCCTCGCCGAGAGCAACACACGCCTCCTCAGCTGTTATTTCTCACCGAACCGGAATACAGAAGAATTTATTGAATACATCGAAGCACTAGAAAACGTCGTTGAAGGAACGAGCGGACAGGTTATCCTCGCGGGAGACTTCAATGCGGCAATCAACGGCCTGGGGAAGTGCTCGCAAAACACAGCCAGGGGCAATGCCCTGGAGGAGCTACTGGCAAGACACGGATTGTATATACTCAATGACAGCAAGACCCCCCACATTCGAAGAGGTACCACAGGAGACCTTCATCGACATCACTGCCAGCACGAATCCGTCTGGGATCTCAGGATGGACGGTCAATGATGAATTCGAGCTCGCTCAGCGACCATCTGTATGTGGAGATGGAAGCTGTAGGAGAAGAACAACAAATACCAGAAAGACAGACCGGCTGGATTGCAAGACGACTCGACCAGGAGATCCTCGCGCAAAGCATAGATGAGGAATGCAAGAGACTTAAAGATCTCAATATGAATGTAATGACCTGTTATTCTGAAGATCCTACGCAATGCCTGTCAGGCAGCATCCTCGAGAACCTCACCCCAGCTTGGCCGAAAAAGGGCCAGCGTACTGGTGGACGCGAGAATCGCGGAGCAGAGAAAACTTGCCTCTCAGCACGAAGTAAACTACGTGCGATCGAGAAGAACAATACACATGAATCCCAAAGCAACGCAGCAGTCCTTGACAAGATACTCGCTGGAAAAAAAGAAAGTACATGAAGACTATCTTGGACGCAAAACGCGCGAGCTGGAGGGATCTCCTTGAGAATCTCAGACCAGGATGTGTGGGGTCTTCCATACAAGATCATCCGAGATAAGGTTGGCCGACACAGGCGACAATTATCCTCCGAAACAATTGACAAGGCAGTCTCGGACCTCTTTCCCAGAGGGCACCGATTTCGAGAGAGAAAACTTATCCATCAATGAAGAAGATATCCCCGAGGTAACCAATAAAAGAGTTATAGACGCTGCCGATCGAATCGCGCTCCGCAAAACACCAGGACCCGATGGCATCCCAGCAGAAGCTCTCAAGATACTCATGAAGAGATTGGCCATCCATCTTCGGAAAAGCCGCAAACGCGGATCATACAGAGTGGAATCTTCCCACCCCAATGGCGAACTGCAAGGCTCGTACTGATCCCGAAACCTGGGGACACCGAACTCCTACAGACCCATATGCCTGCTGGACACAACCGCCAAGGCAGTGGAGAGCATCATAAACAGGAGACTACAAGATGAGCTTGAAGAGGACGGGGCGTCCTCTCCGAAAACCAGTTTGGCTTTTCGAAGAGGAAGATCCACCCTGTCTGCCCTGGAAAGGGTTACACAAATAGTTGATGCCGAGAAGCAGCGCTCACGGAAGCTGAGAGACCGTGTCCTCATCACCCTTCTGGATGTCAGGAATGCCTTCAATTCGGTGGAGTGGGAGGTAGTCCTGAAAAGTCTGCAGAATAGGCAGATCTCCCCTTACCTCCGGAGAATACTGAGCTGCTACCTACAAAATAGATGGATCGTCGACGAGAAAGGTCGAACCCATCGAATGTCAGCGGGAGTTCCGCAGGGTTCGGTGTTAGGACCGACCTTGTGGAATGTGGCTTATGACGACGTTTTTGAGAGAGGTACTCCCAAGGGAGCTGTGACTAATCGCATACGCTGACGACCCTTGCGATCATAACGACGGCAAGATCAATTGAGGAACTGGAAGAAATCACACAGGACTCACTTGACATAATCTCACGGTGGATGAAAGCGAATCACCTCGCCCTTGCGCGTGAGAAAACGGAGGCCGGTGATGGCTGACAAACGCAAAAAAGGACCGCCCTCCCAAGAGTGTAGTGGAAGGACATAGAGTAGAAGATTGGCCAGATCCGCGAAATACTTGGGATTTCTATTACAGTCAGACCTGAAGGGGACTGAACACATCAAGATGGTCGTCAATAAGGCCACGAAAGCGGCACACGACATAGCGACGATTTTACCGCGCACCTATGGAGCATCTGAGGACCAAAGGAGGATTTGGCCACAGTGGCCCAATCCATCGCACTGTATGCCGCCCCTATTTGGAGTCCATCTGCGCTGCGATACAAAAAGAACAGAGACGCTCTGGAACGAGCGCAAAGAATCACCGCGATAGGATTCACTAGAGCCTATCGCACGGTATCCACTTCAGCGTTGCTTGTGCTGGCCCGCGCGATCCCCTGGCCCTTCCTAGCGCAGGAGAGAGTGGAGACCTACAGGCGCGACAAGATCCGAGATGGGGACGATGAGTCCGGAAGTGACGGAGGAGGCCCACAAAAAGGATGAAGAGATACGCGAAGAGGACGCTCAACAAGTGGCAACAATCTTGGAGCAGCTCGCTGACCGGCAGAACGACCTACGATAGCATATCGGATCTGCGAAGCTGGTACAAGCGGGAATTCGGTGAACTAAACGTACCCACACAACCAAGTCCTCACAGGACACGGAGATTTCCAGAAGTACCTCCATCGCTTCAAGAAAGCTCCTAGCCCACTGTGCAGTCATTTGCGATTCAGGGGCAGAAGGACGATGTGGATCATACGGTCTTCACTTGCGAAGCGCTGTCCTCAGCCAAGACGAGGCTTAGAAGGAGGCTCGGTCCCAGAACTGGTCCAAAAGATGCTGCAAAATGAAGGTAAGTGGAATTTAATCTCACGCAAATAGGATGTATACTCAAAAAAAAGGAGAACATGCTCATGCGAAGAAACGCAGAACTAAACGGGCAAACTATGCCTGAGGTCCCGTAGGGAACCCTAGCCGCAAGACAGAACGAAGAATAGATAAACAAAAAGGGAGACGAGAGCTGACTGACGAAGCGGACGGCCCTTGGTGGACCCGGAAGTAATACAATACAGGGCTTGCCCTGAGTGCCCAGTCACCAAAAGGGCGGAGGGAGGGGTTTTAGAGGACACACCTCATAACTAGGGTAACGGACGAAAGTCCTATCTCTTGTATCCGAAGGGATTTCCCCTCCCGCCAGAAAAAAAAAAAAAAAAAAAAAAAAAGACCCTCAAAAGTAATGGTCAGATCGACCTAGGAATCACCTCCATAGACCCTCAAAAGTATGGTCAGATCGACCTAGGAATCACCTCCATAGACCCTCAAAAGTATGGTCAGATCGACCCAGGAATCACCTGCCAAGACCCTCAAAAGTATGGTCAGATCGACCTAGGAATCACCTCCATAGACCCTCAAAAGTATGGTCAGATCGACCTAGGAATCACCTCCATAGACCCTCAAAAGTATGGTCAGGAGCGACCTAGGAAATCACCTCCATAGACCCTCAAAGTATGGTCAGATCGACCTAGGAATCACCTCCATAGACCCTCAAAAGTATGGTCAGATCGACCTAGGAATCCCTCCATAGACCCGCAAAAGTATGGTCAGATCGACCTAGGAATCACCTCCTAGACCCTCAAAAGTAGGGTCCAGATCGACCTAGGAATCACCTCCATAGACCCTCAAAAAGTATGGTCAGATCGCCCTAGGAATCACCCGTCCAGTAGACCCTCAAAAGTATGGTCAGATCGACCTAGGAATCACCTCTATAGACCCTCAAAAGTATGGTCAGATCGACCTAGAAATCACCTCCATAGACCCTCAAAAGTATGGTCAGATCGACCTAGGAATCACCTCCATAGACCCTCAAAAGTATGGTCAGATCGACCTAGGAATCACCTCCATAGACCCTCAAAAGTATGGTCAGATCGACCTAGGAATCACCTCCATAGACCCTCAAAAGTATGGTCAGATCGACCTAGGAATCACCTCCATAGACCCTCAAAAGTATGGTCAGATCGACCTAGGAATCACCTCCATAGACCCTCAAAAGTATGGTCAGATCGACCCAGGAATCACCTCCATAGACCCTCAAAAGTATGGTCAGATCGACCTAGGAATCACCTCCATAGACCCTCAAAAGTATGGTCAGATCGACCTAGGAATCACCTCCATAGACCCTCAAAAGTATGGTCAGATCGACCTAGGAATCACCTCCATAGACCCTCAAAAGTATGGTCAGATCGACCTAGGAATCACCTCCATAGACCCTCAAAAGTATGGTCAGATCGACCTAGGAATCACCTCCATAGACCCTCAAAAGTATGGTCAGATCGACCTAGGAATCACCTCCATAGACCCTCAAAGTATGGTCAGATCGACCTAGGAATCACCTCCATAGACCCTCAAAAGTATGGTCAGATCGACCTAGGAATCACCTCCATAGACCCTCAAAAGTATGGTCAGATCGACCTAGGAATCACCTCTATAGACCCTCAAAAGTATGGTCAGATCGACCTAGGAATCACCTCCATAGACCCTCAAAAGTATGGTCAGATCGACCTAGGAATCACCTCCATAGACCCTCAAAAGTATGGTCAGATCGACCTAGGAATCACCTCCATAGACCCTCAAAAGTATGGTCAGATCGACCTAGGAATCACCTCCATAGACCTTCAAAAGTATGGTCAGATCGACCTAGGAATCACCTCCATAGACCCTCAAAAGTATGGTCAGATCGACCTAGGAATCACCTCCATAGACCCTCAAAAGTATGGTCAGATCGACCTAGGAATCACCTCCATAGACCCTCAAAAGTATGCTCAGATCGACCTAGGAATCACCTCCATAGACCCTCAAAAGTATGGTCAGATCGACCTGGGAATCACCTCCATAGACCCTCAAAAGTATGGTCAGATCGACCTAGGAATCACCTCCATAGACCCTCGAAAGTATGGTCAGATCGACCTAGGAATCACCTCCATAGACCCTCAAAAGTATGGTCAGATCGATCCCGGAATCATCTCCAAAGACCCTCAGATTCGGATTGTCGAATCCGAATCATGCCCATCTCTGGTCAGAAGGGCCTCGGAGTCACTCCTCCATACTCAGGGAAGTATGGTCAGATTGATCCCGGAATCACCTGGCGGCCTCCTCTGACGGTGGCCAAGATCAGCGAGAGCGCCACTCTTTATTGGATAACCATATTCATCCGTAATGATCAGACAACTTGGATTCATTATTCCTATAACCATGATATCCTATATTACGACAAATCCTGAGATTCCTTCACGGAATCTCCCACTCTTGGTGAATACTACATTCGCGCCACCTGGTGGCCTCCTCTGATGGTGGCCGAGACCAGCGAGAGTGTCCTCTGACTGCGGCGCTTCCAAGAAACCACATCCACATTTCGCCACACCAGCTGTGTTCGCCCAGCGAAGAGTCCCTATCTTGTGTCCGTCCTTGCCATCCCAGCAGACCAGCCCAGCCCCAGTGCCAGCTCCATCATGCCGGAACAATGTGCTGTCTGTAAAAGGTGGACACATCGCGCCAAAGGTCGCCCTTTCAAAGTGAGCACGCAAGTGGATAGCGATCGGTACAGTCGTCACTACGGGAAACAGATCGCCCTCAACAAATGGTTGTGCGATTCTTGCCGTCGCATTCAGGACCGACCATCTCCCGAAGTCTGTCCTGAATCTGATGCTTCGTCTGGTGAAGAAATCAAACTAGAACAAGAACGGGAAACCCTTCTCTACAAACATCCAAGGACATCAGCGCACCGTGGCCAGTGCTTGGTGTGCAAGACCACCAATAGTCTTCGCGTCATCGAGTTGCCCGACCGTCACAAGGTGTTCAACTGTAATAAAATCTTCATCCCCAAGGGATGTCGCACTTGCGAGGCGCATCGAATCTGCAATATCGAGCCAAAAAACGATCTGGTGACAGTGGATGACCACGCGGAAATTGACATGGACGATTTGAGGGACTTACTTCGTGACGCTTCGAACGCCCCTTTGCTTGAGAGAGTCAGCAATCTCGAACTCCCCGACGACCGTTTTGTGAGTCTCACTGGGTTTTCGGGTGATAATCTCCGGCAGATCGCCGATTCCTTACCGAGCTTGGGAAATTCCAGAGCTCTCTTCATTTTCTTGATGAAACTCCGATCTGGGAGTTCTCAGCGCTTCATTGCGAGCCTCCTAGATTTACGGGACCCCAAGCTTGTGTCGTCGACATTCACCAAAGTGATAGAGGTCTTCGAGAAAGACATCTTGCTAGCTTTCGGACCGCAGTCAATGACACGCGATATCCTGCTGAGCATGACGACGAGATCAGCGAGACGGCTCCTCGACTTGACTGCGGATCGAGTTGCGCTGGTGCTTGACGGTACCTATATCCGTCATCAGAAGAGCACCAATAACGCTTTTCAGCGTTTGTCATACTCGGGCCAAAAGAAGTGTCACTTATGCAAGCCCTTCACTATTTGCACAACCAATGGGTACATCGTCGATTTCGCCGGGCCTTACTTCGGAACGGAAAATGATGCTTCCATCGTGAGGAGGGTTCTAGAAGACCGAGCTCTGCTATCCCTCTTGAGACCAAATGATGCTCTAGTCGTGGATCGCGGATTCAGGGACTCCGTTCAGTACATGAGTGACATGGGTTTCCGAGTGTTCATGCCTGCAATGAAAGGCACACGGAAGCAGGTCCCCTGCGAAGAAGCGAACCGCTCCCGCCGAATCACCAAGGTTCGTTGGGTAGTGGAAGCTGTGCACGGCCGCGTCGCTCAGCGGTACAAGCTCCTCCACAATGTTTTGGATAACAAAATGCTCCACAAAGTGCCCACCCTTTGTAAGATCGTCGGATACTTGGAGAACCGCTTTGGTGGTCTATCGTGGGACAGCGATGCCTTCGAGTCTGAGATCCTCGAACGCATGGATGCGCGACAGCATGTAGCGAATGATCTTGGAGAGCGCGTCGAACGCGAGAGATGGATGCAGAGACCCAAAGCACTCTCGAGGATCTCTGCCGAAGAACTCACCGATTTTCCGAGATTGACGGAGCGTGAACTGGTCCTTCTCGCATCCGGGCCGTATCAGGTCAAGCTCGCTGCTTCCTATCTTGCGGACACGATGGACGACGAGAATAACATCCAGATGAGTTTCGTCAAGGAACAGCCGAATATCGTCCGTCTCGACATTAGATCCCGTCATGTGAGTCGGGAGACCTACCGACTATTCATCCAATACGAACCAGACTCGAATGACGTTCAAGGGATCAGAGGACATTGGTGCGAATGTCCAAATGGGAGCCGCACAGTTGGATGCTGCTGTCATGTGACCGCGGCCATTTACTATCTGTCTTATGCCAGGTATTTAGCAACGATTCCTCGTCCAGCGGCTGGCTTGACGGAAATCTTCATGGCTGAGGACGAAGCAGAGTCGGAAGACGATGGTGCTGATGAATGAAAACTTCGCAATAAAGCTTTTGCTGTCTTTAGTCTGAAATATCTTTGTCTGTCATCATTGAGCTGTCATCAATCGGCGCTCAGTCGTTTCTATCCCCACGATATTTCCTGATCTTTCCCGTTCCTCTTTCTAGCGAATCTAGGAGCTAGCGGAGCTCCTAGATTCTTCATGGACAGGGATGCAGGTTTTCCGGGAAATCATCATTTCAAATACGAAAGCTGAAGTTGCTGTGGCACGAGAGAGATCCAACGATTGCTGGCTCGATTCCCCAAGGCGACGATGTCTTCGGAGGCTATTCGATGCCCATGATGTGCTCGAACTCTCGCGTTCTCGCTCAGTTAGGTGGCGGAAGAGTGGTGATTCCGAGGCCTTTCTGACCATCCTTCCCTGAGTATGGAGGAGTGATTTCGAGGCCCTTCCGACCAGAGAGTGGCATGATTCGAATCCGATCTGACCATACTTTTGAGGGTCTATGGAGGTGATTCCCAGGTCGATCTGACCATACTTTTGAGGGTCTATGGAGGTGATTCCCAGGTCGATCTGACCATACTTTTGAGGGTCTATGGAGGTGATTCCTAGGTCGATCTGAGCATACTTTTGAGGGTCTATGGAGGTGATTCCTAGGTCGATCTGACCATACTTTTGAGGGTCTATGGAGGTGATTCCTAGGTCGATCTGACCATACTTTTGAGGGTCTATGGAGGTGATTCCTAGGTCGATCTGACCATACTTTTGAAGGTCTATGGAGGTGATTCCTAGGTCGATCTGACCATACTTTTGAGGGTCTATGGAGGTGATTCCTAGGTCGATCTGACCATACTTTTGAGGGTCTATGGAGGTGACTCCTAGGTCGATCTGACCATACTTTTGAGGGTCTATGGAGGTGATTCCTAGGTCGATCTGACCATACTTTTGAGGGTCTATAGAGGTGATTCCTAGGTCGATCTGACCATACTTTTGAGGGTCTATGGAGGTGATTCCTAGGTCGATCTGACCATACTTTTGAGGGTCTATGGAGGTGATTCCTAGGTCGATCTGACCATACTTTTGAGGGTCTATGGAGGTGATTCCTAGGTCGATCTGACCATACTTTTGAGGGTCTATGGAGGTGATTCCTAGGTCGATCTGACCATACTTTTGAGGGTCTATGGAGGTGATTCCTAGGTCGATCTGACGATACTTTTGAGGGTCTATGGAGGTGATTCCTAGGTCGATCTGACCATACTTTTGAGGGTCTATTGAAGTGATTCTGGGATCGATCTGAACATACTTTTAGGGTCTATGGAGGTGATTCCTAGGTCGATCTGACCATACTTTTGAGGGTCTATGGAGGTGATTCCTAGGTCGATCTGACCATACTTTTTAGGGTCTATGGAGGTGATTCCTAGGTCGATCTGACCATACTTTTGAGGGTCTATGGAGGTGATTCCTAGGTCGATCTGACCATACTTTTGAATGTCTATGGAGGTGATTCCCAGGTCGATCTGAACATACTTTTGAGGGTCTATGGAGGTGATTCCTAGGTCGATCTGACCATACTTTTGAGGGTCTATGGAGGTGATTCCTAGGTCGATCTGACCATACTTTTGAGGGTCTATGGAGGTGATTCCCAGGTCGATCTGACCATACTTTTGAGGGTCTATGGAGGTGATTCCCAGGTCGATCTGACCATACTTTTGAGGGTATATGGAGGTGATTCCTAGGTCGATCTGACCATACTTTTGAGGGTCTATTGAAGTGATTCTGGGATCGATCTGAACATACTTTTTAGGGTCTTTATAGGTGATTCCGAGGTCGGAGAGTATCCACGAGTGTCCAAGCGACCATTCAGGAGTGTGCACGAGAGTCTCCGGAGAATTCCACGAGAGCTTACGAGTGTGGTCGACATGTTACTTTTACCGATTTAAGTATGAAGTACCACTCCGATCTCGGTGATACTTTCGCAGTGTGCAGGGGGGCCAAAGAGCTACATTTTGAGACATATCACAGGGTGGCGCGACCACGGGAAAGGCTACTTCCGAGCGCAAAGTCATGGAAGAAGCCGTCTGAATTTCGATCTGACTACGTCAGAGGAGGGCCCTTGTCGAGAGCTTTCCAAAAAAAAAAGCTCGTCGCAATAGCATCAATGGTTCTCGAGGAATTACCATTTTTAGGTTTTTTTTGGCATTTTCTTTATCTTGTTTTAAGACAACGAGAAGTCCGCGAGGGCTGAATATAGCGCTGAGAGCTCAGCTCGACCTAAGGATCATCCTCCGTAAATATCATCAAAATCCGTGACTTTGGACACGAAACCCCCAGCTATCCCCCAGACCCTTTCTTATGTGGTAGAAAGAGGATTTAATTTATATCAGAATCAAATCTGAACCATCTTAAGACCCAAGCCCACCGCCCGCAATGTGATTTGCGAGGCGATAGGGAGTGTTACTGAAGCAATACCGAAAGGTGATCCCGGGACACTTCTGAGGGCTGGCTGAGAGGTTCAGCCGGAAAACAGAGGAGGGGTTGGGGAAGGATATCCGATAAAGATGAGATGAGGCCTAGGAGTCTGGCTGGCGTCATATCGAGGCGGTGCACCTCATCGTCAGAATTTGCATTCGGCTTACAGTATGGAGGGGGATGAGTTGGGATAAATCGCGAGGGGGGAGAAGGGGTGGGTGGCCCATGTCCTTCCTCGCTGAGTCGCCCTACATTATGCAGTTTGTTCCAAGTCGATCCGATTAATACCGGAGGAGCCTATTGAGGGGTGATCCCGAGACCAATATGACAAGACTTTTCCGAGTCTGGAGGGGTGATTCCGAAACGAATCTGACCGTACTTTTCAAAACCTGGAGGGGTGATTCCGAGACCAATCTGACCATACTCTTCGAAACCAGGAGAGGTTTTCCGGAGACCAATTTGACCATTCTTTTCAAAAGCTGGAGGGGTTATTCCGAGACCAATCTGACCATACATTTCCAAGAGTGGAGGGGTGATTTCGAGACCAATCTGACCATAATTTTCCCAGTCTCGAGGGGTGATTCCGAGGCCGATCTGAACATACTTTTCCAAGAGTGGAGGGGTGATTTCGAGATCAATCTGACCATAATTTTCCTAGTCTCGAGGGATGATTCCGAGGCCAATCTGAACATACTTTTCCAAGTCTGAAGGGGTGATTTGTTTGTTTACATCCCTGATTGATTTTTGGTATTCTCTGCTGATCTCTTCAGCTTTTTCCTCAGCTGTTTTTCTCGCCTCTCTGAGTCGTTTTCCGATCTCTTTACGAGCTTTATCCAGGGTTCGAATATGCTTCGACCACCTGGGGTACTTTCGGTTAATTTTCACCTTCACTGTCGCAGTTCTGGCATGCTTTCCAATGATCTCTATCAAATTCATGTACTCCACTGTTTTGCCTTCGACTTTGAGCTCGTTTAGGTCGAGTCTCGTGAGCTCTCCTATCTTCCTCCTGTCAAGTTTGGCTACCACACTTTTCCCTTCACTCTCCGGAGTCTTGCCTCCCGGAGCCACCATCTCAATGTTGATCATGTTGTGGTCAGAAATTTCTCTGCTTCTGACGCCCGACTGATCTATCACCATGCTCTTGATCCGTTTTCTGAGCTTCTCGTTGCACAGCACATAGTCCAGTACTGCTCCCTCTCTGGTTAGCCTTCCCTTGCATATCTCGTCAAGGCTGAGGATCTCTAGCCGATTCTTCTGCGAAAAATCCACGAGTGGATCCACACGAACATTCTGCACGTCTGCAAATTGTGCTAGGTGTGCATTCATGTCTCCTCCTTCTAGGATCAGGGAGTCGCTCTTCCTCCTTCTCTCGATAACTCCTCCCAGTTTCTTGTATGTCTCTACATTTTTGCGGACGCTTTCGTGTGCTACGTACACACTGAGGAGTATCAAGTCCTGTTTTTGCAGTGTCAGTCCCACTGCCACAAAGTCCTTTTCTCTTTACACCCATTCTTCCTCTTCAAGGCTGTCCGGGATCAGGATGCCGGTTCCACCGCTGGCGTGTTTCCCAGACCATCCATCCCGGTTTGATAGACATCATTTTCCGGATTCCGGAATCCACGGCGGACCGAACGGTCCGGAATCTGAATATCCGGACCACCCGGTCCGAATCGGAGCGGCCAGTCCGAAAAATGATTTTCCGGACTGGCTGTTCCGATCAATCAACTCCCGGACTAGCCAGTCCGATAAATCGATTTTTGGACTGGCCAGTCCGATTAATCAGTCTTCTTGGTCTGATGGTCCGGAAAGTGATTTGTCGTAAGGACCCTGCTGAGGGATTCCACACCGCTTCAGCCCTGATTCTGCTGATCCGAACATCCTCCACTGAAACATTTAGCACCGCGCTGCCGATCAGATCCGGTCGTACTGCCAAGTCCGGAGAATCATCCGCCCCAGACCGATGATTTATCGGACTGACCGGTCCGATAAATGACCGAACCGATCATTGATCGGATCAGTCAGTCCGATAAATCATTTGCCCTGGTCCGATGTTCCTGAAAGTGATTTTCCGTAGGGGTGATTCCAGGGCCCTTCTGACCCTACTTTTCCAAACCTGGATGGGTTATTCCGGGACCAAGCTGAGCATACCTCTCCAAACCTGGAGGGGTGATTCCAGGACCACTCTGACCACACTTCTCCAAACCTGGAGGGGTGATTCCGGGACCAATCTGACTTTACTTTTCAAACCTGGAGGGGTGATTCCGGGACCAATATGACAATACTTTTCAAACCTGGAGGGATGATTCTGGTACCAATCTTACCATACTCCTCCAAACCTGGAGGCTGATTCCAGGATCGACCTGACCATAGTTTCAGATTCTGAGGGGGGCCATTGCGGAGTCCATCTGACCATAACAACATTGATCAATCAACCGAAAGAGAAGATGGTTTCAAGAATGATGCTGACCCAATGAAGAGAGAGAAAAGTGTCTCGATGCCAGGGACCGCAGTCCAACCGCGCCAGAAAGGCTTCCTCGGCGACTTCTGCCATGAGATTAACGCCTGGAGAGCTAGTTCCGCGTTGAGCTTGTACACGAAATCCATTTCCGGTCATTCGTCGACCACAAAACGAATTGGGCAAGACCCACCCAAGCCGCATGAAGCTTGTGTTGAGGCGAATGGTTTCAAAAGTTCGTCTGCCCCGTGGAATGATATATTCGAACTGATTCAGCTGAACTTTTAGCCAGTGGACATGACAAACACAAGTTTCCGATTGGCTCCAGAATCACCCCTCCAGACTTGGGAAATTATGGTCAGATTGGTTCCGGAATCACCCCTCCACGTTTCGAAAAGTATGGTCAGATCGGTGCCGGAATCACCCCCCCCCCCCCCGGAGTTGGAAAGTATGGTCAGATTCGCCCTGGGATCAGCCCTCTAGAAAATCACTTTCCGGACCATCGGACCAGGACAAATAATTTATCGGACTGACTGGTCCGATAAATGATCGGTCTGGTCATTAATCGGACCAGTCAGTCATCGGTCCGGGGCAGATGATTTTCCGGACTTGGCAATCCGACCCGATCCGATCGGCACTGCGGTGCTAAATGTTTCAGTGGAGGATGTTCGGATCAGCAGGATCAGGGCTGAAGCGATGTGGAATCCCTCAGCAGGGTCTCTCCTTACGGGAAATCATTTTCCGACGGATTGGTCAGTCCATAAATTAATTTGTCGGATCAGCCAGTCCGAAAAATCGTTTCTCGGACTGGCCGGTCCGAAAATTCAGATTCCGGACCGGTCGGTCCGCGGCGGATTCCGGACTCCGGGAGATGATGTCTAAACCGGATCAACGCACTCACGAACTCCCGGACGGATTCTCCCGATCGCTGCTTCCGTCCGGCGCATTCGAGCCTGGCATCCGCGAGACCCTTCTTTTTGGCGAACCGCTTGTCCAGCCGGTCTTCCGCCTCCGCGAACTCTGTTTCTCCCACCGCGGGGAGATCCTTGATCGCGCGGTAGACCGCCTGACCCCCCTGACCGAGGCCATGCTTTAGCAGCGCAAGCCTCCTCAGATCAGGCCACCTGTCGGATCCTCCACGAGCTTCGACGTAGTCCTCGAAGTTCTCGATCCACTCTTCCCACGGGATGTTCGGAACGCCTGGCAGCGGCAGGAACGCTGGCGGAGCTGCTACGCTTCCCGCTTCGGCAATCGTCAGATTTCCCTTCGGGACTTGGTCACACAATTCGCTGACTCACTTTTGTCGACTGCGCCAATGTAAAATCACGGGCACGGACAACCCTCCGACCAGGGTGGAGTGAACCTCGTTCTCGTTTATTCCACTGTTTATATGCACCGGGACGGTGTCACGGTGCGTTCGACACTGTGGAAGAGAGAGCGCTCTCCTCGGCCGCGCGCTCCACAGCCAACCCGCCACTCCCCGCTGTCGTATGCCGAGAGAACTACTTGGAGAGCCTTTACCTCTCTAGAATCTCTATTCTACAAGAGGGCTGTTCTTTTTTTTGAACGGCAGATAATTTTGTACTTCTCATACTGAACTAGAACGGTGGCAATCCTGCCCCGAGAACATAAAAAAAATCGAGATCAAGATGCTGGGGAAATCGACATTTGGCTGATGATGAATTTCGCGGAGGCCCCGCTTGCGTTTGCCATCATTCTAGTTGACTTCATTTCCACGAGCATGAGCTACATTTGATTCTTTTCTTCATCGAAATCGGTGCACCTGGCGTAGAGATATCAGGGAAATTGTGGTCGGCAATGGGCCGAAATACGATTCCGAGAAATCGAGCCTCGATGTTTGTGACCATCGAGGTGAGGGCGCGCCATAACCTGTGGTTTTCACTTGATTTCTCGGCACAAGAACCAGCTAGAGACCTGAATCTTGTTTTGAAATGTAGGTAACGAATTTCTCCCGAAGATGAACTAGAAGTATCGGGATCCGAGCAGGGAATTTTTTCTGAAATCGGTGGGCAAGATGAGAAAGTACATTTTTTCCTCCTTCGCCAGCGCTGTTCTCCGATAGAACCATTCCGATTCCTTCAGTTCTAGTTCATTCAACAACAACGAACAGAAACAGATTCAGATCTCTTTATTCATGAATAAAGGTTTGTACAAGTTTGGCTTTCTTGAAATACGCCGTGAGTAGAGGTTATTGTCTCTATAGGAGCGTGCGATACACTTTGACTTTGGGTGTATACCCGATCTCCTGTTGTTTGACGTAACTTCAAAATATTGGTGAAGTTTATCGGTGCGTATCATTTTCTTGAGCATGTTGATGTCAGCGTTTTCATGAAGATTCATAATTCGAGGTAGGTCGATGGAGTCTGGGGAGACACCACACCGTCTGGCAACGCGTTTAACAAATTTGTCTCGGACGGAGTCAAGAAGGCGTAAATCACGCGCTAGAAAGGGAGCCCAGATCGTGCTACAATACAGAAGTTTAGGAATGATTAAGGCTTTGTACAAGTTCACATAGTAGTCCGGACGCGAGATGGAGAAACACCTTAGGCTCAGATTGCGAACCGTGGCGGCGGAGGCGGCGACCTGTGATACATGTTGCCTGAATCTAAGATCGGGAGACACAATAACCCCGAGGTCTCGGATACAATCGACCAACGGAACGGGTTTGTCAAGAAGAACATGGAGTGGTGTTCCGGCTTCGTCTTAAGAATGGCGCATTTCGGCACTGAGAGATCAATGCCGCTGTCGACGGACCAGCGCTGGACGCCATCGATACCGGCTTGGAGGAGGCCATACTGATCCACCTTACCATCGACTTCGAGAAAACTCTTGATATCGTCGGTAGTGGACCCCCGAGGGAAGATAGTCCGGAATATCAAGAACATAAACACTCCAGAGGAGAGGCCCCAGGACTGAACCTTGAGGCAAACCACATGGGCAGTCAGCGGGGGGGATGAGTGTGAACCGAGGCGAACAATGAACTGCCTCGCACTGAGGTAGCGCCTCGATGAGATTCACAATAGAGAGACGGATGCCGAGTTTGCGCACTTTGCTGAGGAGACGAGGATGGTTGACCTTGTCAAATGCTTTCGAGAAGTCGAAGTAGACACAATGGACCTGTCGTCCGGAAGAGAGGAAAACACCCCATTGCTGGAAGACCTCTAGCAGCTGGGTTTCGGTCGAGTGGCCCCGGCGGAATCCATGCTGATTAGGGTCTAGAAGATTGTAAGACTCGAGAAAGTTGAGTACGTAGCGGGAAATGATCTTCTCCATTACGAGGCACGAGACTGTTCCTTGTGCAATGGGTCGATAGTTGTCAATTGGTGTCCGATCCTTCTTCTTGAACACCGGTGTGACAACAGATTGTCTAAAGGAGGATGGGACAGTGGCGTCTGACAGCGCCATGATTCTCCGCCGGAGAATCATCTAACGGTCGGACGGGAGGTGGGTTGAAAACCTCAGCGAAGAAGTTGCAGAAGATGGCAGCTTGAGCAGAGGGTTCCGTTATAACTTCAGATCCACACCGAAGAGTGGAGACGGTGTTCCGACCCTTGAGGCGCTTGTTGACATATTGATAGAATTCCTTGGCGTTGGTGATGGATAGTTTGGATTCAGATAGAATACGTTGACGCTTGACTGCCCTGGAGAGTTTAGTCTTCAGCCTTCGATCGGACCACGTATCCGTGGTTGTCATGAGCCTTCGGTTGATGTCCTCAAGGTGGGCATCAAGAGAACTCGGACGGAGCGACCCAAGGAGTCTGGGCGGTACGAATTTATCAACGAGACCATGTAGAAGGTCACACAGTCTTCTCTGCATGTCCTCCACATGAGTACAATGTTGGAAAAGGTCAGTCCAATCAAACTCTGCGAGAGCATCGCACATCAGGTCGTGGCGACCCCTGAAGAAATCGGGTCGCAACTCCAAGAACGTAATCTCAGAGTGACATTCGATTGAGAAGGAGATAGCGGAATGATCACTCCGAACAGGGGAAGGGATGACTCGAAGGTTCTGCATGAGGTCGGTCTTATTTGTTAGTAGCAGATCGAGAAGATTCCGGCTCGTTGGCCGTGTGGCATAAACCAACGCCTTGGGTGCCACGCTAAGCTAGCAATCGCGGGTTCGATCCCCGGCCGGGACAACAAATTTCTTATGTGGTAGAAAGAGGATTTAATTTATATCAGAATTAAATCTGAACCATCTTCAGACCCAAGCCCACCGCCCGCAATGGGATTTGCGAGGCGATAGGGAGTGTTACTGAAGCAATACCGAAAGGTGAATCCGGGACACTCTGAGGGCTGGCTGAGAGGTTCAGCCGAAAACAGAGATCGAGAAGATTGTTTGAGACGAGACGAGTGGGCTCCTCGATCATCTGATGAAGGTCATTGACAATACAGGAATCAAGGAAGATCTGCTCCTTGTTTTCGTTGCCAGGAGAAGTCTTATGAAGCCAATTTATATTAGGCATACTAGCCGGCCTTCGGCCGACTACGCTGGCCGACCCGTCCCTTGCTTCGGGAGTCTACTGCTGACAGACTTGGAGAAGTATGTTCAGACTGGTCCCGGTTTCACTGCTCCAAACTCGGAAAGTAATGGTCAGATTGGAGACGGAATCACCCCTCCAGGTTTTGGAAAGTACGCTCAGATTCGTCTAGGAAGCACCCCTCCGGACTCAGAAAAGTATTGTCAGATTGGTCCTGGAATCACCCCCCCAGAGTAGGAGAGTAATGGCCAGATCGGTCTCGTAATCACCCCTCCAGAGTTGAAAACTAATGGCCAGATTGGTCTCGGAATCACCCCTCCAGAGTTGGAAAGTGATGGCCAGATTGGTCTCAGAATCCCCCCTCCAGAGTTGGAAAGTAATGGCCAGATTGGTACCGGAATCACCCCTCCAGCGTTGGAAACTAATGGCCAGATTGATACCGGAATCACCCCTCCAGAGTTGGCAAAGTAATGGCCGGATTGGTCTCGGAATCACCCCTCCAGAGTTGGAAAGTAATGGCCAGATTGGTCTCAGAATCACCCCTCCAGACTTGGAAAGTGATAGTCAGATTGGTCCCGTAATCACCCCTCCAGAGTTGGAAACTAATGGCGAGATTGATACCGGAATCACCCCTCCAGAGTTGGAAACTAATGGCCAGATTGGCACCGGAATCACCCCTCCAGAGTTGGAAACTAATGGCCAGATTGGCACCGGAATCACCCCTCCAGAGTTGAAAACTAATGGCCAGATTGGTCTCGGAATCACCCCTCCAGAGTTGGAAAGTAATGGCCAGATTGGTCTCAGAATCCCCCCTCCAGAGTTGGAAAGTAATGGCCAGATCGGTCTCGTAATCACCCCTCCAGAGTTGGAAGCTAATGGCCAGATTGGTCTCGGAATCACCCCTCCAGAGTTGGAAACTAATGGCCAGATTGGTCTCGGAATCACCCCTCCGGAGTTGGAAAGTAATGGCCAGATTGGTCTCGGAATCACACTTCCAGAGTTGGAAACTAATGACCAGATTGGTCTCGGAATCACCCCTCCAGAGCTGGAAACTAATGGCCAGATTGGTCTCGGAATCACCCCTCCAGAGTTGGAAAGTAATGGCCAGATTGGTCTCGGAATCACCCCTCCAGAGTTGGAAAGTAATGGCCAGATTGGTCTCAGAATCACCCCTCCAGACTTGGAAAGTGATAGTCAGAATAAGTCCCGTAATCACCCCTCCAGAGTTGGAAACTAATGGCGAGATTGATACCGGAATCACCCCTCCAGAGTTGGAAACTAATGACCAGATTGGCACCGGAATCACCCCTCCAGAGTTGGAAACTAATGGCCAGATTGGCACCGGAATCACCCCTCCAGAGTTGAAAACTAATGGCCAGATTGGTCTCGGAATCACCCCTCCAGAGTTGGAAAGTAATGGCCAGATTGGTCTCAGAATCCCCCCTCCAGAGTTGGAAAGTAATGGCCAGATTGGTACCGGAATCACCCCTCCAGCGTTGGAAACTAATGGCCAGATTGATACCGGAATCACCCCTCCAGAGTTGGAAACTAATGGCCAGATTGGCACCGGAATCACCCTTCCAGAGTTGAAAACTAATGGCCAGATTGGCACCGGAATCACACCTCCAGAGTTGGAAACTAATGGCCAGATTGGTCCCGGAATCACCCCTTCAGAGCTGGAAACTAATGGCCAGATTGGTCCCGGAATCCCCCCTCCAGAGTTGGAAAGTAATGGCCAGATAGGTACCGGAATCACCCCTCCAGAGTTGGAAACTAATGGCCAGATTGGCACCGGAATCACCCCTCCAGAGTTGGAAACTAATGGCCAGATTGGTCTCGGAATCACCCCTCCAGAGTTGGAAAGTGATGGCCAGATTGGTCTCAGAATCACCCCTCCAGAGTTGGAAAGTCATGGCCAGATTGGTTCCGGAATCACCCCTCCAGAGTTGGAAAGTAATTGCCAGATACGTTCCGGAATCACCCCTCCAGAGTTGGAAAGTAATGGCCAGATTGGTCTCGGAATCATCCCTCGAGAGTTGGGAAGTAATGGCCAGATTGGTCTCGGAATCACCCCTCCAGAGTTGGAAAGTAATGGCCAGATTGATACCGGAATCACCCCTCCAGAGTTGGAAAGTAATTGCCAGATAGGTTCCGGAATCACCCCTCCAGAGTTGGAAAGTAATGGCCAGATTGGCACTGGAATCACCCCTCGAGAGTTGGGAAGTAATGGCCAGATTGGTCTCGGAATCACCCCTCCAGAGTTGGAAAGTAATGGCCAAATTGGTCTCGGAATCACCCCTCCAGAGTTGGAAAGTAATGGCCAGATTGGTCGCGGAATCACCCCTCCAGACTTGGAAAGTGATAGTCAGATTGGTCTCGGAATCAACCCTCCAGAGTTGGAAAGTGATGGCCAGATTGGTTTCAGAATCACCCCTCCAGGGTTGGAAAGTAATGGCCAGATTGGTACCGGAATCACCCCTCGAGAGTTGGGAAGTAATGGCCAGATTGGTCTCGGAATCACCCCTCCAGAGTTGGAAAGTAATGGCCAAATTGGTCTCGGAATCACCCCTCCAGAGTTGGAAAGTAATGGCCAGATTGGTCTCGGAATCACCCCTCCAGACTTGGAAAGTGATAGTCAGATTGGTCTCGGAATCAACCCTCCAGAGTTGGAAAGTAATGGCCAGATGGGTTTCAGAATCACCCCTCCAGAGTTGGAAAGTAATGGCCAGATTGGTACCGGAATCACCCCTCCAGAGTTGGAAACTAATGGCGAGATTGATACCGGAATCACCCCTCCAGAGTTGGAAACTAATGGTCAAATTGGCACCGGAATCACCCCTCCAGAGTTGGAAACTAATGGTCGGATTGGTCTCGGAATCACCCCTCCAAAGTTGGAAAGTAATGTCCAGATTGGTCTCGCAATCAGCCCTTCAGAGTTAGAAACTAAAGGCCAGATTGGTCTCGGAATCACCCCTCCAGAGTTGGAAAGTAATGGCCAGATTGGTCTCGGAATCACCCCTCCAGAGTTGGGAAGTAATGGCCTTATTGGTCTCGAAATCACCCCTCCAGGAATTTTTATGATAGATTTTTATGATAGATGTATAGGAGAGGAGCTGGGGAAGGATATCCGATGACGATGGGATGAGTCTGGCTGGCGTCATAACGGGGCGGTGCACCTTATCGTCAGAATTTGGATGCGGATGACACTATGGAGGGGGTCAAAGTTGGGGTAAATCGCGAGGGGGGGAGGAGGGGAGGAGGAGAGGGGGGAGGGGTGGGTGGCCTATGTCCTTCCCGGAGAGCCGCCCTACATTATGCAGTTTGTTCCAAGTCGATCCGATCAATACCAGAGGAGCCTATTGAGGACATACAAACAAACAAACAAACAAACAAACAGACCCTGGATTTTTATATATATAGATTAAAATCACCGACGATGAGTAACGGCTGCGGCACCTGGCACAGTCACTCGAGCTCACGGCAGGTGCTCTCAACTGCATCTCTTGCATGTGATGCCGACCCGGAAGGTGAGATATAGGCAGTTACAAGTCGGAACGAGAGATCATCGAGAAGAAAGTCAACAGCCGAGACCTCGGCGGAGGAGGGTGAGTCGACATGAGAGCAAAGTAAAGGCTTACGAACTAGCACACATACGCCTCCTCCCCTGGAGCCAACACGGTCCCGACGGAACCTCGTATTTGCCATCAAGAGAGAGCTCACCTGAGGAGATACCCTCGTGAGCAAATGTCTCACAGACGCAAATGACGTCCATTCCACCTAAGATCGCCTGTACTCTGAGATCGTCCAGCGCATCGTTTTCGGTGAGATTTGCAGCATTGGAGAATAGACAGTTGAGTTTGCGGATCGGTGACTCACTCAAGTCAGAAAAGTTCAGACAGCAGTCACGTTCATACCGATGGGCGAGTCATTTGGACTCCGTGAGTGCAACGGGGGGCATCCTGGGATGAAGACATCAGAGATGATGGCTCCAGGCGGTCTAACTGTCTCAGCGAGCTTTGAAGGGTCCAGATTTCTCGTGAAGGGTTTGTCATGTCAACCGCCCATTTGTCCGAACTGAGGAAAAGCTCAGACTTTTCACGCGGAACTTTGATCACGAATGAAGAGTAGGACTGGTTCTCATTCTTGAACCTGAACCTCGAGACTTGCATGACATCTGCAGAAATCGTCATGCAATAGTCGAGCATCCGGGCCGCAGTGACCGATCGCTAAACGCCCGAAACGAAGATTGTCGACACCTGATCACGTTTCTCCTTTGGCGCCGCTCTAAACGGAAGGGAAGCTCTAGCCGTTCCGGTGAATTCGGGCTGTCGTTCCTTCTGTGCAACCGGACGCGGGCGAGAATCCATACCCTGACTCGTCACTATATGTGAGGCAGCAGTGGAATGCCCCGAAAGTCCCTTTTTGGGTTCAACAGCTGTGGAGGCGGCCTCGATGTCCATAGAGTCAGCAGCACCCCTAGTCACATCACAACTGACGGAACCACGGGTCACATCGGCGGGCACCCTAGCCGTTCTACGATTAGAAGGTCTCGGTTTGTGAGTGACCGGTGTCACCAGTCACCACACTAGACGTCTCAATAGTAGGTTCAGGAGCAGATCCACAAGGCAGAGGTTTGTGTCTACATTTGGCCGGTGTTATTGTTTTCGTTCCACTAGTCCACTAGGGTATAGGCCAAGTGATCGTATTCTGATCGTGTTATGGTTGTTTCCAACTCACGGATTCGAGAGAGAGGCGGTGCCGGGGCAGCGCGCGGTTTTTCGAAACGAAGGGAGCAGGTAGTACATATTATCGCCCTCGAGCGGTATGTTTGCGGGATATCACAGGATGATAGCGCGATATGAGTCGGGCCGTGGACCGACAGTCTGGTTGAAAATCGGAGACTGGAAGAATAGACTGTGACGAACAGTTCACAACTTCCAGGTACACACTGGAGCGAGGCCTAGCTCCCTGAGAGAGCGAAGAGCCATACGCTTGCTCCCAACAGGAGATGGGAATCGGGCGACGAGGGGTGGAGGTCCATATCGGAAAGGTGACTCATGGACGTCCGGCGGTCAGCGACAGTTTCCGCGTTCCCTCACAAGTACGGGGCTCCAAGAGGGAACTGGACTTTTGAGGAGAGGATACCAATGAGAAGCAAAACGTTCCCATCACATATCGACTCTGTCTGACGATATCTCGCGAGTGTCCAAAGTCTGCGTCGACAAACTATTCTGACTCCAAGTGAGGCTCACCCGAGTGACGTGTCAGCTAAAACGGGCGAGGATCACATGGGATTGACAGCAGTTTTCGCTCTCGTAGATACACTCGACGGACACCTGGATATTAGATTCGGGAGTCATGTGCGGGAAACCTTCCTTCCCGTTGCGCTCGACGCCTTAACACTCCTTGTCTACCCTCCGTTGTCCGTTCCTCCTCAGATGCATATTCTCGATGATGGTCGATTGGATAGCAGTGAAGGGAACAGGGTGCACGAGTCAGGCTCAGGTAGCTTCTCCATGTAGCTACATGTAGCTTAGCTTCCGGCGCTCCATCCGATGCGTGACTGCAGTATAACGAGTGTATGGATCGAGAAACTGATGATTGGGGTCTCCGGACGCATTTGAGCTGGATGATCGTTCGTCATTTCCAACGACCTCTTATGAGTATTCGACGCCACAGCGGGAATAAATGCTTCCATTCCGCGACTCCGGTATGAGGTTTAGAAAATTCCCTCGCTCCTCTTCCGTTCCTCCCGGAAGTGCGAACGAACCGCGACCCCTGCCGGGACCGAGCCTGAGGCCGTGCGTTATCGCAGAGCGCTGTCAAAGGCAGGATCGAGGCTCCTTGGTGGCATGTCTATATCCCATTGGATCGCAACATCGGCTGTACCCGGAGCCTTCGCTGAGGTTTGCATCTCAATCCGTTTTTGTAAGCACAAGAAAGTCAATCACTCGGCTTTGTTCCGATTCGCTCAGATGCGCGCTCAAAACTTGCTCGAAGCTCCGCCCCCTTACATCCTTCCCCTCGAATACGTCCGGAAGGCGCCATCTTGAATACGATCACTTGGCTGCCCTCCGTCCGCGGAAGGGCAGATCGATGATGCTTTTTCACCGATACGGCCGGGTCATCAGAACGGCCCACGCGGGATCCTTCCCCCAGCAGTTCATGTAGCCGGGACTCGAGAAGCAGGATTCTTTCCTGCATAGATGCGTTCTCACGCAAGTATTCGAAGTTTTCAGCGAGAATTTGCTGAGCTTTGAGCTGCTGTTCCATCATGACAGCGAAAATACCACCAAGCCGCTTGTAGATGTGGCCGCTCAGAACTTTGCTCACAGTCTTGCAGGAAGAGCATGTGGGTTCGACATCCGGTGTTCTATCGTCGTCAGAGGATGTACACTTCAAGTGACACAGGTTGTTACATTCACCGGTGCACAAGAGAAGGGGTTTGTCCGCAAGAAGCGGGAGCCGACAGAGAAAGCATCCGAGGGACGTCATGTTAAACGACGGATTGCGTCGAGCATATGAATTTCTGGGACACGGCAATAGGGTACCATTCAAATGGCGATTCCTCGCCAGTTCAGCGAGAAATGAGAGAGGGTGAACGCGAGCACAATCGGTAGCACCGGGGGCTCGTTAACACCGACGGCCCAGAACTTGATCTGGTGGTGGAGCAGATCAGGAATTGTATCGATCAAACAGAACTTTCCGCTGAGTTTCATTCAGTCTTCTGTGGAAGGCAAGGCGTTTCCGGATCTCTTTGGTCGGTTCTAGAATCTCAGACACGTTTCACGTCCTGGAGCGACCTCGGTCACGAATTCTGCCGCGTGTTAGCAACGGGTTTTCATTATCCCATGAATGCTGGAATGATTCTCCCCAGAACTCCCTATCTGTCGCTGATCAACAGACGAGCTAAGGCGTGAGGCGTTGAGCCGCTGAGACGTAGCAATTGAACTGCTTCTACGGTTACTTGATTCCTACGAGATTAGAGAATGAACTTTTCATTGTTGGTCTTCACGTCAAAGACTGTTACCAATCGGACCCGAATAGGTAGAGAAAAGATGCCAATAAAGCCGACCGGGGAAACAACACAGTCGTCGTCACCTCCGTCTGCAGCGGTTAGTTCCGGCACGGAGCCGACAAGAGGAGAAGAGGAGCGGACCACCGAAGCCGAGATTACTCTCGACCCCCCCCCCCCCCCTTTTGTCTTCCATTATTCGATCGTCCCTCATACGGGAGGTTATCCGTAATAAAGACAAATGATTCCGACTGCCTCGTGTTTCAGTTACGCGGGACCTAAGTCACCCAGCAACGCATGACACGCCGACGCTGCCTCCATTGAGTGTCTCTCCGAACCACCTCGGGAACAAGCCTTCAGACGTTTTCCCCAGACCCCTGGTCGCTCCCAGGGCTCCAATAAGTCTCACTATCCAAATCGCACCCCATGTATCCATCTCCCTCACCAGAATAAACTGCTGTTCATCTGGACGCCGTGCGATCTTCTCGTTGCTGACATATCAGCGCCCGCGAGGTGGAACTGCCTGTCCACGGAGCCTTCCAGCTAGTGTGCCACTGAAGACGAATTCCCCCTTTAACACCATGCAATCGAAAACTCATCGATTTGAACCAGTGGTTCCCGACCAGTTTTGCCAAAAGTCACGTCTTGTGTGTACGTCCAACACCTCATCACGTCTCATGGCTCCCTTGCTGAAATATGTTCTGAGGTGACTTTTGCCCAGTGACCCATCGCACTGGACACTGAATGGGTGCAGAAAACGGTTTGACGGGGGCATTCAATGCTTCAATCATTATCGATGAATCAGATGGGTGATGTGAATATTGCACGATCAAGATTGGGGGATTTCCAAAGAGAATGAACCAGGATATTTTTCCGGCGTCGTGGCTCCCGTGCAGATCGCCGTGGTCCACGTGGAGAATCACTGATTTAGACGAAAGCAGAAAATGCAGAGACTCCCTCCCTTGACCCGCGCTGTTGGAACAGAAGGATAGCTCCTGGGCTGGCGATATCTGAACATCATTCCGCGAGGCTGGAATGTGAAAAATAATTTCCCGACTCCTATAAACTTTGCTCCAATCCCAAGTCCGCCCAGACAACATGGGTCTAGTTGACAGAATGATGATCGATATTAGGCGACGTCATCATCATTTTTTCGCGTATCTCCATCGCTCCCATGATCCGAAGTTACAACCCAGCTGACAGCAGCTAAAGAACCTTCGATACTTCAAATTTCGCGCTTACCGGCTGTCTGCTCACACTCCGACCAGTCAGCCAACCGCCATTTAGAATCGTACCCTGTTAACCGGACCGTTGGCCGTGTGGCATAAACCAACGCCTTGGGTGCCACGCTAAGCTAGCAATCGCGGGTTCGATCCCCGGCCGGGACAACAAAATTTCTTAAGTGGTGAAAAAAGATTTAATTTACATCAGAATTAAATCTGAACCATCTTAAGACCCAAGCCCACCGCCCGCAATGGGATTTGCGAGGCGATAAGGAGTGTTACTGAAGCAATACCGAAAGGTGATTCCGGGACACTCCTGAGGGCTGTCTGAGAGGTTCAGCCGAAAACAGAGAATCGTACTCTGTTGCCTATACTCGAATTTCTCGGGAGTCGGCCATTGTCTCGAAAAAACATGGCCGTTCTCCGGTCAACTTGGCGGGGGAGAGGACCACCCGCGCAGACTGCTGGAGCACGAGCGGTTGGAAATGTTGAGGGTTCTTGAGACTACGTCAGCTGAACACAACCACGAGCTCCGCCGTCTCGCTAGCACGGTAGCTAGACACACATCCCCTAAAGAAGTGCTTCCTACGCCCACCCAGAGTTTCCTCCCCCTTGTCCTGCTCGAGAGCTCGTCCAGGAGGGGTGTGGACTATGGAGGTCAGAATTCCCGCAAAATGGTGGAAGAATCGAGTGAGCAATGTTGAGTTCGGGTCGGCGACTTTTGTTAGACTTCGAGAGAGCGGGAATCAGAGCTGAAGAGACTCAGGTTCTGCCTCTCGTCTTTTCGTCGAGACCTCGAACTCCTTCGAGAATATATTGAGCGATCTGGGATCTCAGTCACCGAACACACAAATATGGATATTTATTCCTATGATCGCGGTCTATCAAGTCACGTATACACTCTAGAAGCTCAAACCATGGGTAAATATACAGGGAGCCTTCGGAACAGTTATCACATTTCATCACAGAGCTCGAAATTGTATCGAAACTAGTTTTTCAACGGTTCACCATAACCTGCCGGAAGTATCGCGCACTCAAGGATTTCAAACATCATCCGACGTCTGAGATACAGCATATGGATTTCGCTGAAATTCATCTGGGCGTCCCGGGCTTCGAAGTCCGCGAATTTGAGCGCGAACGCTCCGCAGTCAGAGCCATTCTGCTGCTGCGGTACTTCGTTGATGTGAACGAGCATCCACTCATCGCAATCGAGCCAAGATCTCTTCTTGTCCGCTGTCTCTTCCTCTGGGTAATTGTGCAGCATCAGCAGGCACTCATCGTTGCGGCCATTCATAGAATCCATGTACTTGATGACCTTATCCCTTGCATATCGATGACAACCATGCTCCAGTGATTTTTGCGGAAGATGGGAACCAGGACAATATCGTAGGCGAATATATCGTCGTGCCGAGTCCACTTCTGAACATCGTTGTAACCATGTTTGCTGTAGCACTCCAGAAAGTAGGTTTCGAAGGCGTCCACTTTCAGGAGGTGCGTTAGCTCTGTGCTTCGTTGAATGATGAGCTCCAAGTACAGGGTGGTCACCGAAAGTCGGGAATTTTCTTACTTCCTCTTCTTTTGTTCATCAATCGGTGAAAAATTCGATTCGCGTCTCGTTTGCATTTCGGCCCGTAACTCCTCAGGGAAGCCGAATTCGGAAACATTTTTGATAGCGAAAAGCTCTTAGATTGGTCCAGACTACCCGACCAGGGAGTTGTCGGGTCGATCCGAGAATTCCCCACCCCCCCCCGAAAATCCCGCCCCCTCAATTTTTTGAAAAAGTTGTCGGATGGACCCTTGAACTTCTTCAGGTAGTTTGGGCCAATCTAAGAACTTTTTGCCATCGGGGAATTTCCCAAATTCGGCTTCCCTGAGGAGTTAGGGGCCAAAATGCAAGGAGGACGCGATCTTGTCAGGACGTCGATCTTGAGGTCAAGGCTGAAACGACCTTTCGTCCTCCTCCCAGATCCTGAGCTAAAAATCTGTAGTTGCCGGGCGTTTGAGCAGCATCCTATCCTGCGTTGGCCTTGACACTTACGAATGCGATCGGTCGCCTTCAGAAGTTTGCCGACTGTTTTTTTGAGAAAACTTGAAAAAAAATGCAATTTTCGAGCCGATTTGCGAAATTCAGTTTTCTACCGATTCACAAAAATCGGGGGGTGGGGGGAAGATGCGCCATCCTTCCAGCTATCGAATGAAGAAGAAAAAGTCTAGAATCGGATGATTTTTCACCGATCCATGAGCAAGAGAAGAGAGAGTGAGAAAATTCCCGACTTACGATGACCACCCTGTATATATTTATTGTGATGTCATTCAGCCAGTTGAGGCCCACGAGAGTTTCCACATCACGGCGTGCAATGGGTAGGTTCGATACGCGCGCGAGAACTTCGTCAGGTGGCTTAATCAAAGCTTCGTGGATAACCGCGTTCATGTCCGCACTGATCGGCGGAATTCGAGGATTCGATGTCATATCCTCGGACGTGACTCTGGAAGACTGGCTCTTCGAACGACGCATGAGGCGACGCAGATGTGCTTTAAATGAAAGACCGATGCTCTGAGAGTCAGACTTCGTGGTGGAATGTCATAATTGATGTGTCACAAACTCTACAGGCTTTTTAGGAGCTCACAGCCGCCGACTCTGTATTTCATTCGCTCGATGAACGCCCGGGGACTGATGTAACCCGTTGCTAAGAGATCCCAGTTTTGCTGGATGATCTTTTCGTGTCCTTCAGTGATGATTCCTGGCCGTGATAAGACCCGTTCAACCCCTTCTACTTCGTGGGTTCCCTGGTTGATAGTTGCGTCTTGGAACAATTTACATATGCCAGCTGAAGGATCAATCATGAGTCACAATTGATGAAATCGATAGGGGCATCTCGCGACACAGCGGAGATTAGGTCACTAATGATGGCTGAAGCCTGTACTCTAAAGCAGGGGTCGGCGAAATCAACCCGAAAACTTGGGCCCCGGAGCCGGTCAGGAATGTCGCCCAGGTCACGCAAACTTCAAGTTTTGGGCCTCGGTGCCATGATTAGGAGCATCTTTCGAGCGGGAGAAGTTCGCCGATCCCTGCTCTGAAGAAATGTATATCCCATCTAATGAACCTATGGCGGTTGATAGAAAATTGACGGATAAGGCTCCAGATAGCGGTTCCATAAGAACCCATCAGATCCCAAACTGCGGGATTATTTTTCCTGACCATCCGTTTCAGTCTGGCGTTGGAGGACTCGCTTCCGTCGTTAGTGCGGAATGGGGCCCGGAACAGAGATAGGTTCTCTGGGCTGATTTTCTCCATCCATTCAAGTTCAATGTAGGATATCAAATTCCAGAACTGGCGAATGAAAATAAGTTATTGACTTGCTGGAGAGGATGAAGTTTCCATTCGGAACGAAACCACGTTGACGTATCTCTGCTGGTATGTATAGAGGTATTGTCCTGCTGGCGGATGAGGGTCTCGTCGTCGAAATTATTCAGAACCAATAATAAACTTCTTTATTGGAACTTGCACGTAGCATTGCACTGTTCATACGACATGACACAAACCTGCCCCACTTGCTGAATGCGGCTCGACAGAGCCACCGCCGAAGTTCCACTTGCTGAAAATTGAGGCTCCTTCCGCAAGTCTCTACAGTAACTTGAATTGCTCTCCGGCCCGTCAAGGTTGAACTTTTTTTCGTCGGGGAAAATGAACCACGAGGTTGCGGGGGTACAGAGCACCCCACATTTCCGATCTCTTGATGAGCGGACTCCGCCCCAGAGCTCGCGATATGCTCGATTCTGATACATCCAGATTCATAAGGGCGATATGCCGCGTGCAACCGACTGCGCTGTTGCATGCGGCATTGACAATATGACGTCTCTCTCGTTCGGGAAGCTTCAAACGAGGTGCTCCTTCACGTTTCGATCCACAGGATTCCGGATTTTCAAACGGATTCCCCATGACGCACCTAGATCTCTCGAGCCTTTGCGAGACACTGTGGCTCAAACCAATCTCATCGAGAGCCAGAACATTGGATTTCTCCACATCTATCCGAACCTTTCCGCGGCCCATCGTTGTCATCAATCAGCCCGGCAGTGCGGCTTCCCTGATTTTTTCCGAAAGTGTCTCATCCATGTGGAACGGACTGATAAGCGGGCAGAAAGCCTATGGTATTTATGACAATGGAAGGCTTATGCTCAGCTCAGTCTGTTTCCATGTCGACCCAAAGCCCTTCTCTTTGTCCTGGAAGTTGCAGAACTCACTGATTTCGAGAATGTCTTGATCATTTGAGGCGCACTGTTTCAGACTAATGGGCGATGATAAATTCGGACGATGATTGAGAGCCTCCAAGAGTCGGAGCGAAACAAGGAACCATAACTTGGAGGGCTTGCTCTGATCTTGGAATTCGAGAACCCCGTTTTCAACTTTGATCTCTGGGAAATAGATTTAAGAGGAGGAGGAAGAACTCGTCTGAGTGGAACTTCTATAAATTTTATTCGATTCAATGGCGCACTCCGGCCCGCGTTGGGACAGGCTTCCGTATGGTTTCGATGGTGCCCCGCACGGAAGCTCGTCCCTCTCTTGTTACCCACCGGCCTGTATGCCCACTACGTGTACCAGAACACATCGCTGCGAAGAGAAAGCTAGTCACTCTCAAGAGCCCTCCACATTTCAAACCGACCGCCGTTCGATTGTCTGCTCTCCTCCTCTCCACAACTGATTCCACTGCAAAGCGGCCATGTTTTTCCGAGACAATGGCCTACACTCAAATTTCTCCCGCAGATGATCTAAAGCTATCGGGATCCGAGCCGGGGAAAACTTTTGGAACTGATGAGGAAGATGAGGAAAATCATATTCTTCTCGTTCGCCTGCGATGTTCTCCGAGGGAACGACCCCGATTCCTATAGTGCTGGTTCACCGAAGAGCCACGTTCATCAGCAACAAATCAGATTAAACCGCTTCAAAATCGATGACTCCCACGAGTAGAAATCAGGGAAAAGGGGGACGGGATTGGGCCGGAAATTCAACAGTCAGAGTTACGTCTGAACAACGACGATTGTTTGATATTACACAACGATTATAGAGCGACAAGGCTATGACTTAATCTTAATCCCGAACAATAGAACTCGTCCCCGCTCAGAATATTGTCGCCGATCACTCAGAGAAGCTAGCCGCGAAGAAGCTAGAGCCAGGCCCAAAAGGCTTATCAATTACACCATCGGGAACAGAGCTGCGAGGTACGTGCTAATCAACTCGATACACCCGAATCTCGCCACATCATTATTACTCGACGGTGCAGATAACATAGCAGCTCAGGAAATATGGCGCCGAGTCAAGAACAAGTTCACGCGCACAATTGGCGCAAGGAAGGTCCTGGCAGTGTCGAAGTTCATGACGTTCCCATACCAGCCGGGACTATCCGTCGGCGATAACCTTCTCGCATACGAGAAAATCATCTTCGAGCTCAACACAGTTGGAATCAACATGCCAGACGATGTTCAGTGCTCAATACTTCTGGAGGCGCTACCAAGTTCGTGGGAACCGTTCCGACAGGGCTGCAGCACCCGACTGGACTCGGACAAACATCTGGACACACCGACGGATCTGATCGACGGAGAAGCCATTCGAAAGAACCAAAATGATGTCAACGAAATCACCGCGATGTTCTCCCGATTAAACCCTTCAAGGAATCAACACTCCAGGAGAAGAAACTTCACCAGAAGATCCAACTACCGAAGGACATCTGTGCAATCATCCGAAGTGATATGTTACAACTACAACCAACGGGGACACATGCAATCGGCCTGCAGACTTCCCCGACAAGGCGGGAATCAACGCAGAGGCGGAAATCGAGGCAGAGGAAGAGGCAGAGGACAATCGAGGACACTACCGCCGCAAGCCAACATCGCTGAAGCCTTGATCGTAGAGTGCCAGCGAGCCGAAGTCAATCAGGCAAGTGCAGAAGAGATATTTGCTGTTGATAGCGGCTCGACCCACCACATGCTAACCAGCGTAAAATGGATGACGGACTACAAGCCGTTCGAAGACAACCAAGTGGTCGCACTCGGCGGATCTAACACCCTAAGTGCACAGGGGTCAGGAACCGCACTTGTGCCAGTGAACAACGCCAACAAGACTACAGCGCTACGTCTGAAGGACGCTTTGTACGTACCCAGGCTTCGCAGGAATCTGATTCCAGTTTCAAAGCTAGTTCCGCATTTTGGTAACTGGAGAAGCCATCACCATACTCCGGTGACAACGGAAGACAACGAAGAAGTTCGAGCTGAGCAACAGAACGGACTGTTCGTGTTCCACGCAAGTGAACCGGTTGAGGGGAACGTTGCGGGACTGAAGAGAAAGTAGGTCTGAAGGCGATACATGAGATGTTCGCACACATCAATGTCAAGTAGGCTTTGCAAATAACCGCATTTCCAAATAACCGCGGTTACGGTTAACCGATAACCGCAAATCCATAACCGCAACCGCGGTTAACCGCAAATTTAGGGCGAAAAACCGCAGTTATAACCGCAAATAACCGCGGTTATACGGAAAAGCTCCCGGAGACGTGATTCCGAGCAGCTCCTGCATTTATACCATCGAGTCAACGCCCAATCGCATTGGAACTAGCCATTCTTAAAGACGAAGGAAAGATCCTACAATCCTTCGAGATCATTCCAAGAAATTCAATGAAAAATTTACACTGGGGAGAGAAAACACTGTAGGGTTTCCAGGGAGCTTCCTCTCTTCTCTTAGAAGGGCATTTTTATAATTTACGGATACAAAGCATTCTTGAAACACATTTCACAAAGAGTTCCTCCTCCACACCGGCCGGTCTAACCTGTGATCCGAATAAACGCCGCAGCAGCGGCTTGAAGCTCGACGAAACCTCGCATACTCACGCGGAATCGGCCCCGAATGGTTATAGGCCGCCGGATACTTTTCTTGAAAACCTCTGGAAGCCGGAATACGGAAGAAACTTGACAACTTCCTGGTCGCCGGCCGCAGTATCTTCCAGTTCGAAAGGGCGCGCCTCGCCCAGCCGCTTCGGCTGTGGCTGTCTTTCCCAACCGCGGTTACGGTTAACCGATAATCGCAAATCCATAACCGCAATAGCGGTTAACCGCAAAATTAGGACTGAGAATCGCGGTTATAACCGCAAATAACCGCTGTTATATGGAAGCATGCTTCCTGGAAGATTTCCAGGAAGCGTCTCCTCTCCTATCAGGAAGAAGGTTCCATTATGAACAGATACAACGAGATCTCAGAAAGACTCGTTTGTTACAACTCGACCTCGATCAGATGGGGCCGGGGACATTTGTTGAACGTCTCAAGTCACGAAATCTTTGGTAAATTATCCTGATGCCAGAGAGATCATCTTGTATTGTGAAGCCCCCCGTCCGATGAATGTAGTCAGCAGTTTCGAGTTCAGCTCCTCACGATCCGCTGAGGAAGTTTTGCAAACTCTGGAACTGGCGCCGATTTCTGCACGGTTTCACGAGCAAAGAGTGCCCAGAGGCATGCTTTCTTGTTGGGTTGAGATAACTCACGTCGTTCCACGTCCTGATTCTCGAGTTTTTTTTTAAATGTGAATCCTCGAGGTCGTCTTTTGAGGTGCTCCCAATTTTTGTCTGGCTCCAAATTACTGCCCCGGCTTCGATATCACCGTTATCGTATTTGAGAAGGGCGTATGTCCTCCGTTCCGACCATTGCACGAGAGATAGCCGTTTTCAGGTAGGACTCCATCACAATTTTTCTATCGAGGCCTTCCAACGGGGGTGCAACCCACACAATAGCTACTTCCGCTGTGCTCTGATCCCTGATCCGACCAAATGCGCAAAGCTCTGGAAGATTGAGCATCGCGCTTCCGATGCTGGCTTATCGATTCCTTGAACATGATGGGGACATGGGGAGGCTGTTCCTGATGTGTGATATGTCCAGGTACAATCGCTAGCCAGGTCCGGCTTTCGGAAGCGTGTACGAACTTCGTTTAACGGGAGTCATCACACAAGATGTCACAGTTCTAGAAGCAATTCATTTCTCTTCAACCGCTCAGCACCTCAGTCCAGATTCCCAGCCAGAGTACGCTTATGAGACGCGACGCTTTCTCGAAAAATCATACGTTTCGGAAAATTGCGGTTAAATGCGGTTATAACCGCAATTCGCTCGCGGTTATTGTGGTTGAAAACCGCAGAATATCTGCGGTTATTGCGGTTATTAACCGCGGTTAAATAACCGTTGCAAAGCCTACCTAGAGCCCGTGACGACACGGTGCACAGCGAGGAAACTCGGACGGCTGCTCGCACGATACGACTAGTTCCCAGGTCGCCTTGCTTCCAAGCACGGTAAGGTTCACCTGCGACAGTCACCTCCACGGCCCGACCGTCAACGCTCTTCCGCCGTTGCGTCATCCACACCATTTCATAACTTCAAGGTAAATGTGGACCGTGATTGATGTGAACCGCACCGTGGATCTCATCGCGGTCAAGCCTGAACTAGCTGCAGTGCAATTGATCAACTGCCATGATAGGCGTCCCAGAAAAGAAAGCAACCTCTCTCAAGTACTCAGCTATTCCGAGAGACGGCAAATCCTGCTTCACATCCTTCAAGTGCGAGAGATCAATCATAAGCTCATGTTATCAACGATACAGTTGACGCTGTTGACAGCGATCATGACACCCTGGGCCACCTGAACCGCGAGTTCGGAGGAGAGAGCGCCAATCATGGTTATGAAGAACTTCAAACATTGCGACCATTCAGTTAGATCGAAGGCGCCCAAGCCCGAACCCCCGCGAAGAAGAGACCCTCGACCGAATAAATCGATACCGGCCAAAGCATAACTCCCTCCCTCCTTTCTTCCCAGGCATCGAAGGAGGTAAGTAGCACAGCACTATCTGCTTCCGACTTACTAAATGAGAATCTCTGCCTCTCATGAGATCATTCCTGACCGGAGCTGGGGGAAGACGAAATTTCTATAAGTTCATACGTTGCGACCGGCTCGTTGGCCGTGTGGCATAAACCAACGCCTTGGGTGCCACGCTAAGCTAGCAATCGCGAATTCGATCCCCGGCCGGGACAACAAATTTCTTATGTGGTAAAAAGAGGATTTAATTTATGTCAGAATTAAATCTGAACCACCTCAACACCCAAGCCCGCCGCCCGCAATGGGATTTGCGAGGCGATAGGGAGTGTCACTGAACCAATACCGAAAGGTGATTCCGGGACACTTCTGAGGGCTGGCTGAGAGGTTCAGCCGGAAAAACAAAGAAGTACATGCGTTGCGGATAAAACCATATCGATCTGGTGCGAGATCCTCTGGGTGATCTGCATGGTGGTCGAACCTCCCTCCGTCGGAAAGGTCGTCGATGGACGAAACGCCAAATCCAGGAATGGTCAATAAAATCTAGAATGTCCCCAAACCTCATCCTGGATCCGCCCAGAGAACAATTCGAGACAAATCACCTCGTACCTGAAAAGGTCCCCCCGAAGAATATGATCGCGATAGGATAATGAAAGCATGATGATAGGGATGAGCCTCCTCTATCATGGAGACAGATACATAATCTATTGAATGAATCGCCTAGATGCCGCACATCAAGGGTCGACAAAGCCAGGGCCCCGGGACAAAATAGCTGGCGACCAGAGATTTGGCCCCGTGCTCAGGCAGGGAATATCCGAGGTCGACCTCGGGATGGTTTGGGACAGATTGGGCCCGATCACGGAGTCGGTCTGATTATACTTTTTAGAGTCGATCGGGCCAAACTTTTGGGGGTATGTGGAGATGATTCCTGGATCGATCTGACCATACTTTCTGGGATCCATGGGGGCGATTTCGGAGTGGATCTCGGCATATTTCTGAGGGTTCATGGAGTTGGTTCCTGGGTCGATCTGACCATACTTTTCGGCTCCATGGAGGTGATTCCGAGGTCGGTCTGACCATGTCTCTTGGGCCAAGATTCCAAGATCGACCTCGCAATCACCCCCATGGACCACAAAAAGTCAGTCAGATCGACGTTGAAAGCACCTCCATGCATCCCAAAAAGTATGGTCATAGGAAAAATATGACTCAGACCGGGGCGAAATTATCTTCGAGAAGTCTCCGTGGGGCACGGATTCGAATACCCAGAGGAATTCCCATGATGCCAGGATTATCCGAATGGGGAGAGCAACTACGCTCAGATGCTATTCGTATCCGATATCTGCCCCGGTAAGAGTTCTGGAGTTCAAAGATGAACTCCAGGTTGACCCAGAGGCACTCGAAGAAGAATCACCTACCGAAGCACTCCTTCTCCCGGCGCCATGATCTGGAGCGTATCGTTAACCCCGTCGCCATGATCTGGGGCATATTTTGGGCCCCCAGCGGAGGAAGTTTGTCGACCCCCGCCGCGGACGAACTACCTCGGATGTCGCAGCGAAGCGCGATAGGGTACGCTAGTAATTAATAAATGGTTCTCACATGTACTATCTCAGCTCTTTGTGGTATGTTGTTGTGAATGTGCAAACCCTTTGGCGATTCCTGTGGACGTACGCCACAATATCCATCTTCAGTCCAAGCTCCAAGTTTACCACGGACAGATCAACAAAGTCCGCGCAAAGATGATGGTAACGAAGAGCTTTCCGCCGAAATCCTTCGGTACATGAAATCCCATGAGCAAACCCCTCGAAAAAATCTTGACGATTCCAACTGTTCGCCTTCGGCGATTTCAATTCAGGATGAGCCAGCCATTGAGTCGTTGATGCTCGAGGGAGTGGAACAGATCGGTGACAGTAGGTTCACAATAAGCCAAGTTCCGAAAAGTACAAAGAGCCGACATCCATTATCAGGCCAGTGCTAAGACGTGAGTACGCTGATAAACTTTGGCTCCTCGTGAGAGCTGGGAACATGATCCAAACTGCGAGAACGGATTCTCCGAAGATTCCGTCCCGGCCAAAGCGTTGGGGATCACCCTATCGAATTCTGAATCATCTTTCATTCATTCATTGAAACGCGTTTTACCTCTATGGAAGAATGTTCCGATCATCTCAAAATATTCCTTCAAAGAGTTTCAATCACCGAACATTCGAGACAAATCAACCGCCTCCTCTAATCGTAATAAATCAACCTCTCTAACAATCGCATCGCGAGCGCACGGAGATCGCTTGTATCGTATGGCTCTCCACATGAGACACTCGAATCACAATGCTCGAATCTGATTTGGGCCGGAACTTGGTGTGACACTGGACACAGGAAGTTTCATTCGACAACGACGATCGGAATTATATCCAGTAACTTCAATTGTTGAAGGGAGGATAATCGAGGTTCACTTCGAAAAATAAAGCTATGGAGTCAAATGGCTTCCAAATTTCGCCATCGAAAAAGGATGAGGGAGGGGGACATCTGAGAAACCTACAATCGAGGGTATAGAGTGTGAGTCAGCCAACACAGTGGAAACTATCGACTAAGACAGCGATTCGGGGAGTTTCAAGGAATCGACCCGCGATGAACGAGGAGCGGGAAAGAGAAACATGCGATGAGGGTTACTAAACGTAAACTCCGGTTCCTGGAAAAGAACAGAGATAGAGCCCAAGATGAAGACAACCAAAGAAAAACACGAGCGGAACAAGGGCCTGGGAGGGAAACACCAGCGAAGTGAACTCTCATGAACCGGTGGAACGGGTACTTCACCGATCTGTTTCATGGCAGTCTTTAGGATACCAGCCTCTCCAAACGTTCCTTTCCACACAGGGAGAAATTTCGTTAATCGAAAAAAGACTCCGAAAACGAGAATGGTGTGACACGCACGTGGAAACTGCCGTCCGTCTCTTTCACAAAATGAGGACGTCGACAGCTACAGCAAAAAAGTGGGATCACCAGAATGGTACTCGACTACCATTGATAATTACATAGGTTGTCGGAAACAATGTTGGGGACGCTGCCGCTAACTCAATAAACGATATAAGGTGTCTCTCTCCTGGGGACAACGATTCTGTCCGAGTCGGCTCGTATTCCTTCCGCTATGTCGTTCTTCGGGGCCAAACAGAAGGACCCAACAATTGGCGCAGTCGACACTGAATCTGAACGGGAGAATACGGAGTCTGGAGGTGAGCTCTCAGACAAGTCCATTCTCACTCGACTCACGGCGATCTTGGAGAAGCTGGCTGAGCCACGGTCAACGGCCGCTGGTACAACGTCGCAGGATGCACCTGCACCCTCAGCTTCAGTTCTCTTTAACCTGCAATCTCTTCTTGGTACGTTTACGCACAGTCCGGAGGCTGAGCTTACTTTCGATAACTGGTTCTATCGCAACCAGCCCATCCTGGAGTCATCCATCACAGACGAGCGTCTGCGGGTTCAGATTCTGTTGAAGTGTCTGGGAGACAACGAATACCGCCGTCTTCGTTACCGAATTTCACCAGAACTTCCCGAAGCGAAACCCTACAGGGATTTGCTAGAGCTTCTGAAGACCACATTTGGTTCTTCCAAGTCGTTATTCCGTCGAAGGCACGACATTTTGTCTTTCCGAGTGGACGCCTCGACTCGTCCCGTGGATGTTCTCAATTTGGCAAATATCAAGGGAGACGAATTCGAGTTCAAGGAGCTGACCCTGGATCAGTTTAAGGTTTTCCTCAGCTTGATTTTCGCGTCTGGACCCTCCTTCAAAAGCTTTCGTACGGTAGTGCTAAAGATGCTGGACGAAAAACCCGATTTGAAGGTCGACAAGCTCCGAGAAATCGTGGAACAGTATGCTCAGCGTAGTGAAGATGCTGCGCTAGACTCAAACACTTCAGCACTTCGAGCAGAGTCTTTTCCCACAGAAGTCGTGAATCTTGTCCAGCGGAATGCTCGTGGTGGACAAAGTGGGGGAGGCTGTCGTGACGGACGCGGCGGTCGGCACAACAACAAGCGTCGTGGGCCAACCCGCTGCCTGGGTTGCGGTGAAGGACACCCCCGGTATGCATGTCCGCACGCTTCGACGAAGTGCAAGAAGTGTAACAAGATGGGACACATCGAAAGGGTCTGCAGGTCTTTCTCGGCAAGCGTCACAGCAATTACGTGTCGCGTGGACTATCTCAATGCATCTCGGTGCCGGGCGTTCGCAACTGTGCAAGTGAACGATATCCCCGTGCGCTTCCGACTCGACAACGGTGCGGATGTGTCCGTCATTGGTGAAGACACGTGGGGGAAGTTGGGTCGTCCCCCGCTCACCAAGTTCAACGTCAGGTGTTCTGGCGTCGAAGGCAAGCCGTTAAACCTCCGCGGTTGTTTCCGCGCTGAGTTCAAGCTCGGTGCCGTCTCGGTGGTCGATGTGGTGATTGTTCTCCGTCGGGACAACGTCACTCTACTGGGGGGAGAAGTACCCTACGCGTTGGGGCTGCTCTCGGTTTCTCCAGCCGTGGAGATCGCGGAGGTGTCTGCTGCGGTAGATCCAGTGGCTGCCCTGAAGACCGCGTATCCCGAGTTATTCAAAGAAGGTCTTGGGACCTGTTCGAAAGTTGAAGTTAGCCTACCTATAAAAGCCGGTACCTTACCCACGCATCTCCCGGCTAGGCCGGTGGCTATCCCGCTTCAGGAAGCCGTTGAGACGGAGTTGGATCGCTTGGTGGCCAACGGCACCCTATCTCCAGTGGAAATCTCTGAGTGGGCGACTCCCATCGTGGTTGTCCGCAAGCCAAACAACCAAATCCGCATGTGCGCGGATTTCTCTACGGGCCTCAACGAAGCGCTCAAAGACGTCGACTACCCGATTCCCAACATGGAGGTGATCATGACGAAATTCACGGGCAACAAGTGTTTCACGCAACTAGACTTGTCGGATGCATATTTACAGCTGCCGTTGGAACCAGCTAGCCGCTGCCTGACAACGATCAATACTCATCGCGGCCTTTTCCAATTCAATCGGGTTGAAGACCGCGCCCGCAATTTTCCAACGTACGATGGAGCAAGCCCTTGCGGGCATCGACGGCGTTCTAGTTTATTTGGATGATATCCTGGTGATGGCGCCGGAGCGACAGACGCACGACACGCGCCTTCATGGGGTTCTTCGTCGGTTGCAAGACTGGGGTTTCCGCTTGCGTTTCGCAAAGTGTCGCTTCAACGCCTCATCCGTCAAATATCTTGGTTTGATCGTGGATGAGCATGGAATTCACGCTGATCCCTCCCGAGTCGAGGCGATACGGCAGCTCCGGGAGCCAACAAACGTTGCCGAGGTTCGCTCGTTCTTGGGTCTCGTCAACTACTATGGGAAATTCATCGATCAGCTGCATCGTTTCAAACCGGCCCTGGAATCTCTGCTACGCAAGGATGTGGCGTTCAGGTGGTCGACACGAGAAGCAGCCGCTTTCAAGTCCATTCGTGAGATTCTTTCCGGTCCTCTACTACTGGCGCATTACGATCCCCGGCAAACTCTCGTTGTTGCTGCGGATGCGTGTGAGACGGGCATCGGTGGTGTTCTTCTGCAAAGATACTCCGAAGGTTCAGAAAAGGCCAAGTGTTCCTAATTTTAGTGGACAGTTTTTCCAAGTACATCGACGCGGCCTGGATAGGAAATTCCACGCAGGCGTTGATTGCTTACTTGCGCACGGTTTTCCGACACTTCGGTCCCCCTCGAACATTGGTCTCAGACAATGGGGGCCAGTTTACAGCAGTGGACTTTGCAACTTTCTGCGCGGAGCACGACGTGACGCATTTGCAGTGTGCTCCGAGAATGCCGATGAGCAATGGGCAAGCAGAAAAGATGGTTCACACCATGAAGAATTCCTTGGACAGCTCGCCGAGAGCTTTGGACGTGGCGGTTTCCGCTTACAATTATACACCTAATGAGGCGATCGGTGGTAGGTCGCCAGCAGAAGTTTTCTTCGGCAGGAAGGTGCGCACTCCTTTCGACGTTTATAGGCCTTTCGAAACTCAGCCGGGGCTCACAGACTGGCAGAGAGAGATGAAAACTCAGTTCGATCGTCATCATGGGACCCGCAGCCGACAGTTCTTGTTGGGGGAGGCTGTAACGGCGGAGTTGGCAAATGGCACGCGTGTGCCCTGCACGGTAGAAAGGTTCCTGGGGAAGGCCATGGTGGAAGTCCGGTTTCAGCAGGAGAAGTTGGTGCGTCACTTGAACCAGCTCTGGAAGCGTTCTCCCGCAGTTCCGTGCCCCGACGAGCTGGACCCGGAGGATGCAGTTTCCCTACCGAACGACGAGGCGCTAGATGGCTCGATGCCTAGTCAAGACGGCGCCACTCGGAGTCCAAATAGTGTCGTGAGCTCAGCGACTCCTTCGCTGGATGCGAGCCTCCTCGCTCAGTCAGCAGCGGCCGTCACACAGCCCGCTCCGAGACAGCAACGACCGCGTGCGTGCAAAGGGGTCAAAGATTATCGCGCTCTCTCAGGACATCGTCCCCGAAAGTAGATGTCTCAAAAGGGGAGGTATGTTGGGGACGCTGCCGCTAACTCAATAAACGATATAAGGTGTCTCTCTCCTGGAGACAACGATTCTGTCCGAGTCGGCTCGTATTCCTTCCGCTATGTCGTTCTTCGGGGCCAAACAGAAGGACCCAACAACAAGACCAACTAATGAGTGCACGGACGAAAGCTCAGCAGATGAAATTGACAAGAAGGGCGAATCTACCTTACGCTTTGCCCTATGTCTCGGTGAGCCTACATGATAACATGTAATATAGACATCGACGACGGTATCGTCAATGGAGCCGTCGGGTTCCAGCGTTACGTTGATTTCGAAGAAACGGACACTATAGGAACCGACGACGTAACGAATCGCAATTGTTCCACGACCGAATCCCCCTCCATAGGGATGGAATTCACTGACACTGATCAGATTGGAAGCGCCGCGAGAAAGAAACCGAACCCTTATCAGTAACAAGGCAAGAGTTGCAACGGTTTCCTTCGAGGTTTCAAAAACAATCGAAGCCGTCGTACAACTTTCCCGGCCTGCCTCGCCTGTGAAATAACGACCCACAGGTCCCAAGGCTGGACCTTCGACGGGATCGTATCTGAGTACTATGAAAATATACGACAGCAGTTGGTTCACGTTGCTTTGTCGAGAGTGGAAACGGTCGAAGGCTCATTCTTGACTACACCTGACTATTATCCCGATAAATTTCAATTCCATCATTCCAAACAAACAACGGCGCCTCAAATGGTACAACTTCGAACAGAGCTACAACGTTCGAATAATCACCAATCCAAAACTCAAGATCATCAATTATTGGAGAAAACACGATCCTTATGTCTTCCAACGTCCGGAGTTTACCAACACACGCATTGGATATCACAAGCGACCTAGTCTACATGCAATCCACGATTTTCTGTCTCCCTTAAAAATCGTTGTCTCGTTTTTCTGGATGTATTTCGAAAACTATTCACCGTAATTTCTGATTCTCTTATCGACGAATTTTTTCTGTATGCCAACTTGACGTTCGGTTCTCCGCGCTTCTGCGCCCCGATTCAGCCTTTGGTTGAACCGTTCCTATAAGACCATCCGGGAGAACATTCTGAAGAATACGAAAACACTCAAACTCAACGATACATGGCCTGTCCCAACGAGAGAAATGTACAGGATGACCAGAGAGAAGAAGCGACTGAGCAGAGAGCGGAAGACAGCAAAAAGAGGCGAGACGAGGACGGACTGCAGAAAACAGCGGTGGAGGTTGGCACAATTCGAAATCGAATATAAGAAGAGGTCGAGATGGAAATATCTAGGCGGGATAGGAAAGAATACGACAACATCATAAGAGCACCTAGAGAGCAAAAAGCGAAACGCTCCTGAAAATATACTGATGAATTCGGCGACGACATCGCGGATCATGGAATGGGAGCACATCTAGCGGATGTCCTCAAAACGGTTCTCGGATGCGAAAAATCGGCAGGGAGAGGCGAGCTGAAGCCGTATGACATCACGGCGCCACAGGGGTGAAAGCTGCCCATCGATGCACAGATGGTGGAAGAAGCAATAGAGAAAGTATCCGCAGAGTCCGCGGAAGGACTGAATAACATACCCGCATATGTGATCAAATCCATCGATATCTAGTATTGTGTATAGATTATTCGCGAGGATCCTTTGTAAAGAAATCCAGAATTGGATCGGAAATGGTGGGATCCTGGGAGAGATGCAGCACGGTTTCCGAAAAGAAAGAAGAGGCGACAACTGCATCCCCATTCTCACATCGGCGATAGAGGCGGCCAGGCGGGGAAAAAACGAACTAGTCATCTGCTTCCTGGATTGCACGCGGGCCTATGATAAAATTAACAGAACTCGGAAGTGGGAGGTGCTGGAGAGAGGAGGTATGCCGAAAACCATACTGGAAATGATTCAGGGTCTGTATAGAGACAATGAGGTGACCCCACAATATGGCACACATATGTCTGAACGATTCTAAGTGAAGAAGGACTCCGACAAGGATGTCCACTGAGTCCAGGACTATTTATTCTATACATCACCGACCTGGGGAAAAGCTGGAGCAAACCAAAGCTAGTTTCAAGGTCAGGACGAAGGAAAACATCTTCGAACTACAACAACCTAAACACCTAAACATATGTGGCCCGTTAATTGCCATTGCCCACGTAAGGCCTACGAATCCGAGACTGCCAAATATAATACATGACCAATTTCGTTGAATCAATGTAAGGAGGGGAGATGTTCCTAAGTCGATCTGAATACTTGCGCTCTCCTGACCAAAGCGTCATCTAACGATACAATAATGAACAGTGTCATCTTGACCCTCCGCTGCATCACATCTTGTGAACTCACGTACTGTGGAAATACATTACGAAGTCGCCCACTGTAGAAATACATTACGAACTCACCCAAAGCACCGGGGCAGAGACAACAGAATCATAGGATAGGCGGTCATAGGAGCAAGCCCCGAAGGACTCCAGAAAACCTGGACCCAGTGGATACTCCCGCAAAAAACGCCACCAGCCCTACCAGACCGACAAAACAAGGCGTCACCCTCCTAAAGGACCTGGAGGTGCCCCGCCGAGGTCCTAACAAGAGCAACCAGCCAATCCAACCCATGAGGCGATGCCGCGAGCGTGGACTCCGAAGCAAAGGAGCACCTTGCGAGACTGTTGCTAATAAACTATGTTTCGTTTCTCTAAATATCAATGGTTCTAAATCTAGCATGGCCAAGTGGGCTGCGCTTGAAAAAGATGTGCTCATCGACATGAACGTAGACATAATGATGTCATGCGAAACGCGTCATATGAATGACGAGAATGCACCACCCATTGAGGGATACAACATAATATCCAGCAACCGGCGAGGCCCGACTGGGAAGAACTCGAATGGTGGCGTAGCTATACTATACAGGGAAAACTATGTCGAAGACTGGAACCACAGAGACAATGACTTCATCGCCCAAGCAACGTGGATTGGCAGACAACGATGGATATTCATATCCTTCCATATGAAACATGGAGCGGTAAGCGAAAACAAAACCCTCACCAGATCCATGAGCACACTCATCAAGCAAAAATCTAGATTTCATCATCATCAACACATCGAAAGCGGAAAATGATCGTACACCGCAATCAATGAGAGAAATTGTTTGGAAATGATCTCCGTGGTTCCAATATTGAGCGGACGTGTATTCGAATCCATGCTCAACGGGCGTTTTCTCTCCATTCGCGTACTTCCGATGAGGGTCTATTCTTTCAGCGGAACCCTCCAGACAGCGGAGACCATCGACGCATTTTCAGCGAATTCCCATGTTCGACGAAGCCGAGAGATCGTCCCTTCAATGACCTGGAAGGACACGCTCCCACATTGTATGAGTGGGCTCTCCGCGGACGCAGCTGAGTGTATTGAGGGTATGATGAAAGCACACAGGGACGACCCTGCGCTGGGGCCCAATTGACGCCAGTGCCCAACCGACGCCGGCGCCCAATTGACGTGCACCGGACCGCACAGGCTGTGGCCTCGATGGAATCCCTGCGGAAGTCTTGGAAAATCTGCAGAATGAAGGTGTAAGGCAAATCTCCGACATATTCAGCAGAATGTTTTCCGGAGCCGAAGACATACCAGAGGACTGGAAACAGGGAAGAGTGTCCCTCATAGAAAAAGGAAACTCCAAAAAAGGACACCTGAACACATATCGACCGATCATTATCACCCCAGTCCTGCACAGACTATCCACCAAGATCTTCACATCAAAGATCCAAGAGTGGATCGAGAATAAACAGATCCTGGGGGAGATGCAGAACGGCTTCAAACCAGGTAGGCGTGGAGACGATAACATCTTCATACTTACTTCCGCCCTAGAGATTGCGGGGGGGGGGGGGGATGATTCCGAGACCAATCTGAGCATTACTTTCCAACTCTGGAGGGGTGATTCCGGGACCAATCTGGCCATTTATTTCCAACTCTGGAGGGGTGATTCCCGGACCAATCTGAGCATTACTTTCCAACTCTAGAGGGGTGATTCCGAGACCAATCTGAGCATTACTTTCCAACTCTGAAGGGGTGATTCCGAGACCAATCTGACCATACTTTCAAAAACTATGATGCTTATTGCAGACCCAGAGGGGAGAGAGAAAGGGCCCTCGACGCCAGGGAACGCCGGCCAAAGGCCGGCTGGTTATATATAGTAAGGATAAGGATCGTCCTCGGAATAACCGCCGTGAGCACGTAAAAGTATCCGTCTTCTTCGAAGTACGCTCACGATGGGGGCAAAGATGAGTCCGAACCCGAGTCCAAATCTGCTCCGGATTTGTATTCGAGTTCGAACTCGAATTTGGAATCGAAAATGATCTCGACTCGATCTGATCATACTTTCCTCTCGCTCTGACCGTACTTCCTAGAAGCGTACTCCTCGATCTGACGGCACTTCTCAGGATGATTCCGAGGTCGTTCTGACCATAATTCTGGAGGTCCATGGAAGTGATTCTTGGATCGATATGACCATACTTCTGGGGATCCATGGAGGTGTGAATGAGTAGATCGTCCTCGGAATAACCTCCGTGGGCCCCGAAGAGTATCGTTCCCGGAGTACGCTTAGAACGAGGGTAAAGTATGATTAGAGCTCTAGGAATTCCGTGACGAACATCACGGATGATTTCCTTCCAATAATAAAGAGGATGGATAATTCTACCGTCACAACGATTGGCTTCCCGTCTTCAGGGGGAGCTCGACAGGTCCGTAGCGGAGCACGGAATGGGCAAAGGAGATTTCATGATTTTGAAAGTTCTGTGACTCGCACAGCCCAAGATGGTTCAAAGCTGTGACCTATCGATCTTTCAAGCCCATTCTCACCCCTGCCCAGCGTAACCAGTGAACAAGGGGGGAAAGTCTGGGGGGGGGGGGGGGGGGGTCTGACTGAGTTTCGAGCACTCGCAGCGGTGATGCCAGGTCGCTCTCGGTTCGTTCTAGGACCTACTAACGGAGGCTATAACCGCTGATTAGGAATCACATCTTTAGCTCGCTCATTGTGCCATCCGCTCCCCACGCTGACGTATCCTACGTTCGACCGCGTCAATCTGGTGCTTGAGCATGACCAAGCTTTTTTTTTTTATCACGGCGCCAATACGATGCCACCCTTCGCAATCACGGTCCGACGAGCGTGAAGTTCACCGTTCCATCGTTCCGTTCGAAATGAGCATTGAGGAGAGGAGGACGCATCTCCGCTGGCGACGTACTGCTGATAGATGGACATCCATTCAAGTGCGTCAGATGTACCGCTATTCCGAAGTCATTTTCTTCAGCATCCCAGAGCCGAACACAGTCATCTTAGATCGTGTTTGAAAACACCGTTGGATTGATATTCTTCGAGAACGATCAGAATCGTTTTTCCAAGGACGTCTTCAGCAATCTCACAACATTGATCGCCTCGCAATATGCTTACAGACACCCGATTTGACCCCTTGAAAACGATACACGACGATTGCGATCCGTCGATAGATGAGTACGAAAGTTTCGAAAAAAAAAAACTGTGGTCAACTCTTGACGGGTCACAATCTTCTCGAATGACCGCAAATAGTTTTGGACTGAGATTCGGGCTCGCGATTGATCAACATCCGCTGGATCTAGCCCTAGATGATCTTTCATGAGCGAGTCTGCCCCTGTCGGCTTCCGTCATTGTGGCGTGTGCGAATGATTCACCGATACGAGAGGGATTATTCTCGTTATCGGCGTCGGTACAAAGAGAGAGAGCACCTCGCAGCAGACTCCAGGAGTATTCAATGTTGGCTTCGAACGAGTGTTTTGGCGAACAACTGTTACACGGAGCACGACACTCAACATTGAACCCTACTGGTGGAAGGAATCGAATCACGGACGACTCGGTAGTAGAGTGAGATCATTACGGCTTACTGCATCATGGCTCTCTGTAGCGCCTCGGGCAGTGGTGACGCGGAGACTGTGAGATCATTGCTTCAGGAAGGAGGGGTCTGTGTCAACATGGCGGATGAGGAAACAGGTGGGACTGCTCTTCATCGCGCCTCAATCAATGGTAGCGCGGATGTAGTTGAATTGTTGCTGGAGAAGGGAGGAATTGATGTCAACGCGAGGGGGACTTCGGACGGTTGCACTGCTCTTCATATAGCCTCGCACGAAGGTCACGCAGATATCGTGAGGTTGTTGCTTCAAAAGGAGGGGATCGACGTCAGCGCAGCAGGATTCGAGAGCGGTGACACTGCTCTCCATATCGCTTCGCACGAAGGTCACGCAGATATTGCTAAGTTGTTGCTTCAGTTAGAAGGAATTGATGTCAATGCAAAGACGACTCGGGACGGTTGCACTGCTCTGCATCTCGCTACCGTTCAGGGTCACGCGGATGTTGTTGAATCATTGCTTCAGAAGGGAGGAATCGATGTCAACGTGCGAGGGATCGTGAGCGGTAACACTGCTCTCCATATCGCCTCGATGAAAGGTCACGCAAATATAGTCAAGCTGCTGCTTCAGAAGGGAGGAATGGATGTCAACGCGAAGGGGACCCGGGACGGTTCCTCTGCTCTTCATATCGCCGCGAAAGAAGGTCACGACAATATTGTCAAGTTGTTGCTTCAAAAGGGAGGAATCGATGTCAACTCGAGAAAGACTGACAACGGGTACACTGCTCTTCACTTCGCCGCGGGCCTCAATCACGAGGGCACTGTTGAATTGTTGCTTCAGAAGGGAGGAATCGATGTCAACGCAAAAGCATCTGCCGACGGTTCCACGGCTCTCCATTACGCCTCGATCGGGGGCAACGCGAAGGTTGTCAAACTGTTGCTACAGAACGAAGGAATCGATGTAAACGCGAGAGGAACCGACAACGGTTCCACTGCTCTCCATTGCGCATCCATCGGAGATCACGCGGAGGTTGTTGAATTGCTGCTACAGAAGGAAGGAATCGATGTCAACGCAAAAACAGCTGACGACGATTCCACTGCTCTCCATTACGCCTCGATCGGAGATAACGGAACGGTTGTCAAGCTGTTATTACAGAAGGAAGGGATCCTCGTCAACGCGAAAACTAGCAAAGATCGAAGTTCTGCTCTTGGAAACGCCTCGAGTCCGGGTCAGGAAAATGTCGACCACATGTCGCGAGCTGAAGGATCATCTTCGCGTTCTCTCTGGAATCTTCTGAAAGGATGGCGTCGGCGAGAATCAGTTTTTTGTTGCTGGCGATTTGAGGGCTAACGTTGCTATAAGTTGTAGCAACGTATCTCAGGGCTAACGTTATAGCCTACAACGTCAGTCCTGAGATATCGAATATTTGAACCTCTTTTATCGCGCGGCGATATCAAATATTTGGATCTCCATCAGTGATAGCGAATATTTGAATCTCTTTCTTCGCGCGGTCCGCTACCTCTCTCGAGAAAAGTAAAGCCATAGTGAAGAAATGAAGGAAATATACTATACAGCCCATCTCCTCCCCTATACCGCGGTGATTTCGCATGGGCTACCCCGACGAAACCTTGAGCGGGCGCCGGAAGCGTGGTATCGAAATGCTAATAAATCATGCCACTACAATGTCGAGAACGCGGTTGCTCACTGGTTCTTTCCATCCGAGCTGAGTGGCAATCCATGGGGATCAAACTTCGACTGAATCTGAGTCGTCAAGCATCGGAATTCAAGCCACCGGGGTTCTCAGCGTCCGGGAAGGCTGACAGCCGGACTGGGTGAGCAGAGTTCACTCACGATACATTTCGCTCCCCAACATCACTTGCCGCAGTATCTCTGGTTGGAGATTGGGTCGACGACGTGTTGTTGGGGGTCACCTTTGCTGCACAGGGATTGCATAACGGGACTCGAATCGGTTGTCGTCCCCAATGTCGAACATGTCGTTGTTCCGTCGTAGACCACGGAAAAAATCGTTAGATCGATCCTGGAATCAGCTTCGTAGATACCGAAGACTCCGGACGGAAGCTGGCAATTCAGGAAGCTTGTTCTTGCCATCGTGGAGTACTACATCGATGGGCGTTGCAGGTAACTGATCGCAATCAACTTGAGCGCCGAGTTGCTTGAAAGTATTCTCACCAGAGCATGTACCAGGTGGGGGCCGAAACGGAACCACACGGTGATGAATCGACCGATATACTAATGGAGCGAGGAAGTGGCCGGTCCCATTGCGATTTTCCCCCACCCCCCACATTGGGAAGAGTTCAACTGAGCCGTTTTAAGCTGCTGGAAGGAATCTCGAGACAAAGTCAAGACGGAAATCCGGGAGAGAAGGGGGTATTCCTCCCCCCTCCTGACAAATACTTGGTCTTCATTGCTGACGCTCCTTCCAGGCTCCGCGGGCGGTGAGCTCGATCAGAGGGATTGTGATCGCCATAAAACTCCATATTATTCTCAGAAAAAGCCTTCCGACCCGATCCGATCGCTGGGAGTATGCTCCGACCAATTCGCCTCGAATCTTCATCATCATCATCATTGAAGTCGACGAAGAGCTGCTCCGCAGATTCAAAATCATTCTGGACACGATCAATTGCTCTGAGCAGCTCGACGCCGAGAAATTCGAACTTTCTCGCATCGAGAGTCTGAACTCCTTCGGCTTGCTCGCTCAGCCTGCAAACGGCAAGGATGCTTCGCTCGAGATTTGGGGGCCGTGGATCATTATTCTATGAACCGTGTTCGTCATAGTATACCACCGATACAAACTGACACACAGTTTAGTGGTCTCGATGCCGAAAAGCTTGAATTTCTCGCCGTCGAGTCGCTCAGAGCAATTCATCGCGTTCAGAATGGTTTCGAATCTGCGGATCAGCTGTTCGTCGACTTCAATGAAGATGATTATTCGAGGCGAATCGGTTGGAGCATGCTTTTGGTGATGGGATCGGGTCGGAAGGCTTTTTTTATTCACAATCACAGATCACAATTACCGGGCAGCATGCAATAGTAGGGTCAGCGTCCGAACTGAAGTTCGAAACACTGACCGGCTATACGTCAGTCAGATCTGAGACCGTAGCTGGGATTGCTTCGTCATCTGGAGGGTTATCCCTCTTATTGAGCTCACTGCCCGCGGAGCCGAGGAGAAGCGTCAGCAATGAAGACCGGAAATCTGTCGGGAGGGGAAGAATTACCCCCTTGTCTTCCAAAGCGCCTGCCGGGATAACATGGAAGGAATCGGCCCCCAAAAAAAAAATCGATTTTTGAAAACTCAAATTGCTCATATCTCGAGAACCAGTGGAGCTACAGCGCCGATAAAAAAAACGTTGCGAAGCTCTTTCCAATGGCTATATAACGCTGTACAACAGCGGGTCCCGGAAACCACTTTTCTAGTCGAGGAAAATGAAAAATTTGGTTGGTTTACCCGGAAGGAGAAGGCTGACCACTTTCTCAGATATCGCTAAAAGTACTCCTATCCATCGTCTACTCGCAGGGCCAGTTTCATCCCGATCCGGGTTTGCGGGGCCGAGATATCAACAGTTGAACATCGGCGACGAAGCGGTTTTTCCCCAGATCGTTCCCGGCATCACCCCTCCCAGACTCGGAAAAGTATGCTCAGATTGGTCCCTGACCATACTGACTCACTGACCATACTTTTGAGGGTCGATCGGAGTGATTTCGGGACCAATATGATCAGACTTTTCCAAGTCTGGTAAGGTGATTCTGGGACCAATCTGAGCACACTTTTCCATGTCTGGTAGGGTCATCCTGGGACCAATCTGAGCATACTTTGACGAGTCTGGGAGGGTCCTTTCGATCGATCTGACCATGATTTCCAGAAAGATGACTTGATTCGATGTCTTCTATCCATTTTTATGCTGGGTTCCAAGCGAGTTCTGGGGGGAAAACCGCTTCATCGCCGATGTTCAACTGTCGATATCTCGGCCCCGCAAACTCGGATCGGGATGAAACCTGCTCTGCGAGTAGACGATGGATAAGAGTACTTTCAGCGATATCTGAGAAAGTGATCAGCCTTCTCCTTCTGGGTGAACCAACTAACTTTTTCATTTTCCTCGACTAGGAAAGTGGTTTCCAGGACCCGCTGCCCACGGTGCTCGAGAGCCCTCGAGAAGAGCTTCACAAAGATTCTTTAATCGGCGCTGTGGCTCCACTGGTTCTCGAGATATGAGCATTTTAAGTTTTCAAAAATCGATTTTTGGTGGGGCGCTCATCCCGGCAGGCCCTTCAAGTCTGGACTCTGTCTCGAGGTGCCTTTTGGCATCTGAAAACCGGTCAGTTAGACGCTTCCCAATGTGGATAATTGGGAAAAATTGCAATAGGACCGGTTCCAGGCGGATCTGAAGTTCTTTTGCTATCCCCACCAAACAAGCTATTACGTCTGGTGACCGTCTGTAAGTAAAAAGCGGGCAATTTCCTTCGTAGACTCCGATCCGGTCTGTCCGAAACTACCGCCTCGACTTCAAACCGATTTCGCTTCTGTCTTGGATATTATGTTATTACCATGGTTTCACCGAGAGTTGCGAAGAATAATTCCGAGCGCAAATCGCCCACTGTGGGACGTCGGGAACGGGGAGCTCAGGGGAGGACTACTTACGCCAAAGTAATGGCCCTGTGAAGGAACGCACTGGTGAACTGAGGGCTAAGATAAGGAGGAGGGTTTGAAGGGAGTCGACCGAGAAGTGGAAACATACGTATGGAGAAAGCCGTATAAGCTAGTGAAAAGTTGCAGGAAACTATCCCGGGGCTTTTCCCGGAGTGCCCTGAGCGGGAGGACGGTATTGAAGGGACCAGGGGAATGGGTATGGATAATCGTGGACGGCTGATCCCAGAGTCAACTTTGGAGGACAATATTCGGGTAGCTGACGGATTGGCGACGCGAAGGGCGGCAGGGCCGGACGGAGTCCCCGCCGGGGTGGTGTAAGTCCTAGCCAGTAGATGGCTCAGATTGGTCAGGGATTTTTCAATCAGCTGATAAGGGAGGGAAGGTTCCCACTGCCGTTGGAGAGGGCCGGGCTGGTGCTCATACTAAAGTGGGGCCAGGTGGAGCTCGGGAGATTCTTGATCCATGGCCGGTGAGACGCTCAGCTAGAGGGCAAGAGAGGGTGACGTACTTCCAGACCGCGAGTCCCGGTCGACCCAGGCAGAGATGTGCGATGAAAGCGATTCCGTTCAGGAGCCCGACCACTCCTCGTCGATACCGTTCCACCTGGACTGCCAGCAGTGGTTGAGGAGGCCGTTGCCATCGTCTCAGCGACGTTCGGCTCGTCGAGTCCCGCACGTACGCCATCCTTGACGTCCTTCGCTCCGGATGTTGTGAAGATGTAGACATACCCATCCTTCTCTTTGACGGGGTAACGCTTCACAGGACCGCAGCAGTCGTTTGCGTCTCGGTGCGTCGAAGTCTCGGAATGCCGACCACATTCCGGAGGCACCAATGGCACTGAGCTCTCCCCATAGGTTGACGTCGCCCTTGATGGGCTTAGCGTTTAGTCGCCAACGGCGATCAAAGACATTTCAAGAGGTGGTTCCTCGAACGAGGAAGCCAGCACTGTTACTATCTTCTGATTTCCGTCGACATAATCATGTCAAATAGTTCAAAAACTTTGATGACTTCTTCAGTCTTCTTCTGTGAATCCCCTACCTGGAACCGTCGTGAAGCTGGCGACGCTCGATCGAGGCGCGATTACGGAAGCGATACGATTCCAAGTCAGCTTTTTCTCATCATACCGTCAGATCCGGGATACCCGAGGCCTTCGAGAGATTATTGAATCTAAGCCGGGATCTCCAAACCTGGATTTCGCTGGAGGACTCTCTACAGCTCGTGCTGAACTTAATCACCGCTAGATCTCGAAACGGCATCGGTTCTCCGCTTCGCGTCACCGGAAATTGTTTTTTCCTGCGGATATGCTAAACGAGAAGTTCGGTTCGTTTCGCGAGCGATCGATTGCACGTAGATTGGAATGGATTCATTTCGGTCTCACATACACACATATGTTCCCTTCCATTCCAGCGGTGAATTGTTTCGTATTCACAGCCCATTGTTGGCTTTTGAATTCCCGTTGCTTCACTCTATACTTCGTCCTCCTCAGATCCATTGGCGTGGTCTTGGGGTGAACTCCTGGTCCGACGGATAATTTCTGCAGGGAGTATGTTTTTTCCTCGCATTCCAGAACCACTTGTTGGCCGGCTAAGGGGAGGGGGAGGAGCATCGGGCGACTACCGTTTCGATGTTTCGATCGCGAATTTGTCGTCTAGTCCTGGTCTGTAGCATCTCCCCCTTGGCGAGAGCTGCAGGACGATTGCCTCGCGAGTTATCGTGCAGTTCCACTTTGAGAACTCTCCCCCTTCGAGTTGTCGTTATGAGCCTAATGCGGATTCGGATTCCCTATGCTCTTCCCATATGGAGTCTGGTTTGTCTTGAGTTCTTTACGGGATGTGTTCCTCATGGGCGTCTTGCTATCTCGAGATGTTCCAAGCTGAATATGGCTCTCAATGTTCCGAGTCTCTCGATTGCATCCACCGTGGTTTTTGTGATCTCTGAAGCCGTTAGGACAAGTTCAAACCATCTGTTTGGGTCCTTCAGCTTCATCCTCTCGGAATACATCTTCGCTATTAGCCTTCCTGGCTTCGAAGTAACTCCACCTGAGTTCACCTCCGAAAACGTTCTCGCGTTCAGTCTCTGGACTGCTTGGTCAGTCTTATCTGTCAATTTCGCCCTGTGGTGGTTCAGGTAGTCATCATTGGTGGATAACTCGATTCCAACATACAAGATGGACATCAACATGATAGCGTCAGCTGCTCCCACGATTCCAGAGTCTTTTCGTCATCACCCTCGACCCAACCCGGCCGAATGAACGCCTCATTGATTCGACATTGCTGGCGTTTTGGGACACCGTTGCATTGATGATCTCAGAGGGCGATCAGGAACTTGTTTCGGTAGATATCATATTCAACAGTGTCGTCACATTGCTTCGTCTCACGATATCGCTGCGAACGCCTTTTTTGTGCTTCGGGATTTGTGCCTACAAGATTCATCGTGAACTATGACAGTTGACCCCAACTCGTCGGGAGTTTCAGGCCCGCGATCGCCCAACGTCCATCAATCCGGCTGTCGTATGATCTCCCATGAGCGAGTCTTTCACTTTTGGGAATGTGTAGCTCGTTAATGATTGACCAATGCGAAAGGGACTCTCCCAGTTATCTCGAGAGCAGACTCGGGAGAGTATTCGAGCGGCCGATAAGCTACATTGTGAGACATCTGCTTTGAACGAATGGCTGAGCGACTAACTGTGACACGGAGACTGACACTCTGCATTGGACCTATCCGCTCTTGGGACGCGTTCAGCGGACGACTCGGGAGCGGAGAGGATTGCTACGTCTCCCTGCATCATGGCTGTCTCTCGCGCTTCGAGCACTGGCGCCGAGACTGTGAGATCGTCGCTACAACAACGAGTAATCGGTGTCCACGCGGAGGTACGAAAACAGGTGGGACTGCTCTCTATCGCGCCTCGATGGATGGTCACGGGGAGGTTGTTGAATTGTTGCTACAGGAGGAAGGAATCGATGCCAACGCGAGAACGACTGGCAGCGGTAGCACTGCCCTCCATATCGCCACGATCTTCGGTCACGCGCATGTTGCTGAACTGTTGCTTCAGAAGGAAGAAATCGATGTCAACGCGGAGGGGTCTGAGGACAGTTACACAGCTCTTCATTGGGCCTCGTACAAGGGTCAAGCGGAGATTGTGAAATTGTTGCTACAAAAGGAAGGAGTCAATGTTAACGTGAGTGCCACTGAGGATGGTGTCACTGCTCTCCATGTCGCCGCGGCCCATGGTCATGCGAATGTTGTTGAAATGCTGCTTCTGAAAGATGGAATCGATGTCAACGCGAAAACGATTGGCAATGGGAGCACTGCTCTTCATATCGCCACGATCTATGGCCACGTGGATGTTGTCAAATTGTTGCTTCAATATGAAGGAGCCGATGTCAACGCGAAAACGACCAACAGCGGTAAAACTTCTCTCCATATCGCCACGATCTATGGTCACGCGGATGTTGTTGAATTGTTACTTCAAAAAGAAGGAATCGATGTCAACGTGGAGGGGTCTCAGGACAGTTACACAGCTCTTCATTGGGCCTCGTTGATAGGTCGAGCGAAGATTGTGAAATCGCTGCTGCGGGGGGAGAGAATCAATGTCAACGTGAGGGCGACTGAGGATGGTGTCACTGCTCTTCTTATCGCCACGGTCCATGGTCACGCGAATGTTGTTGAATTGTTGCTCCAGAAGGAAGGAATCGATGTCAACGCGGGAACGACTGGCAGCGGTAACACTGCTCTTCATATCGCATCGCTCGGAGGTCACGCAGAAATAGTCGAATCGTTGCTTCAGAAGGAAGAGATCGATGTCAATGCGAAAACGACTGGCAGCGGTCACACTGCTCTTCATTTCGCATCGATCAGAGGTCACGCAGATATCGTCAAGTCTTTGCTTCGGAAAGAAGGAATCGATGTCAACGCAGAGGGGTCTGAAGATAGCTACACGGCTCTCCATTGGGCCTCGTCCAGAGGTCTAACAGAGATTGTGAAATCGTTTCTACGGAAGGGAGGACTCAATGTCAACGTGAGAGCGACTGAGAACGGTCTCAATGCCCTTCATATTGCCGCACTCCATGGTCACGCGAATGTTGTTGAATTGTTGCTCCAGAAGGAAGGAATCGATGTCAACGCGGGAACGACTGGCAGCGGTAACACTGCTCTTCATATCGCATCGCTCGGAGGTCACGCAGAAATAGTCGAATCGTTGCTTCAGAAGGAAGAGATCGATGTCAATGCGAAAACGACTGGCAGCGGTCACACTGCTCTTCATTTCGCATCGATCAGAGGTCACGCAGATATCGTCAAGTCTTTGCTTCGGAAAGAAGGAATCGATGTCAACGCAGAGGGGTCTGAAGATAGCTACACGGCTCTCCATTGGGCCTCGTCCAGAGGTCTAAGAGAGATTGTGAAATCGTTTCTACGGAAGGGAGGACTCAATGTCAACGTGAGAGCGACTGAGAACGGTCTCAATGCCCTTCATATTGCCGCACTCCATGGTCACGCGGATGTTGTTAAACAATTGCTCCAGGAGGAAGGAATCGATGTCAACGCGAAGGGGAGTCGGGACGGCTGCACTGCTCTTCATATCGCCTCGCGAAAAGGTCACGCGGGAATCGTCAAACTGTTGCTTCAGAGAAAAGAAATCAATGTCAACGCGAAAGAAGCTGAGGAGGGTCGCACTTCTCTTTGTATCGCATCGATCAGAGGTCACGCTGAAGTTGTCGAGTTGTTGCTTCAGAAGGAAGGAATCAATGTGAACGCGAAGGACGCCGAGGAAGGTCTCACTGCTCTCCATATCGCCTCGTGCAAAGGTCGAGTGGAGATTGTGAAATTGTTGCTACAGAAGGAAAGAATCGATGTCAACGCGAGGGGGACTCGGAACGGTTGCACCGCACTTCACATCGCGTCGATCAGGGGTCGCACAGCAATTGTCGAGTCGTTGCTTCAGGCGGAAGGAATCAATGTGAACGCGAAGGACGCCGAGGAAGGTCTCACCGCTCTTCATATCGCCTCGTTCAAAGGTCGAGTGGAGATTGTGAAATTGTTGCTACAGAAGGAAGGAATCGATGTAGGCGTGAAAGGTACTGTAGAAGCTGGCACTGCTCTCGATTACGCCTCGAGTGGGGGTCACAAAGATGTTGTGAAGCTGTTGCTAGCGAGTGGATGCTCTTCTCATTCTGGCGTTTGCACTAAAAGCTGATGAATAATGTCACTCCATTAGGGGGAATTTCGGTGGGCTACGGCGGAATCTGGGAAGGTCGGGGCAACCGAACCGGATTTGCTGAGTATGTCCATCGTGTCATAAAAACGTTGGGCTGTGGTTTCCCATCGCGAGTAGAGGTCGCGAAGAACCGGTTCTAAATGTCCTGAAGCCGGTTCTGGGCCGGTGAGGCATCAGAGCGCGGAGGGAGGGACGGTGAGGAGTTCAAGTAGAGCACGGAGATTCGAAGGAAAATATACCAAGTGTGTAGAGCAGTGGTTCTCAAACTCCACTGACCCATCGACCCCCTAGGCGACTTCGTTGAAGTGAAATGTCGACCGTCGACCCTTGATCCAGCTACGTGGACGCCAAGAAGTATGGTCAAATCCACCCCGGCATCACCTCTGTAAACCGGAGCACTTTGAGAACCACTGGTGTAGAGTAATCAATGGTTAGAGCTAGTGATAGTATCCTGGATAGGCAAGAGAAAAGGTTCGGATGTAGTTAGCTGAATACCCATAAGTAGTTCCTGAAAGAAGAGACAAGTTCCAGAATCGTTTATGGTTCATGGTTTCATTCGGACCTGAATGTATAATACAAAAGCATTCCCGCCATTCGCTCCAGGAGCGAGCGATCTCAGCGAATCCTATGTTCTCACGAATACATTTCTAGCGGTCAATTCGTCGCCTCCACGGCAGATCGATTCGTCTCCTTGTCCAGGCCGCTCAGGAGGTCATCCGTCGTCTGTTGTGTATCGCTACATTGGAATATCACATGTCCCAATGTTCCCACGTTGATGCCACGTCTATTGCATGTCGGTTATGGGTTAGTTGAGGAACGGGACCAATACTCTTCTGTAGGATGACCTCCAGCTCTGGGGAGTGCCAGTTAGGCGGACGCCTCATATGACCGTGCGTGTGAACGGCTGTTGTTCTCGACTCCATGTGTATTTGATGCCATTCGAGTGAAGATTTACTGGCCATGCCATTCAACGAGTCGTTGTCCTGCGTGGCTTCGATCTCATCGTTCAGGAGACGATTTCAGATGCCGAGGAGTGCTCTTGCCGTCACATCGAGTTCGAGTTGCAGTGTATCGCATTCGAGCTCTGTTTTGAGCTCTCCCACCCGTACACAGGCCTTTGTCTCAATGATTTGCGCTCCCAGAATTCCCAGTATAGTTCTCGGTCAGCGAGTGACTGTCATGCAGCTGACTCGAGCGAAATACTTCAGCTTACTCTTGTCCTCCCGCGCCTCGAAGGATGACCAGTTGAATTCAGGCTCCGCGATTTCGCAGGCAACATTCCAGCCTGTATTACCAAGAAATGATCGTGGAGCGCGTCGTGGGGTCTTCTCTAACCTGTCGCTTGTCTTCTCTTCTTTCACCTTGAGCCGATTCAGCATAGGTTAGTTTGGGAACCACCAAGTCCCATCACACTGTGTGATTCCCAGATATTTGTATTCCTTCGTCACTGGCATTTACATCTTGAATTCTCAGACCTGAGCAGTCACCAACCTGATGTCGAGAAAAGATCAAGACGGCACTACGCGTGAGATCAAAGGCAATTCCATTTCGTCCCCAAACGTAGAAGTGACCTGTAGAAGTTGTTGCATGTCTGCGCTGTTTCTCGCCATTACCACAACATCATCGGCGGGGAGCAAACCAGGCACGTCGGCGAACCTCCTCCCGACCCCCTCGCGAGCAATCGAGGAAACAGGCAACCTGATCGTCAGACTTTTCCCCAGACAGTTCTATGGCTGACGTGAGAATGAACAGACTGTCGTTTCCACGACTCCCCGACTCACTTTCGGATCGTTGTTGCGAGAATTTTTGGTACAGCCGATATAGGGCTGATAGTCATCGGTCTGAAGGTGTCGAGATGTCCGTTCTCGGACGAATCCTTATTGACGAGGATGAATTTCCCTTCTTCCCAGCCGTTGAGGACGCCTCCTTCTCCTGAAAAGATTTTGCTCAGCAAGTCTGCCAGAATGGCGACTTCCTGCTATCCCAAGCTTTCCAAGATGCTAGATGAAATATCATCAAATCCGCAGCCGGTGCATCTATTCATTTTCCCTAACATCTCAAGAGTCTCAGTCATCTGGACAGAGATGTACATGTGTTTGTCTACCACTGTGAATGTCAGTATGTTCCTGAGATTTGGTTCAGTGTCACTCTCCCTGCTGACGATTGGGAAGCTTTGCGCCGCCGCAGTAAGGTGCTCGCTCGACTTTCCGTTTGGGACCATAGTTCCATCATTTCTCACGACTTCAATTGGCTCCGAGGCGCACCTTCCCGTGCGATTCATGTGACGCCACATCAGTCTCGCTCTACTCTGTCTTGGTGCACTGAGGATCGCCGCACAGATTTTGCTATCTCTCGCTTTCATCTCTTCGTGTACATACTTCATTCCTTACTTGCCGCTGGGCGGCGCGGTATCCCGCTAGTTCCAGAATTTTTCAGTACAGTGGGCCCCGCCCGATCGGAACACCGGATAATCGGACCAACCGCTTATTCGGATCAGGAGTCGAATTACCCGATTCTCTCCATAGGTCTCGCTCCGGTTCATCGGTACAAGGCTTCGCTTATTCCGGCATTCGAGTACTGTGAAGCAGCATTCGAGTTCTGTGACAGATGCAGGGAGGAGTTGGCGGGATCAGGAATGACCCCCAACGAATCAATTCTGCTTGAGTGTCGCGACTGCTTGCGGAGTGAGCGAATGGCTCACCGCCGCGAGCGGGCTGCCGCTCTAGCCTTCATAGAGCGGCAGGCAGAAGAACTGAAGGCCAGAGTTGCGGAACTGATGAGCTTGAGAGGCCAAGTGGCAGCTCAGGAAGCCAGAATCTCACTCATGGACACACAGCTGAGAGAAGCCGTATCAAAAACACCACTGCAGTTCAAGCTGCCACCACCGCGACCAGCCTACCTTGGCCCGTTCGTAATGGTGGTCACGGACCCGCACTGTGCTGATCTGTGCCCGGCAGGCCTTAGTTTCCACAAAGCCCTCGAGAGCCACAGAGGACTACGGGTTAGGAAATTCCCAGTCAACTCAATTCCAATGCTGTGCCAAAAGGCCATAGCGGAAGTCGAGAAGATGGGGTTGAACAACCCAACGACAGTAATCATGTGGGGAGGGCTCGATGTCCTTCTGGAGCCCACCTTCAAAAAGAAAGAAGCCGTTCGAATGGCTAACGAAGCCATCTCCGAACTAGAGAGACACGAAGGAGTTCACAAGGTTATCTACACAACCCCGGATGTAGATGTGAAGAACTATGATCAGGCAATGTTCATAGACACCGCGTAAGACAGTTTCTCCTCCGAAGAGAATATCGACCTTAGATATATCTCTAGGAATCCTGCGTACAACGATGACGAAGGGTGGACAGCAGCGGGACGAGTCGAGTCGATGGTCAAGATGACCCGAGAAATCGGTCGAAACGACGCTAAAGCCAAGACGGGCGAGGAGGAAAGAATTTCCGATAGAAATCCAAAGCCCTCAGTCTCGACAAGGAATCCCGTACGCCAACCCAGGCAGACGGAAAATCAGCACAAAGCGTCGACCTCCGAGCGACATCAACCTCGAAATCCAGATCAGCGCCAATTCGCGAAACCGTTCGCACCCAGAGCATACGGGAAGAAGAGAACGGTGGCTGTCACTTTCATGGATTCCGGGAAAGATGAACAAAAAAAGCGAAGGTCACAGCAAGACCGACGCCAATCCCACACCCGGACGGAGGGCCAAAATCCAAAGACAGTGACTGGGAGGAAGGAGGAAAACAAACCTCATCCATCAACTTCCACTCCACGGAACGACAGGAGCGGGCCGACCCAAGCCCAACTGGCAATGAGCCTCCAACAGACCCTGAGAAAGAAAGACTGATGGAGGGCGCCCCCAAAAAGCTAACCCTAACCAAGGAGGGAAATAAAACACCCAGTGTCGTCCTCAGAATCGGGGTCTTCAATATGCAAAGGGGGGAAAGCGCAGTCAAGTGGGAAAGTCTGAAGAAAGATCTATCAGAAGTACAGAGTGAGGGAACGCCATCACCATATGACGTCCTTCTCCTAACTGAAACCAACCTGATGAATATAGAAGAACCACCACTTATACAGGGGTTCACTTCCCACGGTAACAATCGATCTGGCCCCTCTGGCAACAAGTCGTCTGGTGGTTCGGGAATACTTATCCGTGCCACCATGGACGAACCACGCTGGGCACATAAAGGGGAAGATTTCATTGCTCTGGGGACTGATATAGAGGGCCAACCTTGGATCTTCATATCAGTCTACGCCATCATCACGATGGAGCACAAATCGAACGAGCACAAATTCAAAGAGATTGAGCGCATCAATGCTTTGAGCGAAAACAGCAAACTTGTTAATCTGAACCCGAGGGAAAGAATGACCTCACCCGAGCTAACGAGACTATCGAAGCTAAGGAGGGAACAGAATCGGGAATGGTGGAGAGCGAGACGCCTAGGAACAGGCGCCGACAAGGCGAGACAACAATATAGACAGACGCAAGACGCTGTCCGAAATGAGGTTGCCCGCTTGCTCGAAACTGAAAATCAGAGAATATATGATGACATCATGAGGGCTCCAAGACAGGCAAAATCAAAAGCTTTCTGGGACCACATTGGGAGAAATTAGTTCAAACCCTCCAAAAAAGCTGTGCGTGCGCGACGAGAAGGGTGACGGCATCCAACCGACACAGATGACGTCACATCTTACGCTGGTAGCAAAAAGCTTACTGAAGGCAACAGGAAACCTCTAAGCCCAGAGGGAATCCAATCTACCAAGAGAACCGGTGAATCTGACCATAACTGTGGGGTGGGTGAAGTCTACACTCGTGACGATGTCCGCTTCATCCGCGACGGGGCCGGTTGGAATGCCAGCTAAAGTCCTCAAAGCACTAGACGATACTGGATACAACTACGCAACACATGTCTTCAATGCTATTCTACAAGGTACTCACGAGATACCAACAGAGTGGAGGATAGGCAGAGTATCCCTGATCGAAAAACCAAACTCGATAAAGGGAATCCTCAAAACATACAGACCCATAACAGTATAGGACAGAGGTCGTCAAACTTCTCCGACATCGACACCCCAGGGTGTCGAGGGGTGCCGCATCCCGATGAAATGCCGAACGGTACCGGAGGATTTTTCTGGTTCTAACCGTACTTGGAACTTGATTCCGTCTCGATCTCACCATGTTTCTGGGGTTCTGTTAATGTGATCTGACCATTCATTCCAGGGTCCATGAAGGTTATTCCGGGGTCGATCTGAACACATCTCTCGGGGTCTATGGGGGTCATTGAGGGGCCCCAGAGATATGGTGAGATCTACCTCGGAATCACCTCCATGGCACCTAAGAAGGATGGTCGGATCGACCTCGGAACCACCTCCATAGACCCACGAAATACGGTCAGATCGACCTCGGAATCACTTCCATGGCACCTTAAAAGTATGGCCGGGTCGACCTCGGGATCGCCCGTATGGGATTCAGGAAAGTATGGCGGAACCACCACCGAAGTATGGTCAGAACGAAGAAAGAGCTCGTTCAGCCTCATCCGACATACCTTGTGTCCCCTCGGCACCCCGCGACACCCTCGGCACCCTGGTGTGTCGCGACACACAGTTTGACGACCTCTGGTATAGGACGTTCTGTATAGAGTTTTTACCAAAATACTTGGGCAGAAGATACAGAGCAGCTATCAGAAATGCAAAATGGATTCAGAAAGGATCGCAGAGGAGATGACAACATATTCATCTTGACAACTGCAACTGAAACCACAAGATCCCATAAGAAAGGGCTTTATTGCGTATTCCTTGACGCCACAAAAGCGTACGACCGAATCGATCGGACGAAGCTATGGCGAAGTCTAGAGGAGAGAGGGATGAGCAAACCAGTGCTCGAACTCCTTGAATACATGTACGAGGATACCCGCGTTGTCCTTCGACATGGGGACTACACGTCCGACGAAACGTCCATACCAATTGGACTCCGACAAGGTTGTCCACTATCTCCAATCCTATTCAGCCTCTACATTGCGAACCTAGAACGGGAACTCCTGGCAACAAGACGAGGATTCAGATTCGCAAGAAAAGGCAACTTCTGGGATGTGAGAGAAAAAAAGTTCTTCACTATTCCCGGGACGCTGTTCGCAGATGACCTAGTTCTGATGACGAACAACATGGGAGATATGGAAACGCTCCTCGAGGTTACCACAAGGTTTGGGGACAACATGTCCATCAAACTAAACCCAGAGAAGAGCGGTGTAATGAATGGTCTTCTCTCGATCAGCAGGAAACCATACTCCGGATAGAGATCCCAGGATACAAGGATTACCAATACCTATGGTGGAATCATACAAATATCTAGGGATCGAACTATCTACCGACAGCGACTACTTGGCTAGACCATTGCCTAAGTTGTCAGAGGAAGCCGATCAAGCAATCCAGAGACTGAACGCGAAAGCACTTTGGAACTGCGACCGATTCGAAGTCTCCAAAATACTCTGGAGAGCAGTCCCGCAGCTTACATACTGCAAGGCAGTGATTACCATGCCAAAAAGACTGAGAAATCACATAGGAGTCAGGCAGAGAGACGCGGGGAGATGGGCTCTTGGCATACCACACTTCACTATAGTGAAGGAGTTCATCGAGGGAGAACTCGGATGGAGCTCCTTCGATGCCAGAGAAACCATAAGCAAAGTGATGTTGTTCGAGAGGATAAAACAAATGGATCCACACAGGTGGCCAAAACTTGTCCCCGAGGCCACCGAACTCGCCAAAACCAGAATCAAAGCATCCGAGAGACTCAAACACCTGAGTATGCAATTTGAAGTTGGGGGCATCCGACTGGCCAAAAACACATCCGGCAAGCCGATGTGGAAGACATTCCGCAATGAGTTCAAACTGAGGGTGCGGAATGAATTGGACGCCACCTGGAGAGACAGGATGGAGTCCAAATCCACACTTAGTACATACCGACGATACAGAGAGACTAGAGGAATCAACTCCGGACTGTACGATAACTCCCGCGGAAGTCAACTCTTAGCGTTAACCAGGGCAGGAATACTAAACACCAAGACCTGGCAACATAACCGCGATCCTTCCATCGACATCAACTGTTCAAGATGTGGAGCACCCGAAACAGACAGACACGTAGTCTTGGGGTGCGAAGGAAGAACATCCCCCAGAGAAGTTTCCCTTCCGAATCGGACTCTCATCCAATAGCAAACATAAAGTTCTGCGAAAGACGAAGGTGACCCTAACTAACTGGGAGCGACAAGATCTGTGAACGCAATACGACCCACCCCTGGAATGAAAGGGACCACATGTGCATATGGAAGATCGAAATAAATCCAATCAAATCCAATTATTCGGATCAACCGGTTACGAGCGGGATTTTTTTTCCAATCGAAGAAATGAGAGGTTTCTGCAACGGGGAACGCTTAGCACGAGTCTCGCCAATTTGGTGGCCGCGCGGATTCATAGAACCTGTAAATTGGCATGTTCTCGACGGCGTCGCACGTTGGACTCACGCGATGTGTTCGGGCTTAAACGTGAGCAATCTTCAGCGGACCGATTGTTATGATATGACTGCCGCGTCGTTAGACCATGTCTCGGAACGACCGGGTGACAGAGCATGGTGCTCTGGTCAGTGGACCGATTCTAAAAGAGAAGTCAGAAGACTTAGCCTCCAAGCGTGGTCACTCTGAATTCAGAGCCACCGCGGCCGGTTCGAACGATGGAAAAACCGCCACAATATCAAATACAAAAGGGCTCACGGAGAAAAGAAGAGTTCAGCGAGATATTTTGCGACGGACCATGATGCAGATGAGCATAGCAGCGTCGAAGGAAGGATATCGCGTCGCATGCTTCGTGGAGCCTCGCAGAAGCCGTATGAGATCGAATTCGAGCGGCGATCCCGCCGCAAAGCAAATCGCCGTGGAACTCGTACGTCTTGGACCTTGAGCCGATTCCGTCTCAATCCGGACGGGTGCGAGGCTTTCGCGTATGCTTTGGGGGAGAAGGAAGGGCAGTAGGCGGTTTCCGCCGTGCGATGGTTACTCCCCTGGCATCCGTTTCGTTAACATGGCAAAATTGGGCCGCTCAGAGCTCCACTCACTCTAGAGGCCATATACTCTGCACTCGGGACCGCGTTTTGTCTTCCACGATTGTCCCTTCCCGGTGCCCGCTTTCTACACCTCTCCCTTTTCACACCGAAGAATCTCCTTCCTGCGGGGAGTAGCTCCTGGCATTCTCCTACACTTTTACGGTGCTCCTCTACGACTCCAGTACGTCCCGAGAGCATGAGCCAGGCTAATCTCGAAGCAGCAACCGGCGCCTGCGTTACGGGGTCGCGAATACGGTCCTCTTCTGTGCGGCGGAAAACGAATCAAAACTGACGAGTGTTCCGGGATGAATGGCTCTCCACCGGGATGGCCTGGATCTGGGCTCTGACGTTGGCCTCATGGAGCGCTGCGAAATCTCTCCAGTGGGACGCAACCATTAGGAATACGCTGAGATCACCCGAAAGTTCGCTCGCGGCTCGCGCGGCAGGCAAGGTGGCGGAGCTTGAAGGTGAAAACAGTGTCACGAAGCGCAGAGCACTTGAGGAGCGATCCATTGTTGCCATCGAAACGATGGGGTCAACATAGCCTGAGCTACATATGTTGACTCCTGCTCCAAAGTGTCTCAGTCGAAGCTCGGAAGCGCATCACCGCTGCTATTTCAATCATTTTCTCTTCACTGACTCACAAAAGGTAGACCCTGGGGTTCGAGAAGGCAACTTTGAGTGCGAAAAGAGAAGAGATAGAATAGCCATGTGACGGAAGTTCGAATAGCGTGTTTTTCTGCGACGACCCTGCAGAAATCCGATCAATGTGGGCGGAATCAATACATCCCACCATTTGGAGCTGCCAGGGGTCCGAGGTGGATCTCCGTCCTTTTCCACAGCAAGGACGGATAACTGTGGGCAGAAGGCACGCGACGGCTGCAAAAATAATGAGAAGTACTTGACTAGAGCATCGATTTCTTGGAGTTGAATTTGAGGGGCTAGACGTCACAGTTTACAGGGCGGTCATCGTAAGTCGGGAATTTTCTCACTCCCTCCTCTTTTGCTCTTAGACAGCTGGAAAATTATCTCATTCTGGATAGCTGGAAGGATGGCGCATCTTATTCTCCTCGATTTTCTTGAATCGGTAGAAAATTGAGTTTCGTGAATCGGTTCAACGATTGCTTCTTTCAGCGCAGAAATGCGCTTTTCTTCAGGCGTGTTTACAAGGATGTAACCGGGAGTGATGAATGAAAAAATCGGAACGAAAGAATCGCAGCGGGAGGCCTTCAAGATTTTTGTCAGGCCCACTCCAAATTACTGCTCCCGGCTTCGATATCATCTTTGCGGTCTCCGAAAACGGCGTATGTTCTCGGTTCCGGGCAGTGCATGAGAGATCCCCTCCCCCCGAGATGAAGTTTGGAAAGACTTCATCACGATTCTTCCATCGACCCACACTACAGCTCCTTCCGCTGTGGTCTGTTCCATGATCCCACCAGATGCGCAAAGCTCTGGGAGATTGAGCCTACCGCCCCCAATGCTGGCTCATCGAGTCCTCGAGCGGCTTGCTCATGGGGACATGGAGAGGCTGGACCTGATGTGTGATATGTCCAGGTATAATTGCTACCCGATTCCGGCTTTCGGAAGCCTGTACGAACTTCGATCAACGAGAGTCATCACATAAGATGTCACAGTTCAAGAATCAACTCATTTCCCTCCAATTCTTGGCGCCTAACTCCGGATCCCCAGCCAGAGTACGCTCATCAGACACGACGCTCTCTCAGAAAATCATACGTTTCGGGAAATTGCGGTTGAATGCGGTTATAACCGCGATTTGCTCGCGGATATTGAGGTTGAAAACCGCAGAGAATATTTCGGGTTATTGCTGTTTTTAACGGCGGTCAAATAAGCGTTGCAAAGCCAAGGGGCGACCGACACGGGCAATCTCGCCAGGGAGCTCCTTCCAAGCTCTGCGACATCATCTCAAGCTCGGAGGAGAATGGAGATTCTAAATTGATCTTCTAACCTTCGTGAACCTTCCAGGCTATCGTCACAGGGGCCAGAAGGCGGGCGGCGGCGATGACAGCGAGGCTACGCGTGTTGTCAGATGTGAAACTTTCTGCACCTCTTCTGAGTTTGGATTCCTTTTAAACTATGCTGATATCTAGAACAGTGCTCCGTGTGACTTGGTGTGAAACCTGTATTCAGCACCTCGAACGAGTCACTCGGCTTATCGGGAACGCGCAGCTGACCTTACCATCCGGACTGGGTACCGGATTTCTGTACTCGCTAAACGTCTGTGCAAGTGTCAGCAATGACGCTTACAATTCCCGAAGGTCAACAGCTCACTGGTGGAGGAACGTCGTCGTGACGCACTTTCGGAGGACCCGAAATCGTGGCGATCGGTCCCAACAGATTGTCTTCAATGCTCGAGCCCAATGATGATTTCCTCCGGCAGTCTCCAGCTCGCTGCTGACGTTTTGATAAGCACGCTGAATCGCTAGATCTCACCATAAGTTGTGCACAATGAAGTTCGTCAGCGCTCTCTTCGGCAGATTGACGAAGACTTCTCACTCAATGCGATCGAAGGAGACCTCATCACATTCCGACAAACTTGAATTTCATCAGCTCTGGAACCATGACGTTCAACCGAGTCCGAACTCGCTGTCCTCCGGCCCACAGCATCGAAGACCGCCGAGAGTGGCAAACTTTCGAGTGGGCCTGTTACGCTTTTAAAGATCCGAAACCAGACGCCCATCCTTATCCTTACTATATATAATCGGCTTCGTCTGTAAGTTTGTCAGTTTGTCTGTTCGTCCGCACTTTTTCTGGAACATATGGGAGTGATTCTGGGACCAACCTGAACATACTCTCCCGAGTCTGGAGAGGTGATTCCGGTACGAGTCTGATTATACATTCTGAAAGCTGGAGGGGTGATTCTGGAACCGATCTGATCATACTTTTCAGAACGAGGAGGGGTGATTTCGAGACCGATCTGAGCATTACTTTCCAACTCTGGAGGGGTGATTTCGAGACCGATCTGAGCATTACTTTCCAACTCTGGAGGGTTGATTTCGAGACCGATCTGAGCATTACTTTCCAACTCTGGAGGGGTGATTTCGAGACCGATCTGAGCATTACTTTCCAACTCTGGAGGGGTGATTTCGAGACCGATCTGAGCATTACTTTCCAACTCTGGAGGGGTGATTTCGAGACCGATCTTCGAGACCGATCTGAGCATTACTTTCCAACTCTGGAGGGGTGATTTCGAGACCGATCTGAGCATTACTTTCCAACTCTGGAGGGGTGATTTCGAGACCGATCTGAGCATTACTTTCCAACTCTGGAGGGGTGATTTCGAGACCGATCTGAGCATTACTTTCCAACTCTGGAGGGGTGATTCCGAGACCGATCTGAGCATTACTTTCCAACTCTGGAGGGGGTGATTCGAGACCGATCTGAGCATTACTTTCCAACTCTGGAGGGGTGATTCCGAGACCAATCTGAGCATTACTTTCCAACTCTGGAGGGGTGATTCCGAGACCAATCTGAGCATTACTTTCCAACTCTGGAGGGGTGATTTCGAGACAATCTGAGCATTACTTTCCAACTCTGGAGGGGTGATTCCGAGACCAATCGAGCATTACTTTCCAACTCTGGAGGGGTGATTCCGAGACCAATCTGAGCATTACTTTCCAACTCTGGAGGGGTGATTCCGAGACCAATCTGAGCATTACTTTCCAACTCTGGAGGGGGGGTGATTCCGAGACCAATCTGAGCATTACTTTCCAACTCTGGAGGGGTGATTCCGAGACCAATCTGAGCATTACTTTCCAACTCTGGAGGGGTGATTCCGAGACCAATCTGAGCATTACTTTCCAACTCTGGAGGGGTGATTCCGAGACCAATCTGAGCATTACTTTCCAACTCTGGAGGGGTGATTCCGAGACCAATCTGAGCATTACTTTCCAACTCTGGAGGGGTGATTCCGAGACCAATCTGAGCATTACTTTCCAACTCTGGAGGGGTGATTCCGAGACCAATCTGAGCATTACTTTCCAACTCTGGAGGGGGTGATTCCGAGACCAATCTGAGCATTACTTTCCAACTCTGGAGGGGTGATTCCGAGACCAATCTGAGCATTCTTTCCAACTCTGGAGGGGTGATTCCGAGACCAATCTGAGCATTACTTTCCAACTCTGGAGGGTGATTGATTACTTTCTGGAGGGAGACCAATCTGAGCATTACTTTCCAACTCTGGAGGGGTGATTCCGAGACCAATCTGAGCATTACTTTCCAACTCTGGAGGGGTGATTCCGAGACCAATCTGAGCATTACTTTCCAACTTCCATTACTCAACTCTGGAGGGGTGATTCCGAGACCAATCTGAGCATTACTTTCCAACTCTGGAGGGGTGATTTCGAGACCAATCTGAGCATTACTTTCCAACTCTGGAGGGGTGATTCCGAGACCAATCTGAGCATTACTTTCCAACTCTGGAGGGGTGATTCCGAGACCAATCTGAGCATTACTTTCCAACTCTGGAGGGGTGATTCCGAGACCAATCTGAGCATTACTTTCCAACTCTGGAGGGGTGATTCCGAGACCAATCTGAGCATTACTTTCCAACTCTGGAGGGGTGATTCCGAGACCAATCTGAGCATTACTTTCCAACTCTGGAGGGGTGATTCCGAGACCAATCTGAGCATTACTTTCCAACTCTGGAGGGGTGATTCCGAGACCAATCTGAGCATTACTTTCCAACTCTGGAGGGGTGATTCCGAGACAATCTGAGCATTACTTTCCAACTCTGGAGGGGTGATTCCGAGACCAATCTGAGCATTACTTTCCAACTCTGGAGGGGTGATTCCGAGACCAATCTGAGCATTACTTCCAACTCTGGAGGGGTGATTCCGAGACCAATCTGAGCATTACTTTCCAACTCTGGAGGGGTGATTCCGAGACCAATCTGAGCATTACTTTCCAACTCTGGAGGGGTGATTCCGAGACCAATCTGAGCATTACTTACTTTCCAACTCTGGAGGGGTGATTCCGAGACCAATCTGAGCATTACTTTCCAACTCTGGAGGGGTGATTCCGAGACCAATCTGAGCATTACTTTCCAACTCTGGAGGGGTGATTCCGAGACAATCTGAGCATTACTTCCCAACTCTGGAGGGGTGATCGAGACCAATCTGAGCATTACTTTCCAACTCTGGAGGGGTGATTCCGAGACCAATCTGAGCATTACTTTCCAACTCTGGAGGGGTGATTCCGAGACCAATCTGAGCATTACTTTCCAACTCTGGAGGGGTGATTCCGAGAATCTGAGCATTACTTTCCAACTCTGGAGGGGTGATTCCGAGACAATCTGAGCATTACTTTCCAACTCTGGAGGGGTGATTCCGAGACCAATCTGAGCATTACTTTCCAACTCTGGAGGGGTGATTCGAGACCAATCTGAGCATTACTTTCCAACTCTGGAGGGGTGATTCCGAGACCAATCTGAGCATTACTTTCCAACTCTGGAGGGGTGATTCCGAGACCAATCTGAGCATTACTTTCCAACTCTGGAGGGGTGATTCCGGGACCAATCTGAGCATTACTTTCCAACTCTGGAGGGGTGATTCCGGACCAATCTGAGCATTACTTCCCAACTCTGGAGGTGATTCCGGGACCAATCTGAGCATTACTTTCCAACTCTGGAGGGGTGATTCCGGAGACCAATCTGAGCATTACTTTCCAACTCTCTGGAGGGGTGATTCCGAGACCAATCTGAGCATTACTTTCCCAACTCTGGAGGGGTGATTCCGAGACCAATCTGAGCATTACTTTCCAACTCTGGAGGGGTGATTCCGACCAATCTGATCTGAGCATTACTTTCCAACTCTGGAGGGGGGGTGATTCCGAGACCAATCTGAGCATTACTTTCCAACTCTGGAGGGGTGATTCCGAGACCAATCTGAGCATTACTTTCCAACTCTGGAGGGGTGATTCCGAGACCAATCTGAGCATTACTTTCCAACTCTGGAGGGGTGATTCCGAGACCAATCTGAGCATTACTTTCCAACTCTGGAGGGGTGATTCCGAGACCAATCTGAGCATTACTTTCCAACTCTGGAGGGGTGATTCCGAGACCAATCTGAGCATTACTTCCCAACTCTGGAGGTGTGATTCCGGGGACCAATCTGAGCATTACTTTCCAACTCTGGAGGGGTGATTCCGGGACCAATCTGAGCATTACTTTTCCAACTCTGGAGGGGTGATTCCGAGACCAATCTGAGCATTACTTTCCAACTCTGGAGGGGTGATTCCGAGACCAATCTGAGCATTACTTCCCAACTCTGGAGGGGTGATTCCGAGACCAATCTGAGCATTACTTTCCAACTCTGGAGGGGTGATTCCGAGACCAATCTGAGCATTACTTTCCAACTCTGGAGGGGTGATTCCGAGACCAATCTGAGCATTACTTTCCCAACTCTGGAGGGGTGATTCCGGACCAATCTGAGCATTACTTTCCAACTCTGGAGGGGTGATTCCGGACCAATCTGAGCATTACTTTCCAACTCTGGGGGGAGGGGACCAATCTGATTCTGGAGGGGTGATTCCAATCTGAGCATTACTTCCAACTCTGGAGGGGTGATTCCGAGACCAATCTGAGCATTACTTTCCAACTCTGGAGGGGTGATTCCGAGAGACCAATCTGAGCATTACTTCCAACTCTGGAGGGGTGATTCCGAGACCAATCTGAGCATTTACTTCCAACTCTGGAGGGGTGATTCCGGGAGACCAATCTGAGCATTACTTTCCAACTCTGGAGGGGTGATTCCGGGATCAATCTGCATTACTTTCCCCAACTCTGGAGGGGTGATTCCTGGAGGGGGACCAATCTGAGCATTACTTTCCAACTCTGGAGGGGTGATTCCGAGACCAATCTGAGCATTACTTCCAACTCTGGAGGGGGGTGATTCCGGGACCAATCTGAGCATTACTTTCCAACTCTGGAGGGGTGATTCCGGACCAATCTGAGCATTACTTTCCAACTCTGGAGGGGTGATTCCGAGACCAATCTGAGCATTACTTTCCAACTCTGGGGGGGGTGATTCCGACCAATCTGAGCATTACTTTCCAACTCTGGAGGGGGTGATTCCGGGACCAATCTGAGCATTACTTTCCAACTCTGGGGGATTCCGGGGGGACCAATCTGAGCATTACTTTCATTACTTCCAACTCTGGAGGGGTGATTCCGGGACCAATCTGAGCATTACTTTCCCAACTCTGGAGGGGTGATTCCGAGACCAATCTGAGCATTACTTTCCAACTCTGGAGGGGTGATTCCGGACCAATCTGAGCATTACTTTCCCAACTCTGGAGGGGTGATTCCGGGACCAATCTGAGCATTACTTTCCAACTCTGGGGTGATTCCGGGACCAATGAGCATTACTTTCCAACTCTGGAGGGGTGATTCCGAGACCAATCTGAGCATTACTTTTCCAACTCTGGAGGGGTGATTCCGAGACCAATCTGAGCATTACTTTCCAACTCTGGAGGGGGGTGATTCCGAGACCAATCTGAGCATTTACTTTCCAACTCTGGAGGGGTGATTCCGAGACCAATCTGAGCATTACTTTCCAACTCTGGAGGGGTGATTCCGAGACCAATCTGAGCATTACTTTCCAACTCTGGAGGGGTGATTCCGAGACCAATCTGAGCATTACTTTCCAACTCTGGAGGGGTGATTCCGAGACCAATCTGAGCATTACTTTCCAACTCTGGAGGGGTGATTCCGGGGACCAATCTGAGCATTACTTTCCAACTCTGGAGGGGTGATTCCGGGACCAATCTGAGCATTACTTTCCAACTCTGGAGGGGTGATTCCGAGACCAATCTGAGCATTACTTTCCAACTCTGGAGGGGTGATTCCGAGACCAATCTGAGCATTACTTTCCAACTCTGGAGGGGTGATTCCGGGACCAATCTGAGCATTACTTTCCAACTCTGGAGGGGTGATTCCGAGACCAATCTGAGCATTACTTTCCAACTCTGGAGGGGTGATTCCGGGGTCAATCTGAGCATTACTTCCAACTCTGGAGGGGTGATTCCGGGACCAATCTGAGCATTACTTTCCAACTCTGGAGGGGTGATTCCGGGGTCAATCTGAGCATTACTTTCCAACTCTGGAGGGGTGATTCCGAGATCAATCTGAGCATTACTTTCCACTCTCTGGAGGGGTGATTCCGAGACCAATCTGAGCATTACTTTCCAACTCTGGAGGGGTGATTCCGAGACCAATCTGAGCATTACTTCCCAACTCTGGGGGGTGATTCCGGGACCAATCTGAGCATTACTTTCCAACTCTGGAGGGGTGATTCCGAGACCAATCTGAGCATTACTTTCCAACTCTGGAGGGGTGATTCCGGGACCAATCTGAGCATTACTTTCCCAACTCTGGAGGGGTGATTCCGAGACCAATCTGAGCATTACTTTCCAACTCTGGAGGGGTGATTCCGGACCAATCTGAGCATTACTTCCAACTCTGGAGGGGTGATTCCGGGGACCAATCTGAGCATTACTTCCCAACTCTGGAGGGGTGATTCCGAGATCAATCTGAGCATTACTTTCCAACTCTGGAGGGGTGATTCCGAGACCAATCTGAGCATTACTTCCCAACTCTGGAGGGGTGATTCCGAGACCAATCTGAGCATTACTTTACTCCAACTGGAGGGGTCCGGAGGGGTGATTCCTGGTCAATCTGAGCATTACTTTCCAACTCTGGAGGGGTGATTCCGAGACCAATCTGAGCATTACTTCCCAACTGGGGGGAGGGGTGATTCCGGGACCAATCTGAGCATTACTTTCCAACTCTGGAGGGGTGATTCCGAGACCAATCTCTGCATTACTTCCAACTCTGGAGGGGTGATTCCGAGACCAATCTGAGCATTACTTCTCCAACTCAATCTGGGGGGGTGATTCCGAGGGACCATCTCTGAGCATTACTTTCCAACTCTGGAGGGGGGTGATTCCGAGACCAATCTGACCTTTACTTTCTGGAGGGGGATCTGGAGGGGTTGATCAATCTGAGACCAACTCTCTGATTCCATTACTGAGCATTCCTTTCAACTCTGGAGGGGTGATTCCGAGACCAATCTGAGCATTACTTTCCAACTCTGGAGGGGTGATTCCGGACCAATCTGAGCATTACTTTCCAACTCTGGAGGGGTGGTGGGACCGAACATCATCTGAGCATTACTTCCAACTCTGGAGGGGTGATTCCCGGACCAATCTGAGCATTACTTCCCAACTCTGGAGGGGTGATTCCGGGACCAATCTGAGCATTACTTCCCAACTCTGGGTGGATTCCTGGTCAATCTGAGCATTACTTTCCAAACTGGGGGGTGATTCCGGGACCAATCCCCAATCTGAGCATTACTTTCCAACTCTGGAGGGGTGATTCCGGGACCAATCTGAGCATTACTTTCCAACTGGAGGAGGGGTGATTCCGGGGATCAATCTGAGCATTACTTTCCAACTCTGGAGGGGTGATTCCGAGGACCAATCTGAGCATTACTTTCCCAACTCTGGGGGGGGTGATTCGGAGACCAATCTGAGCATTACTTTCCCAACTCTGGAGGGGTGATTCCGGGACCAATCTGAGCATTTCCCAACTCTGGAGGGGTGATTCCGAGACCAATCTGAGCATTACTTTCCAACTCTGGAGGGGTGATTTCGGACCAATCTGAGCATTACTTTCCAACTCTGAGGGGTGATTGATTCCGATCAATCTGAGCATCTGATTCCATTACTTCCAACTCTGGGGGGTGATTCCGGGACCAATCTGAGCATTACTTTCCAACTCTGGAGGGGTGATTCCGAGACCATCTGATCTACTTTACTTTGACTCTGGAGGGGTGATTCCGGGAGACCAATCTGAGCATTACTTTCCAACTCTGAGGGGTGATTCCGGGACCATCTCTGAGCATTACTTTCCAACTCTGGAGGGGTGATTCCGAGACCAATCTGAGCATTACTTTCCAACTCTGGAGGGGTGATTCCGGGGACCAATCTGAGCATTACTTTCCAACTCTGGAGGGGTGATTCCGGGACCAATCTGAGCATTACTTCCAACTCTGGAGGGGTGATTCCGAGACCAATCTGAGCATTACTTTCCAACTCTGGAGGGGTGATTCCGGGACCAATCTGAGCATTACTTTCCAACTCTGGGGGGATTCCGAGACCAATCTGAGCATTACTTTCCAACTCTGGAGGGGTGATTCCGGGACCAATCTGAGCATTACTTCCAACTCTGGAGGGGTGATTCCGGGGGACCAATCTGAGCATTACTTTCCAACTCTGGGGGTGATTCCGAGACCAATCTGAGCATTACTTTCCAACTCTGGAGGGGTGATTCCGGGACCAATCTGAGCATTACTTTCCAACTCTGGAGGGGTGATTCCGGGGACCAATCTGAGCATTACTTCCCAACTCTGGAGGGGTGATTCCGAGACCAATCTGAGCATTACTTCCCAACTCTGGAGGGGTGATCCGACCAATCTGAGCATTACTTTCCAACTCTGGAGGGGTGATTCCGAGACCAATCTGAGCATTACTTTCCCAACTCTGGAGGGGTGATTCCGGGACCAATCTGAGCATTACTTCCCAACTGGAGGGGTGATTCCGGGACCAATCTGAGCATTACTTTCCAACTCTGGGGGGGTGATTCCCCAATCAATCTGAGCATTACTTCCAACTCTGGAGGGGTGATTCCGAGACCAATCTGAGCATTACTTTCCAACTCTCTGGGGGGTGATTCCGAGACCCATCTGAGCATTACTTTCCAACTCTGGAGGGGTGATTCCGAGGACCAATCTGAGCATTACTTTCCAACTCTGGAGGGGTGATTCCGGACCAATCTGAGCATTACTTTCCAACTCTGGAGGGGTGATTCCGATCAATCCAATCTGAGCATTACTTTCCCAACTCTGGAGGGGTGATTCCGGGAGACCAATCTGAGCATTACTTCCCAACTCTGGAGGGGTGATTCCGGGACCAATCTGAGCATTACTTTCCAACTCTGGAGGGGTGATTCCGGGACCAATCTGAGCATTACTTTCCAACTCTGGAGGGGTGATTCCGGGACCAATCTTGAGCATTACTTTCCAACTCTGGAGGGGGGTGATTCCGAGACCAATCTGAGCATTACTTCCCAACTCTGGAGGGGTGATTCCGAGACCAATCTGAGCATTACTTTCCAACTCTGGAGGGGTGATTCCGATCTGAGCAATCTGAGCATTACTTTCCAACTCTGGAGGGGTGATTCCGGGACCCAATCTGAGCATTGATTACTTTCCAACTCTGGAGGGGTGATTCCGAGACCAATCTGAGCATTACTTCCTCTGGAGGGGGACCAATCTGACCATTACTTTCCAACTCTGGAGGGGTGATTCCGAGACAAATCTGAGCATTACTTTCCAACTCTGGAGGGGTGATTCCGGACCAATCTGAGCATTACTTCCCAACTCTGGAGGGGTGATTCCGGACCAATCTGAGCATTACTTTCCAACTCTGGAGGGGTGATTCCGGGGGTCAATCTGAGCATTACTTTCCAACTCTGGGGGTGATTCCGAGACCAATCTGAGCATTACATTTTCCAACTCTGGAGGGGTGATTCCGACCAATCTGAGCATTACTTTCCAACTCTGGAGGGGTGATTCCGGGGACCAATCTGAGCATTACTTTCCAACTCTGGAGGGGTGATTCCGGGGTCAATCTGAGCATTACTTTCCAACTCTGGAGGGGTGATTCCGAGCATCAATCTGAGCTTTTACTTTCCAACTCTGGAGGGGTGATTCCGGGGGACCAATCTGAGCATTTACTTTCCAACTCTGGAGGGGTGATTCCGGACCAATCTGAGCATTACTTTCCCAACTCTGGAGGGGTGATTCCGGACCAATCTGAGCATTACTTTCCAACTCTGGGGGGGTGATTCCGGACCAATCTGAGCATTACTTCCAACTCTGGAGGGGGGGTGATTCCGGGACCAATCTGAGCATTACTTTCCAACTCTGGAGGGGTGATTCCGAGACCAATCTGAGCATTACTTTCCAACTCTGGAGGGGTGATTCCGGGGTCAATCTGAGCATTACTTCCCAACTCTGGAGGGGTGATTCCGGGACCAATCTGAGCATTACTTTCCAACTCTGGAGGGGTGATTCGGGGTCCAATTCCAACCAATCTGAGCATTACTTTCCAACTCTGGAGGGGTGATTCCGGGACCAATCTGAGCATTACTTTCCAACTCTGGAGGGGTGATTCCGGACCAATCTGAGTTACTTCCCAACTCTGGAGGGGTGATTCCGAGACCAATCTGAGCATTACTTTCCAACTCTGGGGGGGTGATTCCGGGACCAATCTGAGCATTACTTCCCAACTCTGGAGGGGTGATTCCGAGACCAATCTGAGCATTACTTTCCAACTCTGGAGGGGTGATTCCGGGACCAATCTGAGCATTACTTTCCAACTCTGGAGGGGTGATTCCGGGACCAATCTGAGCATTACTTTCCAACTCTGGAGGGGTGATTCCGGGGACCAATCTGAGCATTACTTTCCAACTCTGGAGGGGTGATTCCGAGACCAATCTGAGCATTACTTTCCCAACTCTGGAGGGGTGATTCCGAGATCAATCTGAGCATTACTTTCCAACTCTGGAGGGGTGATTCCGAGACCAATCTGAGCATTACTTCCAACTCTGGGGGGTGATTCCGGGTCAATCTGAGCATTACTTCCAACTCTGGAGGGGTGATTCCGGACCAATCTGAGCATTACTTTCCAACTCTCTGGAGGGGTGATTCCGGGACCAATCTGAGCATTACTTCCCAACTCTGGAGGGGTGATTCCGAGATCAATCTGAGCATTACTTCCAACTCTGGAGGGGTGATTCCGGACCAATCTGAGCATTACTTTCCCAACTCTGGGGGGTGATTCCGAGACGGGGTCAATCTGAGCATTACTTCCCAACTCTGGAGGGGTGATTCCGAGACCAATCTGAGCATTACTTTCCAACTCTGGAGGGGTGATTCCGAGACCAATCTGAGCATTACTTTCCAACTCTGGAGGGGTGATTCCCGGACCAATCTGAGCATTACTTCCCACTCTGGGGGGGTGATTCCGGGGACCAATCTGAGCATTACTTTCCAACTCTGGGGGGGTGATTCCGGGACCAATCTGAGCATTACTTCCCAACTCTGGAGGGGTGATTCCGAGACCAATCTGAGCATTACTTTCCAACTCTGGGGGTGATTCCGAGACCAATCTGAGCATTACTTTCCAACTCTGGGGGTGATTCCGGGGTCAATCTGAGCATTACTTTCCAACTCTGGAGGGGGGGGGGTGATTCTGCATTACCAATCTGAGCATTACTTCCCAACTCTGGAGGGGGGTGATTCCGAGATTCCAATCTGAGCATTACTTTCCAACTCTGGAGGGGTGATTCCGAGACCAATCTGAGCATTACTTTCCAACTCTGGAGGGGTGATTCCGGGACCAATCTGAGCATTACTTCCCAACTGGGGGGTGATTGATTCGGGACCAATCTGAGCATTACTTTCCAACTCTGGAGGGGTGATTCCGGGGACCAATCTGAGCATTACTTCCAACTCTGGGGGTGATTCCGAGACCAATCTGAGCATTACTTCCCAACTCTGGAGGGGTGATTCCGAGACCAATCTGAGCATTACTTCCCAACTCTGGAGGGGTGATTCCGGGACCAATCTGAGCATTACTTTCCAACTCTGGAGGGGTGATTCCGGGACCAATCTGAGCATTACTTTCCAACTCTGGAGGGGTGATTCCGAGACCAATCTGAGCATTACTTCCCAACTCTGGAGGGGTGATTCCGAGATCCAATCTGAGCATTACTTTCCAACTCTGGAGGGGTGATTCCGAGGGATGATCTGAGCATTATTACTTTCCAACTCTGGGGGGGTGATTCCGGGACCAATCTGAGCATTACTTTCCAACTCTGGGGGTGATTCCGGGAGACCAATCTGAGCATTACTTTCCAACTCTGGGGGGGGTGATTCCCGGGGTCAATCTGAGCATTACTTTCCAACTCTGGAGGGGTGATTCCGGGACCAATCTGAGCATTACTTTCCAACTCTGGAGGGGTGATTCCGGGGACCAATCTGCATTACATTTCTTTCCAACTCTGGGGGTGATTCCGGGGACCAATCTGAGCATTACTTTCCAACTCTGGAGGGGTGATTCCGGACCAATCTGAGCATTACTTTCCAACTCTGGAGGGGTGATTCCGAGACCAATCTGAGCATTACTTTCCAACTCTGGAGGGGTGATTCCGAGACCAATCTGAGCACTACCAACTCTGGAGGGGTGATTCCGGACCAATCTGAGCATTACTTTCCAACTCTGGAGGGGTGATTCCGAGACCAATCTGAGCATTACTTTCCAACTCTGGAGGGGTGATTCCGGGACCAATCTGAGCATTACTTTCCCAACTCTGGAGGGGTGATTCCGAGACCAATCTGAGCATTACTTTCCAACTCTGGGGGGGTGATTCCGGGACCAATCTGAGCACTTTACAACTCTGGAGGGGTGATTCCGGGGACCAATCTGAGCATTACTTTCCAACTCTGGAGGGGTGATTCCGGGGACCAATCTGAGCATTACTTTCCAACTCTGGAGGGGTGATTCCGAGACCAATCTGAGCATTACTTTCCAACTCTGGAGGGGTGATTCCGGGTCAATCTGAGCATTACTTTTCCAACTCTGGAGGGGTGATTCCGAGACCAATCTGAGCATTACTTTCCAACTCTGGAGGGGGGTGATTCCGAGATCAATCTGAGCATTACTTTCCAACTCTGGAGGGGGATTCCGACCACCAATCTGAGCATTACTTTCCCAACTCTGGAGGGGTGATTCCGAGGGTCAATCTGAGCATTACTTCCCAACTCTGGAGGGGTGATTCCGGGACCAATCTGAGCATTACTTTCCAACTCTGGGGGGTGATTCCGAGACCAATCTGAGCATTACTTTCCAACTCTGGAGGGGTGATTCCGGGACCAATCTGAGCATTACTTTCCAACTCTGGAGGGGTGATTTCCGATCTGACCAATCTGAGCATTACTTTCCAACTCTGGAGGGGTGATTCCGAGACCAATCTGAGCATTACTTTCCAACCAACTGGAGGGGTGATTCCGAGACCAATCTGAGCATTACTTTCCAACTCTGGAGGGGTGATTCCCGGGACCAATCTGAGCATTACTTTCCAACTCTGGAGGGGGGTGATTCCGGGACCAATCTGAGCATTACTTCCCAACTGGAGGGGTGATTCCGGACCAATCTGAGCATTACTTTCCAACTCTGGAGGGGTGATTCCGGCCAATCTGAGCATTACTTTCCCAACTCTGGAGGGGTGATTCCGGATCAATCTGAGCATTACTTTTCCAACTCTGGAGGGGTGATTCCGAGAGACCAATCTGAGCATTACTTTCCAACTCTGGAGGGGGGTGATTCCGAGACCAATCTGAGCATTACTTTCCAACTCTGGAGGGGTGATTCCGGACCAATCTGAGCATACTTTCCAACTCTGGGGGGTGATTCCGGACCAATCTGAGCATTACTTTCCAACTCTGGAGGGGTGATTCCGGGACCAATCTGAGCATTACTTTCCAACTCTGGAGGGGTGATTCCGGGGACCAATCTGAGCATTACTTTCCAACTCTGGAGGGGTGATTCCGAGACCAATCTGAGCATTACTTTCCAACTCTGGAGGGGTGATTCCGAGATCAATCTGAGCATTACTTTCCAACTCTGGAGGGGTGATTCCGGGACCAATCTGAGCATTACTTTCCCAACTCTGGGGGGTGATTCCGGGACCAATCTGAGCATTACTTTCCAACTCTGGAGGGGTGATTCCGAGACGAGCATTACTTTCCAACTCTGGAGGGGGTGATTCCGAGACCAATCTGAGCATTACTTTCCAACTCTGGAGGGGTGATTCCGGGACCAATCTGAGCATTACTTTCCAACTCTGGAGGGGGGGTGATTCCGGGACCAATCTGAGCATTACTTCCCAACTCTGGAGGGGTGATTCCGGGACCAATCTGAGCATTACTTTCCAACTCTGGAGGGGTGATTCCGGGACCAATCTGAGCATTACTTTCCAACTCTGGGGGGGGTGATTCCGAGACCAATCTGAGCATTACTTTCCAACTCTGGAGGGGTGATTGAGCATTAATCTGACTACTTTCCAACTGGAGGGGTGATTCCGGGAGACCAATCTGAGCATTACTTTCCAACTCTGGAGGGGTGATTCCGGGACCAATCTGAGCATTACTTTCCCAACTCTGGAGGGGTGATTCCGAGACCAATCTGAGCATTACTTTCCAACTCTGGAGGGGTGATTCCGAGACCAATCTGAGCATTACTTTCCAACTCTGGAGGGGTGATTCCGAGACCAATCTGAGCATTACTTTCCAACTCTGGAGGGGTGATTCCGGACCAATCTGAGCATTACTTTCCAACTCTGGAGGGGTGATTCCGGGGACCAATCTGAGCATTACTTCCAACTCTGGAGGGGTGATTCCGGGACCAATCTGAGCATTACTTTCCAACTCTGGAGGGGTGATTCCGAGACCAATCTGAGCATTACTTCCCAACTCTGGAGGGGTGATTCCGGGACCAATCTGAGCATTACTTTCCAACTCTGGAGGGGTGATTCCGGGACCAATCTGAGCATTACTTTTTCCCAACTCTGGAGGGGTGATTCCGAGACCAATCTGAGCATTACTTTCCAACTCTGGAGGGGTGATTCCGGGGACCAATCTGAGCATTACTTTCCAACTCTGGAGGGGTGATTCCGGGAGACCAATCTGAGCATTTACTTCCCAACTCTGGAGGGGTGATTCCGGACCAATCTGAGCATTACTTTCCAACTCTGGAGGGGTGATTCCGAGACCAATCTGAGCATTACTTTCCAACTTGGAGGGGTGATTCCGAGACCAATCTGAGCATTACTTCCCAACTCTGGAGGGGTGATTCCGGGACCAATCTGAGCATTACTTTCCAACTCTGGAGGGGTGATTCTGGAGGGGTGATTCCGGGACCAATCTGAGCATTACTTCCAACTCTGGAGGGGTGATTCCGGGACCAATCTGAGCATTACTTTCCAACTCTGGAGGGGTGATTCCGAGACCAATCTGAGCATTACTTTCCAACTCTGGAGGGGTGATTCCGGGGACCAATCTGAGCATTACTTCCCAACTCTGGAGGGGTGATTCCGGGGACCAATCTGAGCATTACTTTCCAACTCTGGAGGGGTGATTCCGGGACCAATCTGAGCATTACTTTCCAACTCTGGAGGGGTGATTCCGGAGACCAATCTGAGCATTACTTTCCAACTCTGGAGGGGTGATTCCGGGGACCAATCTGAGCATTACTTCCCAACTCTGGAGGGGTGATTCCGAGACCAATCTGAGCATTACTTTCCAACTCTGGAGGGGTGATCCGGGACCAATCTGAGCATTACTTTCCAACTCTGGAGGGGTGATTCCGGGACCAATCTGAGCATTACTTTCCAACTCTGGAGGGGTGATTCCGAGACAATCAATCTTTCCCATTAGGGGTTTCCAACTCTGGAGGGGTGATTCCGAGACCAATCTGAGCATTACTTTCCAACTCTGGAGGGGTGATTCCGAGGGTCAATCTGAGCATTACTTCCAACTCTGGAGGGGTGATTCCGGGGACCAATCTGAGCATTACTTTCCAACTCTGGAGGGGTGATTCCGAGACCAATCTGAGCATTACTTTCCAACTCTGGAGGGGTGATTCCGAGACCAATCTGAGCATTACTTTCCAACTCTGGAGGGGTGATTCGGGATTCCGAGACCAATCTGAGCATTACTTTCCCAACTCTGGAGGGGTGATTCCCGAGACCAATCTGAGCATTACTTCCCAACTCTGGAGGGGTGATTCCGGGGACCAATCTGAGCATTACTTTCCCAACTCTGGAGGGGTGATTTCCGGGACCATCTGAGCATTACTTTCCAACTCTGGAGGGGTGATTCCGGGGAGACCAATCTGAGCATTACTTTCCAACTGGAGGGGTGATTCCGGAGACCAATCTGAGCATTACTTTCCAACTCTGGGGGGTGATTCCGGGACCAATCTGAGCATTACTTTCCAACTCTGGAGGGGTGATTCCGGACCAATCTGAGCATTACTTTCCAACTCTGGAGGGGTGATTCCGAGACCAATCTGAGCATTACTTTCCAATCTGAGGGGTGATTCCATCTTACATTACTTTCCAACTCTGGAGGGGTGATTCCGAGACCAATCTGAGCATTACTTTCCAACTCTGGAGGGGTGATTCCGAGACCAATCTGAGCATTACTTTCCAACTCTGGAGGGGTGATTCCGGGGTCAATCTGAGCATTACTTCCCAACTCTGGAGGGGTGATTCCGAGACCAATCTGAGCATTTTTCCAACTCTGGAGGGGTGATTCCGGTCAATCTGAGCATTACTTTCCTGGGGGGGGACTCTGAGGGGTGATTCCGGGGAATCTGAGCATTACTTTCCAACTCTGGAGGGGTGATTCCGGACCAATCTGAGCATTACTTTCCAACTCTGGAGGGGTGATTCGGGGACCAATCTGAGCATTACTTTCCAACTCTGGAGGGGTGATTCCGGACCAATCTGAGCATTACTTTCCCAACTCTGGAGGGGTGATTCCGACCAATCTGAGCATTACTTTCCAACTCTGGGGGGGTGATTCCGGGACCAATCTGAGCATTACTTCCAACTCTGGAGGGGTGATTCCGAGATCCAATCTGAGCATTACTTTCCAACTCTGGAGGGGTGATTCCGAGATCAATCTGAGCATTACTTTCCCAACTCTGGAGGGGTGATTCCGGGACCAATCTGAGCATTACTTTCCAACTCTGGAGGGGTGATTCCGGGACCAATCTGAGCATTACTTTCCAACTCTGGAGGGGTGATTCCGGGACCAATCTGAGCATTACTTCCCAACTCTGGAGGGGTGATTCCGGGGACCAATCTGAGCATTACTTCCAACTCTGGAGGGGTGATTCCGAGACCAATCTGAGCATTACTTTCCCAACTCTGGAGGGGTGATTCCGGGACCAATCTGAGCATTACTTTCCAACTCTGGAGGGGTGATTCCCGGGGTCAATCTGAGCATTACTTCCAACTCTGGAGGGGTGATTCCGAGACCAATCTGAGCATTACTTTCCAACTCTGGAGGGGTGATTCCGAGATCAATCTGAGCATTACTTTCCAACTCTGGAGGGGTGATTCCGAGATCAATCTGAGCATTACTTCCCAACTCTGGAGGGGTGATTCCGGGGTCAATCTGAGCATTACTTCCCAACTCTGGAGGGGTGATTCCGAGACCAATCTGAGCATTACTTTTCCAACTCTGGAGGGGTGATTCCGGGGACCAATCTGAGCATTACTTTCCAACTCTGGAGGGGTGATTCCGGGACCAATCTGAGCATTACTTTCCAACTCTGGAGGGGTGATTCCGGGACCAATCTGAGCATTACTTTCCTGGACTCTGGAGGGGTGATTCCGGGGTCAATCTGAGCATTACATTACTTTCCAACTCTGGAGGGGTGATTCCGGGACCAATCTGAGCATTACTTTCCAACTCTGGAGGGGTGATTCCGGGTCAATCTGAGCATTACTTCCAACTCTGGAGGGGTGATTCCGAGACCAATCTGAGCATTACTTTCCAACTCTGAGGGGTGATTCCGGGGTCAATCTGAGCATTACTTTCCAACTCTGGAGGGGTGATTCCGAGACCAATCTGAGCATTACTTTCCAACTCTGGAGGGGTGATTCCGAGACCAATCTGAGCATTACTTCCAACTCTGGAGGGGTGATTCCGAGACCAATCTGAGCATTACTTTCCAACTCTGGAGGGGTGATTCCGGGCTCAATCTGAGCATTACTTCCCAACTCTGGAGGGGTGATTCCGGGGAGACCAATCTGAGCATTACTTTCCAACTCTGGAGGGGTGATTCCGGGACCAATCTGAGCATTACTTTCCAACTGGAGGGGTGATTCCGGGGTCAATCTGAGCATTACTTTCCAACTCTGGAGGGGTGATTCCGGACCAATCTGAGCATTACTTCCCAACTCTGGAGGGGTGATTCCGAGACCAATCTGAGCATTACTTTCCAACTCCGGAGGGGTGATTCCGGGGTCAATCTGACCATATTTTTCAAAATCAGAATGCTGACCCAGTGAAGGGAGAGAAAAGTGCCTCGATGGCAGGGAGCGCCGTCCAAGCGCGCGCAGCGCGGCCGACTCCAGTCGGCCAACGACCCCATGATGTTCGGCAGAGAGCCAGGTCACCCACCTCGATCCGTTCTCACTTGGTCGTGACGGTAACGTCAATCAGTCAAGGATGCAGAGGTCCTTCAACGATGGGAAACATAGTTTCGAATCGTTCGTCGAAGAATCGTGAATGCGATACGCTACCCTGAATCGGACCACCACACTACGGGATCGCCCGCTGAATCGGAACATAACTTTCGACGCAAGCAGCAGCTTGATTCTTGTCAGGCCAAGCTATGAGCTCAGAATCGCGAATCACGATTGTGTTTCTCAATACGCGCCCGATGTGTGTGCGTCACGAAACTCGAGAGCAAAACTCAACCATGAGAGAAGAAAATCAACGATGTCAACGAAGGTGCGTCCCAGGAGGTTTTTCGTGACGTCCTCGAGCAGGTCGTGGAACCGTGGATGAGACAAGTCGCCGGTTCTCGGCCGCACGTTTCTTAGCAGGATGAAGCCCCAGCCCACACGAGCACCTTGTCCAAGACTGGCTCCGCGAACATGTCTGCTCGTTCTGGGACAAAAGTCCGTGACACGCCAGATCTGAATACTCTGGATTTCTACGTTTGGAATCACATCGTTGTGAAGTCAAACAATCGTGCGCACAGGAACGGGGAGGAGTCGTGGGGAGCGATCCGAAAGGCGTTCGCCACCTCCCCGAGAGAACAGTTGAAAAGTGCGTGCCGTAGCTTCCGCAGCCGACTGGAGGAAGTCATCGCGGCGAACGGCTCCTGCTTCGAATGAAAAACTTTGATTCCCGGCGACTCTTCCGAGCTGTTATTCGTCGAAGCCTTCATGACGCCTGCCGAGTTGTCGGCGCGTTTCAGGGCGGTACATGAGATGAGCCCCCAGTGACTTCCGAGGTGGATGACAAGTTATCGGATCGACCCGGCAACTCCGTTTCCGGGTAGTCCGGCTCCAAATAAAAAACTTTTGCCTCCAGTGAAATTTCCGAAATCGGATTCGCTGATGAGTTATGGCCGGCCGGTTCTCCACGGGAGGGGTCGGCAGGGGGTCCGGGGGCTCAATTCAGGGGTATCTTGTATCGGATACCGTTTCTCCGATTCGCGACCAACCTGCGCGTTCTCGTAAGCAATTTTTAGCTGGGATCGAGAGGATCTCTCCGCTCTTTATTTTTCGAAATTGATTCTCAGGCGCCATGAATGGGACGGCAGGCCCAGTGACTTTTGAGGTGGAAAATAAAGCTATCGGATCGACCCGCTTAATTCGTTCTCGGGTAGCTTGGCTCGAAATAAGAAACTTTTGCCATCAGTGAAATCCCCGAAATCGGCTTGCCTCAGGAGTTACGGGCGGTTCCCCACGTTAGAGGTCGACAGGGGGTCTGGAGGGCACAATTTAGGGGTATCTTGTATTGAATACTGTTTCTCCGATTCGCAACCGATCTTCGCGTTTTGCAGCCGGGATCGAAAGGAATCTTCCCGTTCTTTTATTTTCCGAAATCAGTTGAGAACCGGCGATTACCTGGCAGGTTATTTCGCGGGCCATCGAATAAATTGAGGAAAACTTCCGCGAATTCCGGATGGTCTCGCATTTTCACAACTAGCTCTGAAAACGCAACACTAATCTGATTGTTGGAAATAATTTGAAAATCTAGGGTCTGCTTGCTTGTTTGTCTTGAATGAACTGTATCGTGACCATACGTTACAAGCTCCTTCTGGTCTCCGCTAGTGTCCCCGTAATATTTGTGTCTTGAAACAAGACGGGGAACTCGAAGTCTCCGGTCACGGATCAGAGACGCCAGATCAGGGTACGATTGATGAATGCCTCGGAGGCGAGCGAAGTCTGCAGGTATCGGTCAGAATTTCCAGGGAGTTTTCAGACCCACTGTTGAATGACCAAAATGCCTCAGCTCACATGCGTCCCATGCGGAATAGTATGCGGAGACCCGAGGAGGCGGCGGGTCAGAATCGCGCCCACTGCGTCTGGAAGCAGAATTTGCTCCAAGATGCAAACCAACATGTTGCCGCTTTGCCGGATCAAATTAGACAGTTAGAGGAAGACCTGAGAAAACATGTCGGGCTTACCGCAGAGGCAGTGGAAGCCCGCGGTTAAGCCCTCAACCAATCAGCCGCAGAATTGACGCGGCGCTCGGGCGCGGAACAGACAGCACCGAGAGACTCGCAGAAAAGCGAGCAAATAGAGCAGGGTGAGATCAGAACAGATCCCACCGCATTGGCCTACTTTGTTGGAGAAAGATGTCTCGGAGCAGTCTATCAAGAAAAATCGTTGACAGGCATGCTAGGAAGAGTGTCTTGAGAGCCAGGCCTAGATTGGCCGTTAGGGATGCCACAGCCGTAAGCTCGCGAGAGGTGCCGAACGGTACCGAAGGATGCCATCACCGAAGTATGGTTGGAACGAAGGAAGACGTCGTTTGGCCTCATTCGACATCCTTGTTACCTATCAACACTCTTCGCCCCTTCGGCACCCAGCGACATCCTCAGCACCCTCGGCACAGTGATGTGTCGCGACACACAGTTTGACGACCTCTGCTCTAGTCGACTATGAACGCTTCGCCAGGAACGGTGTAACCGAGCCTGGGAAACGAATAGTCTCGTGGTATATGGAAGCGTTGAAGCTCGGAAAGGAAGAGCAAGATGAGCTCCGAGCAAATATGCAGAGAGCGAGGGCTAAGCTCCTTGAAAAAGAGGAGGAGAAGGGAAGAGGAGCCCTAGACACAATAGCAAGAGGCACAGACCATCCGACAAGAGGGAGAGGTTCCGGTCAGGAAAATGGTCGAGGCCGCGGAATAGCGGACCTGGATCCTTTTCCATTACAGGACCGTCGAGGCAGGAAAGAAGAAGGAGGCGGTGACAGAAACAGTCTACGTTTGGAACGGTGAGCCCGAAAGATAGAATAAATCCAAGGAGAAGTGGGAAGGGACACAGAATCGTGGTTGGAATCTCTGAAATTCTGCTCTGAGCGCGAATTCGCATCTGAATCTGAAAGAGCTGTTTTCAATCATAGAGGAGGACGTGAGGAGAGTGAATGGATCATCCTGAATAGGGAAATCTTCTCAGGGAACGAAGGCGAAAGAGATACTAGGGGTATCATCTTGGTGAAAGAAACGTGGCTGATCAACGATGAAATGCCACCGAGCATACCTGGATATGAGTGGGTAGGGAGTAATAGGACGGGACTCACCGAGACAAATGGAAAGGCAGGAGTGGACATTCTCATACCAAACGAGATCAGTTAACAGCTGGCTTCCAGAACAGGGAGAGATTTCGCAGCTACTAGAATAGAGATAGGAGCGACCGAGTGGCTGTTCATTTCAGTAAACGTCGCTGACGGAAAAGAGGGACTAAACGCGAGACTGTCCGAAGAGTCAAAAGAGATGCTCAACCCGGGGTGCACCGGGAATACCGAAAACCTGAAAACCGAAAACGTGGAATACCGAAAACGTGGGATACCGGAAACCTGAAATACCGAATACCTGGAATCCCGAAAACCGAAATACCGAAAACCTGAAATGCCGAAATCCCTCATGAAAGCTTGCCTTACGCGAATGAGACTTCTATGCAGAAGAGGAGTCAGCTAGTCGAGGCGGACGAGACGGCATCTGCTAGCTTCTGGACGATGAGTTCGCGTAGCGAGAAAATTGATTTGGAATACAATCGAGAGACAAATGCACGATTTGAGGATGAAGCGAAGGAATGTCGCATATCTGGGGCTCCCTCATACGTTGTAATAGAAGACTTTCCGACACTCCATGAAGAAACGCTCCCCGTACTGGATTCAACGACCCGCTCTTCCCGCGTAGCGTTCGACACCATCATGAGTTGAAGCTTGAAACTTTTCCCCGTGCAATGTGAACACTTATTCATTGATAGGTATATTTCTTCGACTCTGTCCGAGACAAATCTCATGACCGGAATCCATTCGAAGAAAACAGCATCATATGTTGTCCATGAGACTTGAAACTACGCAGTGCTTTCTTATTCTCTAATCTTTCTCCGGCTCCCTTGCCCTATCGCAGTCGATCTCTCCACTTTAGTGGACCACTTTCATCAGTGTGTCTTGAGGGCGTTGGCGGTTAAACGCCTGGAGGCTGACAACGGGTCGGTGGAGAGGGAAAGTTGAGAAAGACTGATTTGAATTCACGAAAGATCTTCGGGGAGCGATCCTCCCGTACAGGACAACACATCTGCACTCAAATCACTTCCTGGATTGGACTTAGCGTTATCTTGGAATTCATCCGCGACGGACTGCGCGATTCCCTCAGCGGTCGAGGACCGTCATTTCTCGCAGATCTCCCGCAGACCACACTGCTCCACAATTCGAAACTCACCGAGTACGAGAATTCACTCATCCTGGTGACAATCCGATCCTGTGGTTATTTGGAGCGCGGTTCCCATCGGAGTGCAAGCTCCCGATCCGCCAACAACGCGGAAATGCACGCGATCCCGACTCTGCGCTGTATATGTTGGACTAGTACTGTGTGCTCCTGTTCGCCTTTGAACTCGACTCACTGTCTTCTACAGCCCTGCTCAGTCTAATCTCATGCCACGGAGCCTGCGGAATCACTCCTGTAATAAGACACTCATCTCTACATTAATTCGGTTCCTTAGAATTTAACGGCTCAGTGTGCAATGCCGGCGTACATCACGGACCCTGGCCCATCCCACCTCTCCTGGCTTGGATAGGTGCTGCCTCCCCTGAATAGAAGCCTCACTCACTCAAATCGAGCCTCCGAATGGGGGAAATGGTTTTCGGTATTCCAGGTTTTCGGTGCTTCTGGTTCTCGGAATTACAGGTTTTCGGTGTTCCAGAATTCGATATTTCCGGTTTTCGGTATTTCCGGTTTTGGTGTTGCCGGCTGTCACCTCGCAGAGATCCTCATGCAAAGATGCAACATGGCTTCCGGAAAGACAGGAGTGGCGACGACTGCATCTCCATCCTCACATCTGCTACAGAGGCCGCCAGGTGGGAAAACACCTGACTAAACACCTGCTCTCTGGATTGCACACGTGCGTGTGACAGAACTGACAGAACTCGCCTGTGGGAGGCGCTCGAGAGGAAAGGTATGCCCAAAACCATACTGAAAATGATTCAGCGTCTGTACAGACAATGAGGTGATCCTACAATATGGCACACATATGTCTGTGATGATTCCCGAGCGAAGAAGGACTCCGACAAGAATGTCCAATGAGTCCAATATTATTTATTACATACATCTACGAACTGGAAAAAAAGTTGCAACAAACCAAAGCTGGATTAAAGGTCAGGACGGAGGAAAATATTCGAACTTTAACAACGAAAACAGTTGAATTTAAGTGGCCTACTATTCGCTCATGACCTGGTGCTGATGGCACAATCCATGACAACATCGAAAAGCCACTGGGAAATCGTATCAGAATCTGGAGGAAAAATGGAGCGACTTTCCCTTGCCGAAACCATTATTCAGCGTACGCAGCATGGTGCAGCAGATTAAAGGACCTGACGAAAACCCGAAGCATACGTTCTGGTGCGTGTCAGTCGATTTGAGCGCAGGATCGATTTGAGTTCAGGATCGATTTGAGCGCAGTTGATTCAAGCGCAGTTGATTCAAGCGCAGTCGATTTGAGGGCAGTCGATTCGAGCGCAGTCGATTTGAACGCACTTGATTCGAGCGCAACGAATTCACTCGCGCTGCTGTGTATGTAGAGTATTATATGGAGGAAGAGCAAATCCCTCACCTTTCCGCCGATTGCAGACTACTCGATGAACAGAGGAAGTACGGTTGCTCGGGTAATATGGAGAGGAGAATTGGACGACGGCATGAGTTAGCTCGGTGACGACATTCCCTCGATGAATCAGACGAAGGAACATAGCTTGGCTTGAGAAGGAGAAATGTTTTTGATGAGGTTAGGTTAGGTTAGGTTTCTCCTCTCCATATTCCACCGAGTAACCGTGCTTTCTCCGTTGGTCGAGTAGTCTGGAATCGGCGGAAAGGTGAGGGATTTTCCTCTTCCTCTATCTCACACTCCACACTCACAGCAGTGCGAATGAATTCGTTGCGCCCAAATCGACCCCGCTCAAATCAACTGCGCTTAGATCGACCTCGCTCAAATCAACTGCGCTCAAATTGATGCTGCGCTCGAATCGATCCGCGCTCAAATCGAGTAGCACCGTTCTGGTGGCAGTTGGGCTCCCAACCGACGTCGAGTCTGGCTTACAGGATTAGCAGTGACGATCGGCCATTTTGTCCCATCACCGAACGCACTAGTCGGATCTACTCCAACCAGCGTTGACGAGGACCCGGAGGGAAGCATACGAATTTTCGCATCATCGGGAGTGTCCGATTTAAAGAAGAAAAACACGTGCCAGAAAATGAATGACAATCGACTCACCAAACGCTTTACACTGTGTCCCGAGACTGAACTCAAATCCCTTCACTCCTGAAGGAATGCGGACGCAGAAGAAGTGCTCATCATACCGTTACTCCTCCGTCGTTGATCCGCCTCCGCTCTCCATTGTTCGTGCGACATGTCTGTGGTCACCGCGCTTATGGAGCCGAAACATCAGGCAGACACTTCCGTGAGAACGCAAAAACAAACGCCGCGCCAAGGGTCGCAAGTTTGGTGACTCTGTCTCTGGATCTAGATCTTCTTTCGCCACCTGCTCACATAGATCCGAATCCCACCAACGATGGATCGGGAGTGACACGGACTCTGCGCCAAACAAAGCAATGGAATCACGGCGTTAGTCGCCGGAGTAACCTTCATGAGCTATCTGGGAATCGCAGTTCTGCTCCGATTTCTATGACAATGGGAAGATGCGCTCTATCATATCTTGCGATCAGAGAAGGGGATCGGATCAAACTCGCGATACAGCTAAGAATACGGAGGCCACCAGAATACTGCACCTTATTTCCAGACCAACCCGTAATCATTATCATGCCTGAGATTGAACAGAAGCAGCCTGAAGAGCAGTGGACTGCCGACAAAAACTGAGAACCTCGATGATTCCGACATGAGCCGACGAACAAGCAGCTTCAGATGCTAGATAGAGTCAACAAGCTTTTTTTTCTTGTCTTGCCGACTAACAAAGAATCACAAGTCCAAGCAAACAATTTATTCGATACAAGCGGGAGTCATTCCGACCCTCTTGAAGTCATACTCGGCTCATCTAAGAAGGCATGAGATGGCGGGGCACGACGGCATCCAGAACGGGCCTGAAGTTGTCGAGAATGTACGATCCCAACGTGTTATCGAGATGATCCCTGACGTCCCCGACGAATGTCGGATAGCTGTGGATGTTGAATGTTTGGTCAACGATTCCTAGCGAGGTAAAATCAGAGATCTTGCATGGACGGGGGCACAATTAGACGTTTCCACCGCAAGAGCGGATTCCAGAGCTCAACGAATCAATTCCGGTCGCTCATTCTGCTTGTCACGACGTATGGATCCTGCTGGTCCCATGAGGTTGACTGTCACGGGATTGGCTCGTGTTTTATTCGAGAGCATTGCTGTCAGGAGTTATCTAAGGAGCGAACCTTTTATTGAGTCGGACGCTTCCCTTAACGACTTCTGATTTGAACCAGGCTGACTGCACTCTGATCCCGCTGAAACGCGCCCTCCTTCCTGGTCGCCCTTGCATCTCAAACCAGAGGAAAGCATCACGGCTAGTCCGGGAATCTATCGCAATCATTCGTTTGTTGGTAGCAGCGGCGGCACCGGATTCCTGAAATTCGAATGGATCAATCCCCATTCTTCAAGCCACGCTTCTCGTGTACAGCAGGGTATTCACCTGGACCTCGGCGTTCAACATGATCCGAACATTCGGCAGAACTAGTTTACAGTCTATCGTCATCATTGGGAGATGAGCCCTGCTGCTACAATTTCCAGAACGAATGGCATTCCCGAAACCAATGATCGAGCCATTCAGGATCTTCGCCTCAACATTGACGCCTCGCTCTGCAAATGGAAGGTATTTTGTATTTTCCCGTTCATTTCTCTAAGATGTACATTGCAAGACGGCGAATTCCTCGATGAGGTCTTTCTCACCGAAGCCCCAGGTGCCGACACCGAAAGGATCCACTGGAGCCGGGTCCAATTTCCTGCTCGCAGCCTGCTCAGGGAATACTGTTGGTTGAGAGATCGTGCACATGGAGAATTATCAGGAAGAAATTCACAATCCTAGCTTTTAGTGGATTACCTCGTTCCTCAAGTCCCTCAGCACTGCATCCATGAGGTCCTCCGCAGTGTAGAGCGCTTGGCCGACGGCGGCAACGGCCATCAGAACAGCGGCTCTTGAGATCGCCTTCATCATGATCGGGGAAGGATTTCTGAAGGAGGAATTTCGTCACGGAAAATTCTCTGAAGACTCACTCCATGGAGAGAGTGAGCGAAGGATCAGGCCGGATTCCTATCCGGAGGTGCTCCTTACCTGAGAAGAGTTTCCTATGAATTGCGTTCCCCTGGAACTCGTCTTTAATAGGTAGGGGGCGAGAGTGTTATTCGGTTATCAATCTGGTCTGGGCTCCTTAATCCTATTGAGCTTGAGCGAATGTGATGCCAGGTCCGTATGCTTCGTAGGGCTGTGATCTCGACCAAGTTCCAAAGCTATCCTGTGACGTAGATCAGGACGCCCGATAAGCGGCAGCGTTTCGTTCTCAACGACAAGATACAGGCTTTTCTCACGATGTGTGCGAACCTTCGAGATTGCCATGCTCGGACCTCTGAAATCACACGTCGACAACAAGGAATGACGGTTTGGTGGAATGGGCTCAACCGCTTTCTGATTTCGGCCTCGCAAGAAAAGTGGTCTAGAGTCGGAAGATGAATCCTATTTCCACCAGGACTCAATCTAGCAGGAGTTCACGGTTGTTTGAACAGAAAAACAGAATAAGGATCTTCGCCAATTCAGAGGCGTATTCACGGAGCGCCGCTGCTCCAGTGTTCCACGCACGAACGAGATCGAGGTCGCCTTGACACAAATCTAGTCAACTGCTTCGTCCATCCGATGGACCATATCTGGGCGACTGGGGATGAGATTCGATAGACTCTATCGAGTCTCATCCCCAGTCGCCGTTATGCATCTTGATGACAGCCCTCGACAACTCAACTTCCGTATTCCCTCTAATAAACGGGCATGCCCGCCAATTTTTCGGACCCTCTCTTGGTGCCCGCTCATGAGAGCATACCCGGTTATTAGAGGGAATGCGGTAGATATTATTGGGACGAACTACGAACTTCGAGAGTCTTGACGAGCGCCGCCATCGCGAGCACTTGCTTCGGCTCCGCTCAACGAGTACTGAGCGGCCCCTCTTGGGGTCGAATCTCCTTTAAAATCGGCGGTTCTTGAAACGGGATAGAGACAGCTGCTCGCGCCCCCGCTAGGCTGTCTTCAAAGCCTCGTTAGCTCATCCCGAACGTGATTCGTGAAGGAGCGATCCGGACCCAAACGATGAAGACGAGAAGTAGTCGGACCTTTCGGAGAGCCGTCCAGCTCCCGTTCAGCGTCAGCCGGAGTTCCCAGAAATAGTGATACTCAAGTTATCCCAACTAGAACATGGTGGGGATGAGTTGGAATATTCCGAGCCCGTTCAATCCATCCACGGAAGGACGAGCAAGATGTCGGGTGAGCGTAAAACATCCGTGGAACCAGATGTTCACTGAGAGATCTCACGTGAACAAGGTGATCCCCACTGCTGTGCATGAATCTTGTGCCTTAATGCTGTTCATGTACAGGACTGTCAAATCAAGTCGAGAACTTTCCAACTCCTCTCTCCCCATCACCTCAGTGAGATATTCAGATTTTGGATTTTTCCAGGCATCAGTTTGCTGGCAGCGGCGGCGCGTGCTTCGGATTCTCATCTGCATTGATCGCTAGGAGAATTCGCTCCGTCGAGCTACCTGATCAACTGAGGTCAACCGATCTCAATTCGTTCCGGTTTGAGTCAATACAGGGACGATCCGACTTTTCTATACCATTGAACGGATCGAGAATCGCTTCGGAGGTCGGACAAGCAAGCGGTCGAGTAGCTTGAAAATCGCCAACTCCAAGACAAAATCCGGTTCTCGATGCGTTCCTTCCCGTATCCTCTCAGGGATGCCGGCTTCAGGAACATTTCCGATGCTAAGTTCTCGAATTCAGCGGAGTTGGATTTTTCTCCACATTGATTCAAACCGTACGAACTTCATCGGTTGACTCTCGTCGGTTCCCGGCGAGTCCCTGGCGATCATCGAACTGGTAAGCTATCGCAGAATGAGTCTGAGCTCAGAACTCTGTGCAAATCGGTCCGGAAGGCCTCGATTCGTCCTGTCTCCCCGATTCAGCGGCGTATAATCGCGTGGGAGGGGCATCCTGATGAAACGATTCAGAAGGCATGTATCATTCATAGTTGGATGCAATACTCTTCCGATTGGCGCGAATAAGAAACCGGAGCCCGCCGTTCCAGCGATCGATCCCCAATCCGACCATTTCCACGCAGCAATGGGCAAAAGAAGAGAAGAGTCGAAAAATTCCCGACCTAAGTCGACCACCCTGGAATGCCCCAATGGTGGGAGCCCTGACTGTATCCATTTGGACCCTTTCTCGCTCGGAGTGGCTGACCAACGGTACCGGGAGAGATTAATAGCTTTTACTCATCTGATTTTGTGGAATGCGGATCCAGCACATGGTCTCATTGATCCACTGAAACCGGAATCGTGTTGAGGATAAGAGAAGCCGGAAATCTCCGGATGGAAATGACATCCCGGATACGGGATGTCGATGAAATTCAACGAGCGTGTTCCTCCCACTGAGTTGCCTCCTGGTAGCGATCGAATCTCACAGTAGTCTCCATGCGTTGCTGGATTGGACACTGACGATGAGAGGATGACACCGAGCACAAGCTGATTGGGCTGAAGCTTGGTGGGGTGATGGCTGACTCCTCGTTAAGTATCTCAGCGCGCTTTTCGCGTGCAAACACGTGGATCAGTAGTTCCGAGCCTGCAACGTTCGCAGAAAATCTCGCAAGAGCCCCCATAATCGGAACAGCGCGCCCAAGCGGGATGTATGAACGGCGATGAGCTCGCAATGTTGCTCCTGATGCTCATCCTCCAGCACACTCGTAGTTAATGGAAGTGTACTCCAGCGACTGGAAAATATATATATGGGATCCGTTGATCCCTTATGTGTTGATCATCATCCGAAGCACTCCTTCAATGGGCACTTTCAAAGTGTCAGAAAGCGAGGACATGTATCGTTACGATGAGCTGGATTCGGATTATCGGGCACGGCAGATCTTGCCGTAAATAAAATATTTTGGACACGCAATCCGCAGAATCGGTTCAATTTTGAGTTGGGGAAAAGCAAGCGAGCGATCGAGGATCTCGGAGTCAAGCTGAGGGGCTTCACACTAATGCGCAGTGGCCGTCGATCAACCGTTCTCCGTGAAAGGATCGTCGTACTTTTCCAATTTGTGAGCTCCGCTCAGGTAGTGACGTGATGAAATCGGAGCCAACGAATTGAAGTCCCTCCAAGTATGAGCCAATGTGAAACCGCGCGTTCGCATTCAAGGAAGAGAGAAAATCGCTCAGGCTCGAGTGAGCCAGCCTCAAACGATTTGTCAGTGAGACACGATTCAAGTCCATTTCTGAAGGAGTGGCACCCTGAGCTGTGAATTGTTCATAGTCATCCAGGAGTTCCTGAAGTTTCATTCGGACCGTTGGTGCAGAAGAATGTAGATGAGCTTGTGAATGGATCCTGGCGCAACCTGAGCGTCTCATGCTCGAAATCCGGGAAATTCACCTCGAAAATTTCGAGAAAATAGTTTCTTGAAATCTCCTCGCTTGATATGGCGCAGCACTGTATTTCGCCCAGTTTTTCTCATTCCCCAAACCAACTAGGCTGATTCCGTGTACTCCACGGCTCAGAATATGATTTTCCCTGGCTTGGGGCCTTCCACCATCAAATATTTTGGAGTTTGAGCATGAAAATCGATGGACCCAGGGTGACCAACGACAGTTTTTTAGTTTTTTCACCTTGGTCCCCCAAATATTTTTTTGATCTATCTATCGCATTGTGTTCGCACTGAAGGGGGGCATAATATGACACAAACTAGAAAGTGGTCAACCTCCAGGAAGTGGGTGAAAAACATTCACTTTGAAGATGGTCATTTTTAAGGTATTAAAATTGATCGTGGAAAAACTCTGATGGGAGCATCGGAAAGCTGGATTCACGAGCTTCTCAAAACCCACTTTATGAGCTCTGAACTCCTTCAGATAACGGAGATATGAGCATTTTAAGTTTCCAAATCTCGCTCGATTTTCATCGGTCCAGAAGATGTTTCATACTATAAAAAAAAAACCAAGGCAGCTAGTAGCCCGCCGACTGGGCAGAAAGTGTTCTCTTGGGATGGGGTATCCACAACAATATATCTCATTCGAATCCCTGACCCAAGGCCAAAAGTGCCGAAGAACTGCCGAGACCCTTTCCCGACAGAAGATTCAGGACGATGCTACTTGTCGTTATGGGACCTCCGCATTCTGGACTGGTTGACGTGACCGCCACGACGCAGTGAGAACGAGTATGGTTGGGTAATCTCGCTCCCTGCCGAACTCGAGGTCACAATGTTGAGAAGTTGGGGAGTTTGAACTCGTCAGATTGGTCAGCTAGGAGAAAGAGGTCTGGTTCTGGAAGGAGGCCGGCGATCGCAACTTGGGGACGGCGAAGGAAAGTATTCTGAGTATCATGATGGAGTCGCCAGTCTTTGGCTGGGGAAGGTGTCCTGATGGAAGGAGAGAAAAGAGGGCGCCCAGATCCGCGGGACGGACTAGACAAGAGTCGTTTACAGCAACTGAAGGTTCGTTCGAATACTGGTTCGTATCTCTTCATGAGTGTCTGGCTCCGAGTCGAACAAAGCGTCACAGGCTCTTCTTCAAGATTTTGTCACTCTCGCGCGGTGATCGATGGCTTGTACCAGAAAGCCGCGCGTTCAGACTCGTTTGAACGCCATGGTTTCGACGCTGATGAAAAACAGGCTCGCAGGAATGTGATGAGATTTCCTACGATTGCATTGAGCGGGAAGTCCTTAGCAATCCACATCGAAACGTCAGTAGCGCGGATGAGATTGCCAGAGGGTGTCTTCATCGGGATCGAGCATTAAGCGCACTCCGCAGAGAACGAACTTTGCTTTGGTTGCCGAACTGGTCCCATGGAGAGTGCTTGTTCTCGAAGCTTGCCAGCCAGCCGGAGGCTGAACATGGAGGACAGGCAGTCGGCCTGCTCCTGACTCCAACGTGCGGCGTTGCTCTGAACAATCAAGACTCATCCAGACGCAGAGACCATAGTTATTCGTCTCTTGTGAGTGTAATAAGACTACACTCCCAATGTCAAACGCTTTGGGAGCAACCTTGAAACTTTACAGAGACGAGAGCCGTTGAAACTTCACAGGCCTCACGAGATTTGTGTCCAGGCTCAACAGGATCAGTGAGCCACCAGCTGGATCCTGTAGATAATCACGCTCTCCCAGTCTATCTACTGCTTAAAAGCGAGTTTTGAAGGGATGCGATTCAGTGGAGACTGACCAGAGTAAGTACCACCTACGGATGGGGTTCGAGCTGTCTTTGACGCTGATTTGGTAATGAAGAATGAGGGTCGGAGGTAGGCTACTTCGGGTTTACCGAGAGTTCTCCATGACCAGATTTTCTCTTCAGAGAGCGTTCAACCTTCGGAAACTGTGAGCGTGCCTGCTGAAACTTGCACCGAAATTTGGTGAGTACAGAAATCTGACTTTTCGAGAGGAGCGGCGACGCAAACTGCTCATGCGACCAGATGCAGTCCGGATGATCAGGTCAGCTACACGTTGCCAGGAGGCCGTGTGAGCCATTCAAGGTGTCGAGTACACGTTTCGCACCAAGTGACGAGGAGCATTGTTCTAGCTACCAGCATAAATTGGAAGGAGCTCAAACTCAGAAGAGGTACAGGGTCTCTCAAGTCTGACAACATGCGTAGCTTCGCCATATTCGCCGCCGCCTGCCTCCTGGCCGCTGAGACCAGCGCCTGGACCGTTCACGAAGGTGAGAAGATTGGGATCAAATTAGAATCTCTATTCTGCCCCAGGCTTGTGTCGAAGAGCTTCTTGCGGAGATTTCTCGCGCTCGTCGCAACCTGACAAAACGACAGATCCGCGATCTTCCGGGATGGATATCGTTATAACCGAGATTTTCCAGCTAACACGATGACTTCATTCTAGCCACCGACTGCGTTTCTCACCGCATGAGCGTAGTTCTGGGGAAATCCTACGTCAAGATGTCTGATTGGGTCAAGGAACTCGAGCCGGAGGGTCAAGAGATCGTACAAGAAGTCAGAACAAGACTGAACAAACTGCACGACGATCTTGACGAGGAAATTGACCAAGCGTAAGGGGCATGAACCGCGCTAAGCGTTTGCTCTCACGAGTCTAAGCCAGAGAAGGATCCATGTTGAATGTTTCGGATCTCATTTCAGGTTGTTGAAAATTGATACCGACTGTGAAGAAAAGGCCCCCACAGAGAAAGCGGAATGCTTGAAACGGGACATGACCTCTGCCTCTACCGATGCCTTCACGAGCGCAGTCGAGGAAGCCGCTGGAGTCCTCCGAGATCACACTGAAGCTTTCGGCTCCTCCCGAGTGGAGTCCATGAGGGATCTTGTTGATGTCATGATGAAAGACATTCCTCATTCCAAACGGGTCATCCACGGCTGCTTCTATGACATTTACCGTGACGTCTAGTCCCTCAACTTCAACTCCAATAAATCCATGTTCAGGACGAGTACTTCTCATTATTTTCGGCGTCATGTTGCCCCTGCTGCCGACAATGACCGTTCCTGGCTCGGGGAAAGGATGGTGATCTGCCTCAGCCCCCCGGGAGCTGTGATTATCGGAAAAGATGTTTCCCGCCAACAATGAGCGGAATTTTTTAAGGTCGTCGCAGAGAAACACGCTGTTTCCGGGAACTGACTTCCGTCAAGTCTATCTAAGACCCCTCTTCCGCGATTGAAGAGAAGAGATACGCTTTGTGAGAGCTTCAATAGGGTCGGACTTCTCTTTTGAGATGACGCGGGTTATGCGCCGTCCATGGTCACATAGCCGACAAAATTGATTCTTACACAGTCGAGAATCCGGATACCCGAGATGATGCCTGCGACGTATCGTAAGTCTGAGAGTTTGCGGTCGCAGACCGTGATGGAATTCGATTTTTTTTTCGGAGCGCTAATCGTTCGAACGATCACCACATCCGCATGACCACAAGAAACGCAGAAGCTCGACACACAGAAACCGCGGCGAGTCATTTGCGGCTGAGAACCCGCTGAACTCCGACCAAAACCCCATGGAACAGAGAATCCCCTGCTGTCCTGTCACCGGAGACCGTTTAGAATATGAACTTCAGATTTCTCTCCCCGATTCACGGAGGATCACTCTAGTGAAATCTCTCAAGGCGTCGACGGCGACCGACGGAACAATGAATCGCTCCTCTGGCTCCCTCAAATTCGTCGATTTGTTATACTCTGCAGGTTCCATCAGCTATAGCTCGTTTGCGATGCTTCCGGAATGCAGGACGACCGTTTTCAGGGCTTCCTGGTGATGATTTCGGAGTCGATCTTTGAGGCGGCTGCCGGCCGCTGCTTCGAAGGCGGCTCAACCCGTGCTCACCGAGAACGGACATTTGGGCAGTGCATCTGGCGCATAACCGGGTTGAACACGGAAGAAATCTCATCCGGAGACCGACATCGATGTGTGTCATTATCCAGCATCGCGCCCATCAAAGGGGGAGGAATGACGTGAAGCAACTCCTCGCTGAAGGGGTGGAGAGCACCGTTCGGTCTTGCTTCGTCATTGAAGACGCTTCGAACCCACTCAGGACACCTTGCCGACACCACTATACGCGGCGCCATCTCAGCCGGAAGCGTCTTGGAATACATCTTTTTGGAACGCTGGTCAAGAGCTCATGAGTCCGGCTATACGGTTAGGCAGGAAGCTCGGGGCCAGAGTTTCGAATAAAGAGACAGATTAAGACCGGCAGTAGATGATAAACCCCGAATCGAGCGGACACCGAGACCGCTGGTGATGACTGGAGTAGAAGATTTGGGTTCGGGTTCCTGAATACACAGAATTATAGCAGTAATGATAGCAGATCTTGGTTGGGGAAACTGCAATCGGGAGCGTTGGAAGATAATAATTGAATACTTTCACATAGTGCGGCAACTGGCGACATCTGAGTATTCACATGGGAAATACAGCTGATTCCGCTTATTCTGTGCGTATCGGGGCCGGACCATCCGTTACGATTTGATCTGTTTTTGTTACAAGATCACGAGGGGAGCTGCTGAGTCACAGTTCCCAGGACGCGATTCTAATCCAAATCGATGCGGCTCTCCCTTAACATCCGAGTTATTCAAATATGTATGAGCGATTGGGCTCTCGGTGCTTGACGTTGAATCATCCAATTTAAGTCTGTCTTCTTTCCGTCCTCACGAGTTTACGAATGGAATCACCCTAAATGTCCAAACAGGTTGGAGGAATGTATTCCTCGAAATACCCCATGAAAAAGTACTGAATTACTTCTGTACAAAGCCCGGCCAAAGTCTGATGCATGGCTATAGGCTTTTCACTCCTCGCTGCTCAACTTCGTTCTCTGAATCAGACTCCACCGGAGAGAGTCAACCAGAGGGCTGAATTAGTTATCACCGTCAATGGACAAGATCTGATGCGAAGCGAGAAGTAGTAGGAGTCGCCACCATCGAACCATGAAAATTGCTCAGCTGAAAATTGCTCACGTTTGAGCTCGAACTCGGAAGGTGAGCGCAACGTTGCTTTTAAGCTGGAATAGCTTCTCTGGTGGCTGGCGAGCTGTACTCGTTGCTTTTTCCTCCACTTCTTCATATAGTTGTATTGTCAGAGCCCGTTTTCAGTGCTTCGGCGAATGAGTGATAGTCCACTCTGCCTCCGCGTCTAGTCCGTCGTCTGATAGTTCCAGTTGAATTATCTTGTTCGTGATGCGTATCTTTGTTATCCTCGCAGTGAGTTGTTTCACAGAAACCCTGCACGACAAGATATTCGGGTTATTCGTGTCGTCTCCATGCTCTTGTCCACACCCCTATCTTGGAGCGTTTTTACGATCCCGTCGTTGCTCAGGAGATAGTCTCTTCTTGAGTTGTTCCTCGTGTGTTCGCCTCTACACTGATGCTCAGTCCTTCGCAACATTGTCCACAAGTCACACATTGAGCTTTGTTATTCCCACCAGCAGGTCTGTACGTTTGCTGCTACATCCGTGTTGTTAGGCCTGAGAGAGTTGCGAATCTACTTTCACATCGATTCCAGATCCATGCAGTGTGGTTGCAGAAGTTGCAGTACACCAAAGCAACAGTTGCAGCCATGCCTCGAAAGCTCGAGGCTTTGATACGGAACTTCCGATCAGCGATTTTTCTTTCGGAACAGATTATTCTGCAGGTGAATGGAGTGACTATCGCCCCTCGTTTCCCACCGGATGGCAGCGTTCAGTTCATTCGGTTCCTGCCTCAGATCAGAAGACGATTCTCCGTGAGAGGTGGCTCCTCAGAGCAATCCAAAATAATCCATCGATTCAGCTCGGATAGCTCTGTTCCAGATATGTGGAAGTGGTTCGGCTCTTCCTTCATCTCGGGATGAGTTTCGCCGAATGCAAACGAAGATTTCAAAAATTGAAACTCATCAAGAATCATTCAAGATCCACCATGTCAACGACGAGGTTGTGAAACCCAGCCATCAAGTCCATCAAGCAATCCGCCACGAATGAATTCAGCTTCGGGGAGTCCCGGAACAAGTTCGCAGCTCTTGAGGCGGCGAAGATTACGCTTCTTAGGAAATGTGATCCAGCTCTTCATTGGCTAATTGAAACGCAGAGGGCAACTCATCAGAATTTGTGTCAGTTCGCGCGAGCTGTCTCCCTTCCTCTGAACGTCTCGTGTTGGGCAACTCGATTGCAGGTCATCCTTTTCCGATATTTTAGGTCACTCAAGGAAGCAGTCAGGGCGCGTCAAAGCATATCACCATAAATAGTAAACTCAGCGAAATCGGATCGAGGGCGAAATCGTTCCGTAAGCATCGCGAACGAGCTCCAGCTGACGTAGCCTGCAGAGTATAACAAATCGACAGAGGGCCTGCCGGGATGGCATCAGGGCATCGGCTCCACGAAAATAAACGATTCTTGAATACCTAAAATGCTCACATCTCGAGAACCAGTGGAGCTTCAGCGCCGATAAAAAAACGTTGTGAAGCTCTTCTCAAGGGCTATCGAAAGTCGTAGGCAGCGGGTCTCGGAAACCTCTTTTCCAGTTGAGGAAAATTGGAAACTCGTGGGTTCACTCGGAAGGAGGAGGCTGACCACTGTCTCAGAAATTGCTAAAAGTACTCCTCTTAATCATCTAATCGCACGGCAAGTTTCATACCAATGTGAGCTTGCGGGGCCGAGATATCAACAGTTGAACATCGGCGGTAAAGCGAGTTTCCCCAGATCGATCCCGGAATCACGCCTTCCAGACTCGGAAAAGTATGCTCAGATTGGTCCCTGGCCATACTGACTCACTGACCATACTTCTGAGGGTCGATCGGGGTGATTTCGGGACCGATCTGAGCACACTTTCCCGTGTCTGGAAGGGTGATCCTGAAACCAATTTGAGCATAATTTTCCAAGACTGGGAGGGTAATTTCGGGATCGATCTGACCATGAGTTCCAGATAGATGACTCGATTCGATGACTCCTATCTATTTTTATGCTGGACTTCAAGCGAATTCCGGGGTAAAACCGCTTCATCGCCGCTGTTGAACTGTTGATATCTCGGCCCCGCAAACTCGCATCGGGATGAAACTTGCCCTGCGAGTAGACGATGAAGAGGAGTACTTTCAGCGATATCCGAGAAAGTAGTCAGCCTCCTCCTTCCGGGTGAACCAACGAGTTTCCAATTTTCCTCAACTGGAAAAGAGGTTTGCGGGACCCGCGGCCTCCGACGTTTGACGGTCCTTGAAACTAGCTTCACAACGCTTTCTTTATCGGCGCCGTAGCTCCACTGGTTCTCGAGAAGTGAGAATTTTAAGTTCTCAGAAATCGATTTTTTGTGGTTGGGCGCTTATTCCGGCAGGCCCTTTGAGGGAGCCAGCGGAGCAATTCATTTTTCCGTCGGTCACCGTCGAAACCTTTGGAGAGTTCAATAGAGAGATTCTCCGTGGATCCGGGAGAGAAATCTGAAGTTTATACTCTAAACCATCTCCGGTGACAGGACAGCAGGGGATTCTCTGCTCCATGAGGTCTTGGTCGGAGTTCAGCGGGCATCGCCACTGCTTGTGAAGGTTCCCTGCAAGACCCCGTCACGGTCCTCAGCCGCAAAGACTCGCCGCGGATTCTGTGTGTCAAGTTTCTGCGTTTCTTGCGGTCATGCGGATGTGGTGATCGTTCGAACGGTTAACGCTCCCGACGAAAAAATCGAATTCCATCACGGTCTGCGACCGCAAACCTTCAGACTTACGATACGTCGCAGGCATCATCTCGGGTATCCGAATTCTCGATTGTGGTAGAAACCATTTTGTCGGCGATGTGACCATGGACGGCGCATAACTCGCGTCATCTCAAAAGAGAAGTCCGACCCTATTGAAATCTCACAAAGCGTATCTCTCCTCTTGAATCGCGGAAGACGCGTCTTAGATAGACTTGACGGAAGTCAGTTCCCGGAAACAGCGTGTTTCTCTGCGACGACCTTAAAAATTCCGCTCATTGTTGGCGGGAAACATTTTTTCCAATAATCACAGCTTCCGGGGGGCTGAGGCAGATCACCATCCTTTCCAAGAGCCAGGAACGGTCATTGTCGGCAGCAGGGGCAACATGACGCCGAAAATAATGAGAAGTACTCGTCCTGAACATGGATTTATTGGAGTTGAAGTTAAGGGACTAGACGTCACGGTAAATGTCATAGAAGCAGCCGTGGATGACCCGTTTGGAATGAGGAATGTCTTTCATCATGACATCAACAAGATCCCTCATGGACTCCACTCGGGAGGAGCCGAAAGCTTCAGTGTGATCTCGGAGGACTCCAGCGGCTTCCTCGACTGCGCTCGTGAAGGCATCGGTAGAGGCAGAGGTCATGTCCCGTTTCAAGCATTCCGCTTTCTCTGTGGGGGCCTTTTCTTCACAGTCGGTATCAATTTTCAACAACCTGAAATGAGATCCGAAACATTCAACATGGATCCTTCTCTGGCTTAGACTCGTGAGAGCAAACGCTTAGCGCGGTTCATGCCCCTTACGCTTGGTCGATTTCCTCGTCAAGATCGTCGTGCAGTTTGTTCAGTCTTGTTCTGACTTCTTGTACGATCTCTTGACCCTCCGGCTCGAGTTCCTTGACCCAATCAGACATCTTGACGTAGGATTTCCCCAGAACTACGCTCATGCGGTGAGAAACGCAGTCGGTGGCTAGAATGAAGTCATCGTGTTGGCTGGAAACTCTCGGTTATAACGATATCCATCCCGGAAGATCGCGGATCTGTCGTTTTGTCAGGTTGCGACGAGCGCGAGAAATCTCCGCGAGAAGCTCTTCGACACGAGCCTGGGGCAGAATAGAGATTCTAATTTGATCCCAATCTTCTCACCTTCGTGAACGGTCCATGCGCTGGTCTCAGCGGCCAGGAGGCAAGCGGCGGCGAATATGGCGAAGCTACGCATGTTGTCAGACTTGAGAGACCCTGTACCTCTTCTGAGTTTGAGCTCTTTCCAATTTATGCTGGTAGCTAGAACAATGCTCCTCGTCACTTGGTGCGAAACGTGTACTCGACACCTTGAATGGCTCACACGGCCTCCTGGCAACGTGTAGATGACCTGATCATCCGGACTGCATCTGGTCGCATGAGCAGTTTGCGTCGCCGCTCCTCTCGAAAAGTCAGATTTCTGTACTCACCAAATTTCGGTGCAAGTTTCAGCAGGCACGCTCACAGTTTCCGAAGGTTGAACGCTCTCTGAAGAGAAAATCTGGTCATGGAGAACTCTCGGTAAACCCGAAGTAGCCTACCTCCGATCCTCATTCTTCATTACCAAATCAGCGTCAAAGACAGCTCGAACCCCATCCGTAGGTGGTACTTACTCTGGTCAGTCTCCACTGAATCGCATCCCTTCAAAACTCGCTTTTAAGGAGTAGAGAGACTGGGAGAGCGTGATTATCTACAGGATCCAGCTGGTGGCTTACTGATCCTGTTGAGCCTGGACACAAATCTCGTGAGGCCTGTGAAGTTTCAACGGCTCTCGTCTCTGTAAAGTTTCAAGGTTGCTCCCAAAGCGTTTGACATTGGGAGTGTAGTCTTAAATACACTCACAAGAGACGAGTAACTATGGTGTCTGAGTCTGGATGAGTCTTGATTGTTCAGAGCAACGCCGCACGTTGGAGTCAGGAGCAGGCCGACTGCCTGTCCTCCATGTTCAGCCTCCGGTTGGCTGGCAAGCTCCGAGAACAAGCACTCTCCATGGGACCAGTTCGGCAACCAAAGCAAAGTTCGTTCTCTGCGGAGTGCGTTTAATGCTCGATCCCGATGAAGACACCCTCTGGCAATCTCATCCGCGCTACTGACGTTTCGATGTGGATTGCTAAGGACTTCCCGCTCAATGCAATCGGTGGAGATCTCATCACATTCCTGCGAGCCTGTTTTTCATCAGCGTCGAAACCATGGCGTTAAAACGAGTCTGAACTCGCGGCTTTCTGGTCCAAGCCATCGATCAACGCGTGAGAGTGACAAAATCTCGAAGAAGAGCCTGTGACGCTTTGTTCGACTCGGAACCAGACACTCACGAAGAGATACGAACTAGTATTCGAACGAACCTTCAGTTGCTGTAAACGACTCTTGTCTAGGCCGTCCCGCAGATCTGGGCTCCCTCTTTCTCAGGACACCTCCACCAGGACACCTTCCCCAGCCAAAGACTGGCGACTCCATCATGATACTCAGAATACTTTCCTTCGCCGTCCCCAAGTTCCGATCGCCGGCTTCCTTCCAGAACCAGACCTCTTTCTCCTAGCTGACCAATCTGACGAGTTCAAACTCCCCAACTTCTCAACATTGTGACCTCGAGTTCGGCAGGGAGCGAGATTACCCAACCATACTCGTTCGAACTGCGTCGTGGCGGTCACGTCAACCAGTCCAGAATGCGGAGGTCCCATAACGACAAGGAGCATCGTCCTGAATCTTCTGTCGGGAAATTTCGAATGCGGTACGCCTCGCTCAATCGGGCCACCATATCAAGAGATCGTTCGCTGAAACGGAGAAGAATTTTCGACACAACCAGCAGTTTGCTTTCCGTTGGGCCAAGCTATGAGCTGAGCATCACGAACCACGATTATGACTCCAATCATGCGCCCCGATGTACGTCACGAAGCTTGAAACAGGAATTCAACCATGATGGAAGATAATTCACGATGTCAACGAAGGAGCGTCTAAGGCGAGAACGGTGGTAAAAACTTCTTCTTGAAGATCTTCTTATGTGGTAAAAAGAGGATTTAATTTATATCAGAATTAAGTCTGAACCATCTTAAGACCCAAGCCCACCGCCCGCGATGGGATCTGCGAGGGGATAGAGAGTGTTACTGAAGCAATACCGAAAGGTGATTCCGGGACACTTCTGAGGGCTGGCTGAGAGGTTCAGCCGGAGAAAACAAAGAACAAAGGCGAGAACGATGGCGGTATTCTGATACACCCTCAGCTCTTTCTTCACCCATCGAACGGCATGGGAGGTCTCCCATCCGAATTGAAAAACTCGACAAAGGGGAAACGAGAGAATTAGAAACTAGTTGGTTTGGGGAATGAGAAAACTGGGCGAAATACAGTGCTGCGCCATATCAAGCGAGGAGATTTCAAGAAACTATTTTCTCGAAATTTTCGAGGTGAATTTCTCGGATTTCGAGCATGAGACGCTCAGGTTGCGCCAGGATCCATTCACAAGCTCATCTACATTCTTCTGCACCAACGGTCCGAATGAAACTTCAGGAACTCCTGGATGACTATGAACAATTCACAGCTCAGGGTGCCACTCCTTCAGAAATGGACTTGAATCGTGTCTCACTGACAAATCGTTTGAGGCTGGCTCACTCGAGCCTGAGCGATTTTCTCTTCCTTGAATGCGAACGCGCGGTTTCACATTGGCTCATACTTGGAGGGACTTCAATTCGTTGGCTCCGATTTCATCACGTCACTACCTGAGCGGAGCTCACAAATTGGAAAAGTACGACGATCCTTTCACGGAGAACGGTTCATCGACGGCCACTGCGCATTACCTTGAAGCCCCTCAGCTTGACTCCGAGATCCTCAATCGCTCGCTTGCTTTTCCCCTCAACTCAAAATTGAACCGATTCTGCGGATTGCGTGTCCAAAATATTTTATTTACGGCAAGATCTGCCGTGCCCGATAATCCGAATCCAGCTCATCGTAACGATACATGTCCTCGCTTTCTGACACTTTGAAAGTGCCCATTGAAGGAGTGCTTCGGATGTTGATCAACACATAAGGGATCAACGGATCCCATATATATATTTTCCAGTCGCTGGAGTACACTTCCATTAACTACGAGTGTGCTGGAGGATGAGCATCAGGAGCAACATTGCGAGCTCATCGCCGTTCATACATCCCGCTTGGGCGCGCTGTTCCGATTCTATGGGGCTCTTGCGAGATTTTCTGCGAACGTTGCAGGCTCGGAACTACTGATCCACGTGTTTGCACGCGAAAAGCGCTGAGATACTTAACGAGGAGTCAGCCATCACCCCACCAAGCTTCAGCCCAATCAGCTTGTGCTCGGTGTCATCCTCTCATCGTCAGTGTCCAATCCAGCAACGCATGGAGACTACTGTGAGATTCGATCGCTACCAGGAGGCAACTCAGTGGGAGGAACACGCTCGTTGAATTTCATCGACATCCCGTATCCGGGATGTCATTTCCATCCGGAGATTTCCGGCTTCTCTTATCCTCAACACGATTCCGGTTTCAGTGGATCAATGAGACCATTGTGCTGGATCCGCATTCCACAAAATCAGATGAGTAAAAGCTATTAATCTCTCCCGGTACCGTTGGTCAGCCACTCCGAGCGAGAAAGGGTCCAAATGGATACAGTCAGGGCTCCCACCATTGGGGCATTTCAGGGTGGTCGATTTAGGTCGGGAACAGTTGCGTTTCTCGGGGAGGGGGGTAGAGGGGGCTCGTGCCCCTGGCGCGAAGCTGATGCCGCGCTCGGTCAGGGGGCGCAAAGCTGATGTGGCACGCAGTAACAGGGCGTGTCTGCATTGGAATCCCTCTCGAGAGGACTTGGGGGCGCGGAAGAGATGAAGTTCTATGAATGTCTTTGACTGCAGTAAAGACTCGCCTCATCTCAGGCACAGAAACATGCACCAGAGGGCTGAGGGACGCACGACTTCGGACTTGCATCTCTATCTCTCGAAGGCGCAGAGCTGTAGACGAACGGATTCGAAGTTCTGTCGATCTCCTAAACTGGAGCAAAAACTCAATCCAAATCAAGTACAAAATCGCGACTCATTGAGCTGAGAGGCGCAGAATCAGAGTTCCAGTTCGATCTATAGGAGAAACTTCGTAAAGAGATAAACGACTGTGAAATGTTGATCCGTGCCAGGGAGCATGCGCGTAAGGCGATTTCAGTGGGACTCCTCAGCTTCATCATCCAATACGATGATGAGAACGTATTCTGGACCTGCGCGTTGCCACTTAAAGTCTTATCATCGCCGTTACAATGGCCAGCTGTGAGAGATCTTCCTGCGAGTAGGAGACTATCATTTTTGAGCATTGAGAGACGAAAAGGGAGAAAAATGACTTTGGACTTTGGAGCTGTTAAGTTATAGAAAATTTCGCCGCAGTCAAGGCTCATCGTGAACGATTCAGGTCATCACAGGTGAAATTGAGTGAACATGACCTTGTTCTCAACCAGTAGAATCTTTTGCGATGGCTCACCAAATTCTTGTGCGGGCTCAAAGGGGGAGAGGGGGGGGGGGGGCGCATTTTCGCCTGTTTGCCCCGGACGCCGCTTGAGCTAGATACGCCACTGGTCGGGAATGTTTCGACTCTTCCTTCTTTTGCCCATTGCTGCGTGGAAATGGTCGGATTGGGGATCGATCGCTGGAACGGCGGTGCTCCGGTTTCTTATTCGCGCCAATCGGAAGAGTATTGCATCCAACTATGAATGATACATGCCTTCTGGATCGTTTCATCAGGATGCCCCGCCCACGCGATCATACGCCCCTGAATCGGGGGAGACAGGACGAATCGAGGCCTTCCGGACCGATTTGCAGAGAGTTCTGAGCTCAGACTCATTCTGCGATAGCTCGATGATCGCCAGGGACTCGCCGGGAACCGGCGAGAGTCAACCGATGAAGTTCGTACCGGTTTGAATCAATGTGGAGAAAAATCCAACTCCGCTGAATTCGAGAACTCCTTACGCAGACGCTGAACGAGAGCTGGACGGCTCTCCGAAAGGTCCGACTACTTCTCGTCTCCATCGTTTGGGTCCGGATCGCTCCTTCACGAATCACGATCGGGATGAGCTAACGAGGCTTTGAAGACAGCCTAGCGGGGGCGCGAGCAGCTGTCCATCCCGTTTCAAGAACCGCCGATTTGAAGGAGATTCGACCCCAAGAGGGGCCGCTCAGTACTCGCTGAGCGGAGCCGAAGCAAGTGCTCGCGATGGCGGCGCTCGTCAAGACTCTCGAAATTCGTAGTTCGTCCTAATAATATCTACCGCATTCCCTCTAATAACCGGGTATGCTCTCATGAGCGGGCACCAAGAGAGGGTCCGAAAAATTGGCGGGCATGCCCGTTTATTAGAGGGAATACGGAAGTTGAGTTGTCGAGGGCTGTCATCAAGATGCATAACGGCGACTGGGGATGAGACTCGATAGAGTCTATCGAATCTCATCCCCAGTCGCCCAGATATGGTCCATCGGATGGACGAAGCAGTTGACTAGATTTGTGTCAAGGCGACCTCGATCTCGTTCGTGCGTGGAACACTGGAGCAGCGGCGCTCCGTGAATACGCCTCTGAATTGGCGAAGATCCTTATTCTGTTTTTCTGTTCACACAACCGTGAACTCCAGCTAGATTGAGTCCTGGTGGAAATAGGATTCATCTTCCGACTCTAGACCACTTTTCTTGCGAGGCCGAAATCAGAAAGCGGTTGAGCCCATTCCACCAAACCGTCATTCCTTGTTGTCGACGTGTGATTTCAGAGGTCCGAGCATGGCAATCCCGAAGGTTCGCACACATCGTGAGAAAAGCCTGTATCTTGTCGTTGAGAACGAAACGCTGCCGCTTATCGGGCGTCCTGATCTACGTCACAGGATAGCTTTGGAACTTGGTCGAGATCACAGCCCTACGAAGCATACGGACCTGACATCACATTCGCTCAAGCTCAATAGGATTATGGAGCCCAGACCAGATTGATAACCGAATAACACTCTCGCCCCCTCTACCTATTAAAGACGAGTTCCAGGGGAACGCAATTCATAGGAAACTCTTCTCAGGTAAGGAGCACCTCCGGATAGGAATCCGGCCTGATCCTTCGCTCACTCTCTCCATGGAGTGAGTCTTCGGAGAATTTTCCGTGACGAGATTCCTCCTTCAGAAATCCTTCCCCGATCATGATGAAGGCGATCTCAAGAGCCGCTGTTCTGATGGCCGTTGCCGCCGTCGGCCAAGCGCTCTACACTGCGGAGGACCTCATGGATGCAGTGCTGAGGGACTTGAGGAACGAGGTAATCCACTAAAAGCTAGGATTGTGAATTTCTTCCTGATAATTCTCCATGTGCACGATCTCTCAACCAACAGTATTCCCTGAGCAGGCTGCGAGCAGGAAATTGGACCCGGCTCCAGTGGATCCTTTCGGTGTCGGCACCTGGGGCTTCGGTGAGAAAGACCTCATCGAGGAATTCGCCGTCTTGCAATGTACATCTTAGAGAAATGAACGGGAAAATACAAAATACCTTCCATTTGCAGAGCGAGGCGTCAATGTTGAGGCGAAGATCCTGAATGGCTCGATCATTGGTTTCGGGAATGCCATTCGTTCTGGAAATTGTAGCAGCAGGGCTCATCTCCCAATGATGACGATAGACTGTAAACTAGTTCTGCCGAATGTTCGGATCATGTTGAACGCCGAGGTCCAGGTGAATACCCTACTGTACACGAGAAGCGTGGCTTGAAGAATGGGGATTGATCCATTCGAATTTCAGGAATCCGGTGCCGCCGCTGCTACCAACAAACGAATGATTGCGATAGATTCCCGGACTAGCCGTGATGCTTTCCTCTGGGTTGAGATGCAAGGGCGACCAGGAAGGAGGGCGCGTTTCAGCGGGATCAGAGTGCAGTCAGCCTGGTTCAAATCAGAAGTCGTTAAGGGAAGCGTCCGACTCAATAAAAGGTTCGACTCCTTAGATAACTCCTGACAGCAATGCTCTCGAATAAAACACGAGCCAATCCCGTGACAGTCAACCTCATGGGACCAGCAGGATCCATACGTCGTGACAAGCAGAATGAGCGACCGGAATTGATTCGTTGAGCTCTGGAATCCGCTCTTGCGGTGGAAACGTCTAATTGTGCCCCCGTCCATGCAAGATCTCTGATTTTACCTCGCTAGGAATCGTTGACCAAACATTCAACATCCACAGCTATCCGACATTCGTCGGGGACGTCAGGGATCATCTCGATAACACGTTGGGATCGTACATTCTCGACAACTTCAGGCCCGTTCTGGATGCCGTCGTGCCCCGCCATCTCATGCCTTCTTAGATGAGCCGAGTATGACTTCAAGAGGGTCGGAATGACTCCCGCTTGTATCGAATAAATTGTTTGCTTGGACTTGTGATTCTTTGTTAGTCGGCAAGACAAGAAAAAAAAGCTTGTTGACTCTATCTAGCATCTGAAGCTGCTTGTTCGTCGGCTCATGTCGGAATCATCGAGGTTCTCAGTTTTTGTCGGCAGTCCACTGCTCTTCAGGCTGCTTCTGTTCAATCTCAGGCATGATAATGATTACGGGTTGGTCTGGAAATAAGGTGCAGTATTCTGGTGGCCTCCGTATTCTTAGCTGTATCGCGAGTTTGATCCGATCCCCTTCTCTGATCGCAAGATATGATAGAGCGCATCTTCCCATTGTCATAGAAATCGGAGCAGAACTGCGATTCCCAGATAGCTCATGAAGGTTACTCCGGCGACTAACGCCGTGATTCCATTGCTTTGTTTGGCGCAGAGTCCGTGTCACTCCCGATCCATCGTTGTTGGGATTCGGATCTATGTGAGCAGGTGGCGAAAGAAGATCTAGATCCAGAGACAGAGTCACCAAACTTGCGACCCTTGGCGCGGCGTTTGTTTTTGCGTTCTCACGGAAGTGTCTGCCTGATGTTTCGGCTCCATAAGCGCGGTGACCACAGACATGTCGGCACGAACAATGGAGAGCGGAGGCGGATCAACGACGGAGGAGTAACGGTATGATGAGCACTTCTTCTGCGTCCGCATTCCTTCAGGAGTGAAGGGATCTGGATTCAGTCTCGGGACACAGTGTAGCGGTTTGGTGAGTCGATTGTCATTCATTTTCTGGCACGTGTTTTTCTTCTTTAAATCGGACACTCCCGATGGATGCGAAAATTCGTATGCTTCCCTCCGGGTCAACGCTGGTCGGAGTAGATCCGACTAGTGCGTTCGGTGATGGGACAAAATGGCCGATCGTCACTGCTAATCCTGTAAGCCAGACTCGACGTCGGTTGGGAGCCCAACTGCCACCAGAACGGTGCTACTCGATTTGAGCGCGGATCGATTCGAGCGCAGCATCGATTTGAGCGCAGTTGATTTGAGCGAGGTCGATCTAAGCGCAGTTGATTTGAGCGGGGTCGATTTGGGCGCAACGAATTCATTCGCACTGCTGTGAGTGTGGAGTGTGAGATAGAGGAAGAGGAAAATCCCTCACCTTTCCGCCGATTGCAGACTACTCGACCAACGGAGAAAGCACGGTTACTCGGTGGAATATGGAGAGGAGAAACCTAACCTAACCTCATCAAAAACATTTCTCCTTCTCAAGCCAAGCTATGTTCCTTCGTCTGATTCATCGAGGGAATGTCGTCACCGAGGTAACTCATGCCGTCGTCCGAATTCTCCTCTCCATATTACCCCGAGCAACCGTACTTTCTCTGTTCATCGAGTAGTCTGCAATCGGCGGAAAGGTGAGGGATTTTGCTCTTCCTCCATATAATACTCTACATACACAGCAGCGCGAGTGAATTCGTTGCGCTCGAATCAACTGCGCTCGAATCGACTGCCCTCAAATCAACTGCGCTCAAATCAACTGCGCTCAAATCGATCCTGCGCTCAGATCGATCCTGCGCTCAAATCGACTGACACGCACCAGAACGTATGCTTTTGGGTTTTCGTAAGGTCCTTTAATCTGCTGCACCATGCTGCGTATGCTGAATAATGGTTTCGGCAAGGGAAAGTCGCTCAATTTTTCCTCCACATTCTGATACGATTTCCAGTGGCTTTCCGATGATTTCATGGATTGTGCCATCAGCACCAGGTCATGAGCGAATAGTAGGCTACTTAAATTCAACTGTTTTCGTTCTTAAAGTTCGAAGATATTTCCCTTCGTTCTGAGCTTCAATCCAGCTTTGGTTTGTTGCAACTTTTTTTCCAGTTCGTAGATGTATGGAATAAATAATATTGGACTCATTGGACATTCTTGTCGGAGTCCTTTTTCGCTCAGGGAATCATCACAGACATATGCGTGCCATATTGTAGGATCACCTCATTGTCTCTGTACAGACGCTGAATCATTTTCAGTATGGTTTTGGGCATACCTTTCCTCTCGAGCGCCTCCAACAGGCGAGTTCTGTCAATTCCGTCACACGCACGTGTGCAATCCAGAGAGCAGGTGTTCAGTCAGGTGTTTTCGCACCTGGCGGCCTCTGTAGCAGATGTGAGGATGAAGATGCAGTCGTCGCCACTCCTGTCTTTCCGGAAGCCATGTTGCATCTTTGCATGAGGATCTTTGCGAGGTGACAGCCGGGAACATCGGGAATACCGGAAACCCGAAAACCGGAAATACCGAAAACCTGGAATATCGAAAACCCGGAATCACGAAAATCCGGAGTGCCGGAACCTGGAATCCCGAAAACCAGAAATACCGAAAACCCTCTTCCCCATTCAAAGGCTCGATCGGAGTGAGCCCATGAGGAAGAAGAAGTGCGATTGCCGATTTCTGCGTGGAAATGCTGTCAGAATCACTGTTAGAATCAGCAGTTTTATGGCTATCGAGACAACGAAGTCGGGTCGATCGTTGGGTGTGAGCGATGCCGAGGGCGAACAGTTTGACCGGTGAAGGTAAAGCGAAGATCGATGCATTTTTTGGATGTGGCCTGTTACGTAGGGCTATCGGAGCTGAAATCAAGCGTTCGCAAAAAGTTGTGTCAAGTTATCTCGTGAACCCAGATCTCTCCAACCGTGGAAAGGAGCGCGGAGTGAAGTCAGAGCTTTCGGCGGCCGATAAGAGGCGCATTTGCCGCGCTGCGTCAAACTCAACACCTTCGAGTACGCAAATCAGACGAGATCTTGAACTTTGTGTGACTCCGAGGCGCATTCGTCAGGTGATCACTGAGCAAGAACACCTCCAATCGGCGAGAAGGAGTTGCGCGCCGACCTTGAAACCTTCTCGCATTGATGCTCGGCTGATTTTCGCGAAAATAATATTACACGAGAGTGGAAAACGGCAGGATCGTGGTAAGAGAATCCTGTCGAATCATATGGAGCTTCTTTGCTTGCTTTTGAGACACTCTACTTCCATTGGTTCTCTCCAGCGATAAAGAAGTTCTCCCTCGACGGGCCGGACGGCTCGAATCACTACTGGAGAGATTTAAGGGAGGAACCAATGACCTTTTCGCTGAGATTCGTGAATCGGGGAGATAAATCTGAAGTTTATATTCCAAACGGTCTCCGGTGACAGGACAGCAGGGGATTCTCTGCTCCATGGGGTTTTGGTCGGAGTTCAGCGGGCATCGCCACTGCTTGTTAAGGTTCGCCGCGGTTTCTGTGTGTCAAGCTTCTGCGTTTCTTGCGGTCATGCGGATGTGGTGATCGTTTGAACGATTAACGCTCCCGAAAAAAAAATCGAATTTCATCACGGTCTGCGACCGCAAACTCTCAGACTTACGATACGTCGCAGGCATCATCTCGGGTATCCGGATTCTCGATTGTGGTAGAAACCATTTTGTCGGCGATGTGACCATGGACGGCGCATACCTCGCTTCATCTCAAAAGAGGAGTCCGACTCTATTGAAGCCCCCACGAAGCGTATCTCTTCTCTTCAATCGCGGAAGACGCGTCTTAGATAGACTTGACGGAAGTCAGTTCCCGGAAACAGCTTGTTTCTCTGCGACGACCTTGAAAAATTCCGCTCATTGTTGGCGGGAAACATCTTTTCCGATAATCACAGCTCCCGGGGGGGGGGGGGGCTGAGGCAGATCACAATCCTTTCCCCGAGCCAGGAACGGTCATTGTCGGCAGCAGGGGCAACATGACGCCGAAAATAATGAGAAGTACTCGTCCTGAACATGGATTTATTGGAGTTGAAGTTGAGGGACTAGACGTCACGGTAAATGTCATAGAAGCAGCCGTGGATGACCCGTTTGGAATGAGGAATGTCTTTCATCATGACATCAACAAGATCCCTCATGGACTCCACTCGGGAGGAGCCGAAAGCTTCAGTGTGATCTCGGAGGACTCCAGCGGCTTCCTCGACTGCGCTCGTGAAGGCATCGGTAGAGGCAGAGGTCATGTCCCGTTTCAAGCATTCCGCTTTCTCTGTGGGGGCCTTTTCTTCACAGTCGGTATCAATTTTCAACAACCTGAAATGAGATCCGAAACATTCAACATGGATCCTTCTCTGGCTTAGACTCGTGAGAGCAAACGCTTAGCGCGGTTCATGCCCCTTACGCTTGGTCGATTTCCTCGTCAAGATCGTCGTGCAGTTTGTTCAGTCTTGTTCTGACTTCTTGTACGATCTCTTGACCCTCCGGCTCGAGTTCCTTGACCCAATCAGACATCTTGACGTAGGATTTCCCCAGAACTACGCTCATGCGGTGAGAAACGCAGTCGGTGGCTAGAATGAAGTCATCGTGTTAGCTGGAAAATCTCGGTTATAACGATATCCATCCCGAAAGGTCGCGGATCTGTCGCTTTGTCAGGTTGCGACGAGCGCGAGGAATCTCCGCAAGAAGCTCTTCGACACAAGCCTGGGGCAGAATAGAGATTCTAATTTGATCCCAATCTTCTCACCTTCGTGAACGGTCCATGCGCTGGTCTCAGCGGCCAGGAGGCAGCGGCGGCGAATATGGCGAAGCTACGCATGTTGTCAGACTTGAGAGACCCTGTACCTCTTCTGAGTTTGAGCTCTTTCCAATTTATGCTGGTAGCTAGAACAATGCTCCTCGTCACTTGGTGCGAAACGTGTACTCGACACCTTGAATGACTCACACGGCCTCCTGGCAACGTGTAGCTGACCTGATCATCCGGACTGCATCTGGTCGAATGAGCAGTTTGCGTCGCCGCTCCTCTCGAAAAGTCAGATTTCTGTACTCACCAAATTTCGGTGCAAGTTTCAGCAGGCACGCTCACAGTTTCCGAAGGTTGAACGCTCCCTGAGAGAAAAATCTGGTCATGGAGAACTCATCGGTAAACCCGAAGTAGCCTACCTCCGATCCTCATTCTTCATTACCAAATCGCGGAATCAGCGTCAAAGACAGCTCGAACCCCATCCGTAGGTGGTACTTACTCTGGTCAGTCTCCACTGAATCGCATCCCTTCAAAACTCGCTTTTAAGGAGTAGAGAGACTGGGAGAGCGTGATTATCTACAGGATCCAGCTGGTGGCTTACTGATCCTGTTGAGCCTGGACACAAATCTCGTGAGGCCTGTGAAGTTTCAACGGCTCTCGTCTCTGTAAAGTTTCAAGGTTGCTCCTAAAGCGTTTGACATTGGGAGTGTAGTCTTAAATACACTCACAAGAGACGAGTAACTATGGTGTCTGAGTCTGGATGAGTCTTGATTGTTCAGAGCAACGCCGCACGTTGGAGTCAGGAGCAGGCCGACTGCCTGTCCTCCATGTTCAGCCTCCGGTTGGCTGGCAAGCTTCGAGAACAAGCACTCTCCATGGGACCAGTTCGGCAACCAAAGCAAAGTTCGTTCTCTGCGGAGTGCGTTTAATGCTCGATCCCGATGAAGACACCCTCTGGCAATCTTATCCGCGCTACTGACGTTTCGATGTGGATTGCTAAGGACTTCCCGCTCAATGCAATCGTAGGAGAATCTCATCACATTCCTGCGAGCCTGTGTTTCATCAGCGTCGAAACCATGGCGTTCAAACGAGTCTGAACTCGCGGCTTTCTGGTCCAAGCCATCGATCAACGCGCGAGAGTGACAAAATCTCGAAGAAGAGCCTGTGACGCTTTGTTCGACTCGGAACCAGACACTCACGAAGAGATACGAACCTAGTATTCGAACGAACCTTCAGTTGCTGTAAACGACTCTTGTCTAGTCCGTCCCGCAGATCTGGGCTCCCTCTTTCTCAGGACACCTCCATCAGGACACCTTCCCCAGCCAAAGACTGGCGACTCCATCATGATACTCAGAATACTTTCCTTCGCCGTCCCCAAGTTCCGATCGCCGGCTTCCTTCCAGAACCAGACCTCTTTCTCCTAGCTGACCAATCTGACGAGTTCAAACTCCCCAACTTCTCAACATTGTGACCTCGAGTTCGGCAGCGAGCGAGATTACCCAACCATACTCGTTCTCACTGCGTCGTGGCGGTCACGTCAACCAGTGCAGAATGCGGAGGTCCCATAACGACAAGGAGCATCGTACTGAATCTTCTGTCGGGAAATTTCGAATGCGGTACGCCTCGCTCAATCGGGCCACCATATCAAGAGATCGTTCGCTGAAACGGAGAAGAATTTTCGACACAACCAGCAGTTTGCTTTCCGTTGGGCCAAGCTATGAGCTGAGCATCACGAACCACGATTATGACTCCAATCATGCGCCCCGATGTACGTCACGAAGCTTGAAACAGGAATTCAACCATGATGGAAGATAATTCACGATGTCAACGAAGGAGCGTCTAAGGCGAGAACGGTGGTAAAAACTTCTTCTTGAAGATCTTCTTATGTGGTAAAAAGAGGATTTAATTTATATCAGAATTAAGTCTGAACCATCTTAAGACCCAAGCCCACCGCCCGCGATGGGATCTGCGAGGCGATAGAGGAGTGTTACTGAAGCAATACCGAAAGGTGATTCCGGGACACTTCTGAGGGCTGGCTGAGAGGTTCAGCCGGAAAAAACAAAGAACAAAGGCGAGAACGATGGCGGTATTCTGATACACCCTCAGCTCTTTCTTCACCCATCGAACGGCATGGGAGGTCTCCCATCCGAATTGAAAAACTCGACAAAGGGGAAACGAGAGAATTAGAAACTAGTTGGTTTGGGGAATGAGAAAACTGGGCGAAATACAGTGCTGCGCCATATCAAGCGAGGAGATTTCAAGAAACTATTTCCTCGAAATTTTCGAGGTGAATTTCCCGGATTTCGAGCATGAGACGCTCAGGTTGCGCCAGGATCCATTCACAAGCTCATCTACATTCTTCTGCACCAACGGTCCGAATGAAACTTCAGGAACTCCTGGATGACTATGAACAATTCACAGCTCAGGGTGCCACTCCTTCAGAAATGGACTTGAATCGTGTCTCACTGACAAATCGTTTGAGGCTGGCTCACTCGAGCCTGAGCGATTTTCTCTTCCTTGAATGCGAACGCGCGGTTTCACATTGGCTCATACTTGGAGGGACTTCAATTCGTTGGCTCCGATTTCATCACGTCACTACCTGAGCGGAGCTCACAAATTGGAAAAGTACGACGATCCTTTCACGGAGAACGGTTGATCGACGGCCACTGCGCATTAGTGTGAAGCCCCTCAGCTTGACTCCGAGATCCTCGATCGCTCGCTTGCTTTTCCCCTCAACTCAAAATTGAACCGATTCTGCGGATTGCGTGTCCAAAATATTTTATTTACGGCAAGATCTGCCGTGCCCGATAATCCGAATCCAGCTCATCGTAACGATACATGTCCTCGCTTTCTGACACTTTGAAAGTGCCCATTGAAGGAGTGCTTCGGATGATGATCAACACATAAGGGATCAACGGATTCCCATATATATATTTTCCAGTCGCTGGAGTACACTTCCATTAACTACGAGTGTGCTGGAGGATGAGCATCAGGAGCAACATTGCGAGCTCATCGCCGTTCATACATCCCGCTTGGGCGCGCTGTTCCGATTCTATGGGGCTCTTGCGAGATTTTCTGCGAACGTTGCAGGCTCGGAACTACTGATCCACGTGTTTGCACGCGAAAAGCGCTGAGATACTTCACGAGGAGTCAGCCATCACCCCACCAAGCTTCAGCCCAATCAGCCTTGTGCTCGGTGTCATCCTCTCATCGTCAGTGTCCAATCCAGCAACGCATGGAGACTACTGTGAGATTCGATCGCTACCAGGAGGCAACTCAGTGGGAGGAACACGCTCGTTGAATTTCATCGACATCCCGTATCCGGGATGTCATTTCCATCCGGAGATTTCCGGCTTCTCTTATCCTCAACACGATTCCGGTTTCAGTGGATCAATGAGACCATTGTGCTGGATCCGCATTCCACAGAATCAGATGAGTAAAAGCTATTAATCTCTCCCGGTACCGTTGGTCAGCCACTCCGAGCGAGAAAGGGTCCAAATGGATACAGTCAGGGCTCCCACCATTGAGGCATTCCAGGGTGGTCGACTTAGGTCGGGAATGTTTCGACTCTTCCTTCTTTTGCCCATTGCTGCGTGGAAATGGTCGGATTGGGGATCGATCGCTGGAACGGCGGATGCTCCGGTTTCTTATTCGCGCCAATCGGAAGAGTATTGCATCCAACTATGAATGATACATGCCTTCTGAATCGTTTCATCAGGATGCCCCTCCCACGCGATTATACGCCGCTGAATCGGGGGAGACAGGACGAATCGAGGCCTTCCGGACCGATTTGCACAGAGTTCTGAGCTCAGACTCATTCTGCGATAGCTTACCAGTTCGATGATCGCCAGGGACTCGCCGGGAACCGACGAGAGTCAACCGATGAAGTTCGTACCGGTTCGAATCAATGTGGAGAAAAATCCAACTCCGCTGAATTCGAGAACTCCTTAGCATCGGAAATGTTCCTGAAGCCGGCATCCCTGAGAGGATACGGGAAGGAACGCATCGAGAACCGGATTTTGTCTTGGAGTTGGCGATTTTCAAGCTAACTCGACCGCTTGCTTGTCCGACCTCCGAAGCGATTCTCGATCCGTTCAATGGTAGGTGAGTCGGATCGTTCCCTGTATTGACTCAAACCGGAACGAATTCGATCGGTTGACCTCAGGTGATCAGGTAGCTCGACGGAGCGAATTCTCCTAGCGATCAATGCAGATGAGAATCCGAAGCACGCGCCATTCTGCCAGCAAACTGATGCCTGGAAAAATCCAAAATCTGAATATCTCACTGAGTGATGGGCGAGAGAGGAGTTGGAAAGTTCTCGACTTGATTTGACAGTCCTGTACATGAACAGCATTCAGACACAAGATTCATGCACAGCAGTGGGGATCACCTTGTTCACGTGAGATCTCTCAGTGAACATCTGGTTCCACGGATGTTTTACGCTCACCCGACATCTTGCTCGTCCTTCCGTGGATGGATTGAACGGGCTCGGAATATTCCAACTCATCCCCACCATGTTCTAGTTGGGATAACTTGAGTATCACTATTTCTGGGCCGGCTGACGCTGAACGGGAGCTGGACGGCTCTCCGAAAGGTCCGACTACTTCTCGTCTTCATCGTTTGGGTCCGGATCGCTCCTTCACGGAATCACGTTCGGGATGAGCTAACGAGGCTTTGAAGACAGCCTAGCGGGGGCGCGAGCAGCTGTCTCTATCCCGTTTCAAGAACCGCCGATTTAAAGGAGATTCGACCCAAAGAGGGGCCGCTCAGTACTCGTTGAGCGGAGCCGAAGCAAGTGCTCGCGATGGCGGCGCTCGTCAAGACTCTCGAAGTTCGTAGTTCGTCCCAATAATATCTACCGCATTCCCTCTAATAACCGGGTATGCTCTCATGAGCGGGCACCAAGAGAGGGTCCGAAAAATTGGCGGGCATGCCCGTTTATTAGAGGGAATACGGAAGTTGAGTTGTCGAGGGCTGTCATCAAGATGCATAACGGCGACTGGGGATGAGACTCGATAGAGTCTATCGAATCTCATCCCCAGTCGCCCAGATATGGTCCATCGGATGGACGAAGCAGTTGACTAGATTTGTGTCAAGGCGACCTCGATCTCGTTCGTGCGTGGAACACTGGAGCAGCGGCGCTCCGTGAATACGCCTCTGAATTGGCGAAGATCCTTATTCTGTTTTTCTGTTCAAACAACCGTGAACTCCTGCTAGATTGAGTCCTGGTGGAAATAGGATTCATCTTCCGACTCTAGACCACTTTTCTTGCGAGGCCGAAATCAGAAAGCGGTTGAGCCCATTCCACCAAACCGTCATTCCTTGTTGTCGACGTGTGATTTCAGAGGTCCGAGCATGGCAATCTCGAAGGTTCGCACACATCGTGAGAAAAGCCTGTATCTTGTCGTTGAGAACGAAACGCTACCGCTTATCGGGCGTCCTGATCTACGTCACAGGATAGCTTGGAACTTGGTCGAGATCACAGCCCTACGAAGCATACGGACCTGGCATCACATTCGCTCAAGCTCAATAGGATTAAGGAGCCCAGACCAGATTGATAACCGAATAACACTCTCGCCCCCTATACCTATTAAAGACGAGTTCCAGGTGAACGCAATTCATAGGAAACTCTTCTCAGGTAAGGAGCACCTCCGGATAGGGAATCCGGCCTGAATCCTTCGCTCACTCTCTCCATGGAGTGAGTCTTCAGAGAATTTTCCATGACGAAATTCCTCCTTCAGAAATCCTTCCCCGATCATGATGAAGGCGATCTCAAGAGCCGCTGTTCTGATAGCCGTTGCCGCCGTCGGCCAAGCGCTCTACACTGCGGAGGACCTCATGGATGCAGTGCTGAGGGACTTGAGGAACGAGGTAATCCACTAAAAGCTAGGATTGTGAATTTCTTCCTGATAATTCTCCATGTGCACGATCTCTCAACCAACAGTATTCCCTGAGCAGGCTGCGAGCAGGAAATTGGACCCGGCTCCAGTGGATCCTTTCGGTGTCGGCACCTGGGGCTTCGGTGAGAAAGACCTCATCGAGGAATTCGCCGTCTTGCAATGTACATCTTAGAGAAATGAACGGGAAAATACAAAATACCTTCCATTTGCAGAGCGAGGCGTCAATGTTGAGGCGAAGATCCTGAATGGCTCGATCATTGGTTTCGGGAATGCCATTCGTTCTGGAAATTGTAGCAGCAGGGCTCATCTCCCAATGATGACGATAGACTGTAAACTAGTTCTGCCGAATGTTCGGATCATGTTGAACGCTGAGGTCCAGGTGAATACCCTGCTGTACACGAGAAGCGTGGCTTGAAGAATGGGGATTGATCCATTCGAATTTCAGGAATCCGGTGCCGCCGCTGCTACCAACAAACGAATGATTGCGATAGATTCCCGGACTAGCCGTGATGCTTTCCTCTGGGTTGAGATGCAAGGGCGACCAGGAAGGAGGGCGCGTTTCAGCGGGATCAGAGTGCAAGTCAGCCTGGTTCAAATCAGAAGTCGTTAAGGGAAGCGTCCGACTCAATAAAAGGTTCGACTCCTTAGATAACTCCTGACAGCGATGCTCTCGAATAAAACACGAGCCAATCCCGTGACAGTCAACCTCATGGGACCAGCAGGATCCATACGTCGTGACAAGCAGAATGAGCGACCGGAATTGATTCGTTGAGCTCTGGAATCCGCTCTTGCGGTGGAAACGTCTAATTGTGCCCCCGTCCATGCAAGATCTCTGATTTTACCTCGCTAGGAATCGTTGACCAAACATTCAACATCCACAGCTATCCGACATTCGTCGGGGACGTCAGGGATCATCTCGATAACACGTTGGGATCGTACATTCTCGACAACTTCAGGCCCGTTCTGGATGCCGTCGTGCCCCGCCATCTCATGCCTTCTTAGATGAGCCGAGTATGACTTCAAGAGGGTCGGAATGACTCCCGCTTGTATCGAATAAAAGCCCCGTGAGAATCTGGGTTGTCCCGTCGTTGAGCTCCCCTTGCTCGCAGTCCACCCACTTTTTCAAATTTCTCATGAGATGCCTCGTCCATTTCCCCTTCGGCTCCCGTATTAGACCCGCCTCCCATTCACGCTGCCATGCCTCCATGGTCTTCTGCCTCCCCTCCTCCCTTCCGATTCCCTCCATCCCCAGCACGCGGCCCTTTCTTGCGCCAGTAAATCCCACGGGACCATCCTCGCAGATACGAGGGCTGCATCGGTGGAGACCGTTCTGGAAGCCCGACTCACTCTGATCGCAAGCGCCCTCTGTGCCGCTCGGATGGCTTGCCGCCTGCCCTTCGACGCGAGTGCCATATGCGCCCACGCAGGGGCCGCATACATGGCTGCTGACTCCGCCACTGACGCAAGCAGGCGTCTGTCCCCTCACTCTATTCCTCCTATCCTCGGCATCAACCTACCAAGGTTCCTCGATGTTTCCCTCGCCCTCTCCGCCACATACCAGATGTGCTCGCTCCCAGTAAGCCCTTTGTCCAACACCACCTTAGGTATTTCACCTCATCAACAAGCGTGATCGCCACCCCTCCCAAATTTAGGTTTATCCCCTTCGCCCTCTTCTTCCCTATAAGGTAGAGAGCTTCCGCTTTGTGCGGTGCCAAATAACCGCATTCCCAAATATCCGCGGTTACGGTTGACCAATAACCGCAAAAAACCGCAACCGCGGCTAACCGCAAATATAGGGCGAAGAACCGCGGTTATAACCGCAAATAACCGCGGTTATACGGAAAAGCTCCCGGAGACGTGATTCCGAGCAGCTCCTGCATTTATATTATCGATTCCACGCCCAATCGCATTAAAACTAGCCATTCTTAAAGACGGAGGAAAGATCCTACAATCCTTCGAGATCCTTCCAAGAAATTCAATGAAAACTTTACACTGGGGAGAGAGAACACTGTGAGGTTTCCAGGAAGCTTCCTCTCTTCTCTTAGAAGGGCGTTTTTATGATTTACGGATACAAAGCATTCTTGAAACACATTTCACAAAGAGTTCCTCCTCCACATTTGGACTTTGACCAGATACGGCCGGGTACACAAGCTATGAAAACTTTGTCACAATAACCTGATCTGAAACTGACTAGATCATTTTATATTGAAGAGCCTTCCGGACGATGAACATATCGTTTAGGAACTTCGAGCTCAACCTCCCGCGATGCTCTCCCAACATGATTCTGACCGCACTAAAATCTCACTCCGCTTGAGCCGATGTTGGAGTGATGGTGCGCAGTGCATCATAACAGCGATCAAGGAGACGACCACGTCCGCCCCCGCGTCTGTAAAGGTCGAGTTTCATCTCTAAGTTTTCTCTCGTCCATGCCTCGTTGGGAGCAGCCGTGCTGGCTGGGAGATGATGGTAGGTAAAGACCGATTCCCAGGTGATGTTTCCCTGAGAGTGAAAAACTTTGAGAAAATACGTTCCCGAAAGAGACAAAATCAGTCTTCTCCTATTATCCATACCGAATTAAAAGCGCTGGCATCGGCGATTCCTTGGGCGGGGAAATTACATCGAGTACTTCATCGTTCGACGGATTTTTCTGGCCGCATATTCGTTCCAAGCTGAAGTCGTAACGGCAGTTCCCTAACAGTGCAAGGACACTGGAGAGTATCGTTCGACGCTCCAAAATCTCCTTCTTGAGAATTTCGCGGAGCATGTCCGCCAGCTCTGTTCCTAATTTTCGCAGCTCTGTCAGGAGCAATCCGAAAATGCGATCAGCGTGGACAAGCGTTGCTGAGTTATCACAGAGCAGCAGAATGGCACGTTTGCACGGGGCGAGAACATTCGCGATTCTTTTCAACGCTCGCGAATCATCGGTGGTGATTGGATTTCCGTCACGACAGAGAACATAATTCACGGCCGGGAGGATATCGAGAGCTCGTTCGATCATAAGCAGCAATGAATACAAGCGTGTCGGGCAATCAAGCTTGACTACGAGCGGTCTGCCATTGTAGTCCTCGCGAGCCGTTAAATCACGGAGCTGATCCATGAGATTTGGTTTCCTCCGGAAACAACGAGCAGCTGTTCGAAGTCGCTGGAGCGCTCCCCCGAGGCTCACTGCTGTTCCAGTCTCAAGCGCAAACAACTCAGTCTCCGCAGTGTTCTCGGCGTCGTCCGCCGTCCCATTGAGTCCACTGGCGATCTTCGTTTCATTCGTCTCACTGCCGTCCTCGTCGCGCTCTCTCCCTCTTCGCGATCCTCGTCCGAAATGGGATCGGAGGATTGCAGGATCGAGACATCGAACGCCCCAGCTTCCTTTCCGTACACTGTTTTCTTCACGACGAGATCAATGCCGTTCGCGTTGCACTTTTGTCGTTTGACCCCCATCAGATCGACTGTGCGCAGTATATTAGCGGCCCCATCAGTTGTGGCGGCTACTATATTCTCTGTCGAGAGATCGAATTCGTCTGGTCTTTCGCAGATTAGGTCTTTAAGGTACTCTCCCGTTGCCCGATTGTTCGACCTGATCAAGCCAAGCGGGGCGATGTGTGAATCGCCGAAAATAGGAGCACAGTGATGTACGTTCAGAGTCAGGTACCGATCTGTTCCGAGAATCGTGGCCTCGTCGAACGAGACGGACATTTTTCTGCCTGCAAGGTTACGATGTATGTTGGTGGGAAAGCTACGCATTTGAACGTGATGTGTTCAAGCAAAAGATCCGAACCTTCCTCCCGCACACCCTTCAGGGTCGTCCTCAAAGCATTCTTCGGCTTGGTCGCCTCCTCTTCTATAAAGGTCCTCAAAGTCGCATTCGACTTGGGAGGCGCCGGGTCGTTCGGATAAGCTCGTCTCAGCATTCTCCGCATAGGAGTTGTGATCATCTGATTCAAGCTAATGTTGGCTTCACAAACTAAACGTACAATCTCGGTTCTGAGACCGTATTCTGAATTGAAGAACTCGTCTATCTTCGCTTGTTTCCTCTTCCTGGAAGGAGTCTGTTCTTTCTCCGTATTCTCTTCGCCCCCGGGAATGTTAGACATCGGAGGTAGTGTCCCGGCACTCGCGTTCAGCTGCTCAACAGGTTCAGAGAACGGAGTGTCTTTATTTTTACCGTGCTGCTTTCGCAAATGAGTGCTGAGGGTGCTCGTACCTCGATCGCTCTTCAAGACCTAGAGAAGGAGCTTTCCCGTTTTCAGTCCGATCGGCTACCGCTGGAGAATCGAATTGAATCGAAAGCCTCACCATGGATTCGGTGGACTGAATTCTCAGAATTCGCCTCATGATTCGATAACTTGTCGCCGAGGACCTTGAGGAAAATCAGAGTCTCACCTTGAGACACGTGATGCACTGTGCATCTAGCTCGCCCTTCACCCACCAGTGCCATACCCAACTTTTAGGATGACGAACTTATTACGAACCCTTATCGGAAATTCGTGCTAGGCAAAGATCATGAACGCTCGGAGCTCTTGTGAGCACCGATCGTGGCGGCTCCGGATTAGCAGAACACAATGTTTACGCAGGTAAAAGAAAAGCAGGGAAGTGGCGCAGATCTACACCGATGTCGCCATGCTGGGATGGAAGGCCGAGAGGAACTGCGGCGCCTAAATCAATCGAGAGATGCCACAGGCCGCAGCTCATCTCTGCCAATCGGCTCGGAGAGCGAGCCAAGCTTGAGAAGGAAACTCCGGTTGGATTGTATCGTTGTACTGGGATACGAAGGGGTAGAGCGTCTTTAAAGAAGAAGTTGCAGTCTAGATGGACTCTTCCACCAATCACTAGTGGCTCCAAGTCGATGGGAAGTGATGGTGAATGATTGCGATAGAAATAACATCGGAACCGGCCTGAGCGGATTCACTTTTGTTCGAGCCTGATATCATTACAATGCTCACAGTGTCCTCAATGGACTTCCCTGTAGTTCATCGTGATGGTTCTTGAGCTCTTCGTTGGTATCAGTCGTAGGTTGTCAATGCTCTCCTCTAGGTCCTCACTTGAGCTGTTTCCACATAGATCTTCTGAATCCGAGTCGCTGCTTTCGGCTCCGAGATCATCGTCGCCAACTTCCAACGAGGTGTCGGCCTCGGTTCTTTCCAGTGCATAGGAGATCCTTCGTCACGGTTCTTTCTGCAACCCGCACAACGATTTCTGCTGTGCTTGGTTTCTTGATCTTACCGAAAGCGCAGAGCTCCGCCTGGGAAGATTGAATCCACCGCCTCCAATGCTCTTCCATGGAATCCTCGAACGGCTTGCTTATGGAAACATCAAGAGGCTGCAGCTGGTGTGTGAGACCTCGAGGTTAAATCACTGGTCGGGTCCTCATTCCGGAACCGAGTACGATGTGCGTCTGACGGGAACCATCTTACAAGATGTCACTGGTTTCACGAGCAAACCAAATGTGCCAACCCGAGTCGATCGTCTCATCGTAATCGTAACCAACGATCCAGCTCAAATATCATCCGACCACATTTCCACTGAGCAGCGCCTCCACGCATTCGCTCTGCCTATCTGAATGCTGGAAGCAACTTCCATGTCTTTCAGCTCGTTTCTGTTCCATTCTCAAGGCCAAACTCTATATCTCAGTCCGCCTGAGTGATCACCGCCTTGCGGTTAAATGCGGTTATGACCACGATTTTCTCGCGGTTATGGCGGTTGATAACCACGGAAAATTGCGGTTATTGGCCGCGGTTGAATAACCGCTGCAAAGCCCACTCATGGCCCGCAATATTTTTCCCCATTCCAGCGAGTTTAACGCGTTCTCGACATCGAGCAGCACCAACAAGACGAATCTCCTAGTCTTTGAGCACTTCACCCTCTCCTCCATCGCCCGGCTGATAACCCACCTGACTGCCTCTACCGTCGATAGACCCCTCCTGAACTCTTCCGAGTCTGGAGAGGTGATTCCGGGACCAATCTGACCATACTTTTCGAAACCTAGAGAGGTGATTCCGGGATCAATCTGACAATACTTTTCGAAACCTGGAGGGGTGATTCCGGGACCAATGTGACCATTACTTTCCAAGTCTGGAGGGGTAATTCCGGGACCAATGCGACCATACTTCTCCGAATAGGGAGGGGTGATTCCGCGACCAATCCGACCATGATTTTTCAAACCATAATGCTGACCCGGTGAAGAGAGAGAAAAGTGGCTCGATGCCAGGGAACGCCGTCCAACCGCGCGCAGTGCGGCCTACTCCAGTCGGCCAAGGGACGGCCGGTCTATATATAAAAACACATGTGTGAATGATAATCCGGATCTATAAACCCATAACCATTCCAGCAACCACATCATCTCCATTGGTCACAACACCGCATCCTACGACGCCTGTTACCAGGGTATCAACAAAAACCCCCACTCGGTCTTCCTTGAGCACTGCCGGGGTTGTTGTTGCTTCGGAACTACCGCTCACTACATTACTGAGATTCGGTACTAGTCTGTTTGGCTACCGCAAAAATAAATCGCCAAAACGGCGCTTTTCGAGCCCGCTCCATCGAATGCGGTAGCCAAACAGACTAGGGTATAGAGCATAGGTAGCGAGCCAGCACAGGATGCCAGCCGACAGGATGACTGTTCCTGGTCGGATTGTATCGACTATCACGCCCAGTAAAGTCTCCTTCGAACGATTGGGCACTCGGACCATGAAGGCTTCTTTGGTTTAGCGGCAGATGCCTCCAAAAACCCATTGGGCCGGCAGAAGCCGGCCACAATGGTTTTTGCGCTTGCCGAACATGGATTCGTCCACTTCAACGGTATGACCATAGCCCCCTATTGGTGGGCGACCTTCGAAATGTTTGAGAAGCACATCACGAAGGAAGCCATTCCAGGCTATTGAAAATAGACGGCCTCGGCCGAGGACCTCTTGCACGAACTTGGTTGTCGTTTTACGATGTGCCCAGAGGTAGATGAATATGATGATGTCTCGGAGGGGCGCCTTGGTGTTCTCCAGAAAACTTCCACACCGCAGGCCCACATCTTGACGACAGCCCTGCTTGGAGCAACGGTACCGACTTCCTGCACGTTGCATTCGATGCTTCTTGTCACAGAGTCTAACAGTAGGAATCAGGTTACGGTAATGCAGGAAATAGAATGCCTCGGTTTCAGTCTTCAGAGCTTGAATGAGCTCTTTGAGCAACATCTTGAAGTGTTGAAAGAGGAGCGGACCACGGAAAACAAGTACGACGCAGTTTCAGAGAATTTATTCTCTACTCCGACGTTCGCCACCGTGGAAGCTTTGAATCCACGCGCGGTTCGCCGCCGCGACGTTTCCCTCAGTCCGCCGCAGGATCGAAATCCCTCCCCGTGTCGGCGCGTTTTGGTCGCCTCAAGTCGCCCAAGTTGGCTTTGCGGTAGCCAAACAGACTACAACCTGAGATTCTTCTTCCTACTTCTACGACCGTGCGTTTGACTTCTCCGGAGTCGATCAAGCATCCGAACGCGCTCAAATCCGTGTGACCCATTGCATAAGGATGACCAAGCCGGCAAGAAAACACGTTTGTAATCACGAAATATATCGACAGTTTCTAAAAAGACCTATCCAGCAACTCCACAAGATAGATGTGGCGCCAGCCGTGAATTAAAGAGTAGGTCACGGACAAGTAAAAGGAGAAGTCACAACGGAGGGTTTCATAGTATAGTGCACGGTGGGGGTGGAGTAAAAGTCACCGCCAGTGCGGTGCTGGAGTGTGATTCGTCAATATTCTTCCAATCAAGTTCTTTGGCTTTGCATAGGAAGATATCGGGATCGCGGTGTCAAATAGCATGGCAGACGTTCTTCGGAGTTTCAAATGTGCAGCTCGAGTGTTCCCAGTGTATCATGTAGCGCGAGATTCTCCGGTGGTTGGAGACGGGCTGTTCCGCCCTCGGAACCCGGAACCCGGTTCGGCGGGAGTGTCACGAAAGATAGTTGGACCTCAGGGTCCCGACACGTTCGTGGAAGCGAGTTCGGTAGTTCGGCCGTAGGCCACCGTGGGGCGCCGCAAGCGCACCGGTTCGAAATAGGGATCGCAAAAAAACCGCCAAGCGGAACCGCGGGGTCTCGCTTGGACGCGGGTATGACCCGCGGGTTGCGGACCTCCGTCGAGACCGCGGGTAATACCAGCAACCCGCGGGTTCCCGCTGGTCCTGGCGGGTACCCGCGGTTCCGAGCGGGCACCTGGCAACTGACTGCTTGTTCTCAGTATTACGGACCAATGGCCCCTTGTCTAGCAGCTCAGTGTCTAGCAGCTTCCACAAGATGTGGGGCGACGGGATTGGCGCTCGTGAGAGAGCGTATTGGTATGAATCGCGCTCCAGTCGATTCCAATCGAAGGAAGACACCTGGCCGAAACCAGGGAGAAGTTGTGGATGTGAACGTGAGAACATTGCACGCCGTACGTGGGCGACGACGGAGACAGCGGCGAAGCCACAGTGGTTAGAGCCAACCAATAAGATCTGGAAAAATGAATCTGTAAAAGAGCGAGGCACCTAGATGAAGAGGCAGCACGGCTGTCTCGAGTTTTGTGCTGTGACGCCGACGAAACCTCGAGTACGCCTTTCCGTGTGTCTTCATAGCCACGAGCGATTTCATGAGGCTCAAATGAGCGATTGAAGAGAAGGTTTTGTGATCGCTCCATGGATGATGGAGTCAGAGATGAGCTCGTAGACCATGGGGTAGCCACCGAACTGACGGATACCCGCGGGCAACAGCCAGGGACCGCCGGCTCGCAGCGGCTACCCGCGGGTAACCCCCAGAAATCGGAGGAAACCGCGGTTCCGCTTGGCGTTTTTTTTTGTGGCCCCTAGTTGGAAACACCAAATCGCTCCGTTTCACTGGAAATTCCGAGAGTGCAGCGCCAGGGCGCTACATGCATTCATGTATCCAGGTAAAATGTCAGCCAGCAGTATGGCTGAGCAATATCAGAAGGCAAAATCAAGATGGTCAAAGTCGTTCCCATGGTGCACGGCGGTCGGCTGCTATGCAGCGCCGCATGTCGAAATATTGCACGTTCAGTATGAAACTCTCCGGTCAAGAGAACGGACGTGAGCCAGCTCTCACAGAACTTCGTGCAAGCCGACAGTCACCTGGGATCGGCTGAGGCCGGAACAACGCAACGCTTGCATTCGTCACTCTTCCAGGTTGGAGCTAGTCAGGTTTCGCATCAAGGCGGCCCACTGAACGCGGGCACGAGAGAGAACCTTTGAAGGGAGCTACAATAGGATCAAGGTGGTGGAAGACGCGGACCTCTCCTTGAACGTTGCCGTGACTCCTTGTTGTCAATACAACCAAGGTCAGTGCGACCGGAGCGTGATTCCAGTGTAGTTCGCCTTCTGTTACACCCAGTGCACTCAACAACAGTGTCATTCTCCGGGAGTTTTTTCAGCAGACATCAGAGAAGGCCTAACGAATTCTAACATGTCCTTGATCGATGATTCTGCCGCTCCAATTTGAGTGATAGAATCATGAGTTGTTCTATGAGATACTCATGACACTTATCCATCCGCGGAGCTCATCGGAAAAACTTGATTGGCCCTTGGGATTTGAACCTGTCGAGCATGTGATTCATCGATAACAAAACGCAGGGCAGAAGAAGGGCGTTTTTTTGCAAGTCCTAGTCGGTAGCAGCCGGGAATCCCGGAAACCCGCAATCCCGCCAGCACTTTCCCCGTTTGGAGGCTCACTTGGACTGAATCAGGCTTCCAAGCAGAGGAGCCAGCAGCTGTCCAAGGCAGGCAACGTGAGTCGGGATCGCGTGCATGCCCGCGTCGTTGAGGGATTTTGAAAAGCATGAGTCGCACATCAACTATACACTGGATGAGATTGTCACCAGGATGGGTGCCCTCTTCTGCCCAGAAGCTTCACAAGCATCAGCCGAGCTTCCGCTAAGGGGAAACGCTTCCGTCATTTCAGGGTTTCAGTATTTCGCATTTTTCAGTTTTTCCGGCGTCAGGAATGTCGTACATCTAGTATTTCTGGCGTTCGAGATCTCTGGTTTCCGCAATTTCAGGTTCCCGGTATTCTGGGTGCACCCCTGATTCGTCGACCCCGCGATTGCAGGAACCGTTTCTTCCCGAAGCGACACTTACCCTTGTAGCGTCACAAGACGACTCAGAGACACCGCAGGCCACAGGCCAGGCGAGCAGCCTCGATTCTGAAGAGTTGTATCCAGAGGCGGTACTCTCCACGAACAGCGTTCCGGTCATCAGATATTTTCGGCACCGCCTTCGATTTCTAGATGAAAGGATACGAAGCGCAATAAGGGCGCAATATCTGCGGCATGCCTCTGAGTTCATATCCACGCAGCGTCAGCCGACCGGAATTTTCAGTTGCCTCAGCGATGCCGTAATGAACTTTTAAATATCTGGGCCGAACTTCTGAATTATTTTATGTTGGTATATTTCGGTGTTCGGGACCCCCTCTCGAGTTCTTTGACAAATAGTGCTGTCGGCACCTTTAGCATCAGGGGCGAAGAACGACCCGTATCACTGTATCACGTCGGTTGGTGGGAATGCACTGTAAAGATCCCTGACTTGGCGTAGCGGCCCTGCTGATTAGCCGTCTTGAGCCGTCCGTTCCCGGCGCGAGATTCAAGCGGTGGATATTTCATTGATTCGATTTCAAGTTCCATTATTGCTGAGGTATACACAAGTAGTGGTATCCGCTGATTCAGCGGATAGATTCGCTATAAAAGGGATAAACGAGTTGGTCTGTCGAATCAGTCCAAGTCAGGCTCTTTACTGGCGCAGTCGACAGGATGGTGGAAACCCGCAGCAGTTCGTTTGGAAAAAAGAAGTCGGACGAAGTCGTTCCCGTTGCCCCAAAGGGGGAGAGCTACGCGGCGGAGCGCGAAGCTTTCCATAGTTTTTGTCGCGCCATCGTAGAGGAGACCGCGAGTCAGGGTTTTCTTGACGATGTTTGCGTGGTGGCCGCCACTTATTTCAAGCTCGTCGGATACCGGAACCGTCTTCTCAGATACCTTGCGTCTTATGAGGACGCGGACGGGTTCGTGGATTCGGAGAAGTTGGAGCGTACGTTGATCTCCTTTATGGAGCACTCCCAGATGGGCATTGTCTGAAGGAGAAAGAGGTCCCACCACATTTCGCGGATGTGGTCAGAGGTGACTCTGCTCCGACGGTAACAGACGATCCGCCGATGGTATTCGGGTTAAAGGCCTCTTCTGCAGCCCAACTGGATGGTCGTAGTGCTGCGAAGTGGCTCGAGTGGAGGCAAGCGTTCGATCGAGAAGTCCACAGGAACAAGGGTTTATCGTCCGAGCGAAAGTTCGACTACCTCATCTCCAGTGTTAAGGAGAGGAGTCCCGCTTTCGACGTCGTTTCGAATCATCTCGGCGTACGAGGCGGTTATGAGTTGGCTTACAAGGATTTGGTTCGGAGATGAAACTCGCAGATGAACACGTGAGAGCTTTTAGAGATTTACCGAAGAAGTTTTCTGTGAGATCCGAGACCCATGTAGTAGGTTTGGAAAAATCGAGGCAGGCAGCTTGGGGTCACGTTAATGCGCTCCGCGCTTTGAATGCGCCTGTTTCGACCTACGAGTTAGTGATTGTAATCGGTATACGAGAAGCTCTACCTTTCGCGGTATTAGCAGGATACTTTTCTGAGTACGATTCGTCAGATGAGAATTGGGATGCAGCAACGGGAATTAATACTTCGAAAGTAGATATTTTGCTCGGTTTCCTCAAGAAAGAGATCAGGACTAGTCGGCGCATATTAGAGTCTCAAAGACAAAAATCGACGTGGAGTTCTCGAGAGAGGAGTGACAAGTCGAGAGAGGAAGATAAGTACGATGCGAGGAAACCGTTTCGGAATTTTTTTTCGCAGAGAGACAAGCAGTCCTCCTTTCTGCAGGATAGTCAAGTGGAGGTTGAAGATGCATCAAGCCATTTAAACGAATAAAAGGGGGTTAATTGGCGTCAACCGCGAAGTAAATCAATGAGGCCGTGAATTTTTGTTCGCCGAAGATTGCGCAGTGCGAGGCGCAGGTGAACGGGAAGCGTGCGTTGGTTATCATTGACAGCGGAGCATCGGTGCCGCTGGTCAATAGTGCATACGTAAAGGAAGGGAAAAGCTTCGAAGGAAAAAAAGTCGAGTCATTCGATTGGAGAGGGAGAACGCGTGGGTTGAAAACGTGGACGAATGTGGTTCTGGAAATAGGCGAGGTAAAACTACAGGTGGCGTGCTTGGTAGTCTCGAACGTTTCGTACGATATGCTGATATCGCGTCCTTTGATGAAGACATTACGGATGAACCTCCATCACGATGATCAAGTGACTTCTGGAGATATAAAGTACCCTAAAGTCTGGGAGATAAGGGTCTACTTTTTCAACCATAAATTCACCCAGAATTCACAGCCATCGATGGAATTTTCAAGATCTGGCATTCTTCCGTGATTGACGGAACGTTGCTACATCATGCAGAATTATCGGGATTCACATGCGTGCACGTGAGCGGAAGTTCCCGTAATGTTTCAAGTCAAAAAAGTAGTCCCTTATCTCCCAGGCTTTAGGGTACATGGTTTTCAAGAGGAGTGAAGTTTCGTCGAAGAGATTGCGCACGATTCAACATATAGAAGAACTGTTTCCCAACGTGGTGTGTGAATCTGAGTATCCGCCGCCGGTGAAATTTTTTTGTGTGCCTTTCAAATTGGTTTCGGAGGTTCCTATACGCCGGAAGGCACACGCACTCTCTCGGAACAAACAGGAGTTTTTGAAAGAGGAGTTGGAAAGGTTGAAAGCGAACGGTATTATACGAAGCTCTGATTCGCCTTTCGGAAGTCCAGTACTTTTAGTGCCAAAACCCAATGGTGATTGGAGAATGTGCACGGATTATCGAGCAATCAATGATAACACAGAATTGATATCGTGGCCATTGCCGATCATGGATGAAATCATCGCAGAGACCGGTGGCTGCACCGTATTCTCGACAATGCATCTACTAAAAGGGTTTTGGCAGCAACCTCTGACGGAAGAGACGAAAAAATTCTCTACTTCCATAACTCCATTCGGGACTTACGAGTATAATGTAAATCCGTTTGGATGGAAGAACTCTCCCAAATATTTGCAGAAGATCATGGACGAAGTGCTCGCTTCGCATCACGCGTACTGTCGTTGGTAAATCGATGATATTATCGTGTTCTCGAAAGACGAGACCCGACATGAGAGGAATTCTAGGGAAGTGTTGTCGACTTTGAATGAAGCTGAGTTGAAGGTGAATCTCAGGAAGTCTGTGTTATTCAAGAACAGAGTGGTTTTCCTGGGAAGGACGATCGACGGTTCAACAAAGTCAACGAAAGAGGAATCGGTGGAGAAGGTGCGGCAGATTGCAGCACCCGCAAAGAAGCAACTCCAGAGGTTTTTGGGATTATGCGGCCATTTCAGGGCTCTCATCAAGGACTACTCGAAAATCGTCAGGCCACTTTCAAGGTTGACAGTGAAGGATGCGAAGTTCGAGTGGACCGACGAACATCAAAATATTTTCGATTATCTGAAAGCTAGAATCACGGAGAACCCTGTTTTGGTTCTTCCAGATTTCACAAAGTTTTTCATCCTGACTACCGATGCGTCAGATTTAGGAACAGGCTCCGTGCTGACCCAGAAGTCCGAAGTTGGGAAGGAACATGTAGTTGGCTATCAGTCCTACACTTTCAACAAAGCAGAGAAGAATTATTCAACGTCGGATAAGGAGATGTTGGCTGTTCTGGAGGCAGTCTACTATTTCCGATCGTATTTAGAGTGACAGAAGTTCACTTTGTGTACCGATCACAGTGCACTGAAAGAATTGCTCAAGACAAAAGACCCAAAAGGTCGGATAGCACGGTGGATACAAAGACTATCTGAAATGGATTTCGTCGTTGAGCACAGGCCGGGGAAAAGTCATGCTGACGCGATGTCTCGTTTGCCACAAGAGAGCGAGCAAGTACTTTTGATGGTAAGCGTCAACGAGAAAGGGAAGTTGGAAATTGCTCCAGATGATAGGAAGGAGATCTTGGAGCTTTACCATGATAGTCCTGATTCGGGGGGTCACGATGGAGCGTGGCGGACTTATCCGAAGATTTAAAAGCGGGTCTCGTCGCCGAAGTTGAAACAAGAGGTGTATTCTTACGTACGGTCATGTTTGATTTGTCAAAAGAATGAGGCAAAATTCAGACCAAAAGTAGACACGATGCGTTTGCGTTCGAACGATGACCCGCCAATGCACACGGTGCATCTGGATTTCGCGGAGTTATCAAAAACAAGTGGGCCTGGGGCGAAACGAGAGCATTTTTTTGTTGCCATTGATCGGCATTCAAGGTTCGCAGTCGCCAGAGCCGGTCGTGAGAACGCGGACGCGGTTATCGAACTGCTCGGACAACAATTTTAAAGGGAACCCGGGTACGGATTTCAGATCATGCGAAAGTTTTCGGAAGCAAGAAACTCCGGGAACGGGCAGCACGGCAGGTTATGCGGATTTGTGCTGGCAGCGCGTACAATCCACAGTCTAATGCTCTAGCGGAACGTTTAATACGAGATTTGAAAACGCTCATGGCTATGTACCCGTCACATCCAGGTGTTTGGAAGAAGAGTTTGGAGTCGGCAGTGAGACATCACACTATTCGCACTGTAGCACTATTGGTTGCTCGCCCGTTTTCGCTTTGAGGAACGAGGTCGCTTATCTTCCCGCCGACGAAAAAATTGGCTCTCGAAATCACCCCTCCAGACTTGGAAAAGTATGGTCAGATTGGTCCGGGAATCACCCCTCCAGAGTTGGAAAAGTATGTGCGGATTGGTCCCGGAATCACCCCTCCAGACTCGGAAAAGTATGGGCAAATTGGTCCCGGAATCACCCCTCCAGACCTGGAAAGTGATGGTCAGATTGGTCTCGGAATCACCCCTCCGGACTTGGAAAGTAATGGCAGATTCGTCCAGGAATCACCCCTCCAGCTTTTGAAAAGTATGGTCAGATTGGTCTCGGGATCACCCCTCCACACTTGGAAAAGTATGGTCAGATTGGTCCCGGAATCACCCCTCCGGAGTTGGAAAGTGATGGTCAGATTGGTCCCGGAATCACCCCTCCAGAGTTGGAAAAGTGTGGGCAGATTGGTCACAGAATCACCCCCTCCAGATTTGGGAAAGGTATGGGCAGATTGATACCGGAATCACCCCTCCAGACCTGGAAGTAATGCTCAGATTGGTCTCGGAATCACCCTCCAGAGTTGGAAAGTAATGCTCAGATTGGTCTCGGAATCACCCCTCCAGAGTTGGGAGTAATGCTCAGATTGGTCTCGGAATCACCCCTCCAGAGTTGGGAAAGTAATGCTCAGATTGGTCTCGGAATCACCCCTCCAGAGTTGGAAAGTAATGCTCAGATTGGTCCTCGGAATCACCCCTCCAGGAGTTGGGAAGTAATGCTCAGATTGGTCTCGGAATCACCCCTCCAGAGTTGGAAGTAATGCTCAGATTGGTCTCGGAATCACCCCTCCAGAGTTGGGAAGTAATGCTCAGATTGGTCTCGGAATCACCCCTCCAGAGTTGGGAAGTAATGCTCAGATTGGTCTCGGAATCACCCCTCCAGAGTTGGGAAGTAATGCTCAGATTGGTCCTCGGAATCACCCCTCCGGAGTTGGGAAGTAATGCTCAGATTGGTCTCGGAATCACCCCTCCAGAGTTGGAAGTAATGCTCAGATTGGTCTCGGAATCACCCCTCCAGAGTTGGGAAGTAATGCTCAGATTGGTCTCGGAATCACCCCTCCAGAGTTGGGAAGTAATGCTCAGATTGGTCTCGGAATCACCCCTCCAGAGTTGGAAGTAATGCTCAGATTGGTCTCGGAATCACCCCTCCAGAGTTGGGAAGTAATGCTCAGATTGGTCCTCGGAATCACCCCTCCAGGAGTTGGGAAGTAATGCTCAGATTGGTCTCGGAATCACCCCTCCAGAGTTGGGAAGTAATGCTCAGATTGGTCTCGGAATCACCCCTCCAGAGTTGGAAAGTAATGCTCAGATTGGTCTCGGAATCACCCCTCCAGAGTTGGGAAGTAATGCTCAGATTGGTCTCGGAATCACCCCTCCAGAGTTGGGAAGTAATGCTCAGATTGGTCTCGGAATCACCCCTCCAGAGTTGGGAAGTAATGCTCAGATTGGTCTCGGAATCACCCCTCCGGAGTTGGGAAGTAATGCTCAGATTGGTCTCGGAATCACCCCTCCAGAGTTGGGAAGTAATGCTCAGATTGGTCTCGGAATCACCCCTCCAGAGTTGGAAAGTAATGCTCAGATTGGTCTCGGAATCACCCCTCCAGAGTTGGAAGTAATGCTCAGATTGGTCTCGGAATCACCCCTCCAGAGTTGGGAAGTAATGCTCAGATTGGTCTCGGAATCACCCCTCCAGAGTTGGGAAGTAATGCTCAGATTGGTCTCGGAATCACCCCTCCAGAGTTGGGAAGTAATGCTCAGATTGGTCTCGGAATCACCCCTCCGGAGTTGGGAAGTAATGCTCAGATTGGTCTCGGAATCACCCCTCCAGAGTTGGGAAGTAATGCTCAGATTGGTCTCGGAATCACCCCTCCAGAGTTGGGAAGTAATGCTCAGATTGGTCTCGGAATCACCCCTCCAGAGTTGGGAAGTAATGCTCAGATTGGTCTCGGAATCACCCCTCCAGAGTTGGGAAGTAATGCTCAGATTGGTCTCGGAATCACCCCTCCAGAGTTGGAAGTAATGCTCAGATTGGTCTCGGAATCACCCCTCCAGAGTTGGAAAGTAATGCTCAGATTGGTCTCGGAATCACCCCTCCAGAGTTGGGAAGTAATGCTCAGATTGGTCTCGGAATCACCCCTCCAGAGTTGGAAGTAATGCTCAGATTGGTCTCGGAATCACCCCTCCAGAGTTGGAAGTAATGCTCAGATTGGTCTCGGAATCACCCCTCCAGAGTTGGAAGTAATGCTCAGATTGGTCTCGGAATCACCCCTCCAGAGTTGGGAAAGTAATGCTCAGATTGGTCTCGGAATCACCCCTCCAGAGTTGGAAAGTAATGCTCAGATTGGTCTCGGAATCACCCCTCCAGAGTTGGAAGTAATGCTCAGATTGGTCTCGGAATCACCCCTCCGGAGTTGGGAAGTAATGCTCAGATTGGTCTCGGAATCACCCCTCCAGAGTTGGAAGTAATGCTCAGATTGGTCTCGGAATCACCCCTCCAGAGTTGGGAAGTAATGCTCAGATTGGTCTCGGAATCACCCCTCCGGAGTTGGGAAGTAATGCTCAGATTGGTCTCGGAATCACCCCTCCAGAGTTGGAAAGTAATGCTCAGATTGGTCTCGGAATCACCCCTCCAGAGTTGGGAAGTAATGCTCAGATTGGTCTCGGAATCACCCCTCCAGAGTTGGAAGTAATGCTCAGATTGGTCTCGGAATCACCCCTCCAGAGTTGGGAAGTAATGCTCAGATTGGTCTCGGAATCACCCCTCCAGAGTTGGGAAGTAATGCTCAGATTGGTCTCGGAATCACCCCTCCAGAGTTGGAAGTAATGCTCAGATTGGTCTCGGAATCACCCCTCCAGAGTTGGGAAGTAATGCTCAGATTGGTCTCGGAATCACCCCTCCAGAGTTGGGAAGTAATGCTCAGATTGGTCTCGGAATCACCCCTCCAGAGTTGGAAGTAATGCTCAGATTGGTCTCGGAATCACCCCTCCAGAGTTGGGAAGTAATGCTCAGATTGGTCTCGGAATCACCCCTCCAGAGTTGGGAAGTAATGCTCAGATTGGTCTCGGAATCACCCCTCCAGAGTTGGGAAGTAATGCTCAGATTGGTCTCGGAATCACCCCTCCGGAGTTGGGAAGTAATGCTCAGATTGGTCTCGGAATCACCCCTCCAGAGTTGGAAAGTAATGCTCAGATTGGTCTCGGAATCACCCCTCCAGAGTTGGGAAGTAATGCTCAGATTGGTCTCGGAATCACCCCTCCGGAGTTGGGAAGTAATGCTCAGATTGGTCTCGGAATCACCCCTCCAGAGTTGGGAAGTAATGCTCAGATTGGTCTCGGAATCACCCCTCCAGAGTTGGGAAGTAATGCTCAGATTGGTCTCGGAATCACCCCTCCAGGAGTTGGGAAGTAATGCTCAGATTGGTCTCGGAATCACCCCTCCGGAGTTGGGAAGTAATGCTCAGATTGGTCTCGGAATCACCCCTCCAGGAGTTGGGAAGTAATGCTCAGATTGGTCTCGGAATCACCCCTCCAGAGTTGGGAAGTAATGCTCAGATTGGTCTCGGAATCACCCCTCCAGAGTTGGGAAGTAATGCTCAGATTGGTCTCGGAATCACCCCTCCAGAGTTGGAAGTAATGCTCAGATTGGTCTCGGAATCACCCCTCCAGGAGTTGGGAAGTAATGCTCAGATTGGTCTCGGAATCACCCCTCCAGAGTTGGGAAGTAATGCTCAGATTGGTCTCGGAATCACCCCTCCAGAGTTGGGAAGTAATGCTCAGATTGGTCTCGGAATCACCCCTCCAGAGTTGGAAAGTAATGCTCAGATTGGTCTCGGAATCACCCCTCCAGAGTTGGGAAGTAATGCTCAGATTGGTCTCGGAATCACCCCTCCAGAGTTGGGAAGTAATGCTCAGATTGGTCTCGGAATCACCCCTCCAGAGTTGGGAAGTAATGCTCAGATTGGTCTCGGAATCACCCCTCCAGAGTTGGGAAGTAATGCTCAGATTGGTCTCGGAATCACCCCTCCAGAGTTGGAAAGTAATGCTCAGATTGGTCTCGGAATCACCCCTCCAGAGTTGGAAAGTAATGCTCAGATTGGTCTCGGAATCACCCCTCCGAGTTGGAAAGTAATGCTCAGATTGGTCTCGGAATCACCCCTCCAGAGTTGGAAGTAATGCTCAGATTGGTCTCGGAATCACCCCTCCAGAGTTGGAAGTAATGCTCAGATTGGTCTCGGAATCACCCCTCCGGAGTTGGGAAGTAATGCTCAGATTGGTCTCGGAATCACCCCTCCGGAGTTGGGAAGTAATGCTCAGATTGGTCCTCGGAATCACCCCTCCGAGTTGGGAAGTAATGCTCAGATTGGTCTCGGAATCACCCCTCCAGAGTTGGGAAGTAATGCTCAGATTGGTCTCGGAATCACCCCTCCAGAGTTGGGAAGTAATGCTCAGATTGGTCTCGGAATCACCCCTCCAGAGTTGGGAAGTAATGCTCAGATTGGTCTCGGAATCACCCCTCCAGAGTTGGGAAGTAATGCTCAGATTGGTCTCGGAATCACCCCTCCAGAGTTGGAAGTAATGCTCAGATTGGTCTCGGAATCACCCCTCCAGAGTTGGGAAGTAATGCTCAGATTGGTCTCGGAATCACCCCTCCAGAGTTGGAAGTAATGCTCAGATTGGTCTCGGAATCACCCCTCCAGAGTTGGGAAGTAATGCTCAGATTGGTCTCGGAATCACCCCTCCAGAGTTGGAAAGTAATGCTCAGATTGGTCTCGGAATCACCCCTCCAGAGTTGGAAGTAATGCTCAGATTGGTCTCGGAATCACCCCTCCAGAGTTGGAAAGTAATGCTCAGATTGGTCTCGGAATCACCCCTCCAGAGTTGGGAAGTAATGCTCAGATTGGTCTCGGAATCACCCCTCCAGAGTTGGAAGTAATGCTCAGATTGGTCTCGGAATCACCCCTCCAGAGTTGGGAAGTAATGCTCAGATTGGTCTCGGAATCACCCCTCCAGAGTTGGGAAGTAATGCTCAGATTGGTCTCGGAATCACCCCTCCAGAGTTGGAAAGTAATGCTCAGATTGGTCTCGGAATCACCCCTCCAGAGTTGGGAAGTAATGCTCAGATTGGTCTCGGAATCACCCCTCCAGAGTTGGGAAGTAATGCTCAGATTGGTCTCGGAATCACCCCTCCAGAGTTGGAAGTAATGCTCAGATTGGTCTCGGAATCACCCCTCCAGAGTTGGGAAGTAATGCTCAGATTGGTCTCGGAATCACCCCTCCAGAGTTGGGAAGTAATGCTCAGATTGGTCTCGGAATCACCCCTCCAGAGTTGGAAAGTAATGCTCAGATTGGTCTCGGAATCACCCCTCCAGAGTTGGAAAGTAATGCTCAGATTGGTCTCGGAATCACCCCTCCAGACTCGGAAAAGTATGGCAAATTGGTCCCGGAATCACCCCTCCAGACCTGGAAAGTAATGGTCAGATTGGTCTCGGAATCACCCCTCCAGACTTGGAAAGGAATGGTCAGATTCGTCCAGGAATCACCCCTCCCAGCTTTGAAAAGTATGGTCAGATTGGTCTCGGGATCACCCCTCCACACTTGGAAAAGTATGGTCAGATTGGTCCCGGAATCACCCTCCAGAGTTGGAAAGTGAGGGTCAGATTGGCCCCGGAATCACCCCTCCAGAGTTGGAAAAGTATGGGCAGATTGGTCACAGAATTACCCTCCAGACTTGGAAAAGGATGGGCAGATTGGTACCGGAATCACCCTCCAGAGTCGGGAAGTGATGGTCAAATTGGTCTCGGAATCACCCTCCGGAGTTGGAAAGTGATGGTCAGATTGGGCCCGGAATCACCCCTCCAGAGTTGGAAAAGTATGTGCGGATTGGTCCCGGAATCACCCCTCCAGACTCGGAAAAGTATGGGCAGATTGGTCTCGGAATCACCCCCCCAGACCTGGAAAGTAATGGTCAGATTGGTCCCGGAATCACTCCTCCAGACTTGGAAAGTAACGGTCAGATTGTTCCTGGAATCACCCCTCCAGACTTGGAGAATCATGGGCAGATGTGTGTGCGGATGAGAAGTATGTGCGGATTGGTCCCGGAATCACCCCCCCAGGTTTTGAAAAGTATGGTCAGATTGGTCTCGTGATTACCCCTCCAAAGTTGGAAAGTGATGGCCAGATTGGTCTCGGAATCACCCCTCCAGAGTTGGAAAGTGATGGTCAGATTGGTCCCGGAATCAACCCTCCAGAGTTGGAAAAGTATGTGCGGATTGGTCCCGGAATCACCCCTCCAGACTCGGAAAAGTATGGGCGAATTGGTCCCGGAATCACCCCTCCAGACCTGGAAAGTAATGGTCAGATTGGTCTCGGAATCACCCCTCCAGACCTGGAAAGGAATGGTCAGATTCGTCCAGGAATCACCCCTCCCTTTTCACTCAACCTCCGTGGTCTTCGCACGCGTTTACGTGAGCTCCGCTCCTGTGCAACATACGCGACTCCGACCTGTCTTTCCTGGTAGGCCGTCGTGAGAGAACCCCCCCGAGCTGCTGACGGGCGGGATCGAGCCCTCCAGCGCAAAGCTACAGACTTTTGAGCGTTATCATCAACTTTTTCTCCACCTGTGCCGGATCTCCGTTGGTGAATTTTCCTGCGGATCGGGGTTCGAAAAATCTTTCAATCCACTGCGATCCGCACGAAACTCCACCGGACCTCTCCAAACAACTTCGAACCGTGAGATTTTTTCGACCCATCGAACAATTAACGCCATCCATAGTTCCTCCGGAACGCTGTCCGTCTACGGCAGGTTTCGTTCGGCTTGAACGGGTTTCCAGGGTTGGGCGGGTCCTAGCGCTTCGCCGAAGGTACCACCGCGCTCCTCTTGGAGAGATCTCCCCACTCATCCCCCTCCCCATTCTCATTCCCATCCCCTCCCCCACCACATCCGTCAGAAATTCAGGCGCCAGACAACTCCCCCTGCACGTCTCGCCAGAAGAGAACGGCGGATCATCAGGAGAACCTCCCGGGCTTAGCCAGGAGCCGAACGTCCGAACGCCCACCATATCCTGAGCGATCTGGCCGCGCCTCCTCCGCCTACGCTAATCTTGAGCGAGTCGACTTTGAAGTCACGCAGGACGCCCCTTAGTCCATCCACATCACCGAGGGAAGTGATTCGATGGAAGACTCCTCCGCTGTATCCCAGCCTCCTAGCCAGCCTGTTCTCACCGGCAAACGGAAAGCCGGCTCTCCGCCCATCCTGCTGAATCCGGCCTGTCGCCCAAGGAGCTCCAGAACTCCGGCGAAGAAATCCGACGTCGACGCCTTCCTTGGCACCGCTCTCGAGCTAGAGAAACTGATCTCAGCGCATGCAAACACGCGAAAAGGACATAAGACAACTCCTCCGCCAATCTTTTCAGCCAGCTCCGAGGCTTCGACCGCGCACTCAGAGAACACGGTTTTGAACACCCCCCATTCCCTCCAGCAGCCTGCAATTGCGGCTCAGTCCCCTCTCCGAAAGCGGAGGACATACGGGGCTACAGCCCACAACACGAAATTATCGACAGTCAAGTTTTCTAGACTATTCCTGATGACGAAAGAGAGATGATGTTGATGCTGCCATGGAATACTCCCAGCATCACCACGATTGTGGCGATAGAATATTTCTTCGATTCGAGGAAGACGACGCGTAAGATTCCAGAAAATCGATTTCGAGCCGTAACATGAAATTATCGACAGGCTGATTTATTCCACGATTTCGGAATTCTCGAAAGTTAATACTTCGTCGAACCCCCTTTCGCCTTGATGACCTCAAAAATGCGCCCTTGGGAGAGAATCATAGAGTGGTTTTATGTCTCGTTCCCCAATTCTGGCCCAAGAAGAAAGAATCGCATGTTTCAGTTCTTCTCTTGAGTAGTACTGCTTCCCATTGGGATAGACGAGCCGAGCTAACGTTCCCCAGAGGTTCTCAATAATGTTCAGGTCGGGGCTCTTCGGAGGCCAGTCAAGAAAACGTACTCCGCCTCTCCCGGAACCAATCTTTGATTATCGCCGCCGTGTGCACGGAGGCGCAATCTTGCTGGAAGATGAAATCCGTTCCAACTTTCTCCAAAGCTTGAGGTCGCAGGTGGTTCTCGAGTAGCAGCTTATAGTCCACGGAACGCATTATTGTCTCCACGAAGATGATTTGGAACGTCCCGCGGCGACTGACCGCTCCCCAGATCATAACTGAACCGCCCCCGGACTGTCTTTTGGAATAGAATCGAGGCTCTTTCCGAAGATCGTGATAGTAGTTATGGAATCCATCCGGGCCGTCCAGATTGAACTTTTTCTCATCGCTGAAGACAACTTTATCCCATTCCGAAGTCCAACTCATCCATTCCTGGGCGCGATCGAGCCTAGTGTCTCGGTGCTTTTTCGTCAGCGGGGGCTTCCCGCACATTTTCTTGAATTTCAGATGATACGCACTTCTCAAAACGCGCCAGACGGTCTGTTTATGCACTGGGAGGTTGTTTGAGTCTCTGATTTGAGCGCAAGAGACACTCTTGTTGCTCGCATCCTGAATTATCTTCCGTTTCTGACGATCTGAGAGCTTTGTGCTTCGTTTCTTGTACGATCTGATGCCATACTCCGCCCCTAATCTCAAATACCGCAGCAGCACTACGTCCGCTGTTCTGCCGATCTCTCGTCCGATAGCTCTTGCTGCGAGCCCAGAGCCGTGTAATTGATCGATGCGAATCCTTTCTTGAGGAGTCAGAGCCGGTTTTCGTCCCATATTGAGGGAATGAATTCTTTCTCACAAATCTTGACGAGCCGGAGTTCTGAGTCGACAAATCGTACTTGTGTGTCCTTCGTTAGCACTAACTTGACGTTCGTCGGTATCAGCCTCACGAGAAAATGCTGAAACTCCAACCGAATGCGCGATTTCAACGCTGTCGATAATTTCGTGTTACAGCTGGATATCAAAAATGTTCGATCCTGAGCCTAAACTTCGTTCTTCTCAGTCGGTTGATATAATCTCAAAGTCTGTCGCACCTAGTGGAATTCCCATGGCAACACTGACTTCGTTATCCAGCGGGTGCGGAATTCATCCACATAAAATGCGTGTCGATAAATTCGTGTTGCGGACTGTACCTCGAGTCCGACTGGTCGGAGCGGGAACTCCTTGCGCTCTGCGGGGCGCGGAGTGGCCCGCTGCTGTTTCGCCGCCTCCACCGCTTTCTCCCGCACCAGTATCCTCACCGACAAAGAGCAAACTCGTGCCCTTCTGATCTCTCCTAACGATCCGAAGGACAAACGTCTCCTCGCACTTCTGGGCAATCAGTTCCCTAACCTCTCCTCTGCTGAAAAGGCTCTCTCTGAGGGCGCCATCGTCACCGTTCGCAATGGGTCCTGCCTCGAAATCGACGGCCATATCTCCCCGGAGACCTCGCGGGCCTTGGTTGTCATGTCCCTCCCAGCCGCTTCTGGAATTCCTTCAGACACCGCCTCTGTCCTCCTCAGGTCTCTCCTCAATCTGTGCGACCACTTGGCGAAGGGCAACGACTTCTCCAAAACGATCGCCCTCATGATCTCCCCCACACAGGACATCCAACTAGCCCGCAAATCCTCGAAGCGGCCCTCACACGCTACCCGCTGCTCAAGATGGAGCTGAGCGTCAAAGCTCACAAAGCCAGTGATGGAAACTCTGACAAAGCCAGCAAAAAAAACGTCCTGGTAAAACCAGGAGCGAAGACGTCACTTCGATCACTATTGACCCTGGAGCCCTAAGTTATGCGGACGCGGTTACCCAACTTAAATCCGCGGTTAACCCCTCCGAGCAGTCCGTCCGAGTCTCTAACCTTTCAGAAACCCCCTCTGGACAGATCCGCATCTGGATTCGTGGTGGTAACGCTCCACGCGCGGCTGAAACATTCGCCGAGACCATCAAACAAAAAAAACTTCGACACCTCCACCAAAGCCCTTCGCAGGGAAACGGCTCTGATCATCCGAGACCTTTCCGAGGATATCACCCGGCTGCCCTCAGACAGGCTCTCTCTCCAGGGGCCGACGCGCAAGACGTCTCCCTGCAGAACTTTAAGAAGACTCGTGCTGGAGACTTCAGCTGCATTGTGCGCCTCCCTTCGGAAAAGGCCCGCACCCATCTCCAGAGGTAGAGTCCAGGTTGGCTGGACGAGCTGCCGACTCGACGAGCTGGTCAAGGTGGACCAGTGCCTCCGCTGTCTCAGCTTCGAACATCAGTCTAAAAACTGCACCCCCGCCCAGCACTTCCCCGTCTGCCTGAAATGCGGGCAAGCAGGACATCTCTCTGGTTCTTGCTCCTCACCACCCCGCTGCTACACATGTAAAATAGACGGGCATTTCGCTACCTCTACCGACTGCCCGGTTTACCGTAGCAAGGTTAACTCCCTCCGTCTCCAGAAAAACCGCAATGCCTAGCTTCCTCCAGATAAACCTCAGACGCTCCCCGGGAGCCTACGATTTGGTATGCCAGGACGCCACCAGCCACACGGGACTGACCTCAGATGTTCTCCTTATTTCGGAAGCCCCGAGAAGTGCTCTCAACTCTACCAACACAAAATCTACAAATGGCCTGTCAACTATACAGATCCTTAACAGCTCCATTCCTTACTCATTACCTTCACCATTGACCACGGCGTGTGCGGTCGAACTCTCCGACTACATCGTCATTTCGCTATACGTCTCTCCGAATATTTCTCTCTCGGAATATGAAGACTTTCTTTCCGAACTTGACGCATTCGTGACCACCTCCCGAAGTACCCGTTTCCTTATTGCCGGCGACTTTAACGCAGCACACGTCTCCTGGAATCAACGCAGCTCCTGCCCGAAAGGCTCCCTACTTGCTGACTGGGCTGCCCAGCATAATCTCCTGCTGCTCAATTCCCCCGGACCCACCTTTGTGGGCCACTCCGGAGTATCAACTATCGACTTAACTTTTGCCAGCTTTGACCTTCTCGAACGGGTTTCCGGTTGGAAGACCTGGCCTCACCACGAGAACCTTTCCGACCACCTGTACATCACCTTCACCGTCTCAGACAGCGCACCCAGCCAGCCCCCAAGACCAGTTGGCGCCCTCAGACTGAACTACAAAAAGCTGCTCAATCTCTTCCAGGAGAAAGTCCCTTGCCTCTCGAATCCGTCCTCCAGAGTCGGTCGCGGATCTCATCGAGGACTGCTGCGAGAGGGCTGGCCGTCGTTCCGCTCGAACCCCGCTCAAAACTCCAAAATACTGGTGGAACAGCACGATTGCTGAAGCCAGGCGAACCTGCATCAAACTACGCCGATCCTACACCCGAGCTAGACCTCAATCAGATCCTCTCACGTCGGAGAGACTTCGCCGCGAATATCATCGCTCGAAGGCTGCCCTCCGCAAAGAGATCGCTAGCAGCAAACGCCAGCAATGGTTTTCCCTCCTTGACCAGATAAATGAAGGCACCCACCCTTTTGGCAAGGCCTATAAAATCATCCGGAATAAGCTCCGGCACTCTCAACCCCCTCTCCTTCCCGAAGAGGCGGGGGAAGTCATTCAGTCTCTCTTCCCGATCCGCCCTCCGCCCCTACCTTTCTCCTTCGAATCACAGGAATCACTCTCCTTCAGCCCAGTCTCACGCACCGAGGTCGACTACGTTCTTGGTCGACTCCGGACGAAAAAGGCTCCAGGCCGCGACCGAATACCCACAGAGGTCGTTAAACTCTTCATCCGCGAATTCCCCCAGGTCTTCATGGATATGGTGGACCACATCTTCTGTACGGGGATCTGGCCTCACAGGTGGAAGGTAGCCCGTCTGGTTCTGATTCCGAAGCCCAACTCCTCTGGCTCTTCTGCCTACAGACCCATCAGCTGCTTATCCTCCCTCTCCAAGGCAGTGGAGCATATCGTCCACTCACGGCTCTGTAGTGAGCTCGAGGACAGAGGGATGCTTTCCAGAGAGACCAGTACGGTTTTCGACCCTTCCGCTCCACAGGTCAGGCTGTACGCAGAGTCCTTCAGATCGCGAAATTCCACCGCAGCACGCACCCCTACGCTCTCGCTCACATTGCATCGCCGTCCTACTGGATGTTAAAAACGCCTTTAACTCAATCTCATGGGACTCTATAAACGAAACCCTCGCCCTGGGTGGAATCTCCCCATACCTTAGACGCGCCCTCGCCGACTACCTCTCTAACCGTTCCAACGACTACAACGGAGCCATCAGCACGGTCCACGCAGGGGTCCCCCCCCAGGGCTCGATCCTCGGCCCCACCCTCTGGAATCTCGCCTACGATGGCGTTCTCCGACTCCCCCTTCCCCCAGGCATAACCACTGTCGCCTATGCGGATGACTTGGCCGTGATTGCGGCCGACCCACACCCCGGCACCCTGCAGCTCATACTCAACGACTCATTGGCAGAAATCAGCGCCTGGATGAGACCGAGAGGCCTCTCCATGTCCCCCTCCAAATCAGTTGCTCTCCTTCTAAATGGCCGCAAGCGTCCACCGTCGGTGAGCATCACCCTCGACGGGCACGAGATTCGCTTCCAGCCAGTGGCCCGATACCTTGGCGTGATGCTGGATGGAGGGCTCACGGGTACTCCCACACATCCGCTATGCCTCCGGCAAGGCAATCAAGGCCGCCCAAGCCGTCGCACGCCTAATGCCCAAAACCCGTGGGGCCCACGACCCCCGCCGAAATTCGCCTCCGTTGTTGACAGCATCTTCCTATATGCGGCTCCCATCTGGGGCTCCTGTGCAGCCAAGAAGACCATCCGGCGACTCTTGGACAGAACCCAGCGCCCGCTCTCCCTCCGCCTCTCTCGGGCGAACCGCACCGTCTCGACGGTCGCTGCACAGGTTATCTCACGTCAAGTTCCTTACGATCTCCGTTGTAGGGAGCTCGAAGCCCGCGAGTTCCGAGGCGACCCTGATGACCTCTCACACGGAGATGAGGAAGCACCCTCTTTCTCCAGAGCCGACTCTGTCAGGGAATGGCAGCGCAGATGGTCTGCGATCCCTCCGGGGGCCCCCGGCCATTGGACGGCTACCCTTATAACCGACATCTCGACCTGGTTCGCAGCCAACTGCGGCAGCCTGACTTACCCACTGGCACAGCTCCTCACCAACCACGGATCTTTTGCTAAATACCTCTACCGTATCCGCAGACTGAACTCTCCGACGTGCGTACTCTGTTCAACCGGAGACGAAGACGACGCGCCAAACATACCTTCGAGTCCTGTCCAGCAACTCTCCAGTGTCGTCAATCCTTCCTCAACACCTCCTCTCTTCGTCCACCACTCACCTGTTCGGCAATCGTCGCGGATACATGATCGGAGACAGAGGGAGTTGGTCGGCGACGGCCCGGTTCGCCGCGGAGATCATCAAAATAAAAGACGCCGCTCTCTCTCCTCACATCACTGCCGCGGCCCTCGCCCGGCCGGCCTCTCTAGCCACGCTCTCTCCTCACCACACCGATGGCCCTGGCTTGGCGCAATCAGCGCTGGCCACAGGCTCTTAACTCCGCGTCGAAAGCGAGGTGCCGAAGTATTGTGTACAAATCACCAGTTCCGGCGTCTCCCCCGGCTTCTGCAGGGCGACCGAGGACTACTGAGCCGAGAATCGTCTCGGCGGGTTAGTGAGTGAGTATTCCCTACCCTTTTGGCGGGGTGAGTCTCACACTACCTGGGCCTCCTTCCCAGGTGTCCGTAAATGGATTCTCCGGCCTCCAGGCCTCAAAAACCTCGTTTAAAAAAAAAAAAGGAATCACCCCTCCAGCGTTTGAAAAGTATGGTCAGATTGGTCTCGGGAACCCCTCCACACTTGGAAAAGTATGGTCAGATTGGTCCCGGGAATCACCCCTCCAGAGTTGGAAAGTGATGGTCAGATTGGTCCCGGAATCATCCCTCCAGAGTTGGAAAAGTATGGGCAGATTGGTCACAGAATCACCCCTCCAGACTTGGAAAAGGATGGGCAGATTGGTCCCGGAATCACCCCCCAGAGTCGGGAAGTGATGGTCAAATTGGTCTCGGAATCACCCCTCCGGAGTTGGAAAGTGGAAAGTGATGGTCAGATTGGGCCGGAATCACCCCTCCAGAGTTGGAAAAAAGTATGTGCGGATTGGTCCCGGAATCACCCCTCCAGACTCGGAAAAGTATGTGCGGATTGGTCCCGGAATCACCCCTCCAGACTCGGAAAAGTATGGGCAGATTGGTCCCGGAATCGCCCCTCCAGACCTGGAAAGTAATGGTCAGATTGTCCCGGAATCACCCCTCCAGAGTTGGGAAGTGATGGTCAGATTGGTCCCGGAATCACCCCTCCAGAGTTGGGAAGTGATGGTCAGATTGGTCCCGGAATCACCCCTCCAGAGTTGGAAAAGTATGTGCGGATTGGTCCCGGAATCACCCCTCCAGACCTGGAAGTAATGGTCAGATTGGTCCCGGAATCACCCCTCCAGACCTGGAAAGTAATGGTCAGATTGGTCCCGGAATCACCCCTCCAGAGTTGGAAAGTGATGGTCAGATTGGTCCCGGAACCACCCCTCCAGAGTTGGAAAAGTATGGGCAGATTGGTCACAGAATCACCCCTCCAGACTTGGAAAAGTATGGGCAGATTGGTCCCGGAATCACCCCTCCAGAGTCGGGAAGTGATGGTCAGATTGGTCTCGGGAATCACCCCCCAGGTTTTGAAAAATATGGTCAGATTGGTCTCGTGATTACCCCTCCAAAGTTGGAAAGTGATGGCCAGATTGGTCTCGGAATCACCCCTCCAGACTTGGAGAATCATGGGCAGATGTGTGTGTGCGGATGAGAAGTATGTGCGGATTGGTCCCGGAATCACCCCTCCAGACTCGGAAAAGTATGGGCAGATTGGTCCCGGAATCGCCCCTCCAGACCTGGAAAGTAATGGTCAGATTGGTCCCGGAATCACCCCTCCAGAGTTGGGAAGTGATGGTCAGATTGGTCCCGGAATCACCCCTCCAGAGTTGGGGAGTGATGGTCAGATTGGTCCCGGAATCACCCCTCCAGAGTTGGAAAAGTATGTGCGGATTGGTCCCGGAATCACCCCTCCAGACCTGGAAAGTAATGGTCAGATGGTCAGATGGTCCCGGAATCACCCCTCCAGAGTTGGGAAGTGACGGTCAGATTGGTCCCGGGATCACCCCTCCAGAGTTGGAAAAGTATGTGCGGATTGGTCCCGGAATCACCCCTCCAGACCTGGAAAGTAATGGTCAGATTGGTCCCGGAATCACTCCTCAGAGTTGGAAAGTGATGGTCAGATTGGTCCCGGAACCACCCCTCCAGAGTTGGAAAAGTATGGGCAGATTGGTCCCGGAATCACCCCTCCAGAGTCGGGAAGTGATGGTCAGATTGGTCTCGGAATCACCCCCCAGGTTTTGAAAAGTATGGTCAGATTGGTCTCGTGATTACCCCTCCAAAGTTGGAAAGTGATGGCCAGATTGGTCTCGGAATCACCCCTTCAGAGTTGGAAAGTAATGGTCAGATTGGTCTCGGAATCACCCCTCCAGAGTTGGAAAGTAATGGTCAGATTGGTCTCGGAATCACCTCTCCGGAGTTGGAAAGTGATGGTCAGATTGGGTGTCGGAATCACCCCTCCAGAGTCGGAAAGCGATGGTCAGATTGGTCTCGGAATCACCCCTCCGGAGTTGGAAAGTGATGGTCAGATTGGGCCCGAAATCACCCCCGCTCCAGAGTTGGGAAAGTATGTGCGGATTGGTCCCGGAATCACCCCTCCAGACCTGGAAAGTAATGGTCAGATTGGTCTCGGAATCACTCCTCCAGACTTGGAGAGTAATGGTCAGATTGGTACTGGAATCGACCCTCCAGACTCGGGAAAGTATGGGCAGATTGGTCCCGGAATCACCCCTCCAAAGTTGGAAAGTGATGGTCAGATTGGTCCCGGAATCACCCCTCCAGAGTCGGAAAGTGATGGTCAGATTGGTCTCGGAATCACCCCTCCGGAGTTGGAAAGTGATGGTCAGATTGGGCCCGAAATCACCCCTCCAGAGTTGGAAAAGTATGTGCGGATTGGTCCCGGAATCACCCCTCCAGACCTGGAGAGTAATGGTCAGATTGGGTCCTGAAATCACCTCTCCAGACTTGGAAAGTATGGGCAGATTGGTCCCGGAATCACCCCTCCAGAGTTGGGAAGTGATGGTCAGATTGGTCCCGGAATCACCCCTCCAGGTTTTGGGAAGTATGTGCAGATTGGTTCCGGGCAGATTGGTCCCGGAATCACCCCTCCAGAGTTGGAAAGTGATAGTCAGATTGGTCCCGGAATCACACCCCTCCAGACTTGGAAAGTATGGGCAGATTGGTCCCGGAATCACCCCTCCAGAGTCGGGAAGTGATGGTCAAATTGGTCTCGGAATCACCCCTCCGGAGTTGGAAAGTGATGGTCAGATTGGGCCCGGAATCACCCCTCCAGAGTTGGAAAAGTATGTGCGGATTGGTCCCAGAATCGCCCCTCCGGACTCGGAAAAAGTATGGTCAGATTGGTCCCAGAATCACCCCTCCAGAGTTGGAAAGTAATGGTCAGATTGGTCCCGGAATCAACCCTCCAGGTTCTGAAAAGTATGTGCGGATTGGTCCCGGAATCACCCCTCCAGACTCGGAAAAGTATGGGCAGGTTGGTCCCGGAATCACCCCTCCAGACCTGGAAAGTAATGGTCAGATTGGTCTCGAAATCACTCCTTCAGACTTGGAGAATCATGGGCAGATTGGTCCCGGAATCACCCCTCCAGAGTTGGAAAGTGATGGTCAGATTGGTCCCGGAATCAACCCTCCAGAGTTGGAAAAGTATGTGCGGATTGGTCCCGGAATCACCCCTCCACACTTCTGAAAGTATGGTCAGATTGGTCCCGGAATCACCCCTCCAGAGTTGGAAAGTGATGGTCAGATTGGCCCCGGAATCACCCCTCCAGAGTTGGAAAAAGTATGGGCAGATTGGTCACAGAATTACCCCTCCAGACTTGGAAAAAAGGATGGGCAGATTGGTCCCGGAATCACCCTCCAGAGTCGGGAAGTGATGTGATGGTCAAATTGGTCTCGGAATCACCCCTCCGGAGTTGGAAAGTGATGGTCAGATTGGGCCCGGAATCACCCTTCCAGAGTTGGAAAAGTATGTGCGGATTGTCCCGGAATCACCCCTCCAGACTCGGAAAAGTATGGGCAGATTGATCTCGGAATCACCCCCCCAGACCTGGAAAGTATTGGTCAGATTGGTCCCCGGAATCACTCCTCCAGACTTGGAAAGTAACGGTCAGATTGGTCCTGGAATCACCCCTCCAGACTTGGAGAATCATGGGCAGATGTGTGTGCGGATGATAAGTATGTGCGGATTGGTCCCGGAATCACCCCCCCAGGTTTTGAAAAGTATGGTCAGATTGGTCTCGTGATTACCCCTCCAAAGTTGGAAAGTGATGGCCAGATTGGTCTCGGAATCACCCCTCCAGAGTTGGAAAGTGTGATGGTCAGATTGGTCCCGGGATCAACCCTCCAGAGTTGGAAAAGTATGTGCGGATTGGTCCCGGAATCACCCCTCCAGACTCGGAAAAGTATGGGCGAATTGGTCCCGGAATCACCTCTCCAGACCTGGAAAGTAATGGTCAGATTGGTCTCGGAACCCCTCACCCCTCCAGCGTTTGAAAAGTATGGTCAGATTGGTCTCGGGATCACCCCTCCACACTTGGAAAAGTATGGTCAGATTGGTCCCGGAATCACCCCTCCAGAGTTGGAAAGTGATGGTCAGATTCGTCCCGGAATCACCCCTCCAGAGTTGGAAAAAGTATGGGCAGAATGGTCACAGATCAACCCCCCTCCAGACTTGGAAAAGGATGGGCAGATTGGTCCCAGAATCACCCCCCAGAGTCGGGAAGTGATGGTCAAATTGGTCTCGGAATCACCCCTCCGGAGTTGGAAAGTGATGGTCAGATTGGGCCCGGAATCACCCCTCCAGAGTTGGAAAAGTATGTGCGGATTGGTCCCGGAATCACCCCTCCAGACTCGGAAAAGTATGGGCAGATTGGTCTCGGAATCACCCCTCCAGACCTGGAAAGTAATGGTCAGATTGTTCCCGGAGTCACTCCTCCAGACTTGGAAAGTAACGGTCAGATTGGTCCTGGAATCACCCCTCCAGCGTTTGAAAAGTATGGTCAGATTGGTCTCGGGATCACCCCTCCACACTTGGAAAAGTATGGTCAGATTGGTCCCGGAATCACCCCTCCAGAGTTGGAAAGTGATGGTCAGATTCGTCCCGGAATCACCCTCCAGAGTTGGAAAAGTATGGGCAGAATGGTCACAGAATCACCCCTCCAGACTTGGAAAAGGATGGGCAGATTGGTCCAAGAATCACCCCCCAGAGTCGGGAAGTCATGGTCAAATTGGTCTCGGAATCACCCCTCCGGAGTTGGAAAGTGATGGTCAGATTGGGCCCGGAATCACCCCTCCAGAGTTGGAAAAGTATGTGCGGATTGGTCCCGGAATCACCCCTCCAGACTCGGGAAAGTATGGGCAGATTGGTCTCGGAATCACCCCTCCAGACCTGGAAAGTAATGGTCAGATTGTTCCCGGAGTCACTCCTCCAGACTTGGAAAGTAACGGTCAGATTGGTCCTGGAATCACCCCTCCAGACTTGGAGAAATCATGGGCAGATGTGTGTGCGGATGTGCGACAGACTTTGAGATTATATCAACCGACTGAGAAGAACGAAGTTTAGGCTCAGGATCGAACATTTTTGATATCCAGCTGTAACACGAAATTATCGACAGCGTTGAAATCGCGCATTCGGTTGGAGTTTCAGCATTTTCTCGTGAGGCTGATACCGACGAACGTCAAGTTAGTGCTAACGAAGGACACACAAGTACGATTTGTCGACTCAGAACTCCGGCTCGTCAAGATTTGTGAGAAAGAATTCATTCCCTCAATATGGGACGAAAACCGGCTCTGACTCCTCAAGAAAGGATTCGCATCGATCAATTACACGCTCTGGGCTCGCAGCAAGAGCTATCGGACGAGAGATCGGCAGAACAGCGGACGTAGTGCTGCGGTATTTGAGATTAGGGGCGGAGTATGGCATCAGATCGTACAAGAAACGAAGCACAAAGCTCTCAGATCGTCAGAAACGGAAGATAATTCAGGATGCGAGCAACAAGAGTGTCTCTTGCGCTCAAATCAGAGACTCAAACAACCTCCCAGTGCATAAACAGACCGTCTGGCGCGTTTTGAGAAGTGCGTATCATCTGAAATTCAAGAAAATGTGCGGGAAGCCCCCTGACGAAAAAAAGCACCGAGACACTAGGCTCGATCGCGCCCAGGAATGGATGAGTTGGACTTCGGAATGGGATAAAGTTGTCTTCAGCGATGAGAAAAAGTTCAATCTGGACGGCCCGGATGGATTCCATAACTACTATCACGATCTTCGGAAAGAGCCTCGATTCTATTCCAAAAGACAGTCCGGGGGCGGTTCAGTTATGATCTGGGGAGCGGTCAGTCGCCGCGGGACGTTCCAAATCATCTTCGTGGAGACAATAATGCGTTCCGTGGACTATAAGCTGCTACTCGAGAACCACCTGCGACCTCAAGCTTTGGAGAAAGTTGGAACGGATTTCATCTTCCAGCAAGATTGCGCCTCCGTGCACACGGCGGCGATAATCAAAGATTGGTTCCGGGAGAGCGGAGTACGTTTTCTTGACTGGCCTCCGAAGAGCCCCGACCTGAACATTATTGAGAACCTCTGGGGAACGTTAGCTCGGCTCGTCTATCCCAATGGGAAGCAGTACAACTCAAGAGAAGAACTGAAACATGCGATTCTTTCTTCTTGGGCCAGAATTGGGGAACGAGACATAAAACCACTCTATGATTCTCTCCCAAGGCGCATTTTTGAGTCATCAAGGCGAAAGGGGGTTCGACGAAGTATTACTTTCGAGAATTCCGAAATCGTGGAATAAATCAGCCTGTCGATAATTTCATGTTACGGCTCGAAATCGATTTTCTGGAATCTTACGCGTCGTCTTCCTCGAATCGAAGAAATATTCTATCGCCACAATCGTGGTGATGCTGGGAGTATTCCATGGCAGCATCAACATCATCTCTCTTTGTCATCAGGAATAGTCTAGAAAACTTGACTGTCGATAATTTCGTGTTGCCTCCAGAGTTGGGAAGTGATGGTCAGATTGGTCCGGAATCACCCCTCCAGAGTTGGAAAAGTATGTGCGGATTGGTCCCGGAATCACCCCTCCAGACCTGGGAAGTAATGGTCAGATTGGTCCCGGAATCACCCCTCCAGCGTTTGAAAAGTATGGTCAGATTGGTCTCGGGATCACCCCTCCACACTTGGAAAAGTATGGTCAGATTGGTCCCCGGAATCACCCCTCCAGAGTTGGAAAGTGATGGTCAGATTGGTCCGGAATCACCCCTCCAGAGTTGGAAAAGTATGGGCAGATTGGTCGCAGAATCACCCCTCCAGCCTTGGAAAAGGATGGGCAGATTGGTCCCGGAATCACCCCCCAGAGTCGGGAAGTGATGGTCAAATTGGTCTCGGAATCACCCCTCCGGAGTTGGAAAGTGATGGTCAGATTGGGCCCGGAATCACCCCTCCAGAGTTGGAGAAGTATGTGCGGATTGGTCCCGGAATCACCCCTCCAGACTCGAAAAAAAGTATGGGCAGATTGGTCTCGGAATCACCCCTCCAGACCTGGAAAGTAATGGTCAGATTGGTCCCCGGAATCACTCCTCCAGACTTGGAAAGTAACGGTCAGATTGGTCCCGGAATCACCCCTCCAGACTTGGAGAATCATGGGCAGATGTGTGTGCGGAATCATGAGAAGTATGTGCGGATTGGTCCCGAAATCACCCCTCCAGACTCGGAAAAGTATGGGCCCCTCCAGATTGGTCCCGGAATCGCCCCTCCAGACCTGGAAAGTAATGGTCAGATTGTTCCCGGAATCACCCCTCCAGAGTTGGGAAGTGATCGTCAGATCAGATTGGCCCGGAATCACCCCTCCAGAGTTGGAAAAGTATGTGCGGATTGGTCCCGGAATCACCCCTCCAGACCTGGAAAGTAATGGTCAGATTGGTCCCGGAATCACCCCTCCAGAGTTGGAAGTGATGGTCAGATTGGTCCCGGAATCACCCCTCCAGAGTTGGAAAAGTATGTGCGGATTGGTCCCGGAATCACCCCTCCAGACCTGGAAAGTAATGGTCAGATTGGTCCCGGAATCACCCCTCCAGAGTTGGAAAGTGATGGTCAGATTGGTCCCGGAACCACCCCTCCAGAGTTGGAAAAGTATGGGCAGATTGGTCACAGAATCACCCCTCCGGACTTGGAAAAGTATGGGCAGATTGGTCCCGGAATCACCCCTCCAGAGTCGGGAAGTGATGGTCAGATTGGTCTCGGAATCACCCCCAGGTTTTGAAAAGTGTTCCCGGAAGTGGATGGTCAGATGGTCTCGTGATTACCCCTCCAAAGTTGGAAAAATGGCCAGATTGGTCTCGGAATCACCCCTCCAGAGTTGGAAAGTAATGGTCAGATTGGTCTCGGAATCACCTCTCCGGAGTTGGAAAGTGATGGTCAGATTGGTGTCGGAATCACCCCTCCGGAGTTGGAAAGTGATGGTCAGATTGGTCCCAGAATCACCCCTCCAGAGTTGGGAAAGTAATGGTCAGATTGGTCCCGGAATCAACCCTACAGGTTTTGAAAAATATGGTCAGATCGGTTCCGGAATCACCCCTCCAGACTTGGGAAGTAATAGTCACATTGGTTTCGGAATCATCTCTCCAGACTCGGGAGAGTATGTTCGAACTGGTCTCGGAATCACCCCCCAGGTTTTGAAAAGTATGGTCAGATTGGTCTCGGAATCACCCCTTACCCCTCCAAAGTTGGAAAGTGATGCCCAGATTGGTCTCGGAATCACCCCTCCAGAGTTGGAAGTAATGGTCAGATTGGTCTCGGAATCACCTCTCCGGAGTTGGAAAGTGATGGTCAGATTGGTGTCGGAATCACCCCTCCAGAGTCGGAAAGTGATGGTCAGATTGGTCTCGGAATCACCACCCCACCCCGGAGTTGGAAAGTGATGGTCAGATTTGGCCCGAAATCACCCCTCCAGAGTTGGAAAAGTATGTGCGGATTGGTCCGGAATCACCCCTCCAGACCAGGAAAGTCAGTGTCCCGAAAGTAATGGTCAGATTGATCTCGGAATCACTCCTCCAGACTTGGAGAGTAATGGTCAGATTGGTCTCGGAATCACCCTCCGAATCGACCCTCCAGACTCGGAAAAGTATGGGCAGATTGGTCCCGGAATCACCCTCCAAAGTTGGGAAGTGATGGTCAGATTGGTCCCGGAATCACCCCTCCGGAGTTGGAAAGTGATGGTCAGATTGGGCCCGAAACCACCCCTCCAGAGTTGGAAAAGTATGTGCGGATTGGTCCCGGAATCACCCCTCCAGACCTGGAAAGTAATGGTCAGATTGGTCCTGAAATCACCTCTCCAGACTTGGAAAAGTTTGGGCAGATGGTCCCGGAATCACCCCTCCAGAGTTGGGAAGTGATGGTCAGATTGGTCCCGGAATCACCCCTCCAGAGTTGGAAAAGTATGTGCGGATTGGTCCCGGAATCATCCCTCCAGAGTTGGAAAAGTATGGGCAGATTGGTCGCAGAATCACCCCCTCCAGCCTTGGAAAAGGATGGGCAGATTGGTCCCGGAATCACCCCCCAGAGTCGGGAAGTGATGGTCAAAGATTGGACACCCCCCTCCAGTTGGAAAAGATGGCGGAATCACCCCTCCGGAGTTGGGAAGTGATGGTCAGATTGGGCCCGGAATCACCCCTCCAGAGTTGGAGAAGTATGTGCGGATTGGTCCCGGAATCACCCCTCCAGACTCGGAAAAAGTATGGGCAGATTGGTCTCGGAATCACCCCTCCAGACCTGGAAAGTAATGGTCAGATTGGTCCCGGAATCACTCCTCCAGACTTGGAAAGTAACGGTCAGATTGGTCCCGGAATCACCCCCTCCAGACTTGGAGAATCATGGGCAGATGTGTGTGCACCCCTCCATGAGAAGTATGTGCGGATTGGTCCCGGAATCACCCCTCCAGACTCGGAAAAGTATGGCAGATTGGTCCCGGAATCGCCCCTCCAGACCTGGAAAGTAATGGTCAGATTGGTCCCGGAATCACCCCTCCAGAGTTGGGAAGTGATCGTCAGATTGGGGGCCCCCTCCAGAGTTGGAAACGTAATGGCCCCGGAATCCAGAGTCAATGGCCCCTCCGGAATCACCCTCCAGAGTTGGAAAGTATGTGCGCGATTGGTCCCGGAATCACCCCTCCAGACCTGGAAAGTAATGGTCAGATTGGTCCTCGGAATCACCCCTCCAGAGTTGGGAAGTGATGGTCAGATGGTCCCGGAATCACCCCTCCAGAGTTGGAAAAGTATGTGCGGAATCACCCTCCAGAGTTGGTCCCGGAATCACCCCTCCAGACCTGGAAAGTAATGGTCAGATTGGTCCCGGAATCACCCCTCCAGAGTTGGAAAGTGATGGTCAGATTGGTCCGGAAACACCCCTCCAGAGTTGGAAAAGTATGGGCAGATTGGTCACAGAATCACCCCTCTAGACTTGGAAAAGTAATGGGCAGATTGGTCCCGGAATCACCCCCTCCAGAGTCGGGAAGTGATGGTCAGATTGGTCTCGGAATCACCCCCAGTTTGAAAAGTATGGTCAGATTGGTCTCGTGATTACCCCTCCAAAGTTGGAAACTGATGGCCAGATTGGTCTCGGAATCACCCCTCCAGAGTTGGAAAGTAATGGTCAGATTGGTCTCGGAATCACCTCTCCGGAGTTGGAAAGTGATGGTCAGATTGGTGTCGGAATCACCCCTCCGGAGTTGGAAAGTGATGGTCAGATTGGTCCCAGAATCACCCCTCCAGAGTTGGGAAAGTAATGGTCAGATTGGTCCCGAATCAACCCCTACAGGTTTTGAAAAAGATGGTCAGATCACCCCTCCAGGTTCCGGAATCACCCCTCCAGACTTGGGAAGGAATAGTCCATTGGTTGGCACATTGGTTTGTCGGAATCATCTCTCCAGACTCGGGAGAGTAATCGAATGGTCTCGGAATCACCCCCCAGGTTTGAAAAGTATATGGTCAGATTGGTCTCGTGATTACCCCTCCAAAGTTGGAAAGTGATAGCCAGATTGGTCTCGGAATCACCCCTCCAGAGTTGGAAAGTAATGGTCAGATTGGTCTCGGAATCACCTCTCCGGAGTTGGAAAGTGATGGTCAGATTGGTGTCGGAATCACCCCTCCAGAGTCGGAAAGTGATGGTCAGATTGGTCTCGGAATCACCCCTCCGGAGTTGGAAAGTGATGGTCAGATTTGGCCCGAAATCACCCCTCCAGAGTTGGAAAAGTACGTGCGGATTGGTCCCGGAATCACCCCTCCAGACCAGTTGAAAGTAATGGTCAGATTGATCTCGGAATCACCCCTCCAGACTTGGAGAGTAATGGTCAGATTGGTACTCCAGAGTTGGAAAGTAATGTCAGATCGAATCCCCCTCCAGACTCGGAAAAGTATGGGCAGATTGGTCCCGGAATCACCCTCCAAAGTTGGGAAGTGATGGTCAGATTGGTCCCGGAATCACCCCTCCGGAGTTGGAAAGTGATGGTCAGATTGGGCCCGAAACCACCCCTCCAGAGTTGGAAAAGTATGTGCGGATTGGTCCGGAATCACCCCTCCAGACCTGGAAAGTAATGGTCAGATTGGTCCTGAAATCACCTCTCCAGACTTGGAAAGTATGGGCAGATTGGTCCCGGAATCACCCCTCCAGAGTTGGGAAGTGATGGTCAGATTGGTCCCGGAATCACCCCTCCAGAGTTGGAAAAGTATGTGCGGATTGGTCCCGGAATCATCCCTCCAGACCCGGAAAGTAATGTCAGATTGGTCTCGGAATCACTCCTCCAGATTTGGAAAGTAATGGTCAGATTGGTACTGGAATCACCCCTCCAGACTCGGAAAGTATGGGCAGATTGGTCCCGGAATCACCCCTCCAAGTTGGAAAGTGATGGTCAGATTGGTCCGGAATCACCCCTCCAGAGTCGGAAAGTGATGGTCAGATTGGTCTCGGAATCACCCCTCCAGAGTTGGAAAGTGATGGTCAGATTGGGGCCCGAAATCACCCCTCCAGAGTTGGGAAAGTAATGTGCGGATTGGTCCGGAATCACCCCTCCAGACCTGGAAAGTAATGGTCAGATTGGTCCTGAATCACCTCTCCAGACTTGGAAAAGTAATGGGCAGATTGGTCCCGGAATCACCCCTCCAGAGTTGGGAAGTGATGGTCAGATTGGTCCCGGAATCACCCCTCCAGAGTTGGAAAAGTATGTGCGGATTGGTCCCGGAATCAACCCTCCAGGTTTTGGAAAGTATGGTCAGATCGGTTCCGGAATCACCCTCCAGACTTGGGAAGTAATAGTCAGATTGGTTTCGGAATCATCTCTCCAGACTCGGGAGAGTATGTTCGAACTGGTCCCGGAATCACCTCTCCAGAGTTGGGAGTGATGGTCAGATTTGTCCCGGAATCACCCCTCCAGAGTTGGAAAAGTATGTGCGGATTGGTCCCGGAATCACCCCTCCAGACTCGGAAAAGTATGGGCAGATTGGTCTCGGAATCACCCCTCCAGACTTGGAAAGTAATGGTCAGATTGGTCCTGGAATCACCCTCCAGATTTGAAGAATCATGGGCAGATTGGTCTCGGAATCACCCCTCCAGAGTTGGAAAGTGATGGTCAGATTGGTCTCGGAATCACCCCTCTGGAGTTGGAAAGTGATGGTCAGATTGGTCCCGGAATCACCCCTCCAGAGTTGGAAAAAGTATGGCAGATTGGTCCCGGAATCACCCCTCCAGACCTGGAAAGTAATGGTCAGATTGGTCTCGGAATCACTCCTCCAGACTTGGAAAGTAATGGTCAGATTGGACCTGGAATCACCCCTCCAGACTCGGAGAATCATGGGCAGATTGGTCCCGGAATCACCCCTCCAGAGTTAGAAAGTGATGGTCAGATTGGTCCCGGAATCACCCCTCCAGAGTTTTTTTTTTTTTTTTTTTTTTTTTCGAGGGGTAAGGTTAATGCTTTGACGCACGATTTCCTTGCGGAGAACAGTGTGGGACTCAACGTTTTGGTGCAGGAACGCCACTACCCACTAAACCCCGGGGTTTGGCCCCCGCCTCGATTGTTGGACACGCTTAGGTATTCAGACCGAAACGGAGGAAACCGTCGGTCCAAGACTCCCATGTCGTCCTGTTTGCGTGTCCGAGTGCATGTGTCCGCGACTATCCGGCCGGTACTACTATCAGTTTGTCATCAGCCGGGGGTCGGGGGACTATGTCCCATGAGTCTTTGGTATGTTGTTTTTGTTCTATTGTGTGGCGGTGGTCGTGTGTGTCCTTTCTAACCACGCTTTCTCATAGCTATGTTTGGTTTTCAATGTGTCTGTGATGTATGTGGCAATGAGATTCCATGTGTATTGGCTTGTTAGCATGTGATTTATGATGTTTTCGGGGGTGAAGGGTTGATTTAGTGTGTTTGTTAGTGTCGAACGGGGTTGTGCAATTTGTTGCAGTGGAAGAAGGTGTGTTCCGGTGTATCATCTTCCGCTGTGTTGCAGTGCACGCATGTGGGGCTGAATTTTATGTTCATTTTGAAGAGGTAGCTTTGGAATTGTCCGTGTCCCGAGATCGCTTGGGTTATCCAGTATGTTAATTTGCCGTGTTTCCTATTTATCCAGGGTTCGATTTGTGGGATGAGTCTGCGTGTCCATGCCCCTTTGTTAAGGTTTTGTGTTGACCACTGGCTTTGCCATGTGTGTATGTACGTGTCCTCAAAGGTGATATTATCTCGTGTGTTCTGTGTGTTTTGGTTTTGTTGTCTGACGTGCATTATTGTTCTTATTTTTATGTCCCAGGGTATATCCCGGCTGATTACCAAGAGAGCGTCCGTTGAGATGGTTCTGTAGCCTCTGCATATTCTGATGGCTGTGATTCTTTGTATCGAGAGAAGGAGGTTGGCGAAAGTTTTCTTGTCGAGTATATGGTGCCAGATTGGGAAGGCGTAGCAGACTATAGACCAGGCTACGGATGCGAGGAGGCATCGTTTCTCCTCCTCCGCGCCGTGGGTTCTCGGCATGATTTTTGCGAGGTTGTTCGATATTCTTCTGGCTTTAATTGCTGTTTGTTTGAGGTGATGTGAGAAAGTGAGTTTGCTGTCCAAGTGCAGCCCTAGGTATTTCACTGATTTTTTAATTTCTATTTGTTGTCCTTTGATATGTATGTAGATAGGCTCAAGTTTGATTTTTTTTGGTGATGACTAGTGCTTCCGATTTCTGCGGGGGCTATTTCGAGCTTGTTTTGTTTCATCCAGGCGCTTATAGTTTTGAGTGCTGCATTTGTTTTGTTTTGTAGTGTGGATTCCGTCTTAGCTGTTACTATCAGTGCAAGGTCGTCAGCGTAGCCGACCAAGTTTGCCGCTTCAGGGAGCCGCAGTTCCAGGACCGGGTTGTACATGACGTTCCACAGGGTTGGTCCAAGGACCGAACCCTGCGGAACTCCCGCGGTCATTTTGTGCTCCCTCCCGTCGCAGCTCACCCTCCTGCCCGACAGATACGACTTAACGGTCCTCTGTAAGTATGTTGAGATATTCATGCTGCTTAGTGATTTGTGTATGTGGGCCCAGCTTGCGGAGTTGAAAGCGTTCTTAACGTCTAGGAGTACTATGATTGCAATGTTTCTGTTGTCTCTAGTTTTTTGTAGTTCTGTGATGGGATGTTCTAGGGTCTTTTGTATTGCCATGATGGTGGAGCTTTTTTTGCGGAAGCCGAATTGCCTCGGTGATAGGAGGTTGTTCGATTCTAGTTCCTTTTGTAGTCGGTTGTTGATTATCTTCTCGAATGTTTTTGAGATTGTGTTTAGTAGACAAATAGGGCGATAGGATGAGGGATTTTCTTTGGGTTTACCTGGCTTGTGTATGAGTATGACATTGGCAGTTTTCCAGTTTTTTGGGAAGGTTCCATTGGATAGTAGGTCGTTGAAGTATTTTGTGAAGATATCTGTGTGTGATTTGATGGCTGACTTGATAATGTAGGGCGGGACTCCGTCTGGGCCTGGGGCTTTGTTGCTTGCCATGTTTTCTAAGGTTTCGAGTAGTTCTTCTTTCGTGATTCGCGGGTGGTGTGAAGTTATTGTCTGGTGTGTCATTGTGTGTTGCGTGGTGTCATGTGTGGGGAATAAGGTTCTGATGGCTGCTAGTTTCACTTTTGGTGGTATTTGGGTTCGGGGAGTGTTTAGTCTGTCCATGACTAGTTTGTATCCGGTACCCCATGGATTATGTTCAACTGCGTTACAGAGCTCTCCCCAGGCTCTGATTTTCGCTTCCATTATTTTGGTGTTTCAGTTCCTTCCTGGCTATTTCGTAGTCGAGTTTTTCTGTGTGGTTCTGTTTTGGTGTGGTGCCCGTGTGTATTTCCTCCTAGCCGCTGTGGTTGCCCTCCTGGCTGCCGCCGTTTCTTCTTCTTCGTTCCACCAGTATAGGTCGCCGTGGTTTTCCTGGATGCTGTAAGACTTTCGATTGTTTGGTTGCTTTTGTTATGGTTTCGCACATTTGTGTGAGGGTTTTTGGTTTATTTTCTTCGACGAGGTCTGCTAGTTTTGATTCGAAGAGCTTTGGATCGTATGTGGGCTTAGTTTTACACGTGGAGTTGTGTTTTGTGCATCCAAGATCAACTTCGAAGGTGATGTAGTTGTGGTCACTGAGCGTTTCTAGGTTTGTAAGCACATTCCATTTTGTTATTCTGTTAGTTGCGGCTTTGTTCGTGATTGTGAGATCTATGTGGGTGGCGGAGTTTCCCCTCTGCCAAGTTGGTTTGTTTCCTTGGTTCATTATGGTCAGTTCGTTTGTGGCAAGCCACTCCTCGAGCACTTTCCCCCTTGCATCCGTGTCTCTGCTGCCCCACAGGATTGAGGCCGAGTTGAAGTCGCCGGTGATAACTATGGGTGTTTTTTCGTCGTGGGAGTGAATGCTGTTTTGAATCTGTGTGAGCGTGTCGCAGAATTCTGGTTTGGTGATGTTTGGTGATAGGTAGCAGCTATATAATACGATGTTATCTGTTTTGGCCCACACAAAATTTGCGGCGGAGCCCGACTCGAAAGGGGATGTTCCAGTGTTATATATCATGGCGGCCGTGTTGTTGCCACTGACTAGGAGGTTTCTGGAGGATCTGATGTTTTGTTCCGTTGCTGCTATGATTGTTGCTTTGAGATCCATTGCTGTTTTCCGCGCTAGTGCCTGTGCTTGCGCACTGCGGTGGAGATTTATTTGTAGGATTTTTATGCTGTTGTTTTTGGTGAGATTTAGCTGATTCGGAAATTACCCATTGCGCAGAAGGTTCCGTTGCAAGTGCGGGTTGATGTATCGCGGATCCAAGCATATTCTGATGCCTCCGTCCTGCTTCGAGACAATGACTATCGGCAGTACGTACTCGGTTCGATGTGTTACTCGTCGAATCACGCCGCGCGCGACCATGTCGCTAAGATGATTCCTTATTTTGTCTTTCATGCGTGTTCATCTTTCTCGAGACTGTGGTGCTGCATCCGAGTCCGCATCCGAGAGCCGAGGAGCGAAGCTCCGGATTGCATTTTCCTCGAGCTTGATCGGAGGGATGCGAACACAGAATGGCTTCAACGTTCGCGTCTGCTATAGTCGACAAAGCAGGCTTGTACAATGCGAAGCCGCTTTCGATCCGGACGAGCTACCGCTGAGAGGTCTTTTCGTGGAGGAAATAGTTTAGGTTGTGGTTTTTGATTCTTCTTGAACCTGAGGGATTGGGTTGAATGGACAGTCCCCAGGCTCCCGTCGAGCAGGTCCTCGTTTCTTTCGACTTGCAGGCGTCTGTACGAGAATGCTTCTCATTGGGTCTCTCGACCAGATGCACGTGCGGACATTCCGGGAATTCAAAACGGGTGGTCCTGAGGTGTGAACCACGTGGAAAGTGGTATAGTACCTCTGGGGGTTATCGGGACTCCTGCGAGATAGCTCGCACGTGCCGATGATTGGCAGACGATGACTCGAGTACGATACGAGAGCTTTCTGCGTGGCATTCAGCTTTGGTTTGTGAGGGAGAGCGTTGAATTTCTGCCACGGAATGACTAAGACTTGTGCACCTATGTCTTACCTGAAGTCTATGCGGTTTTCCCATTGGTCAACAAGAAGCTCGTGCCACCAGGCGCTGCCCGAGATCGAGCTCCCGTTGGCGCCTCTCAATTCATGGACATTCAGGGCGAATAGCCGTATTTCGTCGCAGTCGAACTCCTCCGGCGTCCTAGGTTCTTCGGGCTCTTCGACGATTTCGTGAGCCCTGGTTGAGCATGCGTTCGAGTAGTGGCCGAGCCTCTTGCACTTGAGCATCGAATTGACGCGGCACGGCATTTCCCTGAAGGGTGGAAATGGCATCCTGCTCTGCATTTGACCTTCGGAGGCTGACCTGTTGCGGCATTACCTTGTGTCCTGACATGGTCGATCCTCTGCGAGTCGGCGCTCCCCAGGCCGCTGGCTCCGCTGATCTGGGACTCAATCCGTCGCGGATTCAGGAAATCGCGGCAGTTCTCTAGCGCCTTCTGAGATGTTGTGGCATCCTTCCCATGGTGCATAACGTGCCGTTTTGCTTGTGGATTATCGAGGCCGATTATGAAGAGAGAAGTGAGTAGAGATGGGAGACATTATTTGCAGAAATTGGCTCAGTCGGCCTCGCGCTCCACGTCTTCAAGGGAAATCCCGAGGGTTCGTCCCTCTTGGCGCATATTGAGCAGTTCGTTCCGGCTTTGCGTGAGGTTGATTTCTTCCGGAAAGTTCTGGACATGACTTCTGACACATCTTCAATTGTCGACGTTCCCGTTGTTTTGTTCTTCACGTTCCGTTCGCATTCTCGCACCCCTATATCACCAACCGTGGCCAAGAACGTCGCAAAGTGGGCTTGGGGCGCTTTCTTGTCGAGCTCCACTGCTTCGGCAAAACTACTCGAGTCTCCTTCTCCACAGCTCCCACGAAATGCACTCCAAATACGGCGATTTGAGGCGAATCTTCTAGGCGGGGATACTTGCCATTTCTGACACCATGTCAAGATCCCTATTTAGGCGTAGCGGCCCTGTTAATTATCTTGAGATTTGGAATGGCTTTAAAGTGTGGTTATGAGCCACCGCGGGTGAGCAGACTGTTTTGTCTCTCTGTTCTGGTGTCGAGCCGTCCATTTCCGGCGCGAGATCCAAGCGGTGGATATTTTATTGATTCGCTTCCAAGTTCCATCATTGCTGAGGTATACACAATGAAAACATACACGACAGAGCGAACTCGCATGAGGAGCGTCGATTCTTTCTTGGTCATGGTCCGCCCCTGATCATTTCCCAAGATCACTCATGAAAGAGAATAATCTCTGGGTAACGATTCATTCCGGGAACATTTTCGAGAGACACGGCACCAGAAACAAACGGATTTCAATAGTGGAGTTATCTGCGAAGCACTGCCGTTCAACAGGTGCTCCGGGACCGGGGAAGCGCCACGATTTACCTCATCTGGAAAATCCCGACCAGGGGCGTAGCTCGTATATCGAGATTGTTAGATTCTCTCCACCTGGTTCGTGGTACATTGGACCTGATGCGTGTATCTACAAATCGACCCTTCAATTCAGTCGCTAGCATGCTCAGCGGATCCTTTTTTATTGCGTTTCCATGCTCCGAGAAGTCGCTTTGTCGTGTTCAACGATGTATGATTCAGCTCACTGGCCGGGGACAGCAGCGAGGTGATCATTGGTGCATCATAATTCATTGCATCAGAAGATCACATGAGCGAGTGTTTCGTGGCGAACCCCACATGGTTCGCAGAATGTGTCTGCGTAGTCTTCTGAAGAATCAACTGTGTCAGCTCCTCTGCAGATTCACACTCCGCTTCGTACAAACGAGCGGAAGAATCGACTGCGCTGACATGGAATCAACCGAGTTTCACGCAGCGGAGTTCAGAGGCTTCACCTGAGTCTAAAAAATGGGTTTCTTGATGATCGTGATGAGGGTGAGGTCTCCATGAAGCGGAATGGAGGGATGCACTCCCATTGTCGAAGCCGCTAGATCGGTTATATTTATCGTCAAGTATTTTGCGAAATATGTCGTTATTGGTTGAAATGCAACTCTACCCCTGTTCTCACGATCACTGGTATTACGTGTTGGATTTAATCACAGTAAGGAGAATCGACGACTAAAGTGGGCCCGCGTCATTTTTCCATCGGATCTCTTTTTGAAGCTCATCGATTCGTCACAGGTGATTGACCTGTGATGCCGCACCCTCGCCCCCCCCCCCCCCCCCCCCCGCTAGCTACGCCACTGATCCCGACCAAACTTTGATCATTGATGCGGAATACTCCAGCGCTGAGGCATGCGATCCGGTTATTTTCACAATGGTCACCAAATCAAGTTTCGCCGAATGATCGTTCTCTCGAGCCTGACGAGGCCCTCCGTCTGGCTCAGAGGGTGATAAGAAGCTTCACGCGGCGTCGCGAGCGAAGAGGACTCCGTCGAACGCGACAATCTCCGGCTCTGATTCGTGATGCTTCGACGCAGAATGAATATGTCAAACATCCCTGAGCCGAGTCTATCGTGGGCGACACTCGAGATCCGACTCGAGATTTCCGATGAACGTCCGCTTTCCCGTGCACCAAGTTCTCCTGGGACTTCCGAGGAAACGTTGAGCGGAAAAGAGCTTCGACGGACATCATTTCCGAAGTCCGGAATCCGCAGCGGATCGGATTCGTCCGGAATTGGAATTTTCGGACCGGTCAGTCCGATAAATCATTTTTCCTGTTCCGATGGTTCGGAGAGTGATTTCCTGTTAGAAGAGACCCTGCTGAGGGATTTCACACCGACTCAGCCCTGATTTCGCTGATCCGGATATCCTCCACTGGAACATTTAGCACCGCACTGCCGATCGTATCGGGTCGGACCGCCCAACCCGGGAAATCATCCGCCCCAGCCCGATATATCATCACGGCTAGTCCGATGAATAATAAGTTGACGATCAATATCAGCGATCTAGCGGCTTCGATAATTGGAGTGCATCTCTTCATTCCGCTTCATGGAGACCTCCCTCTCATCACGATCCCGAACCCGAGACACATTCGTGGCTACGAGAACGATTGCTGATGTGAATGCCTTTGGAGCATGTTCGCATCCCGTCAAACTTAGGTGAAGCCTCCGAAATCTCCACCCCAGTGCCGTGCTTCGATCAACAGGTTATCCGATAACACTGGCACCCCAGTGCTGCGAAAGTGACGCTGGGAAGTGCCCCACATGTTGCAAATTTGAAATGGAATAATCGCTCCCCTAGGAAACCATATTCGGGAAAACAAATCGAAAGCGGGCGATGAAAGCCGAATATATTTGAATCGCCCGGGGCAGCACGCCAGGAGTGTCGCATGACTATCAGATGAGCCGGATACTTCGCTGCGTGAAAGTCGGTGGATCCCACATCAGCGTAGTCGAATCTCACGCTAATTTCATCGAAACGGAGGGTGAATCTGCAGAGGAGCTGACACATTTGATCCTTCAGAAGACTGCGCAGACAAATTCTGCGAGCGATGTGGAGTTAGCCACGAAACAAACGCCCATGTGATCTTCGGATGCAATGAATTATGATACACCAATGATCACCTCGCTGCTCTCCTCGGCCAGTGAGCTGAATCATACATCGTTGAGCACGACAAAGCGACTTCTCGGAGCATGGGAACGCAATGGAGAAGGATCCGCTGAGCATGCTCGCGACTGAATTGTGAGGTAGATTAGTGTTTACACGCATTAGATCCAATAAACCACGAACCAGGTGAATAGAATCCAACAATCTCGATGTAAACGAGGAAGAGTTCAAAGTCGAGCAAAAAAAACTTCGAGGAAGGGGTGAATCGTCGGAGGCAGTCAGCTTTGGCATCTGTAGCTCATAATGAACTACGGGCTTGATATTTGTATGGCGAATCTGATCGTTTGCTTACGTACTTCCTCGACGTTGGCGATAAGCTCTGCCAGCTAGGAGGGATTTTCGTGTGAAATCTCGAAAGCCTTTCCGTTTGAAACGGGCTGTTTAGTAGCATCAACATGATAGGAGCGTTACATGAATTCGCTATCATCATAGCTCGGCGGATGGGACTGTGAGTTACGATATGAAGTTTGGGAACGCGGTTGAATGAAATAATATACTGGCAACATTCCGAACCAAAGTTCTGGCATCTTCCTCCCAGATTTGTCTGCACGAGGTACAAGAGTTTTTAGGGTTCCTGGATTCTAGCTCCTTGTCCTTGTCCTGCGAATTTCGCGTTCGTTTCCTCATCCATAACCTAAAGAGTGAAGTCGCGAACGGGTCGGATGAGCTTCGACTTGGACGTGAGAAATCACGTCTTGTGCAGTTCAATGTAGTTCTATTTTGTACGAGGTTCTGCTTGTGCCCATGAAGGTCATACTCTCTTGAGAAGCTTTGCGAAAATATTCATTCAGGCTCGAAACTTTGAAGAGAACCAAGCACGGTCAGGGTCAGTTCCCCACCCTGGAATCGGGTTCGAGATTGGCCGCCAACCAGGAGCTATCAGAACCCGCAACCTCGAGACCTAATCCTAAGAGAAAAAGTTCATGTTCAGCTCATCCTCGTCCTGGCGAACATAATGTTGAAGAAAGGCTGAATCTTTCGCGTCAAGGGGGCAGGGCCAAGACTGCTGAGTTTTGGATATGGAAGCTCGACATTGGTTCTTGCAGCTCATGCTGGGAGCGCTACTGGCAAACTCATCTCAAAGCCGTTCACCTCCGTCGATATTATTTCGGTGACTCCAGCAGCACAGAAGCGGCAATGACCACTCGGAATCGCGCGAAATCCCTTCTCTTCTGTTCTCAGGGCGGAGTTGTGTGTTGTTCTGCTATTTTCCTGTGCCATCGGCACAAAGTCCAACACCTAGGCCTCTCTGTCGGAGCCGCCTCGACTCCTTCCTGCAGCCCGAAACGATCGGGGCCGTCTGATCAAGGATGGGAAACGGGCCCCCGCTGCATATCTTGACTTCGAAAGTTCCTCTGGAACTGGAACGGACAAGAAGTTTCTGCCAATCCTTTTCTCCCGACTGGGAGCGAATCGAACCTCCTCCGACGAATGTGCAATCACGTTCGGCAGTCTCCAAGGGCTCCGAGCCTCTGGGATTTCTCATATGCAGCGACTCGGTGAAATGCATCATCATCCCAGAAATCACATTGTGAGCCGTGTCGATGACATTGAGATATACGGCGATGTCAGCAGTCCTGATAGAACTGATAGACTTGTGCACACTTGAGAACTCTTGATCGCGGCACGACTCCGTGAGCCGGACTGTCCTATATGTAGAAGAGACAGATGCGGACGGAGAAGCTTCTGGAACATGGTTCTCGATGATATGCTGCGCCCGAAGTTGCCTGATGATGGCGGGGCGACCCCCTGTGTGACGACTCGGCGATACCGATGGAAGCGAGGAAATCGAAGGAGTTTAGGAACTTGTCCTGAGCCTGGCGCCTGATAAAAGCGAGGCGAGGCTCAGAAGAAGACGGGAAGAGGAGCCAAAGCCCATCCCAGACCATCGAGATCGATCCTAACGCCGAGTGCCTGGCATGGATGCTGAAAACCGCGGAGGAACGCGCACATCAAATCATTTAGAGCAAGATAGCGGAATTGATCTAAGCACGTGAGTTCCAGACTGAGACGCGGAAATTCTGAGGCTCAAGGGAGGCTCATGTTCCACGGAGTGAACGAAAAGTGAGGAGCCGCCGAGGTTAGAGACCAGAAACAGCTGGAGAGAAGATCAGTGGAAAAATTCGAATGAAGTGCCAGCAGCTGTCAGCGGGACCACAACCGGCAGGTGGACTTTTGTATGTAAACCAAAGCTGAACGACTGTTGATTAAGGAACTTCAGGGATCTGGGAAATTCCACCACACAAACTGCGCCGTGCGGGGCAGTCCCCGAAGCTATCTTCATAGAATCGGTGAGGCATCGTCAGAAACATGTCTATTTTTGAAGCTCGGCCTTCAGCGAATGGAGGAGTGGGATCTCTGCGAGTTCTGGCCCACAAATATTGAAGTACCACAGGAGGGGATGGATGAGGATCACCAAGGGGGGTGAGCTGCATGAGCAAGGAAGAATAAAAGCTGACGAAGCCACGAATCAGACAAAGGCAGGGAATGGACGAGAGTGGTAACTATCAACATGAAGACGATCCGCTCCGCGCCTGGAGTATCCGAAACGTAGAGGGTAGTCAGTTTAGATCGCATATTTCCGTTTTTCCTCTCTTTGACTAGATCTGAGTGAAAATGCTTTTATTTCTTATGTATAGCGAGAAGCATGTAGCGTTTCTTGGTCACTGAATCGCGGCTCCCTGCTTCTCCAAGCAGTCCTCCATTCATCGAAGGCCTCCTCCAACCGGCCGTTGTGACAACAAAAACTCACCAGCCCTCCGCATTTCTCCCGCATCTTCCCAGGTGAGACGAGCTGGGAGAAGAATCCCATCGGGAATTTCCTGAATTGATTCAAGCTACTCGAGTATGCCGCGTCGATTCGACGACTTCTCTTGCCCCAAAATCCAGGTCTTCCTCCCAAGATCCTGGAACTGAACGAGCACAGTTTCCATATGAAAACAGAGTGAGCGGAAGAAGTTTCGATCATACCACCGTCGTGGTTGCGTGGAACGCCGAATCGCTCGGAAAAAACAGGGCAGTAGCGTGGCGACCCTCGGTGATGCCCGGGGCGGAACCTCAATCTGATGCCCCTCATAGCGAAGAATCCGATACCAAGTGCAAGGGGGGGATCCCACCGATTTTAGGGCCCATGGGAGTTTTGAGACGCGCGATAGGTTCTAGTGAATGGCGTCGTCGGATCTCAGAAAGACGTCGCGATGTCCGGGCTGAGCGATACGCTGCCCCTGACCCCGGGCCCAAGACCTCGATCATCAACCTCAAAACCTATTGATTTGTATTCATGGGAGAGTCGGTTCGAAATGGGCAGCAAGCCTGACCAACCGACACCCAGCGTCAGGAACGCGGCAGGTTCCACCAGCTGTCGAAGCCTCGCAAATCGACATTTCCATGGGGAAGAGCAGTACTGCGCGGAATTCGGGATAGTTTCCAGAAAAGCATCATCAGAGTCTATCAAGTGTTCTACGAACTCATGATTCTCCATTGGGCTTCAAGTCAGACGGCTTGCTGTTCTGATACATCGGAGCATGTTCTGAAAACCGTCACGTACCCAGAGACGGAGTATTCCTATGGTCGTGAATGGCATCATCTTTGGCTCTTCATCGAATCTCAGGGGTCTTCAAAACTACGATTGCAGCGGTCCAAGACATTGGATAAATCGTCGTGGAATCGTATAGACCAGTGGTTCTTGATCTGCTCGATGTTGAACCCTGGGTGTCGACGGCCGGTCTCCGATTTATATAGGTGATTCTGGGGTCGATCCGACCACACTCTTTGGGGATATGATTCTGCGGGCGATCTGGCCATACGTTTGGGGTCCGTGGAGGAATCTCGACGGCAAGTCCTCAGAATGAACCAGTGTTTTTCATCTTCTTCAAGTTGGGGATTCCTTCCATCGGAACTCTACCCGAGGCTGGCCTCCCTGGGCAGATATTGGTGAAATTCAAAGAGGGCGAATTTTCGTCAAGGAATCAGCGATACCTCTGCTGATACGGCCGCCAGCCCTTCTCCGAGCCCTGAATCGATTGTTGCGAGCGTTTCGCGCATCGTATCAAGCCCGAACGAACCGCATCGGCTGTTTTTCATCTCTAAGGGGGCCGAACAAGATTCACGTCTGGACAACAAAACTCTCGACCGTTCTCAGCGATTCAGGAACCATTCTATGCGTTGGTCTCCTAGGTATCGACCGAATAACCTAGATGTGACCAAAAGTACGAGAATCCCGCGAATGAGCTAAGAGAAAAGATATAATTATACAGATGAAATGATTAGACAAACAGTGAGTGATCATCGATCTCATAGAAAAGGGTCCATCGGCATATCTAAAAGTACTGAACATGTTCTTATTCTCCCATAAAGAGGCGTCGGTCCTCGAACTGATGACTATCTTTGGAACAATCTCGCTGGAGGGCCCGGGAAGGAGGTGGTATCCGGATCGATGTCGCTCACTCAGTGGACTATGCCTCCAGGTGTTAAGCGTTAATATGAACTAGCGCCCGGCGACCATAAGGCCAGCCCGAGGAAGCTTTCGAGCATTGCGGTGTGAGAGCGAGGAGACAAGGAGCTGACGATTGTCTGGAGGCACATTCGCCACGCATTTGCAGGCGGTCACGATAGTGGAAGCATCCGAAGAGCATCCTTCATGGAAGTCCAAGCCACGATCATTTGCCGGAGCTCCATGGAATATCAGCACTCACCAAGCTCTTGCTCTCGAGGTCACATTCACGGAATCTGAAAAGATGCCAGGCTAAGCTAGCGTACCCATGAGCAATATCGAGTCTCGTTTGGCCCCCTATGAACTCGGTTCGGTGAGTTCCCCTCCTCTAATTGTGGATTTATCAACTGAATGACTCGAATCCGCTCCGCAGAGACAATCCAGGGACTCTCCTCTAACAGTTCACATTCAGAAGTGGACTCGAAATCGGGCCATCCCGAGCTGACTCGTGTAGATGAGCGTACTGTGCCTGAGAGGATCGTCGAGGATCTCCGGGAGCGGCCCCTCGGACCGACCGAAGGACTTCTTGGAAGCAGCTGCGTGAACCCTCTCGGCTGGGAGTGCATCATTCCCTGTAGGGGGCCGTCGCTACCGGAATACAATCTCGGAGAGACGCTCGATTCAGGGGAACATCAGCTTCCACCTTCTACTGGCAAGAAAAAAACTTCACACTGGTAAATCGACGTGCTTCCGAAACTGACAAAACAGCAAGATCCGACATCGGCTGTGTTGTGATTCGGGGTGACGCAGTGCTTCGAAATGCAAATGGTGTCCTTCCGGCACAGATCGCGTGTCCATCTTTGATCCATGAGCGTCGTTCGTAACTGTCTCGATTTCTAGCTCCATACAAATGTTTGTTCTCGACGCTGCTCTGTCACATTGGGGAGCTCCATATCTCAGCGTCGCTCGGTTCGATAGCCTTGGGGAAAACAGAACGCGCCCCCCTTCATGCCAATATCTCGCAACAACAAAAAGCACTCAATATTTTCTCTGTGAGTAGCCTTCAGTTTGAGACTCCATTCGTGATATGGGGAATCGATGCAAGAGAAGATGCTCATGATTGATATCTTCCGAAAGACCCAAGATTTCAATGAAAACGAAGGTCGTCGGACATGCTGTCACGAGCTCCCTCCTGAGTGGTGGTCGGAGTTGGCCCTTCTTAGAATGAATCGCTGAGGTCAAATGAATCTTCGTGGAACCTCAACCCTGCGTCAATCAACTCTGTGTCTCTTTCGGGAATGTCGCTCGTTTCAGAATGGGAGAACAGGAGCCATTGCCCCGCGGTTGGACATCGATCTGACGGAAATGCGCTCACCACACGGTGTGCGTGTTTTCGATGACACGTTGAACCTCAGAGTCTGGTCGACCTCAAATACGAAACGATTCATAGAACTTCTTGGCGGCGAGACTACCTGTTGTCAAACGCGTCAATGAGACTCTCGCCGAAACTCGCCACTCGACGAGACACGACACTGAATTCCGTCAGCTGATTCCTACCGGACGACCGTACAACTTGCTAATGGTTCCTGAGGGCCTCTTGGTCGTTCCGGGAACTGCCGCAACTACTCCGGAGCCCCTCTAACGTCCGACAAGCGGTGCGGCCATTATCACCACAGCGACCGCCACTGCTTCGGTAAACTCATTGACCCGGGTTTGCGACAAACTTTCGCGGAGTGGATGAAGCTGAGAAGCGGGAGCGATGTTTTTTTTTGTACCACAGCGTCTCGGAGCTGCGGCGAAGCATCCTCCTGTGTGATGAGGGAACAAAATATAGAGCATCCCGTGGGCCGATCGGTGCTGCTGGAAACTTGGAGCAGCATCGGGTAGCATCGACTGTTTTCGGGATGATCGTTCTCCAACAAACCAACGGTTGCCAACTTTTTCACCTCGGTGGCCCCCTTCGAAACCAGTTCCAAACGCCTTGGCCCCTTCGAAACCAGTTTCCAACGCCGCGGCCCGCCGTAATTTCTCTCACGGTGACAGCCGTAAATCCCGAAAACCGGAAATACCGAGAACCCAAAATCCTGAAAACCGGAAAATTCCGAAAACCTGGGATACCGAAACCCGGAAATCCCGTATATGCAAAATCCTGGAATGCCGAAAACCCTTTCCCCCATTAGGAGGCTCGATTGGAGTGAGTAAGGCTTCAATGCAGGGGAGGCAGCACCTATCCAAGCCAGGAGAGTCGTTGAATTCTTTGGAACCGAAAAAATTAGAGATAAGTGTCACCTTATAGGAGTGATTCCGCAGGCTCCATGGATGAATTCCAAGAAAACGCTACGCTCAATCGAGGATATAATGCTGAGCGCAGATGTGTTGTTCTGTACGGGAGGATCGCTCCCCGAAGATCTTTTGTGAATTCAAATCAGTCTTCCTCAACTTTCCCTCTCCACCGTCCCACAACCGACCCGTTGTCAGCCTCCAGGCGGTTAACCGCCGACCCCGTTGAGACACACTGATGTAAATGGTCCACAAAAGTAGAGAGATCGACTGCGATAGGGCAAGGGAGCCGGAGAGATATTAGAGGATAAGAAAGCACTGAATATTCTCAAGTCTCATGGATAACAAATTATGCTGTTTCTTTGGATGATTTCCGGTCAGGAGATTTGTCAAGGACAGAGTCGAAGGAATATGCCTATCAATGAACAAGTGTTCACGTTGCGCGGGGAGAAGTTTCAAGCTTCAACTCATGACGGCGTCGAACCTTCTGTGATAGACCGCTTGAGGGCATCCGGGGATTCTATGGAACGTCAATTTGGCACAGAAAACAACGGGTTTCAGCGGATCTCCTAGCAACACGTTTATTCTCGATCGACTCCTTCTGCGTTGTGTATCTCTCTCTTATTTTTCCTTTCTGCTATTCAACCCTCTCTCTGAGCGCCGGAGGTGCGACTTCTTGCCACCAGAAAGCGCCAAACTTCACTCTCTGAGCTAGCCTCTTACACTTCCGCGGGAAAAGCGGGTCGTTGAATCCAGTACGAGGAGCGTTTCTTCATGGAGTGTCGGAAGGTCTTCTATTAGAATGTATGAGGTATTCCAGATATGCGACATCTCTCCGCAGCCTGTTGCTCGTTTTGCACGCGGATTCAATGATCTTCTACTCGGAAGAGGCAGGATGTGGATTGGCTTGGTTTCGGATGAGAGGAATGACAGATGGTCGAGGTTCCAACGAGTTACCTGACTATTGCGCTTCAGTTTTCTGCCCGCTTGCCGCTGCAGCGGAAATCTTCTAATTCCGAGCCACGGAAACTGAGAAATTCATTCTCCAATCGTACATTTGTCTCTCGATTGTATTCAAAAGCATGAAAGCTGCGAGGTTTCAGCGGCTGTCCGCATCCACTACGCGAACTCATCGTCCAGAAGCTGGCAGATGCCGTCTCGCCCGCCTCGACTCGCTGACTCCTCTTCTGCATAGAAGTCTCAATCGTTTCAGGCAAGCTTTCAAGAAGGGGAGAGGGATTTCGGCATTTCAGGTTTTCGGTATTCCCGGGAATCCCTCTCTCACATTCCAGCATGCAAGCCAGATACTCTTTCAAATCATTGACTCATCCATCTCTTCGTTGATCCTGCTGTTATTGCTCAGAAAAATATTGCCTATAATTGGTCAGTAACTACTGAATCTTTGAGCAGATGCTTTGATCTGAACTTCAATGTGATTGTTGCAGCTGCTGACTGCCTGCGAAATCGGGGAATCGTGGCTCCAACGATGTAATGTTAAGACCTCAAACTGCATAAGCAATATACAGCCCGCAACACGTAATGATCGACGGTCAGGTTTTTCAGATTATTCCTCATGAGAAAGGGAGATGCTGCCATGGGAAACTCCCAGCATCAGCATGATTCCTTTCATAGAATATTTTCTCAATCCGAGAGAGACGCATGAGATTCGGGCCGTAACATGGAATCAGCGTCGGGCTGATTTTTCAATTCTTTAAAATTAATGCTTCGTCGAGCCCCCTCTGGCCTTCTGATCAACTAAAGTATGCGCCTTGGGAGAGATTCATAGAGTGGTTTCGTGTCTCGTTCCTCAAACCTGGCCTAAAAAGGAAGAATCGCCTGTTTCAGCTCTTCTCATGTGTTGTACTGCTTCCCATCGGGATTATCGAGCCGAACTAACATTCTTCAGAGGTTCTCAATCATGTTCAGGCGAACACCAGAGATTCGTAGCGTTATTCGGAGGCCAGTCGAGAAAGCGTACTCCGCTCTCTCGAGACCAATCTTTGATCATCGCCGTCGTGTGCACGGAGGCGCAAGCTTGCTGAAAGGCATCGATGAAAGAATGGTGATGAAGTCCTACTAAAAAACGGGCATCTCTCATGTACTCGGCGGAACCGAGAACATACGCCCTTTTCAAAGACCGCAACGATGATATCTAAGCCGGGAGCGGAGGAACTTGGAGTCAGAGAAACTTGAAGCAGCTTAAAAGAGGAACTCGAGGATTCCCAATAAAAAACTCGAGCATTCCCAATGAAAAACTCGAGGATTCCCAATAAGAAAACTCGAGAATCAAGACGTCGAATGTACGTGAGTCATACCAACCCAACAAGGGAGCATGCCTTTGGGCACTGTTTGCGCGTGGAATCGCGCAGAAATCGGCCCCAATTCCACATTTCAGAGTTTGCAACACTTCCTCAGCGGATCGTGAGGAGTTGAACCCGAGATTGCTGACTACATTCATCGGACGGGAGGCTCCACAATACAAGATGATATTTTTTGGATCAGGATAATGTATCAAAAATCTCGTTCCTTGAAACCAATGTCCGCGGCCCCATCTCATCAAGGTCGAGTTGTAACAAATGAGTCTCCATGAGATGTGTTTTGAGATATCGTTGTATCCGTTATTTATGGCACCTTCTCTCTGATAAAACAGGAGAAGGCTCCTGGAAATCGGACAAAGTTCTTTGGACAGAAGCTTTTTGCGGTGCTCGTCATGCGTGGCGTTCGTTATGAGCAGCACTTTGGGGTGTTTTCCGTGAACTTCATCCCCAGGCGGGTTGTTTCAATTCTTCAGCTTTCATTCACTTCACGGTTCAGTGTCTCACGTCCAGAGGGCTCTCTCCCATGATACTCTCTGCTCCTCGAACCCCCATCTGCTTCTGACCCACCATGACATGCGGCGGTTTGATTCCGAAAATGAATAATGATCATAACTCTATCATGCATGCGAGGTGAATTCTCAATGACGGAATGATCATCGGATGACTTTGATCTGCTCGGATTATGATCTGACAGCCTTTGATGGAACCTTTTGCACAATTTGAGGATCGACGCGCACGTCCTTTGATCAGAGGGAACCAGATAGGATATAAAGCTCTCAGGGCCCGTGAGCCATTGGAACACAAACAGCGCACATGTTCAGCCACTGCCGGAGTCGTCCTCTACCGTCGCCACGTTCACGGCGTTTTCACCGGCTGATTCGCAGTCCGTCTCATTACTCCTGGAACGGTGCTGGACCCAGCGAATCTCTTGCGTCAGTCCCAGCAAATCGAAAACAGAATCGAACACCCCCTTCGAGCACACCAGAAATCTTCGCGCAAGAAGAGACTGGCTCCGTGGTTGGACGCGAGTCCTGAAACGCGATGCTTCACCCTGAAACGTTGGCCCGTATGTCTGCATCGCCAAAACGGTGCGCACCCGATATCTCCCGTCGGACCCATGAAGCTCCGAGCCGACGGATTCCCTTCTCAATTCGCGCAAGAGCCGGTGGCGTTCGTTAGCGGAATGAGGAAGGTCGGCCACATTTTTCCCGCACAAAAACGGTTATGGAAACGACCCGGGACGATCTCCAGGCGAGACGGAAACCGAGATCTTTCACCGCCACCCATTGGGCTGTGAGTAGGCTTCGCAACGGTTATTCGAATAACCGCAAATATTTTGCGGTTACAACCGCTTTTCTTCGCAATTTTCCGAAACGTATGACTTCGAGCAAGCGACGTGTTTGATGAGCGTTCTCTGGCTGGGTATCTGGAGTTGGGCGCCAATAATTGAAGAGAAATTAATTGCTTCTGGAACTGTGACATCTTGTGTGATGACTTCTCGCAGTGGCGCGTCGCTGTACCGCGATCACTGTGTATAGAATCCGCTCCGTCTGTTAGTTCGTCCGGTCCCCCTTCTCAGCTTCAGGGGTGGTTTCGGGATCGATCTGACCATAGCTGTGAGAGTCAATGTGGATAATTGGGAGGTCGATCTGGCCAGTCTTCTTAGGGTCTATGATGATTTGAGGGATGTCGGATGAGCATGAACTCGAATTGTTCATCCCTTTCATAAGTTTGTGACGTTGATCGAAGCTGCTCAACCTGTTGCGGGACTCCTCGGGGCAGCAGAGAGACGAGAAAATTCAGGACCATACTTTTGACGCAGCTGGCATGACGTAGCTGTTGTGTGGGTTGCACCCCCGTTCCAAGGCATCGGTGAGAGAATCGTGATGAAGTCCCACCAGAAAACGGGGATCTCTCATGCACTGGAAGGAACCGAGAATATACGTCCTTTCTGAAGACCGCAACGGTGATATCGAAGCCGGGAGCAGTAATTCGGAGTCAGACAAATATTGGAAGAACCTCAAAAGACGACCTCGAGGATTCCCAACTCAAGAATCGGCTCTTTTCGCTCTTGAAATCGTACAGAAATCGACGCCAATTCCACATTTCAGGGTTTGCAACACTTCCTCAGCTGATCGTGAGGAGTTGAACCCAAAATTGCTGACTACATTCATCTGACGGGGGGCTCCAGAATACAAGATGATCCCTTTTGCATCAGGATAATTTGTCAAAGATTTCGTGACTTGAAACGTTCAACCTATGTTCCCAGCCCCATCTGGTCAGGGTCGAGTTGACAGACGAGTCTCTATGATATGTGTCTTGAGATCTAGTTGTATCCGTTAATAATAGAACCTTCTTTGTGACGAAAGAGGAGAAGCTTCCTGGGAATCACACAAAGTTTTCTCTCATGCGGAAACTTCCCTTCGGAGAGGATATCGAGGAGTTGTAGTTTCTTCCCTTCGTCTTCAGCAATGACTCGTTTCAGTACAATTAGGCGTGAAAACGATGGTATCGATGTAGGACCTGTTCGGAATCATGTCTGCGGTCACTCTCTCATATAACCGCGGTTTTCGGTGCTGATTTCGCGGTTAACCTCTATTGCGGTTATGGATTTGCGGTCATCGGTTAACCGTTACCACGGTTATCTCGAAACGCGGTTATTTGCAAAGCCTAGCTGTGAGGTACTGAAGTTTCGACCACAAGCTCGAGGCGGGGCACGAGTGGTACAATGCCGACTCTTATCCCCTTTCCTCGTTCAACAGCTCCTCCGTTTCAGCTCGCAGCTAGTTGTAGCCGCCAGGGTGCCTCGCCTACCCACGCATTGGGCCGTGTTTCGCTGGAACTCAGGACGACCCCTTTGGGCCATCATATTCCTGCTGGGACGCGGATCGGAGCCGCAGCTGCAGACGTAATTTGTACTTTCTGGAGACTTGATGGCACCTGCTCGCGGCAAAGAGCTCTGCGGCCGGGGACTATCAGCCATTGCGATCTGGTGGCTACATTCGACTATCGGTCACTCATCGAAAATAATTATTCGATTAGAACCCGTCACAGGTCACGACGGCACCCCGAAGAAGGCCTGGCACGGAGCGGCTGTGGTCCCTTGCGTGCGAAAGAGCTAGTTTCCCTCGATGTTTTGCCGTCAATAAGATGACTTTCGGAACAATGCTTCCTCTACCGCAAGGGGAAAAGTTTCAAGATCGGACGGATGTCATCGTAATTTCTGTGAGAGTCATCTCAATCAATCACAGTGATTCCGCTGCTCCGCCCTCTCGTACGCCTCCACCCAGGTCGAAATCAGAATCAATCAAGCGCTTTGGCGGTTTCCGTTATTTCGGTGACGACCGCTGCCACAGACAGATGTTGATTTTGCCTGTTGTAAACTACGGCGGCTATTGTTGTTGTTGTCGCTACTGCTCACTGGATCGAATGAGCTTCGGGCCTGGCTTCTGCGGAAGCCTTCCTGAGCCTGACACCCACAACCTCCGTATCCGAATGCTCTGAGTATCGACGACTCCCTTTATACAAGACTTCAAGATGGTCGCTGACCGGTTTCGGCTCCGGGACGCACCTCGTTGCGCAAAGGCCAATCCGACTCCGGAACGATCTCGGTCAAGGCGCGACCGTGTGAAATCTCAGGGGCCGATCCAGGCTGCGAGAGTTTCCTCGAGACACGTGTTGCTGAAGCTCTCGAGCGCCTATGAGAACTCCAGAACGACTCGTCAGCGACTCTAGCGCATCGTCCCGTGCCTTGCGCCCGAGGGATCGCACTTCGATCGACTCCAGGACCGTGATTGAGATGTATCTGATCTGAGAATCTCTTCTCAACGATTTTCCCTTGGCACTGACGAATCACTGTCCTTCGGTGAATGACCGTTGAGAATCACACGAGGCGACAATTTTCCCCAACCCCGTGAAGACTGACACCGCTCTCTACTCCGGCGTGCGCGAGGGAGAACAGCTTAGAGAGTTCGGGAAAGTTCCTGCAACTCGGACCTGCTCCCTGCGGAATACTCGCAATCACACGGTATCCGTATCCTGGGCTTCGTCGCCAGTTCCATGGAGTCCTTGACGCAGCAGGACTCAGCCGAGAATGAGGTATGCGATCCGATGAGCGACACAGACCACTTCTCTTGAATCTGCCCGCATGAGCCTGCCGAATCTTGAAAGCGTGCCACGGAGGCCGTGGAATTAGCTGCGTCCCCCACTCCGAGGTGTCGACGGAACGTGGCCGAGTCGGATTCCGACGAGAATCTCGTTGTCTCGGTGCGTTTCATGGGTGCTCTTTCCGGTTCCAGCGCCTCGGTGGTGTAAGAGAAGCGGATCTCGAAGATGAACTTCTATTGAGATTTCCCTGATCAGAGCGCCAAAAGAGAGAATCGGAAGCGACCAGCCGCAGGTGCTAACGGAAGAAGCACACGAATCCTAGCAATCAATCTGTGACTCATTTCCGCGGTCGCTCCGAAATTCGAGGCAGAGCTGTGAAGGAGAAGATGAATCCTTCCCATGTGCAGTATGCTTTGGTCCGTTTTCTTCATCACCCAGTTTAAATTCCAGGTTTTGTTCATCAGACCTTGCGGTGGCGAAGGCTCACATTGCGAGGGCGGGAACCGGAAAAACATGGGTGACCGGGCAAAAACATCAGGTGTTAGGAAGAGAGGCTGCAAGACGTCTCCGAGCTGATTCAGGCCCGTATGACGAAACATTCCACATCGAGTGATTCCGGTGCGGCACCCAAGCCCTTGAAAAAACATTCCTCCGGGGGAGTTGCCGGGCACCGATCCACAGATTTCCGTCGTTCAGCTCGAGTCGCTCCTGGAGCATGAAGCTGGGCAGGAGGAGCGAGTTGAACACGGGAAGCCGAATACTATTCAAGCAAGTCACACGATATCGGAAGAATGAAGAGGGAAAAAGAGAACGAGATTTCGGACTCCTGATATTCCCCAGTTTGCGGAGTCTGTGAATACGGAGAACATCCGCATCGAGTTTCTCAGCGCAATTCGTTACTTGAGATTTCCAAGAGAAGTCAAAGTTGCCAAGAACACCAAATCAAGCGACAGCATCCGCAACCACAGACACTTACCGTCCCGGATTCAGCGGGAAGTGGGGTGAAAGAAGGAGGAGAGCGAGGATGAAGCGTGAAGAGTAGTCGTTTGGGCAGACGACCTCTCTCAAGCCATAAACTTCGCGAACTCGGAGTGGTGTCGACCACCAGGGAGACTGCCCGAGGGTATTGAGGGAGAGGATCAGCGAAAACAAGAGTCGGGATCGATACCGAGGGAAAAGAAGGGCCCCGAGCTTGAACCCTGTGGAATGCCTAACGAGATATGATGGGGATCAAAAGATTAGGGCTGACCAAACGCAGAGGATTTCCATGGAAAACACCCTTGGAGAGTTGAGAGAAAAAACTCCAACTTCTTCGAATAAAATGGGCGAAAGCTTGCAGGGCCCATTTTTTCACTCACTTTCCATGTGCGAATGGGTGCGACAGACATTCTCACGAAACCGAATCGCTGTCGACATCGAGGATTCTATCGATGTCGACTCATTTGAGCTCTGAGCTCAAATAAGTCTTTCACCCAGAAGCTGATTTGCGCGAGATTTGATCATCCAATCGGACAGCTGAAGTTTCCGAGGGTATTTTGCTGGAATCGTTGCAGATCGAGCTCAAGAGGTTGTCCTGGGGAGACTTGGGAGTTCGTCGGTCGACCGAGAAAATCAAGGACCTGATCCATGTTGAGTTCACGAGAAACCATGGAGGGAGTCTTTGAGTCAGAGGATCATTGAAGAAGTAAACAAAGAGAGTGTACTTCGGAGCCCGTGAAGATCCTCGATATCCGGAGGGATTGCGATGACTTCATTGACTCTGTAGCAGTCTCCGAAACAGAACTTTGCTTCTCCCAGGCTGAGCTGATTATTATCATGGATTCACGGAAGTCAACTTTGTTGATTTGATGTCCCTGTTCTCGAAGAGTCGTCTGCAGCAGTAGATGGGCAGGGTGGGGAGCCTACGGGTGCAAGAACCACTCAATCTGCAGATCGCTCAAGGGTCCTTAATAATACCCAGATGAAAGTACTCCCGGCGGAGCTCGAGGAATCGGGTCTCTTCCTCTGCTAGCCAGTGCTAGATAAGTCAGTTACGCGTCCGACTAAGTGACAGAAATGTCGCTCAAGGTTATTTCCCCGATCGAAAAGATTGAACTGGTCGACCTCTCGGAGTAAGACTAAACAGAGAATAACGCGAGAACAGTGAAATCGTCCTCGGAATTCCACTGCCACCTGAGCCGGTTTCGACTGGCTAGGGTGAATGACGTAATGCGATAAGCTGATACAACTCACAATTGGAAGCGTTCCGGCGCTCGAGAATGACTGACAATGAAGACTCCGCGTCAAAAGCTTCATAGATTTCAAGATGCATGAACCAAGCTTAATTCAATGTGAAATCCAAGTAGAGTGAACTCATTCGGCATATCTTTCATCGGACACATCAGGGAAAAGTATTCCCCGATATCTCGCTGTCTCGAGCGCCACCGACTCGGCCCTCCGCGAAGCATGGCTTGATCAGGACCTCCCGAATAATTAGTGATGCCATGGGAAATCGATGGATGACTTCCCAAGATCGATGGAATACACGAGATCCTTGGAGCTTTCGATTCAAACGCGAGAGCTTCCAGATTCGAAGAAGCCTCCTGAGCTTGAGAGGAATTCCGTCGCTCTGAGCCTCATCTCGATGTACTCTCGACACGAATCCGGGTGGCAAATAATTCCGCTAACCCCTTCAGGCGGTGTTTTCGAGCTCCATTGCTATGGATCTTTGGGTTATCACAAGAGCATTCACGTTTCAAATTGGATGTTTGTTATCATATCATACGAGACTCGTCAGAAAAAAAATAACTCGCGGCCTTGGAGTGCGGGCGGTGTGTTCATTCTGTTGGGCGCCGCGGCGGAGTCGAGCTTTGAGGCCTGATTGCTTGGGCTGATTGCCGGATTCAATCGACTCGTCGTTCAGCGCAAGTCGGTTCCGCGCTGGGATTTGCCAATATGCTCTATGCGGGTCCGTCAAATCAGGCAGCGACAGGTCCCGCGCTTGGATCTCATGAGAGTCACCATTTCGGCAGCTAATCGAGGGCGCTCGATAATGTCCGTCGCGTGCATCGCCCGCGGGAGTTCGCGCTGGGAGTTCTTCTACCTTTTCAAAATGTCAGCTGACTAGGTGACGCAACGAAACGGGCAAAACTCCTCCGTGGGTGCCATTAGCAATTTTTTGCCATCAGGTTGAGTTTGGTTTTGTCAAGTTTGGTTGAGCCATCCGGCTCAACCAAACTTCCAGCTTTTTCCTCAAGGTACTCGACATCATCACCCTTGACTCGCCCAACCTGAGCCGCGCCGCGATTTACATGAGCTTCGAGGAAGCGCTAATATGTTCGTACCGTGCTCACTTCCGTGCGCAGGTATTCACGCACACTTCTCCCATCTGGTCAAGAACAAGACGACACAGGTCAGGGCCCAAGGTCTCGGCCGACGATATCGCCGAGAGCTCGATTTCGCGTTGGGGGCTAAAACGATCAGATTTCCCGCTTTCCTCGGAAGCAACCGAAGAACGGAACCAAATCCATCGACGAGATCCTCCATGGGATAGCACTTACCTATTGCATGGTAACCCACTCGACCCTCATGTTCTCTCCACGTTGACTGGCACCAGGTAGAAACTTGCTTGATTGTTTCGCTCCGCGAACTCGTAATTCGTCAACTGATCTGATGTTGAGAATCGATGTGTTCTCCGAAATTATACGTCAGAAACGAGGCTATTCTGACACTCAAGCTCCGTGTTGATGGTGCCGTCTCGACTAATCAGAACAGCGAGCGTTCCTGTTGTGGTCCGTCACCGGCAACTCCGATGCGAAGCTCTTCGTGGCTGCGAGTCCCAAGATCCAGATCCTGTCTCGTGTCCTGTGATCTTTCGAGAGCTCGCAGTTCCGTGTGAAGACATCATCGAAAGCGATATCATCACTCCGTGATGTATAAATGTGATCTCAGAAGCGACATCACAGGTGATTCAGCCGTCTGAGACGCCCTTACAATTTTGAGATTCCGATGCCGTTCATGATTTTGGTGTCGCAATACTAGCTGCGTTCCACGGACACAGATTATTGTCGTATCAGCATGGAAAGAAAATCCAAGTGCGACCGAGCTATTTTCCCGTTTGAATGTGCTAATCGAATTCCAAGTCGGTCAGGAACCTGCCACTGTTCCGAGCGTCGACTGAATCCACCCAAATCCAAGAACTATTCGGCAGTCTACTACGAATCATCGCTAACAGAGTTTTTCAGCTTTCTCGTCTCCTTGTCACGGAAGGAAACCCGCTCCCATGAATACTCGGTGCTTTGGGTTGTCTGTTGTTCTCGAGATGCCGTGTGCGCCGGATGCTCGTCGAATTACGAACCGCTAGGCTAGAATTCCAATCCTGGATGAGAATGCTGACTGACATACATCCGCGAGAAAACCGGGGCTTGAAGTCGGTCTGGAGATGTTGCGTGGTCTAGTTGACGTGCTTCTTCGAGAAACTAAGCAAAAATCTAGCCGCCCATGGCGTTCGGTTGAAGTGTCGAGACATACGAATTCACTTTCTGGAGCTGGACCTCCGGATCGCCGATGTGAATGATTGAAAGCTCCGTCAATGGTCCCAGTTTTCGCTGAAGTCAGTGATGAGGACTCGGATTTTTCGCCTCCAGGACATTGCAGGCAGGCAGCCGGATCATTCGAGTGGAGTCGAATCCCTACTCCGTCGATGAGCTTCTGAAGTCACACTCGAACTTCGTGAAAGTCATACGAGGGTTTGCTGAGGACTCAAAGGACATCTCTTCGCGGAATCGCTTCTCCAGTATAGACCCCGTCTAGCAGACAGAAGGTGCTGTCTGGCTTAAGAAAAACGCGAATAAATGCATTCTCCAATTCTGCCAGTGCCTGGAACCCCTAGCTTCGGACTGACACACCAGTTTCCACAAGTGAAAACATGGTCGAGGTTAAGGAAGAATTCCCGCAATGGATGCAGAGATTGCAAGCTCACATTGCCGCAAATTCGCTCTTCTCATCGCTCAGAGGATTAACTCTTGACTCGGGCTGAATTTCCAAGGATCCCCGTTGGCAACGCATGGCACAGAATGGTCACAGACGTCGAGCCCCGAATATTTCTTTGTGACCAGGTCCACAGGCAATTATCGCAGAAGCCGCTTCCCCGAAAGAGTGCTCGAATATCCATCATTTTCCGCTTGTTCCCCTCGACCTGAAGCTTGGAGCGTCATTCTGGCTCCAGTCGCAATTCAATCTTTCCCACCGAGTCTTCCCAATATTGGGAACTCGAAGAGCGAGAGGGTAAGAATTATTCATTCCCAACTTTGCCAGAGAATTCTCCCTGGGTGGACTCCCGTGTTGGTCAAACCTCACGTCAGCGGTCATTGTTTTCGTATGGTTTCAGCATTGTATCTCCTATAGCCAAGTTCCTCTCGTTCCCAGCTTTTAAATTGATGTGCAAGCCAGAGGAAGTGTCACATTATTCGTTCTAACTTATCGCCATCTCCCTGCGTCACTGAGCACTCATGAGCAGACGCGCAACGGCCAAGAGGACCTCGTTTTATTTCTTCTGGGGCACACTAGTGGGATGCTATATGTAGACGTATTTTGCGCGTCTCGTCGGGAGCGGAGAGTGTATCGCTCGACTGATTCATAGGGTTCTCCTTGAACGCTCCCCAGCTTGGCCCTATTCCCCTCCCCGATAGTCTGACCCCTGTCGAACCTAACTCGACGTTCGTTTCGCCTCTTCCTGAACAGTGCTAGTGAAGCGGAGGGCGGACAAGCTCGCGCCTGCTATCTGGGAACGGTGCCACTACCTGGATTTTCTTCAACGCAAGGCTCCTTGTCGCAGCCACGCTCAAACTGTAGCATACTTTTTCAAGCCTTCAAGGCTCAGATGACTCGATTAAAACTCAAGCGGTCGGAGCGCCGAGACGCGCATGGAGCTCGTTTCATCCTGCGCCAAGGCGCTCAATCGGAATCGCGTCTGGTCAACTGCTACCTGCTCTTTGGAATACCAGGCTTTGTGAGATTTGACAGGAGACTTGTGATGGACGCCATCCCCTCTCTTCGAACCCGCTGGTGCGAATGGGATGAATATTCATCCCAACAAAGTCCTGCGCGTTCCTTTCGGGTGTCGGATCCTGGATGACCGTGGAGTTTTCAACAGGGGATCGATGGACTTTCTCTCCCAGACTACGTTGTTCTGCTTGCCATCGATACTAACCCGGCTTCCATCCCTTGTCACGTGATTGGCTGGACAAGGGGATCAATTCGTGTTCCTCAGATGAACGTTGGCAAGCGGGGACGATAAGATGTAGGTGTAGGCTCAGCTAAAAGCAATCATCGGCGATCCATCGTGCCATGCGCTCGATCTAATTTCGACTCCGCTGAACGTAAATTTGTAATCACCACAGACGTGAGTTCCTCATCGTGGAACGAGCGAAACATCGATCGGATTCCTGTGACTGTTGCCTGCTTCCGAGTCGCGGTTCCCGGGCCGTTTGATCGGATCGAGTATGAATTTTCCCTTCCCCTCTCCGGGAAAACTCGCGGATGGATGAAGGGGTGGAGAAGAGACAGGCACAGAGCAGCAGATCATACGGGGCTCCCGTATGAGTAGGATATCTTTTTCCGAATCAGATGGGACTCTGACGGAAAATCACTTCAATTGATGAGATTCCATCTCGCCGCAAGTCGGGAATTTCCTTACCCTTTTGCTCATCACTCAGTGAAAATGAACTGATTCTGGATTCCTTTCCTGCGCTTGATGGCCGATGGCGAGGACTATGGCGCATTTCTTCCTCTTCTTCGTGGAAGGAAAAACTGAATGAGCTCAATTGTCGGGCGAGAAATGGAGTGGTCGGAGACGGGTAGTTTGTACCAATCTAAGAAGCCTACTCATCCCACCGAGTCAAGATCAATAAACCCACACTCATACCCAGAACTCCTTGCCATCGGTGAAGTTTTCGAACACGGCCCTGCCGAGGGTATGCGGAGGATGGCATTTAAGACAAGATTTTGTCAACAGATCAGCGATTTTTCTGAGGCTGATGAGATCTAACGCTCTCGAGCTCCAGGCCGATCCTGTCAGATTCTTCAGCGAGCTAATGGAATCCCTTCCCGCATCCGATGAACCCAATAGTAGCTCGATGAGGTGCCTTCAGACGTTACTCGGGCGGTTTCGTGAAACAGTCAGAATTTTTCTCTTTTTGAGCCGTGATAGAAAATGCAGTTCTTCGTTGATTGACGCGAATGAGGAGGAAAATATGTGTCATTTTCCACCGAGTGATGGGCAAAAGAAGGTACGGTGAGGAAATCCGCCGTTCACGTCCTACATACCTCAAGGCGTAACGTTCAAGGTGTAACGCCTCCCGCTCTCGAGAAGCGTACATCTTTTCGGGAGCTGTAAGCCGTTGGAGGTTTCAGAGAGGGGCAAAATGGAGAAAAAGTCATAACGGCAAATGAAGTTGAGCGGACCATCTCCTAGGAAAAACTCGCGAGGCAGCCCTTCAACCATCATGGAATGTCCCTCGAGAATGTGGCCGCTCCACATCTACAGCGTACGCCTGCGTTTCTCCAACCGTAACTCTTTCGTGTGTTGTGGGCTGTGGACGGTAAAGTGCCCTGGAGTCGGTCTGCTTCTCGTCCAAGTTACATATCGATCGTGAATCCATTCCACAGTCTACAGAACTGAGCGATAAAACCGATCGGAACTTTTCGCGTGGGCTCGCTCCAACGTTCTTCCCCCCTCAGAGCTAGTAGTTCGGAAGATTTGCCAAATTGCATGGGTGCCAGTTTTCTGGCCATCGTCCCTTCGTGGAGTCGCGCGCTGTTTGGACGAGTAAACTGCCGGGCTGTCGTCTAGTCTGCCCATTCAGTGCTCGGAGAAAGAGACTCGTCAGCAGCGTTCAAGGTGACAATAGGACGGCTTCAAAGTCAATTTCGGAGTTTCCAGCGGAGCGGACTCGCTTTCACACCGAAGGAACAGAATCGGTGATAGGTCTACCTTTTCACTAACTGAACAGGAACCTCGCAGCGGAACCTCCGGAAACGACACAATGACCGTTGGGGAGTGAGGTTCGAAACACTTGGACTCATTCCAGCAGACATAAACGGAGCCCCGAATGAGAATCGAGTTTTGCTGTTGTTCAGGTCGTTCCGCTCCATTGTTGTACCTTGAGGCAGAGAAGCAAAAACCTCATCCGAATTCCGGAGCTCGAAGTCCAAGTCTTCGGATACAAGCGGTTCTATCGTCGCGGGAACGGCGAACGGGATTTACACGAGAACCGGCACCACTTATCGCGGCCGGCTCTCGTCTCCATTGATCAGGCGGCCAGCAACGATCAGCTGGGATGGGAAACTGCCCGCAGCCATCGGTTTCGTTGATATTCAGAGCCGCGGCTCAAAGAGCTGAACGAGCAGCCCACACCCAAGGAGCCACACACGAGACTAGGCAGAGGTTCTAGCCGGTTAGGTGCCCCACCTCGACGGATTTTCCTCAAAACAACAGGATCGTGTTCCCTATGTGAAAGGACGTATTCCTGAAGTTTCCAGCCTTTTCCGTTACCTAGATCCAAATCTATAACCATTAATTGAAAATAGTTCATTCAAATCCGCATGGTAAAGGACAAACTTGAAATCTTTATATATCAAGAAGCGCTGTGCGTGCAGCGTCAAACGACAACTTTCTGGAAAGCTAGTGTATAGTCAGTGATCAGATCGCATGATTTCGAAGGCATTAAGAATCGGAAGTTTCTCATATTAGATGATTTATACCCTTCTCGTGGCCGGCCAATAATTGGCGGAAACCAGATTGTAGCCCCGAGTGCCCTCTTCCTACTATAGAAGTTTCATCCAAATCGAAGCTTAGCCTTCGGAGTTATCGCTCCGAGTAGGTGACCGATCAGACCCCTCTTTGACTTTAGAGTCCGGAAATTCGGCCCAAACGCGCTTAAAACGTTCGGAAGGTCGTCGACCGTGGACTTCATGCAAAGTCTTGGACTCCAAGTTTTGATGCCAGCCATCAAAGGGGAAAGGAAGCAGCTGCCGCACAACGAAGCCAACGCCTCCCGCTCGGTGACGAAGATCCGGTGGATTGTTGAAGCAGTACGTTCGGTCTCAGGTGGGACAAGAGAGCGCGATTCTTCACGACAGCCCTAACGATCGTCGCATCGTTTGCCGATCCCGAGTAAAAATCGGAAAAAAAACGATCTCGAGGGTTGAGTATCCCTCAGGAGAGAGAATGAAGGAGAGAAAAACTTCCAGGATGTGTCCAGCAATTCCTGCAGTCTTTCGAACGTTTTAAGCGCATTCGGGTCGACTTTCCGGATTCTAAAGTCAAAGAGAGGTCTGGTCGGTTACCTACTCGGAGCGATAACTCCGAAGGCTAAGCTTCGATTTTGATCAAACTTCTAGAGTGGGAAGAGGGCTCTCGGGGCTACGTTCTGGTTGCCGCCGATTCCTGGCCGGCCACGGGAAGGGTATAAACCATCTAAATTGAGAAACTCCCAATTTTCAATGCGCTCAAAATCCTGCGATCTGATCACCGGTTATATGAAAAGATAGCCCCCGAAGAGAGCTTATAAAAAGCTGTCGTTTGACGCTGCACGCGCAGCGGTTCTCGAGCTATAACGATTTTGAGTTTGCTCTCGACCATCCAGATTTAGATGAACTATTCTCAAGTAATGTTAATAGATTTGGATCTAGGTAACGGGAAAGTCCGTGAACTTCAGCAATACGTTCTTTCAGATATGGAGCACGATCCTGTTGTTTTCAGGAAAATCAGTTACGGTGGGGCACCTGTCCCTACCTTATCCGGCCAGACCCTTTCCAAAACTCCGACTGGCCCTGTTCTGAGTCAGCGTCGCCGTTGCGTCGTGGGAACTCCGAATTAAGCCCAATCGATCAGACGTCCAAGATTTTGAGATAACGACGGTCGAGAGTAAACATACGTCCAATATATCAGGTCCACGGGCGGGATGCGTTTCATGATCACCAATGTCTGCACCGTATGACGTAATCCCTGTCGACGAGCCTTTGCTGGAGCTGTGCCTCGAAATTCTCGCCCAGATCGGACGCAAACGTTTCGCGACATCGGAGCAAACACCGTATTTTTCGAAATGGAAAACCGTCGGGAACGCCACCAGGAGCCAAATGGGACTCTCGTCGGAGTCAGAAGATGTTAGAGTGAAATTACCTTCTCCGTCCTCCGGTATTTCGCTCGGAAGCTGTTTCGGGATGCGGGATCACCGATCGTCACCAGGAGTCCTTTTCTGGGGTTTTTGCGCTCTCTCGAGATGAGTAGAGCTTGTGAACGATTTCGGCGATTCTCGACGACGCAAAACTATTCTGAGATGAGAGGTCGTCCGATCGGAGCGGATCAGTCGGCGAAAAAAGGCCGAAGTATGATACTTATTAATTATTCGTCTTTGGAAGTGAGGAATTCCAGCATTATGCTACACAGATGCCCGGTAATTACTGCGATCTCGGCATCTGGGCGAGTGGTCTGTCTGGCGCTGCAGCAGAGCATAACTTCAGCGAGCGGCACGCATATTACTCTGGGGGAAACTGTGTCATGAAGGCCTTGAGTCCACCAAGAAGACATATACGCACAGTGTACTACATCCAACATTGTGACTCAAACTTTCCTCACAACTTCCTCTGAAATAGGTTTTTGCACCTCGTTCCTCTGAGGAAATTTTTGTGCGAGCTACCGTTGACACATCCAAGGTCCGGAATCAAGGTTACGAGGAGAGCTCTTTCACGAATAAAACGACGGCAGAGCATGGGCATTCTATTTGGATACTTTCCTTGAGGAGAAAGCCTTGCGAAAAAAGGCGGAGTCTTCTCCTTGGTCCTTGATGTGATCATATTGCTTCCTTTGGACGGGATAGCTGAGGATCTCGGGAGACTTTTCCATTCCGAATCAACCAACTGGAGGGATGGAGGCTCTCGGGAACCTGAGAACTGTCGAGAATCGTTGTTTGGAACCACGAGAGGACCCCTTCATAGCGGACTTCACTGTAACGGACAATGGAATATTGGGGACTCTTCCTTCGATCCCTGCCAGAGCCCCATGATCCTGGTTCAGCTCACAGCTATCTCATATTGCTTATGGACGGGTTGTTGTACATGGTTTCCACCTCCATATGTGTAGGATTCGTTTCTGGAACTCGCACGAGTGAGTGGTCCTTCATTCCCTCTCGGAGATCTGTCCTCATGAGGGAACCCTCATGCGTGATAACCAGAGCTGGGGGTTCCAGGCCCTCGGAAACTCGGAAAAAGGCAGGCGAAAAGGCATTGACAATCTTGGAAGAAGCCACACAAAAACAATGGAATAGGCACCTTGAATCGCGGGAAAAGATGGCGAACATCTTGGAGAGGGCGGGGTAGATTAAGAGGAGTTCTTATAACATGATGTTGATGGAGGACCGAACTTGAGCGTCGCCATCCCTACAGTTCTTCATTGCAAGATGGAACTATGTGAAGCTCCGCCTTTTCCGGAGTCAGCTGATACGGGCCGCCTGACAGCAGAGACTCATCGCGAGAAAGCGACCGCTTTACATCCACGGTAATTGGAGGGGCGGACTTGAACGACGCGAGATCGTCTAGCGGAAAATCTTGGAGCTCGGCGCCCATATCGTTCCCTAGGAGCGCCCAATTGATCTGACGAATCGAATGACGCTACAGCCTGAATTTTCCTTGATCAAATCCCCTAGTGGTGCAGCGCAACGTGAGAGTCTTCGAAGATGTCGATGGTTGTTGTCACTGACTGCTGAGTGCATTGTAGTCGTTCTATGGAGTGTGTTAACGTCGAGGAGTTTTTGATCATGGATACCAACTGGAATCTCAGAGATTATTCCATGAGTAACGCTTGGGTTTTCTGAGAGGCAACGTCGAACCTGGCGCAGACTCGAGAAATGCCCGAACGTGTGAAGTAGTTTTGACGGAAATTTGCTTCACGTTAGCTATGGGACTATCAACTTCCGGACACCAAACGCGGATCTCTTAACGAATATGCCGCGGTCCATGGGCAAGACAAGTCACATGAACCATCTCTGGAAACGTACTACAAAGGGCGCTTTTGGAGTCGAGGTCGCGGACATGCGCGGGAGGATTGAGGATGCGCCAGTTTGAACGGAGCCGAAGTGAGCCCGATCCTTTCAATGTTCTTTTCCATGGATATGAACTCCGCATTTTTGGGCTTTATTGATGTATGTGCCGGTGCATGGAATCGGTGTTATAGGCAAAATGCCAGTCGAAATGTCGGAAAACGCCAAGTACAGGGATATGGGAACTTTCAGGCATTTATGGCATTTTGCCTGAAATCCCTATGCCTAGTAATAACATCCGAATTTCAAGTCTCTCACGGCTTCCCTGTATGTTCCGCATCTGAGACGCATTTTGTCCTCCCTATGTGAAGTCTCCCGAGCAGAATGTTGGTGATTCTTCGTCGCGTGCCTGAGCCAGAGATCAGCATGATATGGATCGAACAACGCGAAGCTGATTCCGTCCAGTCTAGGATTTACGAATCCGAGTCCAACCTGGACTCGGAACCAAATCCGGATTCGAGCCTAGATTCGACTCAAGGCGTGGATTCGAAGATGATTTTGCCTCGATCTGATATTTCTTCCCCGTTTTGACCGTACTTCGGGGATGATTTCACCTCGTTCCGACCATACTTTTCGTGGCCCATGAAGGTGATTCCGAGTTGGATCTCACCACATTCCTGGGATTGAATCGATGTGATATCGTTTGAGTCGATCTGACCAAACATTTTGAAGTCTACAGGGATGCTTCGGGGTTGATCCAACCACTCTTCCCAAGGTCCATGAAGATGATGCCGGTATCGAGCTAAGTAGACCTATCAGGGTGTATGGAGATGATTTCAAGGTCGATCTGACCACATTTTTTGAGGTACGTGGAGATGATCCGGGGGTCGAGCTGACCATATTTCGGTGGGTCCGTGAAGGTGATTCCGGGCTCGATCTGACCACATTCTTCGAGGTAAGGGGGAGCTGATCTCGGAGTCGATTTGAGCCAACCGGGTGTATAAAGGTGATTTCAAGATCGATCTGACCACATCTTTCGAGCTCCATGGAGATGATTTCAGGGTAGATCTGACCACACTTTCCGAGATCTCTGGAGGTGATCCCGGAATCAATTTGAGCAAACCTATCAGGGTGTATGGAGGTGATTCCAAGATCCATCTGACCACATCTTTCGAGCTCCATGGAGGTGATTCCAGGGTCGATCTGACCATATGGTGGGAACGAGAGGAAAGTAAGATCATTTCAAGGCGAAATCGTCACCGGAGTATGCGGGAGGGAGAATGAATCGAAGAGGGTATCTTGTGGCGGGCGAGCGCAATAATTGCACACGAGGAGTCGGACACTCTCGAATCAACCGCTTGCGCAGCGGAATCTCTGCTCTGCAACTCTCTCTCTCCCTCTCTTGATTTTGACGCAACTCGCTCTGTTTCGACTCTGAGGCAACCTCACGATTATTTCATTTATCAACTATGAAACTGGTCTGATTCTTCCGGGCTTCCGTGAAGGGATGTGAATCTTGGAGCTGACAAGCTGTGTCGAGGAGAAGGAGATAAAAATCTCACGAAACAAGTCAGAGCAGCCTCGGGGCATTCAAGTTCCCCTTTTAGTTTATCGTTCGTCCCCGACCTCACCGTCGCACAGTGGCCAAAAAATGATGTTCCGGGTGGACAAAAATATTCGAGACCGATGTCCGACTATTTTGAGCCCCCGGACTCATATCCGACCGTCAAAACCAAGTTTGAGAGGTTCGTCCGCGCTCGTGGAAAATTCTCGACCCTCCGTCGGAATAAGTTCCCTCAACTAGTGACAGGATTCATGGCGACATGGTTTGATGGACTCAAACTCAAGGGGTGGAAAGATATATCTCCTTCCATGTCGGAGCGCATGCTGCTTGATGATGGAAAGCCAATGCTGCCCAAACTTCCGCATTCAAGTCCCGGTGAGGTTGGAAGCCGAACAGGATGGGCGAACATCTGGCACCGACCGCATGCCCGGCAAACGCTCGCAGAAAATTTCGCATCGTCCGTCGCAATCAGTAATCTTGGCCAGTGTCAGCAAACATGGATATGGCCTTCAACTCTGAGGAGGAGAAACTATATACCCACAAATCTTCGCAACCGAGTGCAGTTGGGGTTGAAAGCCGAACAGGATGAGCTGGAACATGGTACCGACCCCGCGCCCTGCAAGTTGCGGCAAAAATGTCTCCACCGTCCGTCAAGTAGGGCGATTTTCGATCACATTTCACTGGTTTCCATAGGGCTCATGCGAATACCAGAGCTCAACAATCGGCCGGCCGTTCTCAGATTGCGATTCTGATCGAATTCTCAGAATACCAAACTTCAGCGATGACTTCAATGTCGTGTGATGTTACATTTGATGTACTTCATCTCGCTTTGTGCTTCCCGGGATTCAATTGAGGACTAGCCGATATGACCGGCGATGAATTCGTTTGCAGCTTTGCTTATAGATGGGCATTCGGCTCTTTTGCCTGCGTCCCCTCGTGAGTCTGTGGAAGCCTATAGCTCACTAATTGCTTCCTGTTCTGTTCAGTAGTTTTTAGAGTTAGGCGGCTGAGTTTCCAGGTAGTCGTACTCGTTCGCGACAAACACTGAATTTCGCTCCATCCAGAGGGCGCTACGATCGGTGGATCTGCTGGCTGCGCAAACGATCAGAGCTCTTCTTGTCGGATTGAACGTAATATCGTTCGCGTCGCCGACTGCACTTCTTACCTTCAACGCGACTCAATCAGACACAATCAGCTCGGGTTCGTTCGCGAAATATGTGAAGTCTCACGTTGACGGCAGTTGGAGCCTAGCTGCGATCTCACAGCTGTAGTTTGTAGCGAGAAAGCGATCTACCGACGTCGAGACTGACACGAGGAGCGTAATCTCAATTTCGAGATCCCGGGACTTGTGCTGCCCCTCGTGGAGCTGCGCTAACCCGTGCTAGAGATCCATGGCCTCAACTTTGTTCCATAACTCTCTTCAGCTCGCTCTCGGTCAACGCTACTTCCGGTCGTCCGGCGGTCTCGATGCGCTTCCTAACTTCTTCAATTAACATGGTGCGCTGAATTGAAGGCGATGAATGCTAGATCAGAGATTTTAAAACTGACTCGAGAGTCAACCTTTATTCCGAATTCTCGTGCAGCGGCAGCCTCGTTGTCGCTGAGTTCTGCAAGCACGAGCGCCATTTCTTCTATAAGGCCGAGTTCCATGCGCCCGTCGGGCTCTGATGGGCGCTGGAGGCAATCTCAAGCCGGACGCATAATACAGACCCCTGACGGTGCTCCTAGGAACCCCCTTTTCAGGTCTGCGACACAGCAGTCCACGTCATAGGATCAGAGGCTCATTTCTCCACGAACCCGATGAACTCCACGGCCGAGACATTTGATGTCGATCGTCGTCGGGAACAGTACTTTCAATCCCTTTCAACCTGCTTCTCCCATGAATGGTGCTGCGTAGATCACAAAGAGAAGAAGGCTGTCATCTCTGATTTCCTCTGGTGAGAGCGAGCTCTGAGAATCGGTGACAGGCTGCGCCATCGTAGCATGATCCACGGGTATCTCGGAGCTCAGGCAAGCTATGAATTGGTTGACCGCGGATTGCCAAGCATTTCGCATCTGTGGTCTCGTCGATGGACGCTGTGATGCGGTTTACACTGACGCCATCCTGAACCGTATCTCAAGTTGCCTTTTACAGCTCATGGAGGTGGGTTCTCCGAAATATTGTTTGGTCCGCTACCGGGCGCTTAAAGTCATCCCGCAAGAAGCTTCGGAACGATGGATCGAGAACTTCATGGAAAGGTACGCTCGATGCGACTGACATTCGGGGAAGATGGAACTTGAGCCAACTCTCCGACTCGACAGTCCGATGAGGTTTCTCGGGCGGCAGACGTTCCGACAGATCTTTCTTAAACGAGGCACGCAATTTTATGTCCTCCACTTCCGACATGTTCATGAGCGTTGTACCTCTTCTCCGCACTGACATCCGTCTCACACAACTCCTGTCCAAGGTTTCTCGGAGTCCGTCGAAACGGGGTTCAACTTCCCATGAACTAGCCCATGTTGCGCGCACCAACCGCTAATCCTCGGGTCGGTAGACCCGGAGCATAAACGTAAGTTCGGAAGTTGATTTTCTCTCCGGACTGCAGGAGCAAGGGTCCGATCCTTGAGATCGAGGCTTTCATCCCGAGTCACAAGCCGATTAAGCCTCCTGGATTGTTGAAAGATCGGCGTCTCGACCATTCGGCCCCGGTCGAGATTTCAGAGTCGCACCTTGGTCAGAGCCGCTAGCGGCAGATGGTGTGGCTTGCGCCAGCGGGAAACGACAAGCTCACAACTAATGCGAAGTAGACCGGCCGCGGCAGCTCGCAAATTCGTCACATCGCAGCGGGTACAATCCAGCTAGTATGGAATCGCCCACCTCCGCCGATCGAGCAGAGCCTTGAGCCCCGACGGCGTTGAGTGCGAAACCGTCGGGAGTTCTCGCATCCAGGTCTCAACATCGTCGTCGGAGTTGGCGTTCGTCGTGGTGGAGGATGAGAATTCTGATCCAGATCGTCCCGAGCGACTCGGCCACGGTCGCGGGCATCCGGAGGCTTGAGATCACGACTCTCGTAGCCAGTAGCGCACGCAGTATGACGCTGGCGAGGCTATATCCCCCCCCCCTTGACTAGTTGCCACGAGGTATGATCTCGAATAACACCTGAAGCTATGACCGAAGAGACGATGATTGGCTTGACGCTGATGCGCATGGACATTGCTTTCACCGCCTATGAAGTGCTTGACATTCTTGCGTTGAATTTAAGAAGGTTGGATCCAGTGTTTCGGAAAGAGTCATAAAATCAGCTGGAATTAGGGGCAGTGGCTCTCGGACGAATGAATGGTGGAGTTCTAACAACTCATTCATCGTTGTCCATATTCAATAACATTTGAATTATCCCCCCCCTCGAAGAAAAATCCCGCGTACACGCCCGCTCGTGGCGGAGGGATGGATCGGTGGCATCGAATCATACGTCGCAGAACGCGCTCATTCTGGGGTGCAGGAAACAAACCGTTGACGGCTATCGAGAGGAATCGGTGTATGGCCGTGTCCCTGCATATACACTCAGAAAGGATGACTGGCATCATGGCCCCCGTGTATGATGGATCTGTACGATGGACGTCAGCTGCAGCCGAAGACAGCGGTTGTACCGCAAAGCTCTGTTGGTGACTTTGACGGGTCGTGGTGGGATTCTTTAGGTGCGTCGAGCAACGGCGAGCGTCTTTTCATTTTTCGGCTTTCGGTAGGGAAAATTGTTGGAGCTCTCAGCTGTCACTCGCAGAGATGACCCGTCATTACTTGGTCATGTGCTTTCACGACTCGCGGAGTTGGACAGTGGGGTCTCTCCGGCGAAACCAGCGCCTCTTTTAAAGAGCTCCGTGCTACTCGACACCCGATAGCAACGAACAGGACGCCTGGACCGCCTGCGAGCCCTTCAGAGCCCGGACACGAATTCCGGGCGCATCTAATCAACGAGTCCCACAAAGCGGAAGACGCCAAGTTTCAGACGACGCTCCGCGATCGTCTCCGAGAGCCATCGACTCCGGCGCTCTGCGTGGACGGTTGGCCGGTAATCGTCTCCGTCGGGATTGATCGTGGAGAAGTGGGAGATCCCGCATCCGAATCCGCTGCGAGACACCCCTCGGAGGACGAGACGAACACCGCGGAACGGAGTCGAATCATTCATTTCGCGAATTTCTCCATTTCTAGCTGTTCAGCATGCGAAGATCCTCTTGTTGTTCAAAGATCAGTTGCTGATATCCATCTGAGGGTAGACTAGATTCCTCACATTTTCCGACGAATACGAGCTCGAGGGCACGCTTCCGAGAGGGAAAAGTTCCGAGCGAGCGGAGCCTACCTCACCATCCGGCCCAGGTTGCTTCGTCAGTCACGCTGGTTCAAACCCGATGGGCCGAAACCGATTGCAACGAAAACCCGTAGGGCCGAAAAACCCCCCTCCTAGTTCTGAGGGTTAAGCGGATCCAGCTACGCTTCTATGCACAGCACAGCGTCTGACAGACTGCACCGGGCAGGGCGTCGCGGCTCCCAGGGCGTCGTAAAGTGAGCTCATATCATCTCAGACGCATACCCAGAGACAAAAAGGGGATCTCATCGGGAGAGAAGGGTCTGGGGGCTCGGTTCTATCCGGGATCAAACTCCAACCTCATGCAGTTCCGATGGGCGACATGGAGCCAGGATGAATACAGTCAAATACGGAAATTGGCACGGTTCGCCACGAAAGAAAAATCACGGCTTCCTGATTCCATCCCATCGAGCCGCCAAGGCAAGGGAGCTTCTGATGCAGAAGATTTCCGAATCGTAAAGAACTAAACCTGATCCCTTTCCCATTGGATGTCACATGAAAATCGTCTCTCGTGCCGTTCAGTTCCCGGGAACGTTTGAGTGCAGAGCGAAATTGCACGTTATCTGTTCTCACCGCGTGTCGCATCGCGGCTCAGCCACAAAATGGAATTCGGTACAACTATCTCGAGAAATCGCGAAACTGCTCGCCACCCCACGCACATCGATCATCCAGGGAGTGTACACTTGTGGTAGCATCTCACGGTCGATCGACCTTGGAAGCGAGATGAGACTCATTCGTTTCCGGTCTCTCCGCAACGCTGGAAGGTTCAACATCCATTCCTGTCTTGAGGAGCGTCGAATGGTCCGTGCCGCATCGGAAAAAAAGCGTCTCCCAGTCCATCATAATCAATATCAAACCCAAAGACTTCTGTTAACGACTGATTCCCCGTTCACTCCGGTTCCCTCGACCCCGACCGACATATTGGTAGATCGGCGCAGTCTCACAAGATACTCGGGACGTTGGCTGATTTTAACAGGGATGATCTGATCTCGAGCAACAAATTTACGAAACTTCCAAGTCGATACATCAGCGGCTGGGCTCCGAAACCGCCTGCTGTTTTCGGAACAGGAGACTTCATGCCAACGAGTTGACGATCGGGTGCCTGCCTCTGAGCTAGAGTTTCCCGATTCTTGCTCAGCGAGAGACTCTGATTTCGATCACGAGGTAGTTCCCACCATCGCTCTCACTATTTTGATTGAGTGGATTAGCATCAAAGCTCAGACGGAAATCGAAAACAGTGGTCCAGTAGCAGCGGTTGGCTCCCCTTGCGTCGAGAAGCGGGAAGCGTTGTCAGCTGACCGCCTCGAGAATCATCTTCGACGCGTAGCCAAGGTCGCCAGCGAAGGCTTGTCCACAAAGGCAAACCAGGCAATAAAAGCTTCTCTGCACTGCGACTTCGTTCTCATTCACCTGCGACGCACAGAGGGCGTGGCCGGCGGCTAATCTTTGTCCCGCTCAAGTCCTGGACTCGTTTTCTTGATGACTGACTTTTTTGCGGCACGCGGCATAGCAATCCTCGCATGATTCTGAGAGCTCTGTTTTTCTTGGGTCTAGGCTGGCGAACGCCTCGAGCGAATGCGCGATCCATTTTTGTGCAGGAGCAATTGGGGCAATTCGCCGTTCACTCGGGGAGTTGCTCGAATCGGTCGAAAGAAAGGCTGATTCATTCGAAGATGGAGATCAGTGACGTCCGCGAACGTCTCTCGCCAGGGACGAGAGAAGGAAGCCAGTCATGAGATCCATTTCGTCTTCACCAACTCCACAAACTGCTCCGCTGCTGAACGCCATCGGAGAGAACTTGTCCCGACGGGGATTGACGACCGTCATCCTCCTCAATCTTTCAGAGTTCCATGAGCAGCGTGGTCGAGTATTCCTCGTCCAATGCCGCTGTTTTTCGAAGATGGAGTTCTCGGATTTGACATCCGTGTCCGATCGGCGCAAAACTGACGTTAGCTCCGTCCCTCCCGTCGCGTATTCCTGTTTCCTCATTTCAAGTAATGGACGCCACTGCAGTAATAAAAGTTTATTTCCTCACCCGAGCTATTCCATTCGCAGCAACCGATCTCTTTTCCTTGGCTCGCTCACTGTGACTGATCGTTGTTTTACTGCCCGAAATCTGATGCGAGTCTCACGGGATCCTCATGGTCGCAGGAGTCCGACGCGGACTGAACCCTGGCGAAATGGCAGGATCTCCAATCGACCCGCTCCTCCGTGCGTATGCTAGGATTTCGTTTCCGAATGCGATTCTGACGAGTGTCGGAATACAGAGGACATCGGCTCCGACTGCCGTCGTGACTTTCGGGGGGATTGCGTTTTCATCCTGGAAGTACTTGTGGACTGGTCTCGTCGAGGCAGCTGAATACCTTCGAAACGTTGGAAGCGGTGTCGTGCTCGAGATTTGCTCGGCGGTAGGATGGAGGCTCAATAATCCACTGTATCCCCATTCCGCTCGTGAGCTAAACCTATTCGAATAAGTCCTGCCAAGCGTGGTCTGTGAGCAGGCTCACCATGACCTACATGCAAGTCATCGCGGAATCCGCTTGGTTCGAACTGCAGCGAATTAGAGTTACACAGTGAAGTTGAAACCGGCGGAGCCAAGCGACGCCAGAAACGTCATCGATCAACGATTCGGGGATCGCACAGTTCAAATTTTACGCCATTCACGGAAGTCTCGGCAATCCCGCTTGAGCCAGTGGCGTACGCAGTATAAGGCGTAAGAGTATACTATACGAGTCGGAAATTTGAGTTTGTTCGCGAACTCGCACTTGCTCTTGAAGCCGCTAGAGCGTTTCAGATACACTTCAGACGGCTCTTCTTGTCTTCGAGGGCTCTTTCCGATGTCTCTTCTTGTCGAGAGTCCAAGTTACTGATATAACCTATCATGCATAGAGTCAGCGGAGCCCCCTGCGGCCGAGTTACTCTCGTGCGTTCGAATATCAATAGCAGTGCGTGAATCGAGACAGTTGTAGCCGCGAATCGGCGCAAAGTGGGGGGACTGGGTATTGAGGGCAAAATCACTTGGAATGCTCTACGTGCTTGCCGCTGAGAAGCTGTTAAGGAATAGGCATTGAATACGTTCAGCGAAGTTGAGAAAGGCGTCGAGAGAGACTGCGGACTCGGATTTCAAGACGATTTTGTGGAAGCCTCAGCTTCGTTTGTGATGAACCGAAGTTCGATAGCCACGGTTAACCGGAAAGCAGGCTGGAATGCCAGAACTAGAACGCACGATGCGCCATACCTTCCCAAGTCAGTGAGAGAGTCAAGTCTCCCACTCCACCACGTTGTCCACTTGCCATATGCCGATGGGTTGATTGAAGCGTTCGCCTCCCGGTCCACGGACCCGCTGGGGAGAGGCCGAAAACTCCGAACTTGCAGCCGCATTGCGTCAAAAAAGTTATCACGATGACATCCTGGGCGTTCTCTAATCCCACGGAGCCGTTCTCTGCGGTAGCAGGAGTGTAGTACACGAAAAGTATCGGAGGAGAGAAGCAAAGTAGGCTACCGTTTCCGCGGCAGTCAGACGGTGTACAGCCATCGACGCACTCAACACTTGGTGCTCGAAAAATTTCCGCTGTTGCAGATCGTCGCCATCTTATCAGTGACAACTCCATCGCTGAACGAGCTTCCAGTGTGCCACGCTTGTTGATGAGATGCTTTTGGTCGGGTATGACCAAAGCCTGGAAGTTTTGAATGATTTCTCAAAATGATTCCATCAATCGCCCGGAATCGATCAGTTGCAACGAGGGTTTAATTCAGAAGAACACATAAACTTCGAGGCTCTAGTTGTGACCGAAACTAGGTTGATTGGCTCGACCTCAACGCGTCTACACCTAGACATTATTGTAACCGCTTATGAAACACTTGACACTCTTGCGAACAGTTTGAGAAGGTTGGATCCGGTATTTTGGCTTGAGTCATAAAATGAGCTGGAAGCATTGGAGCTTGGCCTCAGACAAATGAATGGTGGAGTTCTCGCAACTCATCCATTGTTGGTTATATCAGATAAGATGAGAAATATTTGATTGCAACAAAGACGCCTACGACGAGAAGAGGAAGAAGTTTGCCCTCCTTCATGAAAAATCCTGCGTGCGCTCCTGTTTACGGCGGAATCAACGACTTCTTGTTCCGAATCCTCGATTAATCCCAAGTTCCTGGCCGAAGCGAGATCAGTGATTCATGAATACCCTCTGGATTCCCATCTTTTTGAAATATGCTCGAACCCCCCCCCCCCCCCGTGCAATTGACGTTTGCCACACAGCCCGACCCTGATTTCGAGGAAATATTGTCTTTGAAACCTCTCCCTCATTACGTTCTTCTTTGGGGCGCACCAAGAGGGAGGCTCGAGAGGAATTTCGCGTTAATTGAAAGATGACGCGGTTCAGGAAGTGTTCTCATGGTTTCTCAATAAGTCGTATGGGAGCCGAACCTTCCAGGCTATCTACAAATTAGAAGATTTCCTCGAAGCGTCTCTGCGTTGCCGCATGAACCGGCGAAGAGTCTGCTCTGGTTTTGGAGCGAGCTGGCGCGTAGTTCGGATGCGGGTGAAACGCTTTCCGTAACCTTTAGACTCCGTCGCGGCTGCTCCGAGACCAGGTTAAATGACTGCCCACGATTCCGAGCAGAATAGTTTCGATGATGGTTCCTCTGCGATGAGCCGATCGCTCATGTTTTCATTAGGAACTGACGCCATGTTAAATCTACAGATCAACCTTTCACTTGAAGCGCGAGCAAGCTCAGCGAAGCCTCTCGTTGTCCGCGCTGGTCGAGGAATACTCGGGTCGCCTATCCTTGAATTTGTCCGTCTGAGTAGCCAGGCTATTCTGTTCCCAGAATCCGTTACTCAACCCGCGTCTCCGCCTCGATGACGCTAACGACGGATTTCCATCGCTCCCATTCTTTCCGGGCGTATGCCTTCGGGGGCCCAGACCAGTATTCTCGGACCCGCGCGGCCAAAGTAGGTCCACTCGTCGCGTTGCTTCAGGAGCGCGAAAGGGGCAAGAGGAGGGAATTATAAACTGAAACGTCCCTTACATCGTGAGCCACGAGTACTTCCCCCTCCGGTTCGGGATTCCCCGAGCAGGTGGTCTCGATAGCTTTCCCTCCTCTCCACACTCCAGCCGCAGACGTCGATCGGAGACAGCTTTGTCGCCGCACAACGATTTCGTTCGGAGCGGTCAAACGCTTCCGTTACTCCTATCGATAGAAAGCTCAAACGCGAGAGTGGACAGAGAACATTGAGCTCCCAACGGCTCCGAGAGTTTCATGATTCGAACGCTCGCGACTGCGCTTCCGATACTCGTGTGACGCTCTACTTTGGGTCATTCTAAGCCCAAGAACTTTAAAAACAATTGCGTGAGACGAGTGGCGACTTTCAAAGAATCCACTCAGAAGGATCGTCACACGCCTAAGCCCTCTTGGGCAGCTCCAGTGCCAAACCCTCGGGAAGTCATCCGAGGCCCAACCGAAACGACGACTCGAGCGACCCATGCTTCATCAATCAAACTTTAACGCGATTGCTCTCCCGATAAGATGATAGACGCGTTGTTCCGAGACGCCTCAGCGAACGCTGAGAAAAGAGAATTCTCGGGGAGAAAAACTTGCGAAGCCTCCGAGCTCAGAGTTCCCAGGGGGAACTTGAGAGAACGTAGTGTGCGGGATTGCGTTTGCATTCTGGTTGAGATCCTATGAGGATCACTCTGAAACATGCATTTGCCAATCACGTGCGGAAAAGCTTGATGTTTCGAGGTGATCGTCACCGGTTCCTGGATCGGGGAAGTATTGTCCCGAGTTCCGGGAATTTTCCAAACTGTGAGAAATGTTCCTCATAGAGGAGAATGGGAGGAACATCAGTATCAAACCCGAATCCCTCGAATCATCAGGCGTTTTCCTGCGAACGATGCGCCTGGCTCTCTCTCGGAAGGGACATCGATGGACTCGTCTCCCGCTGGAACGGTCCTGCAGCCAAGAATTGGCCCCCGGTTGTACCTCAGGAGTTTCCTCAATATTCTCGCCCAAAAACTCCTCCGCCAGTGGAACTTCTCAGTTTCTCTCTCAGGGTTCTGTTCTGAAAATGAGTGCTCCGCCGATGGAGGATGCGGTCTAGCGCGGAACTTCCGAAGCGCTCGTGAAGGTCAACATGCGTGTACATATGTATCGCGCCCTTTGAATGCTCCCCTCAGTTTCACAATGGAAGAGGAGGTCACCACGTAGACGGTCGTTCCTCTGGAAATGCCCTTCCTCCGTCTGTTGAAACAAAATGGCAGAGTTAAGCGAGCCTAGATCAGCGAGTTGGGACAGACCGGAGACCTTGAGAACGCTGTGCGTCACGACTGGGGACAGGTCATCGCTTCGAGCGAAGCGCCAGTTTTTTTGGCCTTCCACCAAAAATCCCTCACGTAGAAGGACACTGCTGCAAAATGTGCTTCCTGCCGGGGACTTGAGAGAAGTGTCTCTGAGGAGTCACGATGTTTTTCCGGAATAGTTCTCGCACAGCGGAGAGCTCTTGACTCCGCTTCGGTTGACCTGTGGACGACGATCCATCTTCCGTCCTCGTTACCACGACTCAGGCAGGACCTCGCGAACACCCGCCTCGTTTGTCCTCGTACTCGAATCGCATTTCTAGCGTTCCCCGCCAGCGCTGAGGACATCGCGTCCGAGGAGACAGCGACACTCATAAACCTACCTTTTATGAATGCCGCAAATATCAGCTGAAGGTCTTAAATACGCGTATGAGTTCATCAGAGTCGTAGGAACCTCGGTCCTAAAACGTTGATGAAGACCACCAAGGCGCATAGAGGTTGTTCGGAAGCGTCTACTGCTCCGCGACTCGAGCTCCGGGGCCTGGGTTTTTCTGACATCTGAGTGAGCAGGGATCTGTCCGTCCGGCATAGAGTTCTCGTGAGGGAATAATTTTCTCACGTGTCTGACGACGCGTTGTGCTCGGGGAACAACCGAAAATCAGGGCCTGAGCTCGAGGATCGAATCCACCGACGTTCGGCGAGGGAATGGACCGACATATTCTGCGTCGGCGCCGTGCCTTTAGCAGCGAACACTGAAAACATCAACAAACACACACAGAGAGAGAAGGATGAACGAGTCGAGTGACAATTGCCGGAGAATGGCTACCCACCAAGATCTGACTGAGGACGGTTAGAAGGGAGCTTTTTTGGGCTCACATCACGCCAACGTAAGATATGGCTATCTCGGACATACAGAACCACCGCCTAGGCCCCAGTGCTATTATGGCTTCCGACACAGCCCCAGTGTTACATGAAAAAAGTCTGCACTTTGTCAATAGGACACAACGTCGCCTCGGGAGACGCTTTCCGAACGCTAGGGAGCAGGATTAAAGCTTTCTGACAATCTGTGTACGTATCGAACAGACGACGAGGAGGATTTGACCCCCAGCTCGCGCCTGCAAAACACTCCTTCTTTTTTACAGAGACCGCGGTTCTCAACAACATTGTAATCAGGAACGGAGCAAATCCCGCATTTGATGATACTTTGCGAGCCTTCATACTTCACTATCTCTTCCTAGTAGGCTTCTTTCTCGCGGGGAAAGGTTCTTCATACCCGCGAGTTTAGGGTACTTGAGCTCTGGAGTCGGTGTTCCTGGTCCACATGACTCGATCAAAAACGTCCGAACGCTCTGGAGCCTCCGTTCTTCTTGCATGAAGAAGCTGAGCCGGAATACAGAACTTTCTACCGAGTTCTCGGCAATGACTGTACGGAGAATTTCGCTGCTTCAATTTGTCTCTGGCAAATGCACGACCGAGATCCCACTGTCGGCTGAGATGGCGTCATCACGGTGGTAAATATTTGTCAAAGCTTCAAAGCTAAATTTCCGATGGAGCACGAAATGAGCGAAGTACGGAATCCGCAGAAATGTTCTCATCAAACAACAGGCTCGTACCGACCCTGGCTATTTTATGGACGTGATTCGTCGCATTTGAGGCTCTTCTCGACGTGACTTCCATCTATTTGTTTAGGTCGGCATCTCCGGGCTTTGTCGTAAGAGGGAGTGTGTCTCGGGTAGAGACACAACCGGGATATCCGGATGTGTAGTGGTGTTCATCGATGCTCTCATGATATATAGTGTACAACTCTGCAAGACCAGGAAAACCACTAAACTAGAAATTTATTTTCCCGCTCACTTTAAGTTCTGTGATTGCACGGCCCGCCGAGGGGGAAAAAAGTACTCGAGGTAGTCGGAGAGGAGGATTAAAGAGCCCAAATTCAACTATTTGACTACATTTCTCAAAGTCGAGTTTCCAGCGGCAATCTATGATATGGTAAACGACCATATTTGGTCCACAATCGAAACGTCGCAACCTCATTTCCCGCCCCAAATGGAACGTCGCCACCCATTTTCCTCCGTGTTCAAGAGATAGCAAATCCTTTCTTCCCGTGAGGATGAAAATTGGAGCCCATTAACTTTTGCAAGCTTGGTACGATTTCTGCAGAACTCCCCTTCTGGACGATGCCTTCCCGCGCGGCTGCTTAGATGAGACAGTCATTCCTGGCGACCTGAGCTCCGTGACAATAGTTGGGGCAATCGTCGAGATGGCTGATTCTTTCGAGATCAAAAACAGATTTTCGATGAATAGATGCGTCGGAAGTATGACTCCGCTCGATTATTCCGTCGTCGATTGTGTGTACAGGTCTATCGAAGCGACTGGGATCGTTTTTTATCGTCTAAGTCGTCGACCTAAATCTCTGTGAAGTGATGACAACCGTGCGGCACAGTCGTAAGCTCGCGAAGTGGAGATGAAAAACGGATAATTCCGAACCTGAACCGTGATGACAAGTCGGAGTCGGGAATTTCGCGCTTGGTCAATCGGAGCAGGCGAGTGTTTGCAAATTACTCAAGAAATACAATAGAATCGAGAATATGTCTTGAAGGAAGCAGGCCTCCAGAAACCTGGACCTCCAGAAACGTCATCGCGCGACAAAAAGGCAATTCTGAGAATCGCCTCAAACAGTCCTCTACTTGTCGGTAGAATTCTCGCTGAATCGAAGGGCCACACTAGGCTCACTGACGTTCAAAAATACTTCGCCTCATGCGAGAACCTCCAGAACCCGAGAGAAGGAATCGGAGCCCACTTCCCCGCTCTCGTCACTGCATGAAGGAGCAAGGGCGTCCTCTGCTCGCAAGCACGTCAGATTGACTGATCAATGGCGGCCAGTGCTGTTTTGTGACAAAAAACGATCCAATCTGGATGGTGATGTGTATTATTCTCATGATCTCATGAGGGACAGGGTCAAACTCAGTCGACGTGAGAAGGGCGGCGGCGGGAGGCTCTACCCCGGGGATCGGCTCAAGTTTCGTTCAAATTCTCACCAAATCGAAGTTTCTCGGTTCTAGATATAGACGAAGGTTCGACAAAGTACTGAGAACTCGGTTCGATACCGCTTCTGGCGGAATCGCAAAAAATGCGTTAGTTATACCATTGTCGTGGGGTGTATGTACGTGCTGTGAAGAATTATTTCTGGTCAGTGTGCTATGCGCTGTCAGCGGCTCCTCTGCGACACATCTCAGGTTTCAGGCGTCCGAATTTCGGTTAAAGACCACCAGCGGAGGTTGCGTGTTTGAAAAGAATCGCTACAGGAGTCGGAGCCGTAATGAATCTCTCGGACAGAGCAGGGATCAGCAAATATCATCCCAGCCGGACCCTATATCGCAGCTTAGGAACGCTCATGCCATCAAAGAGCCGCGAATCGCACTGGAACTATTTTTTTCTTTTGTTTTCCGGAAGGCTTATGATGAGCCACATCTAATGCTTCGTTAGACTCGGTTCGGTTGTCAATCCTTCTTCATGAGTTCATTGATCGAGTTCTCTCATGAGGAGCTACCTTCAATTCGATCTCCGTATCGCGGAGCGCATTCGCCGGGAAATTCATCCCCAATCTCTCTAGTGTTCTACAGCTGAACGGAAGCGTTATCGATTCGGGAACCTCAGCATCGTGGGCGCCTGTATTTTCGCCGATTCCTTCGGACGAGAATCAATCCTTTCCCGGAGCTCTCGGGTAGCATCCCTGGAGGCCGACGCCTGTCGAAAATATCAGCAGTCATCATCAGGACAGAGACGGGGCAGCGGGGCACTCCTGGATAGGACGAATTCAACCGAAACTTTGTCTCGCCAGCCTTCCGCCTGGCTCCAGAAACAAGAAAAAGTCTGACCACGGTAGGTGACTGATCAGGGATTATCTCATCCCAACACATCGGGAAAAGGTGTCATGGCAGAACAGAAAAATGCCGAGCCACCTAATTTGCTCCTAGCCCCGTTCATAATGCTCTTTCCGACCATTACGAGGAAGCGCCATGGCCGCATGCTGATCCGCGCGTGCTTCCGGCGCCTCAGCCGAAGATCGGCAAACTGCATGTTGATGGCGAACTTCTTGTATGTGTGTCGCCGTCTACTTGCGAGGCCGGTGGAACATTCGTATCCACCAACGTTCTCTAAGAAACCCATCGGAACGGAAACAGGCACGTTTCCCCCGTTTGTGCCGATTCTATCGTACACGGTCAGGGTCACCACTCGGGCTCCCGCACACTTGTTGACCGCTGCCAGCTTGCTTGGCACGGACGATCGATCGGCAAGCGACAGAACCTGCTCGCGACGCCTCCAATCGATATTCAGAGTCAGGATCCGTGAATGCAGTAAACTCCGCTCCGATGGTCCACCACGGTCGATTCGGACGAATTCGTCCCCCTTCTTCACCAAACTGAAAACTTCATCCGAGTGCAAAAAGTCTTCGCTCCTTGTCATCATTGATCCACGATCACGGCTGTTCCCCTGCGATAGCGACTGAGACGCAGACACCGTGACACCGGAGTTCCGTTCCCCTTACCTTGGGCGGAGATCGAAGGATCGTTTTCTATTGCCTGCTTACGAACGAGGGGTCAAAGCAGAGTGCACGTTCAGAAGGCTTGTTTGAGAGAGCTGAATGCAGTACAGGAGGTCGCGAACGTGCACAAACGACAAATAACCGGCGGGCCGCGTGGCTATGACTTGCTGCGCGCGCGGACGAGCCTTTGTCTCGGAAGCGAATGGGATGAAAATGACAATTGCTCGCTATCTTTCTGCTTTCGCCCCCGCGGTCCTCCCCCGACCACCATGGGGGCCGAGCGGACGGACGACCAGCCGCGTAATGCAGATGAAGCAATCTCATGGCGTTGCAGAAGGCGCTAATACAAGTTTAAGTAGGGCTCGAAGTGCCTCAAAGGAGACGGCGTTCGAACCAAAAACAGGAAAAGGTCTCGAGAGGTTTGTGCCCCTTTCGAAGCCTATCGCGATGGCGGCCAAGTCAGCGCTTCATTCAGCCGATCCGTTCCTGTGCTGGGTCGCAGCTGTTATTTCCACGCGATCATTCCGTATGGAGCTTTCCGCAGACACGTGAAGCCCGTCGCAAACCCCCACACCGATCAGGATAACGAATCCGTCGAAAGTATGTCATGGAGGCGTTCGAGCGCATCTCGACGCGGAGTCGTGAATAGGCATCCGGAATGGTTGCGATTTGGAGAATCGCACTGCAGCATGGGGCTCATGGGACATGAGAGCTGCCTCGTGCGCGACGGTTCAGGGTCCACATGAGCTTCAGCATGGCATTTGTCATGAAACAAACGGAGGAGCTGAATTATTTGATGTCCACCCTCGTATGAGCATATCTTTTAGGACCTCGAGATTCAGTTCCGCTCGCTTTTTTGAGCAGCCGTCGCGCGTCACTCGAATCCCTGTCCGGCTCCACGGAGATCTAGGGTACAATGTCTAAATTTTCACGACACGAACTGAGGAGCTGGCCGCTGCCCTCGGCGGCTCCCAGGAGCTCGGCTGTTACGCTCGACTTGAACTGGAGCTAGACTCAACTTGGCTCGTCAACGGCTCCGGATACGATCGCGCTAACCGTTTTGTGCGATTCCGATGTTCCGCCACTCGCGTTTTGGACACAGCTAGCGGCTGAAAGCTCCTCTTCACTCTCCCCCGGAACCATGATTCGGCCGCTCCGATGTTCCTGGTTTGCGAGATTCTCACATCGTTGCAAGCACGCAACGCTCACCGGGAATGTCATCGGCTCATCGAAGAAAAGGGATCGCGCCACACACAGCAGTTGCTGTCACTACGGGAAATGGAGGATCGAACGTGGGAAAAATCTCTCCACCCTCCAACTCGACCACCTTCGCGTGGCGTCTCGTAACGTTTACTCATAAAACTCGTGAAGAGCCGCGATCCGCCAGAACCACAGAAGTCGTGCAGCTCCTGCCGTTGACAAGCCTAGCTGTGGCTAACGTGCCAACTTTGTGTCGTGCATGCGCTAAATATCGATTGTGACTCTGAGAGAGTAACCTCGTATCCCCATAAACGCACGTATGCGTCGATTCGATTCGATAGATCTCCCCTCGAGTGTGATGAATGACTTCGACGACGTAGTAGCGGGGAGCGGATCCCAGAAGGGCTCAGAAACTGCAAAATGAGAGCCGCTCATTCCGAATGGAATAGTTTTGATGGAAGTCACATAACTCGGGGGAGCGTGAACACCGAGGTCTCGACGTCATATCCGAGGAATCGAATTAGATAAAGCAAAAGGAATTTCGTAAATTAAACGCGTTTTCGCCGCCCCAGCTCTCGGTTTCCCGTCACGTTCCTCGCGAAAGCGCGCACTGACTCTTATGCGTTGCCGAGGCTTCCTGCTCGAGGCTGATTCGCGCAGATTCATTGAAGCGAGCCATAAACCACTCCAGGGTGGTCTCAAACAGAATGAACTCCGTCCGAAATTAAGCTGCGCCGCATTATTGTGTCGGATGGTAGGACCGCCCGCCGTTCCCAAGCTCGCCTCTGTCGACATCCCACTCATAGATTGAATCGTTTGTCGACATTCCGATCACACGATCGTGTTGGGCAAGCACTGACCAACGAATTTCAGAATTCTTGGGCTGATTCGAGAACGCCCGTTTCGACTCTGGTCTGCCAAGATACCTCCGGGAGAGGGGATGTACGGTGAATGTTCGCGGTCCAGTCCGGATTCCAGCCGTTCGCCTCCCGATTCCCCCGTCTTCCTATCTGACGGAGACTCGAAAGCACTGTTGTTTCTACACCGGAAAAGCTGAGGAAACTGTGAAGGAAATCATCTGCTAGTTCGAGTGGCAGCTGTCCCTGTGGAAACGAGGCAGTTTTTCGGCTTGTTGAGGGCGTTTCCCTGTCACCACATTGTCGGACAGCGTCTGATGAGAACAACCGAGCGGCCCTCAAGTCCACAGGACATCCTTCCATCATCATCAGCACGAACGTCACCCCGAGAATCGTCGAGCTGGGCATCCTTCAGAAGGCCGGGCGGCTCGGTTACTGCGATCGCGACTCTGAAATTCTCTCTACCTGCATGAGAGTCTCCGCTCTACTCTAGGTTGCCTTGAAGTCGATATGCGTCATTTCCGATAGGACGCGCCCGATGGGTCGGAGCTTCAGTGCTTCCCCCCGACATCGTTGCCCGATTTGGAGTTGTAAAACCCTTCTGTAGCAGAATGCAGCCATCAAGCATAACGAAGACATGAAGTCGAGTTGGAAGCGACGTTTCGGTTCGACGAAGTTCGGGTTCCTGCATATCCTGAATAGTATTAGAAACACAAGTTTCATGCTGATCCCACCGAGATCCGAGATGGAGAAAAGCGACCGTGAGAGGAATAAGAAGGAATCAGTCGCCCGCGAAGAGGGATTCGTTATCCGAGAGCTCCCTGCGAAGAGTGCGGTTCGCAGTTCGTCTTCGGTTTGTTCTTCGCGGGTTCGTTGCCGCTGCAAAAATCGTTCCGTCGGGGGCGGCTTGTGGAGGAACTGCATCCAGCGACTCGAGGGAATACGACATGTCCGATTTATCAGCTGGCCGTGCCCGGAGTCAATTCTCAGAGCAGAATCTATCGTGGTGTCGCGAAATTAGTTGAAGATCGGTTCGCTCATTGTATTCTGCGGTGCATTCCACATCCTGATTCAGTTTTTCTCGCTCGCAACGAATGCCAGGTGACGACTATTGTAGCGGTAGACGGAGCGATCGATCGTCATATCCATATCTCTCCTCTCACTCTCATTCCGCGACACGCACTTCTCGACGGGATGGTGAGGGAGAACAGCTGACAGCAGGAATTGTGCGTGAATTGTGTATCAATGGGTGCTGCTTCCAATAGTCAGAGGTGTTACGCCAGCCAATTACGCGGCTCAGCCAGAGAGTATGGAAATCCAAGAGAAGCGGGTTTAGTCGGCAACGTGAACACGCGTTGATGATGGAGATGGGGGAACGGATGGGAAATGAGCTACGAATGGTTTTCGAGAACCACTCGGCAGCTATCGCCCGCGTGGCTCGTGGAAACGCATTCTTTCCGCGAGTTTCACGTCGCCGCGGCGGCCTTGCTTCCCGGAACCGAGGAGACCTGTGAGCCTGAGGGATTCTTCCTTCAGCAGCACCTCCGTGACCGGTACCACCAACGTCACAAGTGCCGTTCCAGCAGTACCGCGACCGTCGTCGCCACGGAAGGGGACACTCGCTGACCGGTGGACAGAAAAGCCGGTTCTGCGTGAGTAGGCGTCCGTCCGCGCGCCCTCGGAGCTGCAACTGAGGTGAGGAGGTGAACTGCCCCAGACCCGCCACTGCCGCCGCTAACCCCGCCACCTCTGCTGGTGCCGCTGCTCCGGTAACAATCCAGGAGGCAGGCCAAACGGGCGACCGGCCGTAGGAGATCCTTAGCGCCCATTGAAGCAGCAGCAACGGGCTGGTGGCTGCTGCTGTCGTTGCCGCTACCGTCAGCAGGCCAGCCGGGCGCAGAGCAGCCAACTGAGGGAACGAACGGGCAAGCGATGGTGCGTGCAGCGCATGCGCACCATCCTCCGCTCCGTCAGCCTAGCTGGCTGGCCCGCCGGCCGGCCGGCAGGCAGTCAGGCAGGCAGACAGGCTGCCAGGCAGTCCTCTCCGTTGGCCCGTCCAGCCAACGTCTGTCGGTTCGTCTGTCTGTGCGCGCGTCCGTCGCTCCTTCCGTCGTGTCTCTCCTCATACCACCAGCGGCACCAGCAGAGGCACGCACAGAGGAAAGCGCGACCATACGCATCGCTTCTCTGAGCAGATCACCCCCTCCCTTTCCTCCTAACGTGGCGCGGCAGCCAGAGGGCGCTGGCTTGCCACTGCAGTTCGGTGGTCGGGTACAAGTGTCTATCTGTCCGTTGCTGCTGCTGCTGCTGCCAGCAGAGTTGTGTGAGCTCGCTGCCGCAGGTTACGTTGATTGTGGTGATTTTGAATCCACTGAAATCGTTGACAATGGTGAGTAAAAAACGGGCTTTCGCGCTCGTCGCGGCTCCTCGATGTCCCCACCGACCGACTGAAGAATCGAGTGGGACGCAACCGAGCGCCGCACGGCTATGAGCAGCTCGACATCAGCTGTCACTGTGCTCGCCTGTCAAATTGAATGGTCGCGGGTGTTTCGGCCGCTACGACTCGAGAACGAAAACCGCCACTGTCCGTGTGGATGCGACGTGTTAGCTCGTCTGTGCGACCCACCGTCGTCCAAGAAATTCCCGGATTCCGGCTGAAGACTCCAGCCCAGATTCGAGTCGCTTCGCGCAAATGGAGCCCTGGGCCTTCGGGCTCGGTTGCCTTCTGAGGGGAAGGCTTCCGAGCGAGCTTCCTGCGGCTTTGTTGCTCGGTGGTCGAGTTTGGCAGTGAGTGAACTTGTGAATGAGTGCGTAAGCGAGCAGGCTCCGTTGCTCCGGTAATTCGTTCGTGGCTGCTGTACCCGGTCGGTCGGTCGGTTGGCTGGCTGGCTTGCCTGCCTGTTTGCTTGCTTGCTTGCTTGCTGGCTGGCTGCGTCAATGGATGGATGGATAGACGGACGGTAGGTCGGTCGCTCGGTCGGTAGGTCGGTGGTTCAGTTAACCAGCGACGATCTGGTTGCTCTGGAGCCGAATCGGTGGAACACACGCTCCAGAGCTCGTTGGATTCGCGCCCGGAGTGCTCCGGATCCCTCCCTCATTGACTGACCGAACCTCTGATCGCCCGACCGATCAGCCGTTCGTCTGACCGAGCCACGGACCGACCAACTGACTGAGTAATCCGAAAGCTCGCTCACTGTTTGCTTGCCAGCCAGCCTCCCTGACCGGGTGGCTCGTTGGGTGGCTTAGCCCCTCCCTTCGAGCTGCTGTGTTTAGCAGCCGCAGCAGCGGCATCAGTTAAGTACGTCGACTGTGACTGCAGTTCTACAATCTCCTCGGTTCTGCTCTGCTGATCATGCTTCACAGTCCGGTCACGGTGAAAGCATCCGGAGTTTCCCGTAACGGTTGTGTGGTGTATACGCAGCGGACACGAGAACGAAAACGCGAGGCTCTCCGTCTCGCGCTCCCGTGTCACCACTGTCTGCTAGCCCGTCTGGTCGGCTACTCTTCTGGATTTCGATCGGGCGGGATCCATGGTTTCCGTTTCGATCCCGGTTCGAACGGGGGGAGTCTGCGCCTCACACGTCAGAGTGAACAATCAGTCGAATCTCACTGTTGTCTGTTCAACGATTCCAATGTTCTGGACACGGCGAGGACTGTGGTTCGGAGGACCTAACCGCGCGCCGGAGTGTCGGTATCTTGTAGTTCGGGTGACGGGGCTCGACGAAGCGCTTTCGCCTGGGCTCAGCGGGTCGCGTGTCTGGTTCCGCTTGGGGCACGTTTCTTTGGCGCGATGGGTCGTCGTCGCCGCGTCTTCTTGCACCCTCCCGCCCTCATTGAACCCGGTCCGGGAGCTGGAGAGGCCGGCGCTCTCCGGAGGAAAAAACAACTTGGTTCACTTGAGCTGGCATGACTTCTGCGCGGTTCCCGCAGCGGCATCCCTCGTCGTCGACGCTGCCGACACCACCGGCTCGGCGTATTAATTCTTGCCGGAATCTGTTCGCCTGCTGGCTGTCGGAATGGTTGGGTTTCTGACTCGGCCGTGGACGCCGCCGAGATCAGATTACAGCAGTCTACCAAAACAAACAGTAGCTCGTGGCGCAAAGTCACACATTCTGGCAAAGAGGCGTTCGGGCATGTGCTCTAGGCGTCATCGATCGGAGCGCTTTCCGCCGTTGCGTTGGCTGGAGCTTCACCGACAGCGGCAGGAAATCGCGGTGATTTCCACGGCGGATGCGAAGACGAAGATCCCGTGACGTCGAAGAGGGTCCGAGAAAATTTGATGAGGCGTTCGCGAAACGAGGAAGTAAACACTCTGATTGACCGGAAGAAACAAAGTGAAGCAAGTCAGAGGGCGGGGAGGGCAATTGTCCACTGGCCGAGACCGAGCAAGGATGACCAGCGAGTCGCTCAGCGACTCCCCCGCCGAGCCTAATCCGATTGTTGCCGTCGAGTGGCCGAGCCGTCAGCCTTCATGATCGCTCTCTGCGTCGTCGCGCCCCCCGCCCCTCTGGGAGTGTGCCCATGATCGGAATGAATATTTCTCCCATTGTTGTCGAGAGGTCGGAACGAGAGAAACTGTCCGAATAAAGCTCCCTCGGGGCGACCAGCGCTCTGTTGTCGCATTGAACTCGCCATATAGGGAGCTCCTTACCATGGTGGAAGTTGCCGCCGTCTTCGCGGCCTCATCGTTGGCGACTTGAGGACGGCTATGGCGCGGGGAAGGGCCGCGATTCGTCGCGGCGACGGCAGGTCGGACTCCCATCCCGCACTCCGGGACACCGCGTTCGAAGCCCGACTCGATTCGATGACGGGATTCCCATCCTGGGGTCGGCGTCGAGCCGTAGACGTTGCGGAACGTCAGGCGTGCCCGACCCGGAGGGAACGAGCAAGCGGACGTGAAGCACTCAGACAGGCTTCATGGCGTGCGTTTAGACAATGTGTCAAGAGCAGTAGTCGCCGTTCGGGTCGCTCGGTCCGGTTCGCCTGTTAGTTCGTTTGTGCCTGAATGAATGCCGCCGCCGTCAACGGCGGGGAGTAATGGAGTAACGGGTTTGCGGCGGCGGCCGCCTTTTGACGGCTTCGGATCGCGTTGAAAGTGCTGACGGCCACGGAGTGGGTGTCCATCGCTGGCGCTCCAAAACCTAGCAACCAGCTGTTCCAATGTTCGTCACGACAGGCGTAGGCCCGTCTGCCGGTCGAAGGTGTTCAAGACCCGGTCTTCGAACGCGTTGTCTGGCGTCGAATCACACCGTCACTCTCTAAGAGACATTTCTTTGTTTCAGGCCGATCAGTTGACCGAGGAGCAGATCGCTGAGTTCAAAGAGGCGTTCAGCCTCTTCGATAAGGACGGAGACGGCACAATCACCACCAAAGAGTTGGGCACTGTTATGCGCTCCCTAGGTCAGAACCCCACCGAGGCCGAACTTCAAGACATGATCAACGAGGTCGACGCCGACGGTGAGATCCGTTCCGCGTTGCCCTACCCTGACCCAAACTACCCTGTCGCTGCGTTCGGCGGAACCAGGCTCGGATCCTGCCGAAGCTCCAGAGCCTTGGGGTTTAGAGATGAGAACATGTTCTCTGTGTGTTTCCGTAGTCGGTTCGTCGGGCCGCCTATCCGAACTACGCAATCCAGAAAAAGAAGCGCCACGGGGCCCCTCTCGGAATCTTGAAGTACACGCGATGCGCTGAGTCAAGACTTCGTGATCCGACCGCATTTCCAACGGAGAGGTTCCCGGAGCCCTCCTGCTGAAATGTATCGAATCTCATTCATCCTTGTCGGATACTCAATGACGCAAATAGCTTCCTCCAGGCTGAACATCTAAGAGAATATAAGCTCTCGGTGGATGGTCACTTGGCATGAAGTTCAGTTGCCTTCTGATACGGAAGATCGTCGAGAAAGCCCTCACGAAGGGAGAGAACGAGGCTCGTGAAAATGTCGGAGAATGCGGGGCTCGCCAGGTCCGGAACTAGCCTGCCCACTGTGTTTTCGAATTCCGAACGAGGCCGTCCATGACACTTTCTTCTCTTGAAAGCATCGTCCCCGAGGATAACCCGAAGTAGCGTTGCGAGCCTAAACCCTCTATATTCATCCCGGTATGATCAACATGCTTCAGCGTAGGATACAGCTGTGTTTCGGTTCCCGTTACGTATGGAACTGTGAATCATGGACAGGATGGAGACTCCGCCCCGTATAGGAACGTTTGAAGGTTTCCTCCCCTCTGAGAGCTGAAATCGGAACCGGGAAAATATCGTTTCCATGAGCCGCCATGGGCCCTCTGCGAGTACAAAGGGATGCATCGTGGAGTGTACGTTCTCGGTGCAGCTCCTCGGAGTGAATGAATTTGGTTTGTTCCGCTCCGAATCAGTTCACCAGGAGGATGGCCTTGAAGGGTACAGCTTTGCCTTGCACTTTTTCTGCCAAGTTGCGAGAACATGCTCCTCCAGCAGAGGAAACAATGGAAGCGGGATGAAACCTGAAGCACGCTCGTGACGCTGATGGCGATGAACAATCAGAACGAGGTCCGGATCGAGAACATGACACACAGACGTACGTGGAGGCCGGGGGTTGCGGAACAGACGCTCAGATAGGCAACACCTGTCAGACTGCGTGGTGATTGCCTGGCCGTAACGCCCTATTACTGTCGACAACACGGTCGTTGTTCCTCGTCGTCGTACTTGCGTGCGTCTCTCCTTATACAACAACCGAAAATCCCAGGCCTGTGGCCATCTTCTATCAAGCTCCATGGGAAGTCACGAGGAGTCTCATCTGGCGTTTTCGGAGGAAAACAACTGTCTTTTCCTGCGGTCACGAGTCCGCTCATCTGAAGGCCTTTCGAACCGAATGCTGCACCGAGCGGCATTCGCTGGAATGGTTCCTTCATAAATGATTTTCCGCGTTTCGCAACGGACGCGAGGGCTCCCCTCTGTTCGAATCGGGTCCATGCGAGCACAACCACGTTACGAAGACCACAGGGCTCGCGTCCTTCGAACGGAGAATTGCCCGGGTTGAGAACTTTTTTTTTTGTCTTCGCTGGGCGGCATGAATATGCAACAGGGATCTGCCTTGAGGGGGGGGGGGAGGCTCAAGTCGCAAGCCCCAGGGTAGCTCCATGATTGAAAATTAACATCGTGCCACGTACAGCTTGTGAAATCTGAGATTCGAGCTGTCAGAGGGCTGCGGCAGAATGTTTTCCGGGGGTTGTGAGGGCTGTCACCAAAGGATCTGAAGTTCCACTCATCCGGTTCTAACGATTAGTTTCTTTGTTGTCGACAGGAAACGGAACCATCGACTTTCCGGAATTCCTTACCATGATGGCTCGCAAGATGAAGGACACTGATTCCGAGGAGGAGATCCGAGAAGCCTTCCGAGTTTTCGATAAAGATGGAAACGGGTAAGAATGCTCGCGTGGCTCCTTATCGTGCGCGATCTCATTTAATATTTGGTCGTCGTTGTCGCTCACGCGGACTCGCTCGGAGTAGCCACGGTCGCGTGAAGCCCACGATCAATACGACTCCCTATGATACCGTTGGAGCACCCTGAGGAGGGTTCGTCAGAGTCGCCGCTGGAAAGCCTCCGATCCTAGCGCAGCGACCCGAGGTGGTCCTCGGGCAACGCGTCGGCGTTGGCGGGGCCGCGTCGAGCCGGCCGCCATTCCGGGCTGCAGGAGGGGTAGCAAAACGCGGAGTTGAGGCCGAAAGAGTGGAACCACAGCCGACGATCCGCGTCACTCCTCCGTGATCTCGTTAGCAGATGGCCTTGACCAAAGCTTAGAAGTTGCATCCCTCACTGCCGCCGCCGCCGCACAGGCCGGCCAGTTCACTTCCTGGCTAGCTGCAGGGAACAAAGGCGGAATTTATGTCCGCCGACAAACAGCCAGTTGTGCCGACGGATCGTACGTTGTACTGTTTTCGCGGGCGTCGTCATCGCCGTCGCGGGCGCTGCTCCTATCGCGCACGATGACGTTTACGACAGACGGCCGGCCGGACCGACAGACACAAGAAAAGAGCAGAAACAACGCATTTATACGACTATTTTTATGTTCAGGAGTCGTGGTTCGAATGGTTTGTTCGTTCACAAGTCGATTTCCTATTCGCGAAACAGCGGCGTCGGCGGCGGCACACAGGGAAACAGACGGAGCGAAGGACAGGAGCCCCCGGCCTGCTCCGCGTTTCTGCATTCAAAACAGCGAGAGTACATCCGGGTAAGCTGTGCGTATATTGCGACAGCTCTCCGCCTCGTCTCAGGCTCATCTCGACCAAGTTTCGAACTTTGTTCGGCACAGTCCGGGTCGAGGCGGGCGCGCCAGCCAGCTCGCCAGCCAAGCGATACAGACCGACTCGATGGCGTTGTTTTCGAAAATTCCAAAACGTCCATAAAAGGTCGATGCGCGCTCCTTGCGTCGGTATCTCGTCACGTTCTCATCATCGGGAGCGTTCGCCTCGCAGTTCCCTCCTTGGATCGCTGCGGAATCGGGGAAAACCCGAGCGACCTTCCGCCTGGGACGTTGGCGAACGGCCGCGAACCCTCTCTCTCAATGACGTCTGTCAATGAATCAGTCGCCGCTTACGTTACTCGATCTGAATTTATGACGACATCGATAATGACTCAGAACAATGCGAGTTCGTGGCGAATGTGGATGATGAGATGATGCCCGCTGATGTCATCCCCGAATCCAAAGCTCATTTAGGGATGGTTCCGATCGAGTGATCCAGATGACGGGGATTGATTCCGCGCTTCCCGGAGACGGTTGATACGGACTCGGGTCAAGATCGCTCACAGATGTCCATGGTGGCCCTGATCCCGAACTGGCAGCAGGTCGAGAATGTTCATTCAATCTTTATTTCCCTGTCGTTTCAGCTTCATCTCCGCCGCCGAACTCAGGCATGTGATGACGAACCTCGGCGAGAAACTAACGGATGAAGAAGTTGATGAAATGATCCGGGAAGCCGATATCGACGGGGATGGCCAAGTCAACTACGAAGGTAAATCAACTGCTAGTGTTGCTCCTGCTTTCGAATCGATGTCCGATCGAGTTATTCTCCCATCCCTGTTCCCTCGTTCGTTCCCACCACACTTTTCGTTCTCGGACTCGTTCGAATGCGGCTCGATGAGTTATCGACTTCTGCGGCGGAGAGATTCGAAGTTGTGACGTGCAATACATGCGTGCTGTAGAACTCAGCGAGCTGTGCTCCTAGTTGGGCTAAATTTACCTACGACGAAAGATGTCGGTCAGTCGTACGCCCGGCCGGCCGGGCGGGCCGGCGGCCGCTCGGCCTTTCTCGGAGAGGCCACCCGGAGGCATCGCTCCATCTGTTGTTGTTGAGCTTTGCGGTGAATCATGCACGCATCAATTTGAGAGAGAGAAAACCCTCAGTACCCGTTTGTCGATCGCTTGAAATCTTTCGTGTTGACTCGAAATTCCTCCACTCAGACATCGCACGACTCTCTCTATCCATGTCCCTCCACGGGAGCGCCGCTGGAGTTCAGAAATTCCGAGAACAAACTCCGAAAAGTTCTCGGTTTGGCGTGAATTGCATTTTGGCGGGATTCTCTCTGATCGATGAGCCTTGATGACCTCGATGGAACAGTGCACGGAGACGATGAGTGACGATCTCTTTTTGTTTCGCTCGGCAGAGTTCGTGACCATGATGACATCAAAATGAAGGGTGAGCTCACCTAACCACCAAATCGCCGAGGAGCCGGGTTTGAAACTTTTACTGCTAATAACTACCGTCGAGTACTCACTTTCGGATTCGGACAAAAGAGGAATTCTACACGGGGAACACCATTATTCGAAACCGATGGAACGGACGGCGACGACGACGTCGACGCCGCCGCAGCCGCCGGTGGTGACGACGGCAACGCCGAAGATGCTTTTGTGTACCAAATTTTCTGACGCGACTCCGAAGAGAAGAATCAGCTAATCTTACAACGAGAAATTTCTGCAAGGAACACAGAAGGAAAGTCAAAATCAGAACTAGAGTTTCCAAAAGCAGCCACAACAGACCCACAACCTTACACAACAATTTATGGTATATATAGAGCAAGCAGCAGGCGATTTCATGAGAGAACCATTCGGCCATTGATGACTGGGTTCACCATTCCTGCGATGACAGCCACGACGACAGCAACAGCAGCAACGACCACCACCTTCAGCGGTGACGTCATCACAACCATTGATAACCGATCTGATCGCGACGCTGGAGCTTTACCATCCTATACAACGTTCACTTGGCAGACTGTACTTTCATCTCTGTCTCTGGATTCTGAGAGATAAAGCCGCCGCGTCCGTTGGCTCAGGCGGTGGCTCCCGGATTTTCCCGAGGAGTCGCTTTCAAATGAGTGTTCATCTCTTCTTTCTCTAGCGTATATTGCTCCGCGGCAGCAGCACTTCTTGTGCGGTCATGACGACGTTGGCTTCGTTATTGCTGTCGTTGTTGCTGTCAGAGTCCGCAACAACATCAACAAAACAGGAGGAGTCATGCCGGTACTCTTGAAACCGATTGGCGTACGCCTGCTAGCTTCAGCTCAAGCCATTCAAGTCGTATCGCGGCGCCCCACTCCCAGTTCTTCTAATGGGGGTCGGGGAGTTGAACAACAACAGCGAACTGCTAAATGGGACCCCTCCACAATACGCGAACACACCAAAGGAAGAACAACTTAGTCAACAACAACAATATCAACTGCGTATTACCATCACCACAACCCTCGAGGCCCTCTCACCCTTTTTCCTAATACTATTTATTGCAATGCGAAACCTTATTTGGTAAGGGGGTCGGGCGTGTGCGAACGCGCGCGCGTCTCTTCCGGATGCCCCGTTGTTCAGTAGAGGAATCGATGAAGAATGTCAGAGAATGAAATGACGAAGAACAAACTTTGTGACAGGCAAGGGAGACCTCTAGATATCTACATAAACTTTCATTGGGTTCATGACCGTTCTGGTACGCATCACTGGTAAGCTCGTCTTTCCTGTCTCCTTCCGAGTTCGAAATTCCCAAACGGTGGGGACGATCCCTTCTCGTCTCGTTCTATGACGGAGCAAAAGTCAGCTGAAGGTTCCTGGAGAGAACTGTCGAAGGTTCGAGTCGATCACGATAGTTTGTTCGCTATATTACAATCCTAGCCGCAGTCATGAGATCCCCGAGCCCTCTCTCAGCTGGCTCACGAGCAAAATTCTGAAAAGCGTGGCGATGTCGGAGAGTTCACCGACAACTTCAAGTTTCTAGCCATCACTAATGAATAGAGATTATCTCCTACTCTGTCCAATACTGTTGCTGTGGCGGTGGTGGCACTGCCTCCGCTGCTGCTGCTGCCGCCGCTTGAAGACATCGTCAGTAGAGGATTCCGCGAAATTCAACCGGCCACTACATGCGTAAGCTTCATCAGCAGGAGCTTCACGCGACTCAAATAATTCAGCTTGGGGATGGTCGCATTGAACGGACTCCGGGAATCGATTGATATTGAGCTTTCGAGGATGAGAATGATGATAACGAATGCGTTTAAGATGCTTGCTTAAATTTATTGAGGATTGTTTGATTGACAGGGTGAGGGGTCCCACGATTGGCGGTACTTCCGATGAGCGCCGGAGACGACGACGTGCCGATGTATTATAAAGCAATTCAAAACAACCACAGCAGCAGCAACAACAACAACCACTAGAGCTAAAATGTTTGAACAACGGCAACAGGTTAACAACAAACCAAACAACAAATTCAAATCGTAAATGCCCAAATCGATTAAGCAACAAGGCGAAGACGATGATCATGAACCACTGGATGGAATAGCAGATGACAACAAAGACAGGAGAACCGATCATTCCTTTTACGCTTGATATTCGTCACGTATAATTCTACTCCCATCATTACCGAAGAGAAAATGAAGAAGAAAAGGAAGCCGCAAGAAATATACAGCAAATCGGAGGAAGGAATTGTAAGAGTCAAAACTGACGGAAGGCTAACAAACGAATGAAGACAGACCACCACATCAAAACACTCTCCCTTGATACGGTTTTACCCTTGATACGACGAAACGAAACTCAAGATAGTTGGCGACAATGAATGAAATGATGATGATGAGATGAAATAAGCCGCTTCATACCAATAAAATTGTCCGTCATTCTAATCGGTACTCGAGAATTGGTTTTCAGTCTCTCCTCCCTGTTGAAGATAGTTTCTCTGGATTCGGAACAAAGTATCCGCTTGAGCCCGACGAGTTCATTCGATTCCTCCAATAGGTTTCCTGTCAAGAACAAGCCTGTCCTACGCAAATCGCTTCTCTTACAATTTATGCCGCTGCACAGTCGGGATGAGGCTCATGTCCACAATTTTCATGAAATCGGGCTCTGGATAATCCGTTTCCCTTTAGCTACGACGGAGTCATGGTCGGTTCCTCCACAGGGGATTCGCTGAAGTGCGCATGATTCATCCTGTGAGCTGATTATTGCATGCCGCCATTCATACAGTGAGATTCTGTCAAGAAGTTTGAAGAAGAAAGAACGCCTTGCGAGAACGTCAGAAACAAACGACTTTTCATGGTGACGTTTTTATGTTCTGGCTCGTTGGTTTCTCTCAGTTGGGAGCGGGATGCTGGTAACACCGGGCGTTGTGTCAAATGGGCACCTCTTCAATCACAGTGAGCGAGCTCAGCTGCGCCGCCTGCCGAAAATTGGCGAGCCCTCCGAACTTGAGGGCAAAAAGAAGTAGCTCACTCCCTCACTGAGTTCAAGGAGTCAGTATCGCATTAAGGGATGGGGGCTATCTTGCGCTCTCGCAGGTTGCATTTTTGCGTAAACTGAGAGGGCCTCCCCGCTCGCTGGCCGGGTGGCATAAACCAACACTGGGTGCCACGCTAAGCTAGCAATTGCGGGACAGAAATCTTTCTTATGTGGTGAAAAGAGGATTTAATTTATATCAGAATTGAATCTGAACCATCTTAAGACCCAGCACTCCTGAAGGCTGGCTGAGAGGTTCAGCCAAAGGAGGAAAAAAAAAAAAACTGAGAGGGCCTAAGACGGACTTTCCAAGAAATCGATGTCCGGTCGTGACGGGGGCTCATCGACAAACCCACAAACGGGTATGATTCGAATTGAATTCAGGTCCGATTCGGATCAGAAAATTTGAAGCTGGCCGGATTCGGACTCAAAAATTCTAGTCTGGCCCGATTTGTATCGTCGGATTCGAATCATGCTCATCTCTGCGACAAACACGGAGGCAGTACCATGTTGTGATGTCACTTCGTTGACTCGTCGTTCTTCGATCGCTGAGGGATGAAAGTCTCTTCCTTCGTTCCCGCAGAATGACAGGGCCCCCGCGGAGGGCTTCGTACCGGGCGAGTACTCACTGAGATCAGACTATAAGAAAACATGCGAGTTTCCTTACATGTGACTCAGTCGAGCTGCCGATGCATCTTCTTCCCGTTGGCACCAGCTGGTCATGTCGATGGCCACGAGTTTACGGTGCCGTGGGGTGTTCGTCAATCGATCCTGAACGAGCTGACCAAGAATACTCCATTGCTCTATAGTTCTCATGTGGGAGTGGGAACAATGGAGAGCAATACCGAGGCTGATTCCACTGCCCGATTGATCGCATAGAAGCAGCTCCTGGTGATATCGGTGATTCCCGAGGAGCAACGATTTCGAGCTTCAGAAAGTGTTTTCATATGGGAGTATTTGAACTAAAAAGAACGCTGGAATCTCGGAGAACTGATCCGCTTCAAGCGTCGCTCAACCGCTCCGAGCATTCACGATGTTTTCCTTGCGGATGTTGAGGGAAGAGGATTCAGAGAGGGGTCCGGGAGTCGGACTGAAAACTCCTGCGTGGGCGATTCTCCACCCACCGCAAATTATCAGAATCCTATCTCCACATCAGCGCCGTTTCTTCCGCTCATGTAAAAAATCGTTCCCTCATACCAAGGTGAGAGACTTGGGCTGGACTACTGAACCACAAGCCCACTTGATCAGTAAGAGTGTTCAACGATTCTACATCGATTTTCGCTCACGAGTGCTTGTCCTCGAAAGTTATCGGAACGACGAGCCAGTATTATTCTGGTGGAGCTTTGGAACTCAATATAGTTGAGCGTGCCTGCCACCGTGGTCATCTACCGAAGTTTGTTGACATGTGGAGGCCCCCATCATACTGAAAGAACGAGCTTCCCTGGAGTGAGCTCCCTGATGAGTTTGTGTGCGTTCTGAAGCATAGCAGGAAGGAGGGGATGCAACGTCATGACCCCGGTCATTCTATTTGAGCAACTCATCATGGAAAGCTAATCACATCAGGGAGGATCCTCCTGTGAGCTCATTTCGGAGAACCTTTGCGGAATATGTAGACATAAGAGAATAAAATGCTCAAGTTTTCGTTCAGCTTAGTTGCTCGCTTCGTGCTAGTCCCTCGATAGGGTTGCCGGGAGTACTCGCGCATCTTGTACAAAACCGAGGCGCTGGGATCGATTTCCGCGTGCGTTGGGAATTGAATGCGATCACACGGCTCAAAACAAAAAAACTCTCGATTTTCGTCCCCAGAAGCGGCACCGGCCTCGGTTCGTATTTACCGAACGACTTCGTCGACTCGAGGAGCATTGCGATCGATACAATTACGAAACGGAGGATGGGGGCAAGTGAGAGAGAACGCGGCCCTGAGAGAATCAAATGTACTGTCTTACGTCTGGTTTGACGAAGATGATCCCCGAAGAAGATCGAAGAAGATCGCTAAAATCATCAGCGAAGACCCCCTCACTTCGGTCGAAGCACCGACCACTTCAAGAGACTGCTGAGAGCTCTACAGTACATTTGAGTTCAATCTGAAGTGGGAACTTTATTCTTGCTTCATAAATATGCACAACACCCCAGCAGATTTCTCATGACTAAAATACGGGTTGAATGGGATTAAAAAAACGTTCGATTCTATTTTCCGTTGACCCGCTCCAGCTGGTCCGCCAAATCACGCTCGAAGCCCGTCAGACGCGCTCTGGGGAAATGGGGAATGAAGGTTTTAAAGTGAAGCATGAACCAGTGCTCTGACGCTGCACATCATTGGAATGTATCACCATCTTTTGTATAGTGGGGACAGGACACATCTCGGAAACAGATTGGTGCTCACTCCATCTCTCGGACCAGCTCTCTGGCGTTCCACTTCAGTGACCTCAGAGACTCCTCGAAGATTTTGTCGAGTCTCTCGTTCTCTTCCTCCCTTTCGTCTGTTTCAGCGTCAACAAGTCTACAAGGGTCAGGTGGGAAGTCAATTTCCACACAGTTCTTGTTTCCCAACAAACACAGATCCGAGAAGCGGTCGCGAAGCCAGTCGTGAGCTACTGAGGTGTGAGGAAAATAACCTCCCACTCCCACCCCTCATGAGGAGAACTGAGCATCTCGGAACCGATGAAACAAGTTGGAAGCAGGTCATTGCCAGCAGCAAGGGAATTCTCCTAACTTACGCTATTTGTCCTTCCAGCGATTTTTCCACTTCCCGGAGACGCTTGTGTTTTTCGATGCGACGTTCTGCCGGAGGAAAGACGGAAATGAGCCAGAATCCGATCTTAAACGACAGTTGGACGCCGTTGAAACCTGATGTTGATGTTGTCTGATGGAACAGTCCCTAAACCCTTCCTGCGAATGCAAACTCACCGGCTTCTTCATTCTGCGCTGTGATTTTGTTCCTGGCCTCCTCGTAGGCGATCTTCTGAATCGCCACCGCATTGTCCAGGAATCCAGTGACGTGCTTAATCCTATCCCCCAGAAAGGTTAGTGTTCAGACAAACTTAACTGATCAAGTTCTGAATGGCAGGAACCGCGGAGAGCGGTTGCAATCATTGAGCCGAGGATGCCGTCGAAGTATCATCTTGTCAGTGGCAGCGTCGGCTTCGCAACTCTCAACTGGCGCGACAGCGTCAGCCGGCGAGCCATCCAGCAAATAGTTGAAGAGGTGATAGTACTTGACTTACTGCTCCATGACTTTAAAGTAAACTTGTTTCGAGTCTTCGGGTTCTGCGGTTCCAGCGGACATTTTGAGTTTTCAGGAGCGGATCAATGTAACCACGAAGCGGACAGCGAGCCCGATAGGAAGGTCGCTGTACCAGACACAGCTCATGAGATTTTGGTTCGCGCACGTTCCGTCCATTGTTGACACAAACGTTCGCAGGGAACTGAGATCGTCGATGGCTCACCAAGTACGCGATTTGAAAGAGCGGCTCACAACTCGCAATGCCCTAACCTGGGGGAATCTACTGGGAATAATCTACTGCAAGACGTTTCAAGTATTTCATTTCAAGTATTATCGTGTAGCACGACTTGGCATTCTTAGCGGTGACTTTTGCACGACGCCGGCGTAACGGCATAACCAGAAACTTCACATCCTACAGAAATAGAAAGGATCGCTGATTTTCGCCAGCATCCTGTTCTGCTTCATCATCATCGCAAGGCCCGCGTGAGATGAGTCTATCGATTTTCGGCGAAACCAATGAACCCGATCGGATCGCTCCGAAGCGAGGACCGGTCCCTTTTGTTCGGGAACAGAGCCATTGGATCGTGTCGGATTGGGATCTGTTTCCCCTTGATGGGGCCTGAACGACTCAAATCAACGAGATATATTCGAATGGGGGGAGTAGCATTGAACACAGGAGCGGAAAAGCTGAATGAGCATTCTGTGTTCCCCCAACCAGAGAAGCGATTTCGGAAGAAAAACTCGATAATCAGCGATTATTCCGAGTGCGTCGACAGAGGTTGTTTGTTCTTCTCGAACGGAACTCCTCGGATCACGTTAACTGGAGTCCCTTCAAGGGTGGATGTCCCGGATTGTTCTGATCATGAAGTTCGTTCGGCGCTTCATATACCCCCACCCTTTTGTGGGAGGTAAGCCCTTCCCCCCGTGAACCTCGAGATGAATGAAACCGAGGAGATGGTGTATTCCTTCGAGAGACTCTCAATCTTGAAGGAAATGCCAAGTCAGCGGGACTCCGAGAACTCGCGAAGAGGGGCCCTCGGGGGGTTTGAAACGCTTGGAAAGAGCTCGTGGCCGTTGGTTGCAATACCCGATATGCGAGTCGAAGTTGATGCGACTTTTTCAGGAGAACATTGTGTAGTTAGATGACCTTTCAGAGCTACTGTGTAGCTTGATACAAGAGTGATAGACTGCACCGGGGCCTTCTCCGAACGGGCTCCGTTCTCTCGGAGCACGCTGGTTACCGATGGGGTCAATGGGAACGATGGTTTCAGGAGAAATGCATAAAGAGGCGAGAACACTCACTCTCTTGCAACAACGCAGTAGACGTTTTCACGGAGCTGGCGGGATGAGCTGAGCCGTCCTGAATGCCATTCTCTTCGTTGCCTTGAGCTCATTATGGTAGCCTCTGATGCAGCGACGAGTCCGTTTGTCGAAGGTCAGGAATGAACTGGAGCGGATCATGATCGAAAACACTCTCCAGCCGGTTCCTGATTCGCGCTGCGCAACAACTCATATGGCCCAGCCGTCCGTTTCACTCTCATTCCACGGACATTACTGCTGTCCGATCACCCATCAGATTCGTGATGCACGAGACGCACTTCGATTTTTCGGGAAACTTCTCATTCGAAAGTCAGAAGAGGGGACGCTTCCTCAAGGAACAACATCCGACTCCGGTGAAATCATTTTTCTCAGGGAGTAAGGGGAAGAGGGAGGGAGTCTGAGGCCGATGGAAAATAATAAGCCGGGCATTCCAAGTCGAACGGGCCACCGGGAAAGTTCCCGAATATCGGAGGAACAGATGACTTACCCGTCCGGAAGAAAATTCATGGCTCATCCGATAGCAACAAGGAAAAGACAGGCTTGTATTCGCCCACATTCACGCCACCGTCGAATCGAGGGCTCCCATGGGTCACCTTTTCCACGAACAAATTCCTGGGTGGACTTCTCGCTGCTTTTTGAGCGAATGGACTGTCTCTTCGAGCCGGGAAGTGAAACCAATTGACTGGGGGAATCCATCCCCGCCGTGTGTTGTTGTTCCCCGACTCCAGGTCCCGACTAGCTACAGCAACCCGAGGGCAGACCAGCGGTTACCGAAGTTTTTCTGGGTGGGAGACAGCTCGGGGGTAGTTTCAGGAGAAATCATGGAACGAATCTTCTTGTTTGCTGGCCACCATTGCTTACTACAGGTGAACAACCACCGGTAACTCAAGCCCAAAACAATGTTGTTATCGGGATAGCTCCGACGAATCCGCTCGCGTTCCGCCGTCTTGGAAACCCCAGACACACTCTGAAAGCCATGCATATGTACATGGAGACGGACTCCCCGATCCGGCATTTTTCACGCAGAACCTCGGCCGAAATCTCAGATCTGAAATCTGTGTGGTAGACCATTCCAGGGAACATGTTTGAGGAAGCCCATCGATCAACTCCGAGTCCACGTTAGGATGAATGATTTTCCAGATCGCCACATCCTCCGCATGGATCTCCTTATCCTGAACATACACATGAGAAATTCACGCCGTTGCCGTGACCATATGCGGGGCGTGACACGAAGTTTGGAAGTACGTCGAACGCTGCATGTTTCGATCACACTTCGTCCTTCATATACTGTACGTCGAGTGCGGAGCGCATCCAACTACTTGACGGAAACCGCTCACTTCTCATATATAGGTCGGCCTCGAGCACACCAAGAGCTTCCTCCACCAAGAACGGAACTGCCTCCCGTCGGTTCTCATCCATGATATGCGAACTCATGCTTCGGTTCCTCGGTGTGCCCCCCCCCCCCCTGACTCGTCCTGCGAGTTTCTGGTGGTCATAGACAGGTGCGTTGAGAAGAGAGAGCAGCGCCGACGACGCGCCAGCGTTTGAGCCGCTGATGGAGCCGGTGGCGAGTTTGCTTGCTGCAGGTTTACTCAAAGCTTTTATTGTGCTTGTTTGACATCGAATATCTGAGGCCTCTGAAGGTAGCTCCAGTCAGGAACGTGACGGAATTCAAGGCGCTCGGCACCACGCTTGACCATTCGCCGGGCTAAGATGAAAATAGGTACGTCAGGTCGGTCTTATCCCGCATGAGGCCGAGAAGATTCCCCCTCAGGGGGAGATCTCTTCCCCCGAGGAGCTCCGAAACTGGGTCGAAGGTGGATCACAACCTATTCAGAGAGAGCTCTCTCGAAATTGCATCCCAAGTCTTGGGTCTGGAGCAGCAGTCGCCCGTAGTTTTCATCCGCGCTGTGACAAGGTGTCGGCCCAACAGCCGTGAAACCAGTGCATCGCTCCGTATTGGATGGATCGTTCACGAGAAACTCGAGGAGTTGGGAACTACTGAGTACATTCGCTCCCTGATTCTAGCAACTCACGCCATCATGAATAGTGAACACATGCGGCCACATTTGCAGACCAAATTGAGGAATTACAGGAGAGCTGCTTCCCGAGCAGCGCGTTTTGAGTCGACGTTTCCTCCAATGGGCCACTTCTAAAAGGAGCTCGACTCAACGATATAACGGAATTGGCTGATGGAAATTCGCTCGATGGAGATCCAGAGCAGGGCGGACATAATTGTTCTGTTCGGTGAGCTTGGCAGTTGGCACTTTGAGAATAACTACACACGTGTGTCTGCAATGAAATCCCAGTACGCCCCACATTTTCAACCAGAAGCTGATCGGTGTAGCTCAGTCGTTTTACGGAGTCCGCGATCTTCAGTCGTTCCGCGAGCTATATCTTCCGTCTAGCGAACGGAGCAACAGCTGTATCGGATCGCGGCCCGAACCCTGGTTCGAATCTCCTTCATCGCTATTCAGAGCGCATGTTGAGGTGCTGCTCCAAGGCGATCTCTCCCCGTGAGTTTCCGGGTTCGCTGAGCACGATGCAGGAGTCAGTTTCCCTCGATTCCTCCGAATTGACGCGGGACTCGTTGAAGAGGCCAGATTCATGACTGTGATCCCGCCGTCGCCGTGGCGATTCCTGGAGAACCAAGATCATGAGGCGGTCGTCACGTAAGCGGGGGTTTTCGGGGTCGCTGATCACGATGCAGGTGTTAGTTACACTCGATCCATCCATCCTGATGGCGAACTCGTGGTTCCAAATCGGCTTGGTTGTTAATGACCCTCGGTGATAACGCAGCGATCAATGAAAACTGAGAACCACACTGTCCGTTCCCGGCCAGGGTCCCGGAAGCCCAGTTCACTTGACTGATATTGAGAACGCGGAATAGTGCTACTTGATTTCCACTATGAATCAACATTTCTGTGGATTCATCCGATGAGACAGAAAGCACGTACGGCTCTCATGAACGATCGCATGAGATCGTTCGGGCCTTTCCTGACCATTTTCTGATCAGAGCCAAGAGACACGCAGAGAATAGCGAATGCTCGGTTCAATCGTTATCCTCAACTTTTGTCATTCATATTTCTTGGAGCACCGATTGAGCATTGTGGACCAGTACTCGTTGTTCTTTCGCATAGCTCAGCTGGTTCTATTTTGGCGTGTTAATCGTGTTTTCGTAGGGAAATAATCGTTCTACCTTTGCGTTAGACGGAGATCCGAGACCAGCATCGTGATCGCCAATCCCAAAAACCTCCAATCACGTTCAAACCGCCCCGGTGATCTTGACTCTCCAGAAAGCCGGATGACGAAGCTAAGATCACAGTCATGGATCTGGCCTCCTCAACAAATTCCGCGTCATGATAGATGGATCGAGTAAAACTCACACCTGTCTCGTACTTGTCAACCCCCGAAAAACCCCAACATCGTGTCAACAGCTCCCGAAATCTTTGTTCTCCAGGACAGCCCATGTCGATGGCGAGATTACAATCGTGGGTGTGACCTCCTCAACAAATTGCGCGTCGGCTCGGAAACATTGCGAAAAAGTAACACCCGCATCGCGATCAGCGACCCCGGAAACCCCGGACTACGTTCCAAGTTGGATGTTCCAGATTCTGTTGATGAGAATTATCAGATCTTGCATGCAAACGAAGTGCTCAATTCCGAGTTGGTCCCAATAATGGGCAAAATCATATCATGATTGTGATTATAATTATGACTCAAAGTACTGTGATTATGATTTTATTCATAATCATGGTGATTTCGCCCATTGCTGGCATCAACTCGGAATTCAGCACATCGTTTGCACGCAGGATCTGAATATTCTCATCAACAGAATCTGGAACATTCTCATCAAGGGCTAAACGTGGGGCACTCTCGTGGAGCTTGTGATCTTTCAATCGAAGTTCTATGTTGCTTCCTTAGACCAATGACGGCTCAGCTCGCTGCTTGACTCGTACAGAATATTCAGGTGTCTGTTGACACCTCGAAACGTTGAATGCTCCTCGCGCCAAATCGACCCCTTATAGGTATTGAGTGTAACTCGCCGCCGTGCAAACCACCCGGAATCGGACTGACGACGCCACTCTATGACAGCGGACGGATTCGTCCCTCGAATGACGGCGCAAACCCACACTGGCCTCCGAGGTTATTCGATGAGAGTGTTTTCACGGTTAGACTGGTTCTCTGTTTGTTGAGACGACCGAAGGAATTCCATGATAGTGGAGCGCTTCCTCCAACTGCGGGGATGTTCCCCATTAATCGAGACGACTCCCGGAGACCTCGGGATAGCTTTCTCGGAACTCGCGTCTCCTCGTGAACATTCTCGGAATTGAATACTCGGTCCAGGAAAAACTCGAAGCTTGGCCCCCCTCCCCGCAGAAACGCCTCGTCTTTAGCTCATGGCGACTGAAACTAATCCCTCATTGCCAACTTCGCTTGGACTTCCCGACTGAGACTCCGATTGCGAACAGGAATTAGGACAAATGCGAGCGTTATCAGATGAGCCATGCAGTTACTGTCCGCATACAATGAGAACAGTCGATGTCACCCAAATCTCAGAACCCTACTCTTCGAATAGTTTCGACAGAGAGCCATTTCTCGACTCCTCATCTGACCTTTGCTGCGTCAGTTCATTGAAAACTACGCTTGAAGAGTTTGAGGCCCGGAACCATGACTTATTACGGCTCCGTTCCAGTCGCCGCTTCGTTTGAACGGATTATGTAACTCTAACTCAGAAAGCGCCTCACGGAAGCAATTCAGCTCAGTGTCGCTGCTTCGAGGAGAAAACGATTTTCGAACGATCTGAGAATGTGCTTTCGAGCTCGCGCTGTCCTACAACAGCAACTGAGAGCCGCGAATCAGGTACAAAAAACCTAGTATCACCAACACTGATCGAGCTTGACGGTTCGTTCGGCACAGCCTGAACGGTGATCATTCAGCGGTGTGCCAGGAGTCTTTGATGTGCCTCAGTGAAGCGCGGCGCGTTATCAGATGGACAGCGATTCCCGTTCTTCCCGTGATCTGTCGATTAGCTTCCGACGAATAGTAAAGCACTCCGTTGCGAGAGAAAGCGGATCCTAGAAAGCGGAGTGGCAGCCAGGCTCACTGACTGGCTGGCTGGCAAGCAGGCCGTCCGTCCGTCCGTCGGCCCCAGAGAGTGCGCCGTCGGTTGTGGAACTCAGTCGATCAGTGGTCGTTGGTTGAAAAATGTTGAGCAGCATTCCGTAGAGGGAAACAGGGAAAACACAAAAATGTTGTGACGCTCAGAAAAGTCTCACCAGCTGTGGGGTAAGTGAGCCGTGATGTTTTCTGAAGGGGGCGCGTAGTTTTCCTCTTGAGGTTTGATAAGGAGTAGATGTAGGCTCGCACGATGTGCTGATTCGGCTGGCTATTCCTGCTCCAGCACCGCAACCGAGCCCGTTTCATCCTCGTTCGACGAAAACGTTTAGACGTCCAAAAGATCACACATATGTGCTTTAGATGAGCCTTTCCACTGGAACATCGAGAACTCTTCCTGGGAACTATCCGGGATCTCCGAGCTCAAGTTACGACTTCTACTTCCGAGAGTATCCCATTCGAATGCCCGCCGAGTGACGAAGCTCTGTGGTCTTGTGTTCGAGGATCCGTAGTCGCGTCGGAGTCCTTCGATCTCAAGTCCACTATTGGGTCGTGAAGCTTCCCGGGAACGATCACCGTTCTCTCCGGAATCCACCCGCGACAATCGATTGACCAGAAGCGCTTTCGACAATCAGAGTCAACAGAGTGATTCCCGGGCACGAAACACTCGGTATAAACGTGTGAGGTCTAACCACCTCCGGAAGCCCCACGGGAAAGTGGAACAGCATTCATCTGACAGTACTACAGCTTATTTGAAACCTACTTTTTGCTGTGGCTTGCGATCCATCAGCGGTTCCGAGTTGCACCTTTGTCCAGGCCTCGAGTTGCACCCTGTATGAATTCGAGGTCGCGTTGAGTGGGATTCGACGATAACTCAAGTTCTCGCGTGACCGTCGGATCGAAGTTCGAGCGATTTCGCGCGCAGTGATTTGGCGTCCTCGAATTCCCTCGTCCTCAGGCACAGCGCTCGGGCAGTGTGGTTGTGATTTTCAACGGCCGCCTGTGAACTAGCTTCCGAACATCAGCGAAGGCCGTTGAGATGCTCTTGGATTTATGTGCTCCTTCACAAAGGATTCACGTCCACGTAGGCTACCAGGGGCGTTCCCGTGCGGTTGCTCGGCGCATTCGGGCCGTCCGGATCCTCGTTCGAACCCAAAGTTCTCCTGCTCGAAGATCATCGTGGAAACATCGCAGCGGCCGAGGCTCAATTAGCCGGTACATCCGTTCGTCGACTGTCGATCAACCGTGGAGCAATCGGCTCATATTCTACTCGAATTCGGGGCTGGTTTGTTTGCCGTAGTGGAATCTCAGAAGTGTCTGTATCCGCTACTCTCCACCGGCAGACGTCCTCTTCCGTGGAGTCGTTTGTTATTTGCGCGGAGGTGAGTTCCGCAATCATAGGCAAATCGTCCAACCTGTCAGATGTGTCGCCAACAGCTGTAGCGGCAGCCGCTCCAGGAGGAGTTAACGGAGCGATTGTTTAGGCTCATTTGGCACACGTGGCGGAGCAAGAGCAATCTCCGTGATTCAACGGCTCCGTATAGAACACCGAGTCGAAGTGTTTGAGGCGTACCTCGCTGTTGATTCGCGCCCGGAAACTTCGCAACTCAACGTGATCGATGTGATTAAGCGACTTTTCGCTCGGTAGACCGCTGATCGGATGACTCTGGACTTGCTCCGAATCATGTGCTTATGTAAGCCAAAGCCGCGTTGTCAAACGTTTGAGATCGAGCGAAGCAGCCCGCGATCTTCTCCACGATCGGGCGCAGCGATCTGAGGGATCGAGCTACCGGGATTTCACCCTTCTGAGAACAGGGACAGCCATCTTGTTGATGAAAAATCAGAACGCTTCTTCCAGCAGCAGAACTTCACTCATGGGTCGGCCGCTACAATTATCTCCCCTTCTGATCGCGGGTCGTGTACTCTGTGCTTGCGGTGGCAGTGATCGAGTTCTGCAGTAACTGTCCGAGTCATTGAGCGCTCTCGAGCTGACCTGCCATCGGAGAGGTCCACCATTCGATAACGTCCGGGAATCTACAACGGATTCAATAAATACTACAAACAGGCGAACTTCTTCCTTGCAGAAAATGCGTCGAACCTTGGCCTTCGGCCTCATGTGGAGGCTCGTCAAACTCTATTCCCACATAATAATCTGCGTTGCTCTCGTCGGGTGAGTTCCATTCCCGTTACCGTGTTGGTCACAGCAGTCGGAACCAGCGCTCGTCCCTGCGCCGTTAGTCGTGCAGGCTGCGTCTCGAAGAGAATAACTCTTCCTCACACTCTCGCAGTTCGTTCATCGGTCAGGTTGCTCCCACATTGGGATCAAAAGGGTTGAATTTCCATTCGTGAGGGAGACTCGAATTGTCATTGTCATCAATTGTCATTAGCGGAGATGGCGACAGAATGGCGCTGCCGTTTCGGTTTCTCGTTCTGATTCAATCGTGGACGGCGCCGTCGCCATTAAGCGATAGTGAGTAAACTAGCGCTGTCAGACATTGACAGAACTCGTCTAAAAATCCAACTATGGTCCCTGCCGGGGCTCGTTCCCCGCCGGGCGCCGGATTTGAATCTGAATCGGCATTGTGTTCGGCGTCAGTCTGGGAGGCTTTGGCGGTGCATTTGGAGTTTCAATCGTTGATGAGTTTTTCCATTCTCCGCCGCACTCGCCGAAGTGGTGGCTCCGGAAATCCGTCACACATGGCGGCGATTGGAGCGAGCTGAAAAGCGACGCAGAAATCGACTCCAGTTTTAAGCAGCTGTTCCATGCCGATTAATTTTGCCTTGTCGAGTGGACGCTCCGCTCGCCGTGACGCCCTGCTGGGAGATTTGTTCAAGCGAGTCCGCTGCTGACCGAGAAGCACGACGAAGGCTTCCCGCTCAAATGATCCATATTCCAATTCCAGGTTATGCTACGTGGTTATTTTGCGAGGCGTCGGCCCACCGCGCATCAAAGAACTCGTTCCCCTGGACATGGATTCGGAGCTGCAAAGCATAGAATCGGAGGTTCAGAAGAACCGAATGGAACTGGCCGCTCTGAAACAGACCCTGAACAAAGTTGAACAACGCAACGGAGTCAAAGCTGTTTCGGAAACCCCGCAGGACTCGAGCACGATGATCTGCGTCAAGAAGCCGCCTACAGTCGCCAAGACTGACTACAATCTCTGGCAGGTGATCAAGGACATCGAGTTCACGAACGAAGATGGCGGAGCGTGGAAGCAGGGCTGGCCTATTGAGTACGACGCTACGCAGTGGAATGAGAAGAACGTACTCAAGGTGTTCGTCGTGCCTCACTCACACAACGACCCGGGATGGATAAAAACTTTCGAGCAGTATTTCACAGAGCAAACCCGAAATATACTCAACACGGCCGTCAGTAAACTGATCGAGTATCCTGACATGAGATTCATCTGGGCTGAGGTCTCGTACTTCGCCCGGTGGTACGACGAACAGACACAGGACAAAAAGAGCAAAGTTGCGAAATTGATCAACGACGGCCGGCTAGAGTTCGTAACCGGTGGTTGGGTTATGAACGACGAGGCTAATACTCATTACTACGCGATGATTGAGCAACACGTCCTCGGTCACCAATGGATCGCGAGTCGTTTCCCGAAAGCGCCAAAGCCCCGGAACGGATGGGCGATCGATCCGTTCGGACTGTCGCCAACCATGGCCTTCCTGCTGAAAGAGTTCGGCCTGAAGAACATGGTCATACAGCGTGTGCATTATTTCCTCAAGAAGCACCTGGCCCGCTCGAGGGCTCTGGAGTTCCATTGGCGGCAAGCGTGGGACAGCGCCGGAGACACCGACATGTTCTGTCACGCCATGCCTTTCTACAGCTATGACATTCCTCACACGTGCGGTCCCGACCCCGCGGTGTGCTGCCAATTCGATTTCGCTCGGATGAATTCGCCTCGTCTCACGTGTCCTTGGAAAGTGCCGCCGGTCAAAATCGTCAAGGAGAACGTCGCTGCCCGAGCAGAAGTTCTCCTGGACCAGTACCGACGGAAGGCTCAGCTCTACCAAACGAATTCGATCCTGGTTCCTCTCGGCGACGACTTCCGCTACGATCGCTCCGCCGAATGGGATTCCCAGTACACCAACTACAAAGCCATAATGGATTACGTGAACAACAACAACACGAAGCTCAACGCCCACATACAGTTCGCCACTCTCGACGAGTACTTCCGTTCCGTCGAGGAGGATTTGCGCACATCCGAAGTTAGCATTCCGAGCGTGGCCGGCGACTTCTTCACGTACGCCGACAAGAACAACGAATACTGGTCCGGCTACTACACGTCGAGGCCCTTCTACAAGTTCCTGGACCGCAGAGTTGAATCGGTTCTCAGGATCGCGGAGGTGACGTTCAGCCTCGCCAAAGTCAACGGTCTCAGGTGCAAGCTCGAGTCGGAGCTCGACACTGCGAGGAGGGCCCTCTCGCTGTTCCAACACCACGACGGCATCACGGGAACGGCGAAGACGCATGTCATGAAAGACTACGGGACCAGGCTGAACGCGGCGATCGCGAGCTCGATGAAGATCATCCGTTCGTCGACCGAGTTCCTGCTCGGCAACACAGAGAACTGCGCGTCCGACTTCGTCATCAACCTGAACGGCACCACCGAGGGTTACTCGTCGCGGGTGGTGCTCGACTTCAAACAGTCGTCGTATAACGTGGCCGTGGTGAACGCATTGACCACTTACAGGCGAGAGATCGTTTCGATTTACACAGTTTCGCCGGACATCACCGTCAAGGGAGCCGTGTCGCAGCTGTCGCCAGTTTTCGACAACTGCCGAATCCGCGATGATCTGTTCGAGCTGAGTTTTGAAGTTGAGCTCCGTCCTCTGGAAATCAAGTCGTTCGTGGTGACGCGTGGAGGACACGAAACCGCTCCGCTGAGAGCTAGCATCGTTTTCTACAAGATCGGAAGCTGCAACAACAGCGGCGGGGGCGTCTTTCAGGTTAGTTCTTCGGATGAGAAGAACGTGAGGATTCAAACAAGTGGAATCACGGCCAGCTTCTCAACTTACACCGGCTTGCTGACCCGACTGACGCAAAACGCCGCTCAGGCGTCCGCGGAGATCTCGTTCTGGAAGTACTCGACGTCCCCGAACGTCAAAAACAGGGACCGTTCGGGAGCGTACTTGTTCATGCCCGAGAAAGACGCCCCCACCGCGATTCGATTCAATCCCAGCACTGTCGTCGGGATCCAGGGGTCTCTCCTCAGCGAGATGACCGCGATCGCGCCGGACATCACGACCCATTTCAGGATCAAGGAGTCGCCAGGAGTCGACGGGCAGGCGGTCGAAATCCACAGCATAGTCGACATCAGTCGCACGACGAACTTCGAGCTCCTGATGAAGATGTCGACATCCATCGATTCCCACTCGATCTTCACCGACTTGAACGGGTTCAGCTACGCGGAACGGAAGTACCAGCAGCGTCTCCCGGTCCAGGCGAACGTGTATCCGATGTCGACGATGCTCTTCATGCAGGACTCCCAGAGCCGACTGAGCTTGGCCTCGGCACAGCCGCTCGGCGTCACAGACAGAGGCGAGAAGGGCACGTTCTACGTGTTCCTCGACCGACGACTCAATCAGGACGACAACCGCGGTCTCGGGCAAACGGTCACCGACAACATCCCGGCCCTGAGCTCATTCAGGCTCTCCATAGAATCGCAGGAAGAGCTGGATCCCCGGCCTTCGCTGCTGTCTCTGTTATCGTATCACGCGTTGACCTCTCCCTTGCTGCCGGTCATCGTGAGCGGAACCGAAAAGGATTCGTATTCGAGCTCGTCGACTCTTCAGCCGTGCGGTTTGCACCTCGTCAATGTTCGCACCCTCGAGGGTGCTAGCCCCGACGAGCCGCAGTTCCTGGTCACTTTGCACAATGAAGGTTACTCATGCAGTGAAGTTGTCCCCACTGAAGTTTGTCAGATCACGGAGGCCGGCATGGACTTGACCACTTTGTTTGGGCGAGTTTTTGATGAAAACGCCCAGTTCACGTCACTGTCCGACCTCCATCCCGGCGAGGACTTCCACATCACGGAGAACATTCATGTCCCGACCAATCACATCAAAGCCGTGAAAGTGTCCCGTGTTCTACCATAGTGAGAAAATCGCGTTGATTTAGAGAAACGACTGTTAGGTTATCAGAATTGTCGCAGCGACTCGTCGCGCAGCAGCCGATTTAAACTCGAGAGTTTTGCCCCTCTCCGTTCCTATCAAGGCATTACGCTGTTCGCGGAATCGTCGTGAGGGACGCGGATCCCAAATCGTTACCGAGACATGGATATTTTCGTCAGACCTATGTTTTCAAGCCCGATTGCGTTTCTACGTCAAAAACTTAGTCCCGTAGATCCTTCTCCCTGGAACTTCCCTCAATGTCTTCACAAACCAATTCCGACGGAATCGAATTCGTTTGAAACGCTACAATGACTCGACCCATCAGGCCGCCGCCATTCTATACGCTGCAATTGAGCTGAACATTGGACATAGGGATTCCCAGTGAGGATCTCTTCTGCGTAATCTTTCAAACAATCGGATCGTCGTCTTGAGGGCGCGGCGTCCACCACTGCTATCATCGAAGCCGGGTCCTGCTGCGATACTCGTAGGTTTGGAGCGTAAGAGAGTAGTCGTGCATTTGTGATGGTATCGTAGCTAGAAGCATTGTTTCGTCCCCGAACAGGCGTCAGTGCGGGCACCTTACATAGCTGTACATAGATCCGTCGTGGACGGCAGAGCGAGCGAGAGAGCGACCGGAAAACAGCCCGCCTGCACGTGCATGTGTCAAAAATCGTAACTCTGGACCAGGGGCTGGTCTTAGATGTGATAGCTTATCTTCGAAGTTTTTACGAATCGATGAATTTTCGAGACGTCAGTGAGCGCCAATTTGTTCGAAAAGAATGCGATGTGGATGATGAGTGTACAGCTGATGAAGAAACGCAGTTAGGACCTTCAGTTCTGTTTCTCACTTGCGGAAGAAGTTGGCTGGGCGAACAGAGGTTGATCGAGGAATCGACGCGGCTGCAATCCAGAAGATCGATCATCTGCCACTGTGGGCGCGACGTTTTATATTCCGTGGAGCTTCCTTCCAGATTTGTTGTGATATCGCGAAGAGAAAGCCAAAATTTTCGCCACCTATTTTTCAATCACCCATACCGCCCAACCAATCGCTCTGGATTGCCGGTGGCGTTAGCTGTAATTACGATGTCATCAGTCAATGAATAAAGTTATTTTCGTGTCAATAGGATCGATCGCTTCATCCTTCCCGCTCCATCGAGGATCGCCCTCGATCCTACCCGGAATCGAAAGCCCTCCTCAGCGCGGAGAAACCGATCTCTTGCGTCGGGTTTTCGCATCCATGGCAGGACTGGACGAAGCTGAAGCATTCACTCGCAACTCGCAGATGAAGAAAAATCATCTCACAAAGCGGGTTTTTCTTGAAATGAGCGAGAAATCATCTCGTAACGCCAGGGAAATCGATGAGCTCAACTCATCGTCGATCGCTTTTCCACGTAAATGGCACGTCGATGCCAAGCTCCGTGAAAGTGAAGTGCGCTGTGGAAAACGCCCGTCCTGAATAAGAGAAACTGGATTCCACTCTCATCGCTCTTCCTCTCCACCGTATAGTCTCATACCTTGAGAGGGATCACCGATTCTGTGTCGTGGACACTACGCATCGGACGCCGTAAGCCCTCTGGTTATCCTATCGGTCGAACCGGTGAGGAGCCAGCTGAACTTCGCGGCACTTGTCCGTCGCTACGAGGTTTGCTCTCGAAAACGAGTCCTTCCATCCTGCGAGCCTACATATACGAATCGTGTCCTGAATACGACAGCGTTTGAACACGGAAAGTCATCCACTCCACGGTCTGACTGATAGGTTTCGACTCATTCCGTGAACGAATCGAATCCCTGGGAACAGTTCACCTGGACTCGGAGAAGCGCTCCCATGAGACTCGATTAGGAACCACAGTATCGCACTCCGCAATCGGAACGGCGATGTATGAGCTTCTTCCTGACAGCTTGCGTCGTGGCACACTCGCCGGGTTTCTCAGGAACGTGGCTTCACAATCGGAAGAATCTTGTTGAGACCCTCCGCAAACATCATTCTGCTCCTAATATTTGACTGGCTCCTGCGAGGGAAGCCACTCAGATTCATGCCCCGATGATGGACTGTCTCTTACAGGCGGTGGCGTATCTAGGGGGGAGGGGGGGAGAGGGGGCTCGTGCCCCAGGCGCAAAGCTGATGGGGCGCGCAGTTAGGGGGCGCAAAGCTGATAGGGCGCGCAGTTATGGGGCGTCAAACCGTACTTGATTTTTTGATAGTTCTAACCGCAAAATCAACTTAATTCGTCTTCCGAACGGATAAACACCCAAGAGATCTGAGAGGCGCCAAACCGGAGTCGAAGTTTGTCCATATCCGTGTCTGCATTGGAGATTCGATTTGTCTCGGCAACGAAATCCCGCCTCAGAGAAGTCAGGGGCGCGGATTTGAGGGGTGCGGAAGAGATGAAGTACCACAAATGTCTCAGACTGCAATAAAAAAAGGCACAGGAACGTGCAGCAGAGGGCTGAGTGCTTGCATATATATCTCTTGAGGGCGCAAAGCTGAAGACAAGCGGATTCGAGGTTTTGTCAATGTCCCTCTTCCTCCACTGTAGGAGAAATTCAATCGGAATCCAGAACGAAATCGCGACCCATTGAGCTGAGGGACGCAGAATCGGAGCTCCACTTCGATCAATCGGAGAAACTTTGTGATGATTGGGCCTGGGGGGCTGGGTGATTTTTCGAAATTATCGCCTTGTCGCAAGGGATCGATGCTGCGCGATGTATCGGATAATTTCGAAAATTCACCGAAACTTCCAGGCTCTAGTGATGATATAAATGACTGTGAAACGTCGGTCAAACAAGGTGAAACGCTGGTTGCCAGGGATCATTAAGGTTCAAGAGAAGCTAGGCGCATTAGCGCTTTTGAGCATTGAGCATTGAGAGACGAAACGAAAAAAAAACGTTTTCGGAGTTGTTGAATGATGGAAAGTTTCGCCGCAGTTAAGGCTCATCGTGCGCGATTCAGGTCATCACACCATCATGGTAACATTGAGTGGACATGACCTTGTTGTCAACGAGCAGAATCTCTCCCAATGGCTCACCAAATTTTCGCGCGGGCTCGGAGAGGGGGGGGGCGCATTTTTGCTGGTTTGCCCCGGGTGCCGCTTGAGCTAGATACGCCACTGCTCATACGAAACGGTCAGCACTGGAGTTTTTTGTTGTTCAATAGACCAAATCTGCGGCTAGATTCAACCTTTGTATCACCTCGTCCCCGCTTCTCGAGTCACATTATTCGATGCAGGATTCGGAGGAGCTCCCGTCTCAGTCATCGGTAACCTTCTCGAGCTCACGGACCAGCTCAACATGCCCTTGTTGATTGACCCTGCTCTTCGACTCTTCATCTCTCAGCCCCTCCCGCGATCCTCGGTTGCCATCACCATTTTCCGGCAATTGCTGCTTCATTTATCTGCACGTGATTCCAGTATGCCTCGCTCCTTGTCTCCGTCGAAGCTTCGACCATGTTCTCGTGGGCCGAGACATTTTGCATTGCATCGCTCTGGAATTTCTGGCAGATCTCTGATCATATTTCAATGGTCTGAGAAAACTGAACTCGATACTCGCACGGTATCATCGACTCAACGGAAGCCTCACTATAGGAATCCGGTTGATCAACTGAATCAACCGGACTTATCTGGTGAATCCACAAAGGATGGGTGAGGACCAATGGAAGAGCTTGTGCCGTTGTTTCAATGTGTGACTCGATTGACCTGAGAGCGAAGTGTTCCTATTATGTTCCTCCCTTGTTCAAAAAATCCAAAATACCCTGTTTGAGTTCCATCGCCCCCGAAGTCTGTATCGTTTCAAAGGCGGCACTTCATCGACCTCCTTGGCCTAGGTTCTCTTCACTTCCGTTCTCATTCCTCCGCCTGACACAGAGGGGTCGGCCTGACTAGACTTTTGACGGACATCATGCGCTGATTAGCCTAATCAGCGAGAAGCGGTGACAACTCCTCAAGTTCTTGTGACACAACATAGGAGGCAATGACTGTCTGTCAGCAGCAGACTCCCGAAGCGAGGGAGGGCCGGCCAGCTTATTCGGCCGAAGGCCGGCTAGTTTTCAATAGAATATTTTGGAATGGATGGAGATTTCGTCGAACCCTGGGCGTTATCTTTCTCCAAAGACTCATTTCCAGCTATTTCTAGCTCCGATCATCGGGCGGACTAGGAGGAGTGATGCATCATCATGGCCCAGCTTTGATGATCGACTTATGATCGTTTGAAGTCGATCACTGTTTAGGTTGGAGTGGAAAGGAACGAAACGTTGATAAATCCGTGGAGCTTTGTGCAGAGATGGGTGAAGGGTCGAAGAATCCTCGCCATGAATTTTATACAGCGCCACAGAGTTCCCTCTGAATTTCGTCGAAGAAACCGTGAAAAATTATTGAGTTCACGCCATTCCGCGGCACTTTCAGTTCATCCGAAAGAGCTGGCATTTGCACTATCCATTGTTCGCATCTTCCTGCGAACTTCCGCATCTCCACAAACTGCGTCATAGGGCGCATGATTTTGTCCTATACGGTTTTCGCCTGTCCCCTAGCTGTAATATATTCTATAGCTTCTAAACAACCACGAAGGTTTTGAGCCCCTATCCTGTGCCACATACGCTCAAGTGAGCGACGATGCACTACATTATTCAAGGTGGTCAACGTAAGTCGGCAATGTTCTTACCCTTTCTTCTTTTGGTCACAATTCGGTCAAAGATGACCCGGTTCTTGGGATATTTTTTCTTCGATCGATAGATGAAAGAATGGCGCATCTTTTCGATCTTGATTTGGGTCAATCGACAGAGAATTAATTTCGCTGGGAAGCTGCGAAAAATGCCGATTTTCCCTTTCGAACTTCTGTGAAAACCTGGTTCGTGAGACGTCTTGAGTAAGCCGATCCAGTTTGTTCTCATTTTTTATTTGAATGCAGCAAGGGCTGCCTCTCATTCGCTGGAGGAATGGCGCGAATCGGTCGGAAGCATGAGGAAGGGCGACGGATCGCATCAGCATGACGAGAATCCCAAGATGTTGCCTTTTCTGAGTCGTTCCGTCCCTCCTCATGGAAGCCGAACTCGAATGATTTTACGATGGCGAAAAGCTCGTCGATTGGTCCAAAGTACCCGACTACGGAAATGCCGGGCCGATAGGACCACTTTTTCTATTCGTCGAAAAACGAGCTTTCCGTCCTGGAAGAAAAACCTCAATAAGCTCGACTTTCGGGCGAAGAGAAAAGTGGCTGGTTCGACTCGGCAACTCAATTGTGGAGTCGTTTGAACCATTCTAAGAACTTTTCGCCATCGGAAAATTTTCACAATTCGGCTTCCCTGAGGAGATCTGAGAGGAATCGCAGCGAGGACGAGATCCTGTCAACATATGAGTGATTTTTGTGATGCTCATTTGATCGTTCGCCCTTTCTAGTGCTTTTGACCGATTCTCGCCATCTCTCGAGCGACCCTTTGCTGCATCCAAGGATGTGATGACGAGCTGGATCATTTCACTTCCGACGTTTCACGGGCGGTTAGTTAGAGGAGTTTGGAAAAAAAAATTGGCATTTCAATTGCCAAATAAAGCAAAAAAAATCCCTAATCGGTTCATTTCTGACCGTAGTATGACCAACAGAAGGCAGGGCAAGAAAATTCCCGACTTGCGTTGACCACACTGTTCGTCGATTCAGGCTGCTACGAGAAATTCGGCAATCTTGAAAGAATCACGTGACCAGCTCAATGCGGCGGTCGTATTCCTATCCGGACCCGCCTGTCCTATTGCCGCCGACTCTTCGCGTCGAGGTTCCCTCAACCCTGGCGTCTCCCTGAGCCTCAACAACAAATCATCCATCGGGATTAAGAGTCGCATGGGGAGTTGGTTTTCGATGCATCATGAGGCCCTCGGGGCGCTTGCCCCGACCGTCCCCGCAAGTCGCTCGAACTCGGCAGAGCATCATAGAATCGGAAGCGTGGCCCTCTGATTCCACGCTCCCGATAGTTCCGATATCAGAACATTCCACTTTGAAGAACACGGAAGCAAAGACTCAAGCACAATAAGAAATTGGAGCGAGTCTCGATGCCGGTGACTCTGTCAAGGGATTTGGTGCACCCAACGATAATGTTGACCCGAAAACTCGAGACGTGACCGCCGAAAATCCTCGCGAAGGCCAAAGAGCTGGGTAAAACCAATAAAGTTGAGATCGTAACAATGTCTGAGAACACCTCGAAGAATGAGCGATGTGAAAAAACCGTTCCCAAATCTTTCCGGATCCACTGTAAGATCGCATCAGATATATATATATACCTGAAAAAATGATAACCGCACTCAATTTTTTTCTTATCCCTATGATAACCGCACATTGTGCGGTTATCATCCAATCTAAGTTTCTCTTCGCGAGTGGTTACCAGCGATGTGCGGCTATTATTCGACTGATAGCCGCACACCCTGTAACTTCATCGGTTTTGAGATTCGGATGCCGCACGGAATTCACAATCTGCCTACCGCTCCGTCCCGGCGATATAGACAAGATGTTGGGAGACCTAGCAGATTTAAGGCTCAAAACTGGAGTTTTCGATGGAAGCTATCCCCTAGTGATACAGTCCGCAACACGAATTTATCGACACGCATTCTATGTGGATGATTTCCGCACCCGCTGGATAACGAAGTCAGTGTTGCCATGGGAATTCCACTAGGTGCGACAGACTTTGAGATTATATCAACCGACTGAGAAGAACGAAGTTCAGGCTCAGGATCGAACATTTTTGATATCCAGCTGTAACACGAAATTATCGACAGCGTTGAAATCGCGCATTCGGTTGGAGTTTCAGCATTTTCTCGTGAGGCTGATACCGACGAACGACAAGGTAGTGCTAACGAAGGACACACAAGTACGATTTGTCGACTCAGAACTCCGGCTCGTCAAGATTTGTGAGAAAGAATTCATTCCCTCTATATGGGACGAAAACCGGCTCTGACTCCTCAAGAAAGGATTCGCATCGATCAATTACACGGCCTTGGGCTCGCAGCAAGAGCTACCGGACGAGAGATCGGCAGAACAGCGGACGTAGTGCTGCGGCATTTGAGATTAGGGGCGGAGTATGGCATCAGATCGTACAAGAAACGAAGCACAAAGCTCTCAGATCGTCAGAAACGGAAGATAATTCAGGATGCGAGCAACAAGAGTGTCTCTTGCGCTCAAATCAGAGACTCAAACAACCTCCCAGTGCATAAACAGACCGTCTGGCGCGTTTTGAGAAGTGCGTATCATCTGAAATTCAAGAAAATGTGCGGGAAGCCCCCGCTGACGAAAAAGCACCGAGACACTAGGCTCGATCGCGCCCAGGAATGGATGAGTTGGACTTCGGAATGGGATAAAGTTGTCTTCAGCGATGAGAAAAAGTTCAATCTGGACGGCCCGGATGGATTCCATAACTACTATCACGATCTTCGGAAAGAGCCTCGATTCTATTCCAAAAGACAGTCCGGGGGCGGTTCAGTTATGATCTGGGGAGCGGTCAGTCGCCGCGGGACGTTCCAAATCATCTTCGTGGAGACAATAATGCGTTCCGTGGACTATAAGCTGCTACTCGAGAACCACCTGCGACCTCAAGCTTTGGAGAAAGTTGGAACGGATTTCATCTTCCAGCAAGATTGCGCCTCCGTGCACACGGCGGCGATAATCAAAGATTGGTTCCGGGAGAGCGGAGTACGTTTTCTTGACTGGCCTCCGAAGAGCCCCGACCTGAACATTATTGAGAACCTCTGGGGAACGTTAGCTCGGCTCGTCTATCCCAATGGGAAGCAGTACAACTCAAGAGAAGAACTGAAACATGCGATTCTTTCTTCTTGGGCCAGAATTGGGGAACGAGAAATAAAACCACTCTATGATTCGCTCCCAAGGCGCATTTTTGAGGTCATCAAGGCGAAAGGGGGTTCGACGAAGTATTAACTTTCGAGAATTCCGAAATCGTGGAATAAATCAGCCTGTCGATAATTTCATGTTACGGCTCGAAATCGATTTTCTGGAATCTTACGCGTCGTCTTCCTCGAATCGAAGAAATATTCTATCGCCACAATCGTGGTGATGCTGGGAGTATTCCATGGCAGCATCAACATCATCTCTCTTTGTCATCAGGAATAGTCTAGAAAACTTGACTGTCGATAATTTCGTGTTGTGGGCTGTAGGAAATTCCGCTCTGCGCTCATCCCTCTCGTGAGGTGAGTTTCTCAAAAAGTGAAACGGCGCGGATGAGCTCTGAGAGATGAGCGCTGCACTCGAATGCAGGGAATTCAACATTTTATTCGGAATAAGGAAGTGGGAGAATCACTTTGAGAATGATTCTTTATTGGAATCAGATGAGATGACTGGACGGACATGTCTTGATCACGCTTGGATCATCAACGGGGCTTCTTCAGAAGATTGCTGACCAGAGCCCCCAATTTGGCGACAGTCAGGCTCTCGAGCGCCGGGAACCGGGCAGAAAGAACGGCACAGATCTCTCGCGATCGAGCACAACTCAGGATCTTCTTCGTCCTGAGCTCTTCGGGAATCTGCTCCTTGAGACTTTCTATGATTTCATGGGTCCACTGTATACGTGGTGCCGATCGGCGCTTAGCGAAACGTCGGCACCTATTTGAAAGTTGGAGACGTCGAGTTTTGCTCACCAGCTCCGCCTGCTCCACATCTTCATTCGATCCTACCATTGTATTCGGATTTGTGCTGCTTGCGGAACGCTCGTCGGTGGAGACATGCTCTAACGACTCGTTGTCAGAATCAGAGCTCTCGGAATCGCTTGCTTGCGCTCTCTCAACGAAGTCGCCATCCAAGGGGTCCTCTTCCGCGGACTCCTCTCCTGAACCGATTCTATACCTGATTGGTTTGCGTTCACTATTGCTGCTCCGACGAGAGGTTGAAGGCTCCTGCTCGAGCTCTGGCTCCCTCCCGCGATAATCTCCTAGGTCGGGCCGGACCTTGGGCTCTGCTTCAGCAATGTCCAGCATCGAATCGTCCATGAACGTTCAAGGTATCGACTTCGATATCTTCTAATTGTCTGCCTCGAATGGATTGGAAGTCGCCGGCGTTTAAGGCAGCAAATAGCTTGCTCACTCGTCCCAGATGAAGTGCGGGGAGTGGATGCCGGTAGAATTTCAGATGAGTTTCATGAGTGTGGCCGAGTGTCTCAGCAACCTGGCGTAGATCTTCGGGAGTCAGACTAGCGTACTGGAGACTCACCGCTAGATGTTTCCGGAGTTTCGTTCCTCGAAGGAGAGATGGATTCCGAGCTCCGCTTTCATCGGCAAATTTTCGCATTGTTGCTGTCCCCTCGACGAATGTATCGGCTCGAGCGAAGAGGTAAGGGTTGTTGAGCGCAACTCCGGCTTCTGTTCTGTTCGAGAGCATGTAATCGAAGTATGGTTCATCTTCTCTCAGAAGCAACAGAGCCACCATGCGACCTAGCTTCCCCTTCACGCTGATTCTCTTGAACGAGGAGGCGCAAATCTGTTCAGACGGTAGCAAAGTTTGGAATTCGACACTGCTTGGGTCAATTTGAGTGGCGGAATTCCAGTCCTTGATCAACAAACGATCGACTTCCCGCACGCGCTCCCGATTGAATATCCATAGTCGCAAGAGGAGTGTCATCACCAACATTTTGTATTTCTCGGGGTCGAAGCGTTCGCTGAGGGCTGCGTAAGCATCTTGCATATTTAGCTTGAAGTAGTTTATGAGAGTGCTGACGTCTTCCATCATAGGAATAGCTTGACGAAGTTCATCGGTTTTCCTATCGGCTTGCTTCCGTGCAATGCTGGATACCCTGTCGCTGAAGGTGGCGTCATACACTTGCTGCCACTTGGTTGCAAGGAGAACCAGCTCATCGTTTCCATCCTCGTTGGCAGCGTAAAGGACAGTTTTCGAGAATGTCCGGAAGGCGCGTCCATACTGATCCACTATGCTGGGCTTCTGGTATCCACCATCCGCAGCTTCCCCTGCTCCTGCCATTCTTTTTATTGACAGAACAAAGTACTTGTACAAGCCGGGACGGAAGCAATCTTCCGAATTTGTGACATATTGCGCGTTCGTGCTACACTTCATGAAGTCTCGAATTGTCAGGATGATCCTACTCACTGTCCTGATTGCCGTGGAAATCATTTTCTCCTGAGATTCACCTCTATACTTTTCGGCGAGCATCGCCGCGTGCTCAATCAGCGAGCGATCTTTTCCGAAGAACGCCTTCATTGGTCCTTCACGCATCCTGAGGTAAATGTGCTTGACGATCTCATCCATGGGGGCGGTCAAATTCCCGATCGCAGAGAGCCGAGCTCGTCGTTTCTCATCTTTCAGCTGGGTCGTGGATGGAGCACAGCGAGCGACGTGGACGCGGAAATTCGCATCACTGATTCTGTTGTCGCAGTGAGTGCAAAGCAGTCTTTGAATCCGATTCTTGGCTTTGGCGGAAGCTTCCCTCCGCACGATCAGTGACGATGGGTTCTGCTCATTGTGCACGCGGTCTCCTTCTCCCATAATTTTTCGAAGCTCTCTCGTCCTGTCGACTCCATTGGCGCGCAGCATCTCGATGACTTTATGTTCATTGCCGTGTTGATTGATCAGATGACGGGTGAAATACGAGACTAGTTTCCCGCAGAAATTGCAAAAATGAGCCTTTCTTCTCTTGCTCAGTTTGCCCATCGAGCTACGGGGAGAAACGGATACTTAGCGCGAAAAATCCGACGGATTCCCCGTTCCTGATGAGATTATTGGATCTCCCGGGCATCTTCATAGGATGGGTGATCAGCATAACTCACCAAGATTACAGTCGATGTGAGAAAACTCAAAATATCTACTCCAAACTAGCTCAGCACATGAGAGCACGCATGTTCTGAACGAGTGGTGCGGATCACATTGTCTTCCTTCACAGACGACGCCATTTTCTATCGGATAGGTTCAAGTAAAATTATGGATCGAGTGAGCACAGGCCTCAGTTACCCGCAGATAAGTCAAATACGAGAGAAATCGGCTCTTCCGAACCAGCAGACAAGTCATTCCGAATTCGCTTTCATCCCATGACCTCGAATTGGGTGTGCGGTTATCATTTTTTGTATACAGCAAATAAGTTCCGTCGGACATGTTGACCGCACTCAGGTGCGGTTATCATAGGAGTAAGTATTGAAATCGTTGGTTGTGCGGTTAACGTGCGGCTATCATCCAGGAGAGGTAAATATATATATATAGATGACGAGGGGAGAGCCCATCCGGGATTGAGGTCATGGGAGGAAGGCAAAGTGGATCAGAGAGAAGATCGAATCGGTTTGGTGGAAAATTTCACATCACAATTTCACCGTCCCGACAGGATGACCGATGGAACTGAAGGCCTCGTCCAATCAGATTGGCGCACTAAGGTTTGCTTGGTCGACGACAGGAATGATAGCTCCTATTCGGAGAATATTTTTAGTTTGATGCAAATTTATTCAACTTGAACATTTACACTCGTACACCAACCTGGCTCCATGAGACACCGGAAGCGATATCCGGGGACGGATACGCTAACGGCAGTTCGGTTTGCAGTCGATATCGTATGTTTGGTTTGTTGTATTTAAAGTTCTTTGTACAAAACATTAGGATATTTTACATGAACGAACAAGCAATAATTATTCCAACGACGATAATAGTTCCCGCCGGCATAAACTTCTTTATATTGACTCGTTTCGGCTCCGGAAGCTTTCCAGTTACAGTCTTGACATCGTCATCATTGTTCATACTTTAGTATTTCTCTCATATTAACCGCACAGTATTACGTTATCAACGTCCAAGGATTCGATTTCCAGCTCTGTCCGTAGCGTTCGTAAATTACCACCGGATTAGTCACACCTAGGCGATCGGAACCGTGGATCGACCATCCACCCGGAAAAGTCTTCGAAGCAGCGTGATGATTTCAACGATCTGATGGGGCTATGAATCATGCGGAGGATGACGTTCATGACTGTGTAACTACTTGGTTGATGATGTTCGAGAGGAAGAGTGTATGTGTGAGTAGTTCAGTGTTCGGATGAGGAGGCTGACTGGGTGACCGCACATATCGCTCTGATCGTTAAAAAACAAGTTTACGAGTGAAGTACTATTATACAAGATGATTCCTATTCTTGATGAAACGACGATAAAACCTTATATCTGTTCAAAGCTCTAGCGAGGCCGCCGATTTCCAAAGCATCCTCACTGTACCAATCTTCCGTGCCGTGATCATCTTCATTCCAACCGTGTCTGGGCTCGAGGTAGAAGCTGCTTGACGCTGGTTTTTGAGGGGACCGCGCTGCAACGAAAACAAACATAAGTATCCTCCCTATACTCAAGGAGCGCATCGGGAATTCAACCGACATAGCTGTCGATCGAGCTCCCCACGAACGATCGCAGCATAAACTTCGGCATCAAAGTCTTCATGTTATATGAAGCGGCTGATGTCGGGTCGGGTAAGCTTCCAATATTGAACCAAATTGGAAAATAATGATAAATACCAAGGCCATTGACCGCCTCAATGTCGAACACATGTCAGGACCGATCGATGAAATCAGCGGAAGGGTGAAATTCCAGGAAACTCACCGCTTGGATATGTAGGTTTCAACAATGGCTACAGGACAGCGACTCTTCAGTTCGGGCACTTGTGGGATGACTCTACTGTTAACCTTCAAGACTTTAACGGATTTGTTCTCAACAGTTTGGATTCAACCGACACCTACAAGCGGAGGCAAAGGAGGTTAGAAACTTGCCGTTCGAATTCGAAGGTTTCCTCGGCGTGAGCAAACAGACTTTAGAAACGGTTCAGCGCATCCAACAAACCTTTTCGAAAGTCAGCTCATCGTGCAGATCTGGATCTGTAAGTTTCGCGTATTTGGCTAAAACGAAAGCGACCGTGTTCAGCAGGACTTCCGGACTATTCGTTCCGAGCTGACCGGTCTTCCAGAAGAGTTCCTCATCGATGAGTTCCGACCCCTGGAATGAGCGGAAGTTCTTGGTGAGCGAGTCGAGGAAAAAAACTTGCCGACGATACTCCGATAAGAGGATTCTCCGCTGCTGAACATCGGACGAGATCGGCTCACCTCGTCGGGATTCTCCAACGTTGACGTGAGAGTGCTAACATAGTCATTGAATCCACAGAACGCGGGATCATTGAAAATGTTCAGCGTACTCTTCTCCTGCTCCAAATAAAGCTGTAGCCCCAAGAAAACTTTCACAAGGCGAACAACATCGCATAGCTGAGCGTCACCCTGACTTTCTTTACCAAACGAACACAGCGCAGTATTCATGTTTTCTGCCGAGAGCTTAGAGAAATCTTCGATGGGAAGTTTGGTCTGGTCGTTGTTCTCGTTGTTTCTGAATCGTCGTTCGATTTCTCTACGCCGTTTGCGACCCACTCCTTCCATCGATCGCAGGCCGTGAGGATGAGTCCTTCGACGGGGTCGGTGGCCGTCCTGATCCTCTTCTTATCGGACTCGCCGTTTTCCTGTGCGTCTTCATGTTCCTCATCGTCCCGGAGGCGTTTCGCGCTTCCGCTTTCCGGTTGATGGTTGAGTCCGCCGTTCACCTTGGGTTCCTCGAGATGCTCGGAGAGCTTACTCGCCAGATCGTGGAGATCGTTGACCATGTCCTCGATCTTCTTGTTATCGCTCTCGGCACGGAGTTGATCCAAACTCAAGATCATGGCTTTGATGAGCGAAGCGGGCTTTTCTGTGCAGAGGAACGTCGGGTTATTGAGATTTGAGCAACGTTCAGCGGTCGATTCCGCGATTCAGACTCGGAAAAGACAGAAAGCTACTCACTTTTACCGGTGATAGTCTCCTCGACCCGTTCTTTGTCCTGCTCGTCCTCTGACTCCGGTGGTTTACACTGTATCGACTTATTGCGAACTTCTTTGGGAGGGGGCGGTCTCACAACAATAGGGCCATTGTTCAGGAAGGAGACACCTTGAGGAATTTGGGACCTGAGGTTGACTACTGTGTACTGCGCCTGCGGTGACGTTCCGAACATCTTGGTCATGACGGCCGCTGGTGGTTTGGGCGTGACCACAGGAACCTGAGCCACGGCGGGGAGTTTCCTAACTGTCGGCTGCTGAGGAACCGTGACAGTTTGCGTCGTGAGAACAACTTTGTTCCGGAGCAGAGTTTGTTGTTGCTGCTGGAGGACTTGCTGCACCGATATGTGCTGTCCTGTTGTCGACACAGGCGTTTGCAGCTGCTGTTGTTGCTGCTGTTTCTGTTGTTGTTGTTGTTGCTGCTGTTGTTGGTGGAGGAGCTGTTGCTGCTGTTGAGCACTCTGCTGCTGCTGTTGCTGCTGGAGAGCGGCAGGCGTTTTGTTCTTGAACATGTTCTGGAAAGCCACAGCACAAGTGTAACAGCAGAAGTTCCGGACCGAAGCATCACTCATCGTCAAATGGAACTGAGGTCGCGAGACTTTCGAACACTGGTCACACCTGGAAAAGTTATTCTGTAGGAGAGACAGATTTTCTAATCACGAGTCACGAATCACCTCCAGCGGTACGACTTTGACGATTAAATGGACCATGAATATCAAAGAACGAAGTCTCACTTGAGGAAACCCTGTGGTGTCTTGGCGATGAGCTGCTGCTGTTGTTGCTGCTGCTGCTGCTGCTGCTGCTGCTGTTGTTGTTGTTGTTGAATTTGTTGCTTCTGCTGGAGCTGCTGCTGTTGTTGCAGCTGCTGCTGCTGGATCTGCTGCTGCTGAATCTGTTGTTGTTGGACTGCGATTTTGTTCTGGAGGAAGGACTGCTGACTGACCACCTGCCTTGGTTGGGTCTGCAGCTGAGGCGGCTGCGCAATCGCAGCTGTCGGCGGCGCGGTCGACTGACGAATCGTAGACGACCTCGTTTTTGTGAGAGTTGAGACAGTTTATCGAACAAAAGAGTTGCACGACGTCGCTTTCGCCACTCTTCTCGATCATGTCGAAGTTGTATTTTTCACTTTGCACCATGAGCACGGCACGATCTTCCGGTGACCCAGCACGAAAAGGTTGAGACATGTTTTGGAGCAGAACTTTTTCCGCGTTCCTTTGAGGCCGAGCTGCAGTGTTATGCATTGATCCTGCTTGATGCGAAAGCACTGACAATTTTCGCAATATCCACCATCGAGTTTGTTGTCGAATCGGAATCGCGATAGGCACCGATCGCTGCAAACACACGCCCATTGTTTCTCCTCGGGACCATATTTGAACTGCAGCTGTTTGGGGAAACACTTCATCGTGCACTGCTTGCATTTCTCCGAGGGGTCTACAGTTCTGTTCGGGCTCAGGTTCTCGAAATGCTTCACGCACTCGCGCGAACAGAACTCCTTGAACAAACCCTTTTCGCCGACTTGCGCAACGATAGGCTCAATGTTCTCCCGCGTCAGATCCTTCTGGCAGTAGGCGCAGACCTTGAGACCCTTTTTGAACTCTTCCAGGCACTTCCCCGTGCAAAACTGTCGAATATCGGCTCCAAACCGGACACAATATTTTCCTAAAGATAACTCTTGCACAACAATGTTGCAGTTGGCGCACAGGGATCCAATCTGCAGCTGATATTTACGTAACAAGGAACTCCGCAGAATTCCATGGCCTCCCACAAAAGCGTGTCCGCACCTGGAGGAAGAAAGAGAAACACAAACCCTGAGAATGCAACGTGAACTTTGAAACCGGTGGGAACCCATCCTCCGTATTGGAGGAAGGAGTCCAGCATGATTGGAAAACTTCGGCGGTCTCCGGGGTATATGGTCAGGGCGAAAGGGGGAGGCGGCAACGACCGTCCGATATACGTACTGCCTGTTTCGAGCTGCTTTTGACAAAACCAGACAGCTCCTCTTGGGGCGCCTGTTTTTCTTTCCATGAGTTCGAAGCATTTCGCTGAGCAAAGCGGCTGTTGCGAACCTAAACGCGAGCAAAGGTATCCTCCGGATTCAATTTCCTCATGGCACGCTTCACATTTCTCCTTCTTCTTGGTTGTTTCTCTTTAAATGCTGCAAATGGGAATAATCATTGGATTCTCCTCAGAGTCTTGAAAGATGGACAAGAAAAACATCTTGACCGGAATCTACTCATAGCCGCTGCGGAATTTCAGCGGATGAACCCACCTTTGAAGCATTCCTCGTTGCAGAGGTAGACCTGGGCGCCTTATAGAAAACTTTCAGTTTGAGTTTCTTTTTCTGAGCGCCGCACTGCATGCAGGTCTTCTTCTTCTCCTTCTTCGAGTCCCCATTCAGGTTCCTGCCCGAGTCTTGAGTTGACTCGTCCAACTCCTCCGCCATGCGTGGCCTATCTTGTCGCTGGCAGATGGTTCAGCGGCTCCAGATAGCGACTAACTAAGTGCACGAGAACCGTCTTGACTGGGAAATGAGAATAACGAAATGTTCAGAGTTTTCGATGCGCCCTGAATCCCACCGAAGCGGAGATCACGTCGATCCACCTTCATGTGGACGCGCGCGCGCTCACATTTCCAGTTACCTAGCGCAGACGGAAGAACGTGCAGTTGCCTCAAGGTGAGGGGCACGAGCACGCGGGCGGACTCCGGATCCCGTAGGCGGCGTGCCTCTCCTGGTAGGAACTACTAGTGCACATGAGGAGAGTTCATGGTGCGTCATCTCACCAAGAGACCCCTCTCTTCTCTGTATCTCAATCCTCCTCACTCGCCCACTGGCCAGCACTTTCTCTCTATTTGTGCATCTGGTGAGTGAGCAGCCATGGTGTGCCGCTGCGGCCGCCGCTGCTTGGCTGCCTGACTAGCAGCTAGAAGTGTTCGCTGATGGTATTTCTTTTCTCTTCCCGTCGTTTTTCTCTCTCAATCGACCATTTCTCCACTTCCTGCTCCCGCAAGTGGGCCGTTGCTCGCTGCCTGCACGTTGACGACGACGGAATCTCGTCGCACCGGCCAACGCGGCCACGGCGTCGGGCGGCCGCCATTGCACGCGAACTTTGATCATCGTCGTCGACAACGACGGCGACGACGACGACAACAACGGCAGAATAATAATCGATCTCCAGCCCGAATGCAAACCCGAACGGCCTCGCGGGCGATCTCCGCGAACCGTTCAAACAGCCGTGGACGCCCCCAGAGTCCTCGAGAGGAAGAATGCCGTGTCCTCACGCAAAACCTTCAGATCGGACTCGCTACCGCAAGCAGAAAAACTCTTAGCTATTGCAACCTCCCCGAAATCAGCGGGGAGAGCCCCCGAGAAAATGGGCGCTCGAACGCGTTGGTTGAGTCCGTGAAGAGTCCGTGTCGAAGCTCAGCCGGGTTCGACGGGAGGAAAAGTGGGGTCGGGGGTCGGTTCCGAGACTCCCGAAGGGGTTGATTGGCGCCAAGTCAACAGGTTGGTTATGACGCGGCCCGCGGCTGACATCCATCACACGAACGGTACCGACTGAGACCGGTTCTCAGCAACATCGAGAGCGCACATAAACAGACTAGAAAAACGCAGTAGCGGAAGCGGAGGCACGAAAACTAGAAACTTATTTTCCCTCCCCCGCATCATAACACCCCACAGCGACATTGAGTTTTCTTCCGAAAACACAACCACATGGCAGTGTTCGAACGGCGAAGAATGCATCAGTCCGAGCGAGCTGACGTTTGGTATTGCACTCATCACTTTACTTCTATTACAACATTATATGTGTGTATATGTGGTCCATGCCGAGTGAAAAAACAGTGAACTAACCTTTGTCGTGTCCAGTGGAGAGTCGTTTAGGTAACGTTTGCACACAATCTCCTAACGACCCCACTCGAGGGTGGGTAAAAAGCGGATGTTTTGAGAGAATATAAGCCGAAATGTGGAGAATCCGCTCGGGCGGCAAGGGCCAGCGTACCTAGGCTCACACACAGTGCAGACAACTGCTCGATGTCAACAAGCACTCGTCTTGTAGATTGGTGGGACTAAACGGCACTAGAGGGCGCTTTAACTCTCACAGCGTGCCCTCGCGAGCGCAAACCGAAAAAGAACTTCGATACCCACGAGCCCGGTGCGAAATCTCATCGAATTCACTGCGGAACTAGATGTGGAAACCCGCATCTACAAGGGCCGGTGCTATCTGGTGAGAGCGAGTTGTCTCCACTGTGGTCTGATGGTGGCAACTTCTTCGGGCTTGAGAGAGGGCGTCCGAAAAAAACGCGACCGGCGTTCGCAACTGACGATTCTCCTCGGACTCCTGGCGAAACTCCGTTGTCGTGTGGGCGAATCGACCTCGAACCATGGTCCGATACCCCGCACCACTGCTGCCCACTCGTTTTCCCCTCACGGGGGAGCGCTCGAGATTTTTCAATTTTGTGGAAGGAGAGGAGAACGCGGTCTCTCGGTCACACCCTTCGAAACAGCTTCCCACTCCTAAAATCCCCTGCATTCGTGTGCGCCAGCCTGCTTGGCTGGCCCATTGGTTGCTTGACTGACGCAGCCATCCGGGCCGCTGCTTGGGCGTCGCTGGCACACGGCATGCCGGCGTTCCCTCCGGTCATGGCGGATATCGGAGTTCCCCGCGAAACACCGGGTTCCTCATCCCGGTTCGAGCGCGACAATCACCGCGCATCAGGTCCCTCTACAGCCCGCTGATCGCTTGACCTGGAGCTTGATCACTCCTCGTTACGCATCGAACTCCTAAATACGAACTGCGCGGGCAGCGGAGCCGTGATTTTTCCGCAAATGGTAACCTTTTGTTGTCGGAGCAGTCGCCTCCACAGAATCCGTTCCCACGCCTCGCTGGGAGGGGTCAGCCTTACCGCTTCTGGATTGTCCGACTCGATCATAAATTCTCGATGCTAGGGTCTCTGCTAGGGTCGTTGCTAGGATAACGGGAGGGTTTCGGATCTTCGATGAAATGCTATAAAGCACGTGACGCTTCGGCCATCCTCGACTCTGGAGAGGGTTAAGGGAGGTAATTGAAAGATCCTTCTCCGAGTCCGATGCACTTGACCGGCTCCCCACAGGAAGGACTTGGGGTCGAAGTTGGCATTGAGCGATCGATACGGAAGCGTGATCACCGATTCCTTCCTCGTCCGCCGGTTCTCGATAGACGGAGAAAATGTCCGGTTGCGCGCCCTCGGTGAGAAAGATTCGGTGAGAAAAGAGGGACGGTCCGATTTCCGAGCCTTCACTCAGGAGGAAATTTGCGTCAACAGCTATAGTTCCATAGTCGAGTCCAAGTAGTTGGCGGATGAGATTCTCCAGTTTCCGTTGGAGCGTGCCCGGGCAAGTTGAGAGTTCCTATACGAACACACCACTGGGATCTGAAGAACGAACGCCCGGGGAATGATTTCTCAGGGGGAAATGTTCAATTTCTTCGCCAACTAAGCCGAACATGAGTTATGAGGCCGATCGAACCTCCTCCTGGATTTATTCGAGGGGGGAATATCCATAGCCGCAGTAGTGCGATTCGACTCCGAAATGAATCTCGCATCTCACAAAACAAAACAAATGCTGCGGCTCACGCTGTTGTGCAAATAAAACCTCGATGCCAGCGTCGACATGCACTCAGCAGTGGATTCATACATAGATGAAGAACACCCCTGCCAGTTCGATCTTCTATCGTGTACAATCAGTCTTTATGCATGCTTTGTATAGCGAACGTTTTACAAACAAACAACCTATTCTAATTCAGTCGTTGTCTTCATCACTGTCGTAAACGAAATCATCGGCAGCCAAAGCAGCTCGGGCTGCAACCTGAGCCGCGAGGAGAAGGGTCGAATCCAGTGTGGCCGACACTGCGTAACGTCCTGTCGTCTTCTTCCTCGGTGTCCTGGTCTTCATCTTCCGAAGACGATGGCGGCTCCTCGAGACCTAGTCGTTTCATGGCTGCCGCTTCCCGAGATATCCTTTCAGCCTCTTTCAACTGCAAGCGGAAAGTAGCTGTGACCCAATTGTTCTCGGAAAGAGGAATTCGCGGTCAAATCGATGAGCGTCAGCAAGAAGAACATGGCTTACCTTCAGGACATCTTTCAGCTGACTCAGCACGGGAGGCGCCAGTGAGGCCCCACACGGTTCTCTATCGAGGCTAGAGGACGCGGCCAGCGGCTTCATCGACGCTGGGCGCTCGAACGTTCCGATTTGCCGACAAAGATTTCGTCGACCGGCGGGCTCGGAAGGTAACGACGCCAAGTCCACGATCGGAGGCTCCTGGCTCTCGATGCTTGCATGTCTCGAATTCGATTGGGGGTTGATGGCTGCTTCGGTGCCCTCTTCGACGTAACCCGTACCTGGAGTGTCGGCGCTGAAGCTCACGCTCTGGGTAAGGTTCCCGTTGAGGATCTCGATCATTTCGTTGATAGCATCTATCGAAAGTGCGCTGCTCTGGTCTTGCCCCTCCTGGGATTTCGTAATGAATCGCTGTCGCCAACTGGAGGACACCGCTCAAGGTCGTGCACAACATCCGCACGGATACGTCGCCTAGTCGGAATACTTCGATTTGATGTTGCCGTGTCTCAGCTGCGTGTTCAGTCTGGTGAACAGAGAGCTTTGTTTCGCTTTCAGCTCGGAGTACTGCCTGCACAGGAAGTCGTACTTCCTACCTTGGAGGGCGACGACGCTCTCCAAGGCCTTCTTGCACAGGAAAACCGACCTCATGCTCAGGGCGCATCTCATGCACCAGACCCAGACAGAGGTTCCGCAGGCATTCCGAACGATGCAGATCGTTCAGCGTCTTCAGTGAGTGCACGGCTCCGTAGCTGTAGTTGTCCGTACTCTCCTCGATGTTTTCCGGTTGGAACAGCTTGGGACAAGACAAGCGGCAGTCGTCCAGACCCACAGGCATTATCAAGTCGCCATCGTCCTCGAGGATCGCGCCGCGGATCTCACGGGTCACGGCCTGCCACAGCAGACACTCCGACTGGATGGTTTCGAACACGGTGCGAGCGAACAGCTTCGAGTCAGCCCGAGCGATCGTTTCGATTTCGATCAGGGCGCTGTGACTCGGGCTGCCGTGAACTCGCTTGGCCTGCCTGGACCCGCCTGGAGAGATTCGTCGTCTTTGATCTGAACCAGAGCCCACTTCAGGAGACAGCTCTGCATGGACTGAATCGGCGTCAGTTGGAGCACGCTCAGTTTCAGCATGGACACCGAGAGGAGACTTCGACGCCGTCAGACCCAACGCTGTCACGAGCGACACGAGCTGGAATTTGGAGGTTCGTCGAAGACACAACAGGACGGCAAACACCGCCAGTGTTGACACCAGACAGTGTTTCCGATGGGTTTCCGGCCATTTCCGCTTCTCGTCGACCGTGGCCAGGTTTATTTCCGAGGTCAGAACGGACTCGACGTACGCTCGATCCTCGGGAGCAGCAGACGACTCGTGAGGATTTCACGCACGATCGAGTCGTAGATTTCGTAGGGTTCGACAACCGATTTGTGGACGTTGGTGACGGTCCGAACAACCTTTTGAGTGTACCATTGCGCGGTGTACTTCAGAGAGCCCCAACACGAAAGCGGTTCCGGCGCGCTAGGTTCTTGAAGTTTCGATAAACATCGGTGTGGTGGGTCAACTTCTTCATGGCTGTCGTCGAGGGTTTCCATAATTTGGGCACTCCTGAAACCAAGACTGTTTTGGAATGATTGGAAGGAGCTCTTCCGCATCAAAAGTTCCCCAAGTCTCAGGATGGTTGCATCACGTTTGTGCTCCTCCCGGAGTCGAGCCGAGTCCACAAGGACTTCCTCCAGTGATCCTCCCAAGCATTCTACAGCGAAGAGAATCGACCCTGACAACGCCCAATGGTGAGTTTTGGAAACGTTGAGATGGGGAACTGACCCCGAGGAGCTTCGTCAGCGAACACTTTTTCAGAAACGCGTTACCGAACTCCAATGCGAGTCGCGAGCTTGGCCAACGGACAGGAGGCTTCTAGTGATCGATTGCAGACGAGAGAACAAATCACATATACACAAGGAGGAGAAGGAGGATCTGGAGCTCTCTTCGACGTTACCGCTCCAAATCCAGAGATGAAAATAACGCACATTCGTAGAGGTCGTAACTACTGCGATCCAAGAGGACCAGTTCTCGATTTTCGTGCGACGAATCGAGCCTCTCAAACTCGAACTCTCTTTACCTCTCAGGAGCGACGATACTGTTGTCCTTGTAACTTTTTTCAGGGCATTCCTACGTTCTAGCGTGCACAAAACTAACTGTGTACTTCTTTGACAGTGGTTGCCGCCATGTTCGAAGCGCGGTCAGAGTGTTGTTGCTACACCGCACCCGGAAGTTGCGAGGCTCTCGGCGCCCTATTCGGCCGGAAACCGTTCAAAGTGGGGGCTTCTCCGGCATAACGGCGAACGGCAGTCGAGAAGACATGGCGAACAATCAGACCGATCACCAACGACAGAATTTGTTTCGTCAGGAGAAGTTCGATGCGGTCAGGGAGATGTTTTCGATGGCGCGGGCCGATGCTGACCACCGGGTGATCAGAATCCTGCGTGGTCCGTTTGTTTACTAGTGACCGTCCGAGTGGAGTGTGTTTTCAACTGGAAGGAACTTCGGAGTGGACTCGGCTCGGTGCGACCAAATGACATAAGGTGAGAGAGAGCTCGAAGCTCCCTGAGAAAATTCCGGAGTTCTCTCCAATAGTTGGCAAGCTGACTTCCTGAGAATCTCGCCGGGAGCGGGAATCGCGTTGAACGTCATCACCCTGGTGAGGAGCTATTCGTAAGATAATCAGACGAGCTCGTGTGCGACATAGCTTATAATTGTGGAATGGATGTGAGCTCTGAGAAGGAATCTTCGAGGTGAACTTGAGGGGTGCAGCATCCTGTCGGGTGTCCTCCAACTTCGGAGTTTCAACGCTCGCTGAACGTATCGGACTGACTGTCATGTCAGCTGATCTTGATCGAACGAGCCACAGTTTTCCCCGTGAGAAAGAACTGTCTCTGGAGCGCGGCTGAGCTTTTTCTCGAACTTTTCAGATGGACCGTCGAGGTTTCATAAACGTCTTCCCAACCGGTCCAGGGGAGATCGCAGATCAGCCCGGGACAAAGGGACTCGCTACATTCGGCGACTCTTCCATTTCCAACAAATGGATTTCCAGTTCGCGATATGGCAGATGGCGTATTTGTTCTATTCGCCCCAGAAAGTGTTCCGGAATTTACAGTACCGCAAGCAGACGAAAGATCAGTTCGCGCGAGATGATCCAGCCTTCCTGGTCCTCCTCCTGGTGTGGATGATCGTTTCGTGCGTCGGCTTTCGTTGTTCTGTTGGGCATACACTTCTGGGGTTTCTTCAAATTCCTTTTGTGGACGATTTTCATCGATTGCGTTGCATCGGACTCGTAGTGGCGACCGTCGTTTGGATCATATGCAACAAGTACCTCATCAAACCTTCCTGTCGTTACACGGAAGATGTCGAGTGGGGATACTGTTTCGATGTGCATCTGAAATGCGTTTTTTCCAGCACTAATAATTTTGCATCTTTTCCAACTTTTTTCTATCACGGTGAGTCTTCCTTGAGAACTTCGAAAAAATGACTCGGCGTCATGCCTCCGCAAACCAGTTGATCTCTTGTTGTTGAAGTTTCAGCCGACAGGCCTCAAGTCAGTCTTTGCTTTCAGTTGTGATCCGATACGACACTTCTTGGGTCGGTTCATAGGCGACACGCTTTTCTTGATCGCGTGTGCCTACTATGTGTACATAACATTCCTAGGGTACAGTGGTGAGTTGATTTGACTTCGCACTATTAGAACAGTTTTTCAGTACTAGTGAATGTCTCAGAGAAGGTTATAAATCTTAGAAATGGTGCTCGCTTTCCAGCTCTTCCGATTTTGAAGAATACGAAGGTTTCCTCTATCCGATGGCAGCGGCTGTTGGTGCTCTATGTGATGTCGTTGACGGCTGGCTTCAATATGTGCCGAATGCTGGTGGATTCTATCATACAGAGTGATGTAAATAACGGCCATGTACAGTGTTTTCAAAAGTTTTTTGGGCGAATTTTGCAATCAGAGGCGTGAGTGTCCCATCGAGGAGTAGTTGGAAGTTCCACCTGACGGGTCCACGCAGTGTATGAGTCGGCGATAGCGATGAGCGATAAACGAAACGTTTCTCAAGTGATCGGAGTTTTTTTTCAACGGCTGGGATGGGCTCTTGAACTTTCATATGAGCACCGTGTCGCTACAGATCTTCTCTCTAAGGTCCTGATGTGAAAATAGAGAGCGGAGAACCATTCTTCATCAGCGATAGGTATTCCATCAAGCCCGGGAGTTCTTGTCAAGGATTATCAGTGGAGATGATCAGGAACTCATCGATTCGACGTGATCTGTGATCATTGAGTACTCACCTTGTTGAGTGACGGAGTTTGCGAGCTATTCAAGTCGAAATCTCAAGGAGAAATGAAATTTCAGTACTTGTGAGAGGAATTCTCTGCTATCTGAGATAATAGTCGGACCCCCTCGAGCTCCAATTCTGGAGGTCAAGGTCAATGGCGTTGCTAGGTCCCACATCACGCGGAGGAATTCAAGACGATTGGGCGGCATAGCCCAATATACACGGAGAGAGCGAAAATGTAATTTATTTAATCGATTTCTTTTCCTCCAGAAACACCGAATCATCCATCCAGGTGAGTAACAATCACACAACCGTAGCAATGCCGTTGTTGCGATCCATTGCTACGGCGCCGTAGTAGCTTGTCATTCCGAGGATAAAGCGAGTGAGGGACGGTCAATGATGTTTTTGTTCCATGACCCATGCGGCTGGTGTGGTTGCTGCGCTTGCAGAAAAGAGTGAGCTTCCCAAAACCGGTAGCTGGAGGTTGTTACATCGTTCCACCATTCGCTACCGAGATTTTGGGGTCGGGGGTGACCCAAAAGAGGCCTTTCTGAAAGACTAGTGCAGGCGAGGTACAGAGGGGGAATGCCACGGCAGTGAGCGGATCCCCGCTAATTGATGTGACGCTGGCCGGAATACGTTGTGCTGATCACGATACAGTCCAGGCAATCTCACACTGAATAGAACTTCCTATGGCCATGATACGAGTCACAGAACAATAGTTTTCGACAGTTGACAGACAAGCGTTGTCGACGACAGGGAAACTGAAGCATACTCGGAGAATTCGGGCTGGGTTCACGCGCATGGGGAATGTCTCGAGGTAATCAGAGCTCCCAGCGTAATGAAATACTTCGCTTCAGTTCTTTTCGAAAGTCTGAAACACTACGGAACGGGCTCCCGGGTTTTGAATTCGCTCCAATTCCTTCACGGCGACCTGTGTGTGGACATTGGGAACCTCTCGAGTGCATCAGAGATCACCGTGGATGGCTGTCAACTTCGATGGCGGTGTGATGCCGAGAAGTCGAACATTCTTGGGAGTGGTATGCGTTATGAACTAGTGCTGGAACGTTTTTCAACTTTTGGTCGAGTCATTCGACGTGTGGGCCGTTGCCGGGGAAAGCCGTCGTAATTTGAGAGATGGCAACATGCGATGGATGAGGATACGTGCAGACAGATTCCAAACCAGGACGTTCATCCCAGAAATCCTATCGACTTCTACGGAGTCCACGACCTCCCCGATCAGTTTCCAACCTCGAAGCCCCAGAGATCTCACCGAGACTTCCGGATGCTGATTCGGTATCCAGCGTTGGGTTTGGAAAAAGCACTAATCATGAATCATTTTATACGGCAGTTCACGTGGAACAATGGAACATTTTTGGAAGCTGGGTCGTCATACGATCCAACAGTTGTATCGAAGGAACTGCGCAGAACTTAGTTCAAACTTATCACTTTGGCTTTTCCTTTTCGAGGAGAATTGAGCGTCTCTTTCGTTTCTTCAATTTGCAATGTGAACAAATCGAAACAACAGCTACATCTGGAAAAATCGAACCACTTCTTGATATGGGACCGCCTTAGCGCTCATCAGAGGGAGGAGGCCACCACGCACGACTTGGAAGCCGAGAGGGAACTCAACTCACTTTTTTTTCTGACAATCAACTGCTTTCCGATGAGCTCTAGTTGTCAGTTGGGGATCACCCCACGTGGGTCCGAAAACGAACCTGCGACAGGAATTCATTCCGTTCGGTCAGAGATGCGTTCCCCGAACTCAGGATGAGACTGATGTTGTCAGAGAACTGTCGCCAACTGTTGTTGGCTTCGACCTTTCTCCGAGCTCACCTCCATTCCTTCGGGGCGTCACTGTTGCTCCATGTGGTGGTGGATTCCGCTTCGGTGGTGAATTCATTGTTGATTCGAATCCTCGAAACCCCTGCCATCTTGGCCAAGGTTCCGGTGACATGCACGTCGTCCACCCAGAAAAACGGTCCTATACCTTGCCTCCAAGTAGAGGCGGCGAGCGATGTCCGGAGTCATCAAATATGCCCAACCTGCGAGCTCCGAGCGTTATTTCATGGCGAGGAGGGGAGCAAGGAATCTGTCACCAACACAGCACCGTTTCGTCGGTGCAAGCCGAAGCTCCATACCTGAACAGTAATTTTCGTAGTAGAGCAGAGGGTACTCCGGCGTTCGAACCATCCATTTGCTGCCTTCGTCCCTCGTCACCGGCATTTGCTGCTGCACGTAGCATACCAAGGAGTTCGTGACGTCACTAGTGTTGCGGAGTAGTTTGTGAAAGTTGAAAATATGCACGAAAATATCGTCGTCCATCTTCATGATCCGAGGGGCGAGGGAGCAATGTTCCCACGCCCATTTCAGGCCCATCACGTGTTTATACGTGAGATTTCGATACGCATCTACGAAGTTCCCTTAACGAATAGTAAACACAGCTGAGTGGGGCTGCAGAAAAGGCTCACCATTCCAGGGTCACCCGGAACTCCCGGTCGACCCAAAAGAATCAATTTTGAAGCTCATCATCATTCCCCGTGCTACCCCTTGCCCCCAGAAGATCCCAGGCACCCTCCGGTCCCGGAACAGGGTCTGCCTGGGCCCTGGGAAGCAGGGCGACTTTTCGATGCGCCAAGGATTCCCCAAAATCATCGATGCTTTGAGAGTCCTGTGTTTTTTCGCTCGATTCTCACCTTGAACGATGTCATTGTGCCACTTGTGCTCCTGCAGGATTTCGTCCTGAACACGGGTGTCATTGGTCATCGCCAACAGGAAAACCAATTTGATACGGAATCCCTTGAGGCGAGGCGAGCCATTGCCCCAGAAGAGCGGATGGCCTTCCGTTCATTGAAGTGATTGCACGCGGAGTGGATGAGAACTACAACACTCTCCTTGGAGTCACAACTCGCCACGTTGAGTAGGTACTCGAATTGAGGTAGATCCACCAGATAATCCTCTGTGCGGTTCAGGTCGAGACGCGGGCAAGGCCGAGCGTTACGGACACAGCTTTGCTGCTCCAGAAGTAAGCTGTCTTCTTTGTGTACACTTCTCGGACGGGGCCGATCCTCGACTTCTCGGTAGTTGCCTCAAGTAAAGCAGGCCGAGTCCGATCCACCAGATGACCAAGATGACGTGAACACACTGAGCTTCGCATACGCTTTCCGCCCCAGTGGAGAATACATTGTGATTGCGAAGCCCGCTCGGAGTGGGGCTCGGCGGACTGCGGCTACCGGTCATGATGGTCCATTGCCCAAGTTCTCGTCTGGTCGAGTCCTGCAACTTGATGACACTAAACTCTCAGCTCCCCGCACCTCAGACGGTGTCCTGAGGAAATATTCGTTGATCGAAGCGTTGTTTCCAAACACGGCATCCTCAAGCCAAGATACGAACGCGCGCTGCTTGGCTTGCGAGGTCTTCCTTATATGGAAATTTCAGAAGAACAAAGTTTGGTCGAGAAGTACCGGTCGGGCCGTTGTGAGCTTGGCGAAGAAAGCTCCCGACTTCAACGATGAACCTGAACGTCCGAACCGAGAACTTCGTTCGCTCGTCTGTGTACTTGTAACGATCCCCGCCGGATGGCAAGTCGAAGCCAGTCCCAGACGGCAGCGCTTCATTCAATGAAATCGTGTGGGATGATTCGGTACGGTGAACACACCGTTTAGTGAGTGGGATGAATACGAAGACACCCGCCTCGCCACCATTGGAGAAGGTACTAGTGATCACAACGAATGACATACCGCGGCAAAACTGTTCATTTATGCATTCGATACCTTGCTCATGTCCTTGCAGACGATTAGGCTCGTGTCCACAGGTTTCATATCAGAGACTGATCGACGTAGACTCATAGAACTCCTCCTTCCCCGCGAAGATCTCCACGTCAAGCCCTGCTCCTCAGAAGTTCCCACAGACAAGCTTTTGGATCATTGCGGGAGAGGTATCTTCCCGCTGATGAGATCGATGGGATTGAAATCGGTTGTTATCCTCCAGTTTGACTCCGGAACACGCAATAGGTTTCCAGAATGATGCTCAATCTGTTTGCCTCAGTTCCGGAACGGAGATTATTCCTTCAGATTCATGCTTCCCTCGCAAGGACGGAGCACACACGGTAATCCACGATTCGGCTGGAGCCGACTTTTCCGAGTGGAAGGGCCCAACTGAATCCCATCGCTCCGGCGACTCTTGCGAGCGAACACTTCTTCCTGGCGTCAGAGGTTCGGACGCCGCTGGAAAAGCCTTAATCACGGGAATCTCTCCTCCCGCTCTCTTCTGGATCTCGAACGGCTCTTCGATTTCCGTGCGCTACAACTAGCCGAAGCCTGCCTCGACGGCTTATAGACTTCAAGCATCAATGTTGCGAGATGAAAGAGCGGTGTCGAGCCATGGCGAATCCCAAAACTCAGAGCGGAATCTCGCGAGTCGTTACCATTCTCGAAAGTTCGCATTCTCCCAACCCCGGTAGGCAGCTTCGGATGAGAGTCAATTCGACTGTCTTTAGTAGAGGAACAGATAATCTATCTTCTCGTGGTGATGCCAGGGAACGAATGATACTTCCTCGCAACGGGCAGGATCGACTGCGCTCCGAACCAAGATCGCAGAGCACTCCAAAAGCTGGCCATATCTTTTTCCACTCCCAGAATCGCAGAAGTTCCCCCCACAGAGGATGCGCAAATTTGTTCAAATAAGGTACATTTATTTCTAATATAATTCAGAAACACAATTTCATGATAAGCCTTACTTTCGAGACATTCCCTCCTTCTGCTGCGATTGGTTCCTTCGAGACGGTACTTGTTTCAATATTTGTTGATTCAGTAACTTTCTATATTACCCCTTGCCTTGTCAAAGGTAACCCAGACTAGTCCGGGTCGTGACACGACGACCGCACGTGAAGGCCGTGTGATGGTGTGCTGATTAGGAAGGGGAGGAAGTGGGTGGGTGGGTTGCTCGGTTGGTTGGATGGATGGTGTTTGGTTTTTCACTCCCAAGGGTTCGAAGGAGGGTTGAGGGAAATCGGGGAGCTGGACTGGAGCTCGGTCTAAGAATCATGAGTCGCCTGGTTGCTTGGCTGGTTCGTCGGTTCGCCGCCGCCGCCGCCGTCGTTTCTCAAACAACAACAACAACGCACAGTCTCAATAGACGACACAAATGGCTAGCTCCGTACTAAGCAGTAAGGTACCCGCAGTGGGTTCCCATGTGCTTGTCAGTGTTGCTGATGGAACCCTCGACCGGAGTGCGGATGCGTTGTCTCTAAACCTAACCATTCGATGCTATCTAAAGAGCGTGGCCATCCATCAGCACAGCTTGCTCGCTCGTGGAGGGGCGAGCGGGCCAGTGATCAATCAACAAATCAACCCATTAATCAACCACTCGATCAATCAATCGATCAATGAGAGTTTATTTCGACATAATGTTGCCGTTCGACCGAACCGCTATCGCTGCCGGATGAGCGGCGCACCGGGTTCATCGTTCCATCAACGAACGCAAAATCAATTGACCGACCGCGACAGCTTGCGCTCCCCGCTGAACGCGGGAGGGACAACTTTCGCAGGCCCGAAGTCAGTCGTGAGTCTGCTTCAAAACATAGAATCAGTCAGCCAGACAGTCAGCGAGCCAGCCAGCCAGTCATAAATCTTCCCCTAAACGTGCTTCCTAATGTGATCACTTTACTAAAATTTCTACACTATCTTATATTACATTGAAAGTAGGTCTTTCCTGAACCCCACTCGAGGCAGGAACAGACGAACTCCGTTCGAAGCGACTATTGACTGGATTGATGTCGTGCTGCCGCTGCTGCTGTGAGTCGCCTCTGCTTTCGGTACTTGAATCAACGACCTTGTGGTCGTGACGGACGACCTGGCCGCCGATTCCGTCACCCGCTTTTTCCCCCACGTTTCATTATCCTCATTATCGTCTCCGTCGTCGTTCTCGTTATTGATCGTCATCAGTTGGAGGCCCGAATCGACATCATCTTTACTCAACGTGGTTGAAGGGTAACGCGCTGCTAGTATTTACACTTGTACACTCGTACAACCCTCGATCCGAGTTCTGTCTGTTTGTCTGCTGGTTTGTTTGTTTGTTTGTTTGTTGGTCTGTTCGTCAATTCAACCTCTCGTTCAGAGAGCTCGCGCTGGCCTTACTCCCTCCCTGGAAGCGACAACACTCGAAAGAGAGAATCTCAATCCCCGACTTCGATCTCCGCGATCCCCATCTAAAGGTTTTCATCTCCGGTGAATGGTTCACGCACCCCTGCGCACTCTCGGGTGATTCGGTATTTTAAAACTTTCGCTGCTATGATTCATCGCTCGCTTTTGCTCAAATATGTCTCTTACATTCAACCTCTCTGCTCTTATTTTTTCTCTCTCGCTCTCTCTGTGAAAATAAATCAATACAACCAAACAGTCCTTCAACCAATCCACATACAGTCTATTGAATGCTGCAGCACATCATCATGATAATCATCGTCTGCAGTGATTTCGACGTCCTCGTCCACGTTAACTGAGCTCAACAAAACGCGATCTGTTTTCCTCAAACTGGATGGCCCACGCCCTTCTTTGTTGTTTCATGGAGATGTTTCCTCTTGCCGTTCAGTCGACGGCAGATTAACGGTCGGGGTTCGATGTTCGGTTCCACGGGTTCCCCGCGCATACGCTTCGTGTAGAGGTGGTAGCTGCTGCTTCTGCCGCTGCTGATGCTCGTCTCTCTAGGCTCGTCCTCCGTTCGCTCCATCGTTTATACAATCATCATTCTAATTTTCGACCTCATCGACTCCCCATGTTTCTCTCATCGTCGTCATCACCTTGTTCTCTCTCTATCTTCAAGATCAAAACTGACCGTCGCCAACGATAAAGCGTCAACTGCCCTTGCTGCTGCTGATGCTGCTGTTGCAGGCTGGTTTGCTGATTCCGCCAGAATATCCGTTAAGTGATTTCCATCATCTTTCGTCATGAGGGAGATTTATTCATTGGCGCCACTAGTTTGACGTTGGGTCGCGGCTTTCGCCGGACCGGAATTGGATGAGTTCGACGATGACGCCTGGGCGGCGGCTCCAGGCGAATCACCGGATGGAGAGCCACCTCCGCTACCCGAAGCCGCGATATGGCTCGGAATCAGCAAACGGTTCAGCGCTGGCTGGATTTGAAGCTCTGCAATTTGTCAACGCACAGGTGAACCACTCGACAGG